>JACMZG010001893.1:11296058-11649514 GCA_018340805.1 Microvelia longipes
ATACTGCTAGATTTTGCTTTAATCACCTGCCGTTGTTTTTGATTATTTCGTGTTACGTTCGTAAGCCGGCAATAAATCGAATAAAGTACAGTTTTTCTATACCGGTATTTTTTTAGTTGTTTTTTTTTCTTTTAAAAACGGGTTTCGTAATTTAGAGCAATAAGTGATAACGGGTGTGATTATAATGGCGGAGTGAATGTTAAACAAGAGCTGTTTGAATTGATACCAGAAATAATGGCACAGCCCAGGGTCAGTATACCTTTACCTTACTAAGTTTTGTGACAGCATGTCATGTTTAGACACATTTGGCTTTCTAACATGTTAGTAATTGAAAGTTTTACCTTCACCAAATACTAGAAATTTTGTGACATTTAAGCATGCCATGTTTAGACACGTATAACTTGTCAGTAATGGAAATATTTACCTTTAAAGTACTGAAAGTTTTAGGACATTTAAGCATGTCATATTAAGACGCATTTGGCTTACTTACATTTTATATGTTGAATTCCTCTTCTGTACATGTTCCTTTTCCTATCACTCTTTCTAGATATTTATTACTTAGTAATACTTGACAATTGCTCTCAAATTAATTAATTAATGGTTAATCGAAATAATATAAATTCTTGTAATCAATTAAATCTAATATCTTTAATGTTATTATCATTCCATCGTACAATATATGGGTTCATTTATTTATTATTTAAACATGCAGCTAAATTATAATACTGATAAGGATTAAAAGATATAGATCTATCTATATATTAATCCTACCTTTCTCACAACAGATAGTTTTATAAATACAACTACTTTTTAATTAAATTTTGCTACTCCATATAACAATTAAGAACCGCTTGTAAGAGCTTATAGGGAATTTAAAGGTAATAGATATCGAAATATAATTTCACGACTAGGTATAGTAGTAGCTATTGTATTATCTAGAATTCTTGGTGACATTCTATGGCATCAGATATGAAAACATATATATATTTCTAATTATCACATATTCTATTATTTTCTATACATGTAGATGTTACATAGGACACACATATATACATATGTGTATTTATTGTTATCTCCTTTTTTTAAATATAGTTTAATTGCTTTACATATACCTAAACTTAATTTTGATAATATAGGTTTTTGAGGATATCAATTTTGGTCAATCTCTAGGATTTTAAAATATAATATAATATAATATATATATATTAATATTTTAATGTAAATTAATACATTAAAATTCTATCCTTAATGTTATTTACATAATAAAATGTCCTGTTATTTTATAAATTAATTATACATTTTTTATAGTTTTCCTGAAACTTAACATTATTATTATGACACGTAAAAAACGATTTTATCCTGTTAAATACTTTAAATAACAAATAATTTAGTTGTGTAGATATATAATATATATATATATTATATATATATATATATATATATATATATATATATATATATATATATATATATTATAATGATGGATAGTATAAATCTCATAACAATTATGCTTTCTAACAATATGTAGTTGATATGATATAATTGAAAGATTTATGTTTATATCCCCTATAAAACCTTTCAGCCAACACTGATGATTAGTTTGATGAATCTTAACGTCAATCAAGGTGGTTAATGTGCACCGGTAAAACGTATAAGATGTATTTGTAATTATAAATAGTTCTATAAGATTTCAATTCAATTACTACTAGACTGTAGTAGATACTACACTATACTAGTAGATACTATACTATACTTATCTAGACCACTATAGAAACTATGCCTATTCAGACTACAGTAGATACTACTACTGCAGTTTGAGAGACTGTAATTGCATAGAATGAATTGCCAAACTACTATAATTTTCTTAATCATGAGAAATAGTGATACATAACTTAGTAAGTGAACTGCAATTATAACTACTTACCTGTTAAAAATACATATACTAAATAATAATTTATACTTAATAATATAATATATATATTATATATATATATATATATATATATATTTATATATATATATATATATATATATATATATATATATATATATATATATATATATATATATTATATTTTAATATTAGTGTATTAATGCTTGTTAAAAGCGTTTAAAGATCTCATTATTTTCATTATCAATGTTAACGTATAAATAATTTGGATCAATAAGTCTAAAAACAATTACTATCTGATTTCTTATCAAAGATGATAAAGAATCCTTTGTTTACTTTTAGATTGACAGATAACCTTATTTTGTTTTTTTTTTTGCTGTTTCCGACTGAAATTTATTGTATTACAAGTCATAACTAATGTTGAAAACTGAGAATTTAGAGAATTATATTCTTTATAAAAAATATTTTCCCTAATTATAATTTTATCTAGCGTAAGATTAAAATATACAAATAAAGATTAAAGTAATTATAATCTATAATAATAATGACAAAATAGGTTTAAATTATCAAATATTCTTTTTGCATTTAGTTGTTTTAAATAATTTTGATGAGAGCAGTTTTATTATTTCTTTCCATTATTCCACAACCTATGGGTGTTATTCGTCTTTTTTTTCCTGTAAACTATGTTGGCAAAACAAAAAAAAAATAATTTGGTTATAAAGTTATTTAAATAAAAATCATTAGTACACGTATTCCAATTGAAGCGTATTAAAGTAGATATGAATAAGAACATGTATATGAAAACTAAGAAAAACTAAATATTCTTCCTTTTGATTTTACCTAACCCAGTTGTGGGTTGGTTAATGAATCCATATACTTATTGATAAAACTAATAATTAAAAATATCAACACTTATTATAGATTTTACTATGTCCTACCCATGATTTTACTTACTTTTATGTTCTAATGCTTTTTTATATCAAATTCTATATTGTTCTAATATCTCGCAAACAAGTTACTTTATTTGAAAAACCTAAATGTATTTAGATTTGAGCACAAGTATCGTACAATAATTTTATTTATAAAATCAAATCATTTGCATCTTTTTAGTTGCAGAATTTAATATTTCACTCCTTTATTCCTTCATTCCCTTAGTCTTTATAAATATTTTTTAAATGTCCATCAACTTTTAGTACTTACATTTTAACACATTTGATTCCTTTCTTACTTATGTATAGAGTAGAAATTTAAAATGAAATGTAACTATTGTAAATTATATTTTTTCTGATTGTAATTTTATATTTTTTAAACTTTGTTTTAGTTTTACCATATGTCATTACTTTTGTTACCTGTAATCAGTCTGTGTTTACTTATTTTCGTCTTGCACAATGTACATATTGTGGTAGTTTAGTTTTTAGTCAAATTTATGGTATATTATTAAAACTGTTTTCATTATATTTTAGCTAAATCTAAATCATTAATAATCATACTTACAAGTAAATACAATTATAAGATTCAATACTAACCGAAACCATGAACCCCGCATAATATGCCTTCATAAAAAGGAACAATAAATTGCAAAAAAAGTATAAGAAAATAAATACACTTTTTTTATAAAACCGAGTAAGAATCTTAATTAATAATAATGATGTAATTAAAAATAAATATAATTAAAAACAAGCGGATGTATAATATAAGCACTTAGAAATTAGCGATATCAAAAAATAATCTTTAATTTGTTTTATATATTATTTGTATATTATTTTATATATTTTATAAATAAATGTGTATTATTATACCACTTATTACACATTTATGCTTTATTATTTTTTATTATTATTAATTAAAATATTTAATCAAAAATGTAGAAATATATTTGTTCTCTATATATTATTAACTTTATTTTACTATTTCATTTATTTTTATTTATCTTTGCTTATTATTATTCATTAAATTATTCTTAACTTAGTTCTAACTTATTCTTAACTAATTAAACTTAGGTCTGTTTGACATTTTATTCACATTTAGTTTTTTTTTAAATTAATGTCTTAGTATTTTTTTACATCCTCACCAATACTTATTTAGAATTCATGAAAATAATGTAACAAATATAAACAAATGAAGGAAATGTATGTTGAAAAAAGTTAAAAAAATAGACGTGCCGTTAATTAAATTTTATAAGTGTGATTTAGTTAAACTAGATAATTTTTGATTTTGAAAATTACAGGGTAATTTTTTTTGTCCCCCTTAATGGTTGAATTACATGTTATTTTCGTACCACGTATTTATACCCGTCAACTCTAGAACTATTATTATATCTATGGGCTTGTGGTCACAGTGCGTTCTTTTAAAACCTCTCAATTGATGGAATCTGTTGTGTTTTTGTTGATGTTTGTACTTATTATGTTTAGATACTTAACTGAATTTAATTATAGTAAGTTTTATATTGTTTTTAGTAAAAGAATACTATTTTCAAATTAAAATCTATTTTAGTAAATTTATTCTTGAGTAAAAAATATTAAAAAAATAATTTTTTTACTACTTTAATTCTTCCAGAATATTTTTTTATAATAACTTATAATCTTGTAATATAACTTATAAAATTTTAACAAAAATTTTGCTTTATTACCAAATCGACTAAATTAAAACCATCATAAATACGATTTATTTATTTTATTTATTTATTTTTTTTAATCTACTGGTAATATGATTAATTATTATATGGTAATAATTATGATTAAATACTGTATGAGTATAATTAATAACAAAATTTTATGTTAACAATGTATTTGTAAAAGCAATTGATAAACTATACTAAAAACCTGCATGCCAATGCCCCCGCCGGGACGAACCTTGCCGCCACTAGGACCAACCGTGCCGCCTCCGGCGGCGAGATGTGCCACATCGATTGCTTTTTTACGTTAGCTTCGTTCTATAATGTTTTACATAAAGTTCAATAAATTCGTGATAAATATAATAATTATTGACTTTTTAATGTATTGTATTCTGATAATTTAAGCATTCTCGTTGTTAGGTACTTAATTTGAGTTTTTTAAAATTTTAAATTCATTTAATAAATTCAATAAATTTTAATTCTTTAAATTAAAATGAATAAATTCATTTTATTAGAATAATGAATTTATAAAATAATGATGTTATATTGTTGTGTTATACACAAAGTTAAAATACTACGTTAACTTAGTGATGTTATTTATTATTAATTCTGCTACTATTATTTTTATTATTTATTTATAATTTATTTTTCTAATCCAATAATTTATTATTTACTTTAAGTAAAATATATAAATAAATTATAATATAATAAATAAATAGTGTAAGTATTTGTTATATTAATTTTTAAGTAAAAAATACAACTTAAGTTATATGCTGCAGCTACTGCGAATTTATTTCCTTAAGGTGCTATGAATGAAAATTTAAGATGCTTCTTATACTGTAGGCAAAAAATATGAATGATAATGCGATAAATAAATAATAAAATAAACTAAATTAGCTGTAAAAATATTTACTGAATTAAATACTAAGGCTGTTGCTACGAAAATTTAATCAAACCACATTAAAGATACTATTTAACATGGAAGAAAAAATCCTACGTTAATTAATTCTTCGAATGAAAAAAAAAAACATGAAACGGTGAGTAAAAGTATACAAAAATAATATAAGGTGAATAAAAGTATACAAAAATAATATAAGGTGAATAAACGTATGCAAAAATAATATAAGGTGAATAAAAGTATACAAAAATAATATAAGGTGAATAAAAGTATACAAAAATATATAAAGTGATAAAAGTATACAAAAAATACAAAAATAATATAAGGGGAATAAATGCGTGCATGAAAATTATAGAAAAATTTAAACGGTGTATAAAAGTTAGCTTGTTTTTATAGAAAGCGGTCGAAAGTTGGCATGATGCGTTGGTCACTCTTACTTTGCCGTCGGCAGGTCAAACTGCTCTTTATAGCGTCCATCTAGTTATTTAAATCTAGAAAAAAAAATATTGTAAATACAATTTTAATAGAAATGAATAAATAATAACATAAAATGTATAAATATGTTAAGATTAAAGCAAAATAATGAAAGAAACTAAAAGACGAAGTATGATAATAAAATAAATTACTGAAAATTAATATGTAAAGTAAGTTTAAAAATGAATATGTTTATAAGTGTTAGTGAAAAATAATTAATTTGTTAGTGAATGCATTTATTAATTAACATCTTTTATGTCTTAAGCAAATTAGGGAGCGATTAAAACACGAAATTCATAATAAAATTAATTCTACATGTTATTCTAATTGTTACTTCTAATGCAATTCTAAAAATTAATTTTACATGAACTATGTTTACATAAAACTTTATTTTATTTATTTATAATTCTTTATATGCTAAAGCCCTTTTCTTCAAGATTTAAAACATATGCATCGCTCTTTATGTTTAATAATATTTTTTCTTTAATTGTAAATTCCGTGATTATATAAATAATTAAACCAAGATGACGACATTTTTGTATGTCATAATCTGTGGCCGTGCCAACTAAATTTCAACTAGATTTGATAATATGATTGTTTTTTAAGATTTTTACTTTTCATCGTTTATACCGTAGTTATATAGAAAAAATATTGTGTTTGCCAAAAAATCTGAAACCGGGATGTCAGCGGAATTATCTGTTTTTAAGGTCTACTAAGCGGTTTTCACAAAGTTGTCTGTCTGTTATTATAGTACCTTCCAGTGTATTTATGCTAGAGGCTTGATACTTAGTACAAAAATCAGTCTATAGGTATAGTTGTGCTATTCGAAAAATAACTTTCCTCATTAGAGCCATGTATAGGACTAACATATGTGCCAAGTTTCATCTTATTATCAGCATTAGTTCAAATATTATCGAATGACTTGTAAAACGAATGTATTTACTGTCCAAAATAGGGAGGGTGCGGGTAGCGAAACTTTCCGAGTTACCCCGTACCCAATTTTTTATTGCCTTTTTATACTTTTTTTCATTAAAAATCTACTAAGAAACCAGCAGTCACAGAGTGTTATAGTTTCTCTCTGTCAACGGTCACAATGCTCTGCACTTGCTTTCTGTATCAAGTTTTATACAAATGATTTTGACCTCTCGGGTTATACCTGAAGCGTGGCATATTGCCACAATGCCACCCATCCACCAATCTTTCACTGCGAACTTCTAAATCTAAGATTACAAATTTGTGCTCGGAGGTCCGTGAGCCTCAATTATTTCCTTGAGTGCTTTCTTTCCTCAAGAACCCATTTCAAGTTTTCGATTTATGTTTCATAACCAATGCAGTCCCATTGCCACTTGCTCCAAAGTTTTTTGGATTTTCCAAAGAAAATGTCCATGTTTATTCTAAGTTTTCCAAAATTATGACCATCCTTTCAAAATCAGCACCCCACAAAAATGAATGCTAATTTTGTGTTGTGCAGATTATAATTTGCAATCATTTCGAGGTTATGAGGTTTATCTTTTAATAAACTATTAAATGCACTAAAACTTAGTGCATTTCCTTTGAATTATTCGTCCGTAGAGTATGAAAATTATGTACTTTATTCTTTCATACGTCTTCGGAATCTCCGTGCTCCTAGAAAAGTAAAACATAATCTGTTTATTTCCAACCCGCATATGCTTTTATTTTTCTTGCCTTCTATCGAAGACGGAGGTCTATATTTTTTTAATTTATTGATTTTTCCAATTGATATTTAGGTCTTGGTCTTTGCCAACAGTTATGGGTATTTTCTGTCCTACCCATCTTCCCCTGAATTTGTGATCTTATTTTGGTACAGATTTTTGGCTTTTTTTGTCAATAACCATCTGCAGTAACCAAATATAACTACCTCCTTCCAAAATTAACAACCTTTTTTACGGAAAAGACCCAAAGTGCTTAAACTTTTATTCTAAAGAACCACTTTATAAGGTATTACTTGTTTCAACCTCAACCAAACTGTTGGCTACTTAGGGCACGGTTATTCAAACATCAGAGCCCCCTCGGACCCCCATTTTAGATAATGGTACTTGTTGGACTCCCAATTATTCTTTAACCCCCCCCCCCCCATAAAAAAGAAACTTAAACTTATCAACCTTACGCCCTCCTGGTTAGAAATTGTGTCATTTTAAGCAATTGGAAAACTTGCTTCAGGAGATAGCTTGAGAAATTAGTATATTATTTATAAGTTGATTCGACGATTTAAACCATCAAGCGAATGATATATTGACATCAGTTATCTCATGTCATAGCTTACAGTTATTTTAAGCGGTCTATGATAATAGACCGCTTAAAATAACTGTAAGACCGCTTAAATAATTATGTAAACAAATTAATTAACGAGAATATTGTAATTAGTTTTAGTAAACACTCATAATGTTTACACAATGCTCGGTTTTATAAAAAAAATTTCGAACCGAAAAGAAGAATTCCCTATATTTATAAATATAACTAATAAATTTTGCTATTAACACATCGATTTGTGTTTTCCGGCTTTTTACACACAATAGAAAAATTTGTTTAACCCTAAATTTCTTTTTACCTTTAAAAGCATGATTAGCACATTATATAAAACAATTAAATAATAACAGTTTTGAATTCAATTGATCCCAGATGCGGAATGGGCATGCGGGCATTACTGGCGGGCCCCCAAAAATATTTCCAACACCCCCAGGGGCCCCGGACAACACTTTGCGTAACCCCGACTTAATGAGTCAAACTAACCCTTTCAGTTAGGAAACGATTCTCTATTAAAAATTAAAGACGTTCATAAAAATGAAATCTCGAGCTTCTAAGTCTACTTACTGTAATAAAAATTTATTTTTAATACTTTTATGTATTTTCAAAATCAATTAATTTAAACCCGTCGTATAATTTATTTTGACGCCCAAAATTACTTGTAAATTTCATGTAAAGTATTAAATTTGAAGTACTAAAGATATGTAAGAAGTAATATAAAACTTTTACTGCCAGCATTAAGGAAACATAAAATAAGGCTGGCTTTTTTACTCGGTGTTTTTACACTAAGCCGACATAAAAGTTGGCCGTTCTTTATGACGTCCCCCCGTAGTTTGGCTCTTTATCTAGATCATTTATTTTATTTTTATTATCAATGTCGAGCAATCATTAAATATATTTTTGTTTTTCTTTCTCTTTATAGGAAGGTTGAAGCATTTAAATGACAAAAGTTAGGATTCCTAATTTTTTTCATGTTTACGTTTTGGCACGTAAAAAATAACGTTTAGGTCCATCATACGGCTATATGCTAGGCTAACATACGGCTATATCTTGAGCTAACATACGCCTATATTCTAGCTAACATACGCCTAGGCTAACATACGCCTATATACTAGGCTACATACGCCTATATCCTAGGCTAACATACGCCTATATCCTAGGCTAACATACGGCTATATTCTAGGCTAACATACGGCTATATCCTAGGCTAACATACGGCTATATCCTGAGCTAACATACGCCTATATCTAGGCTAACATACGCCTATATACTAGGCTAACATACGGCTATATCCTAGGCTAATACGCTATATCCTAGGCTAACATACCTATATCTAGGCTATACGGCTATATCCTAGGCTAACATACGGCTATATGGCTATATCCTAGGCTAACATACGGCTATACCCTAGGCTACGGCTCTAGGCTAGGCTAGGCTAGCATACGGGCTATACGGCTATATCCTAGGCTAACATACTGCTATACCCTAGGCTACCATATGGCTCTATCCTAGGCTAACATACGGCTATATTCTAGGCTAGCATACGCCTATATCCTAGGCTAACATACGTTTAATAGCCTGCATGAGGAACGTACCACTGCCTGCAGGTTCTATCTAAATCCTAAAAAAAATGCTTTTGTATGTATGTTGGTATTCATGCACTTTTACTATAAGAGATATAAAACCTAGCTGCTAAATCCATTTAAAAATAACTTAGTACAAAAATTAAATTCTATGAGCTGAAGGAATTAGGTTTATAATTAGAGTCATGTAATTAAAATATTTCCTAAATGACTAAAACTTAAGTAAAAGGTAAGATGTAATGTAATCATTAATTATTATTAGGCTTTTCCTGAAAAAATTAACTAAAGTGATAAAAAGAAAAAAAAGAAGAAAAGATAAACGATTAAAAAAAGGAATGATAGGTATTATATTATTAACTAAAGTAAAGTATAACATGTAAGCGATAAAGTAAACAATAAAGATAATGTAAAAATGTTTTCAGAGCCTAGACAGCAAGTTTTGATTGAAAACAATGTTTTTCTATGATGTGATACGAATGTATAATGTCTCCAACAAGTTGCCAAAACTTCTTCGCAAACTTTACCAACTCTGATCAAAACTTTTTCACTTATCATATTTTTTTCCTTCCCTCTGAAGTTTTTAAAATATTTTTATAGACATGTCTAAAATTCAATTTTCTTTTTTTTTATCGATTTTTTTAACTATTATATTTTGTATTATTTTAAGTGAATTTTCATTTGAAAATAACGCGTATGAGGTTGATCGAATGGTGAAAGTGATCGGTGTAACTCACTATTTCAAATTAAATTTATAATAAAATTCTGTTATTATTAGGATCAGACATTACTTTTATTTAAAACGGTTGAATCGGTAATAGATAGATTGAAGTACCTTTTATCTCTTTTCCAGTAAGCCTACAGAATTTGATTTTTTTAGAATGTATATTTTGCCTGTACACCCATCTAACAACTACTTGGCAATAAATGTCCATCTATTGTCTTTATATCTATGATTTTTCCTCTCGTTTTTTTAAAGATAATAATTTTTTCGAATGAATTTCATACGTTTTTTAAAAAAAATAATGTTAAAAATAAAAAAAAAAATTAATCTAGTTGTAAAGAATAAATCCAGTATTTTGTTTGTAATAGTTAATAAATAACTTTGTATTTATAATTATAATAAATCTAAATTGTTGTTTTCAATTTCAATTTACATGTCGATCTTATTAAAAAGAATGTCTGACAATACGTGCTTTATTTATTTTTATACTTTGTGTACTCTTGATTTTTTCTTCTTTTGGTCCCACTCCTTCCTTTTTCTGAACTTGTTCAAACGTTAGTATTACCTTTGACACATCGGGGTCTGTCTTAGGTTCGCAACCCAGGTTACGCTCTCAGTTATGTAAGATTTTTTTCCCATTTAATTATCGCCAACTTTTTATTACTCCTCGAGGGTAATGGTTCCTACCACCTGAGATGGTTTTCGCCGGGGGCCGGGGTTATCCCTGATAAGCCACAAGGCTATAAACGGGCATTACGATTATCATTATTATTATATACTTATTTCTATTTTTTCTCATCTTTTTGTTTTGTGTGTCTATATTTTTATTAATGCATTTTAATTATTTAACTAATTTATTAACACAAGTTGTGATATTTGTTAAAGTTTTGGATTTTTCATTCATATGTTTATACTTTTTTCCTATGCGTGTCAACGTTTTTTTCCGTATTACTATTTTAATATTTAAGAGCGTTTACACGGAATATAAATAGTAATTATATAATAAATGGACGTATGAAGAGGGGGTTAAGGTATGGATGCATTATGCATGGGCCGGGCAGGGCATCTGGAGCCTCGGGCGGTCAACCTATTAAAACTAGCCTCATGCATAATGAGTTCTTATGGACGTCTAGTTTTTCATCTTTACTTTCTTTAAAAAACATTTTTTTAAATAAGTTTTGTTGTTCTTGCTTTACTTTATACCTTCCCTGTCCCTGAATAATAGGAAAGCATTGTTTTAATGAAAAAAATTACCCCCATTTTGTTAATCAAATTTCCTTGTTTTGTCACTTACAGAACCTAAAAATCGAAAAAGTTTGGTCTTGCTTGCACCACCCTTCTTGATTTTTTAGAAGGGTACTGTCAGTCTTCCGGTACTGTTTATTTTACTGATTAAATTATCTATCCACCATCTATCTATCTATTAATAATAATTAATAATTATTATATTATTAATAATTAATATCTATTAATAAATTATCTATCTATCTACCAAAAATAAATACCACCTATGAAAAGTAATCACCACAAACCAAAATATACCACTTTCATGCAAAATTTACCTCATTCAACCAAAAATAAATATCACCTACCAAAAGTAATCACTACCATCTAAAATGTACCACTTTTAATCAAAATTAACCACCTTTAACCAAAAATGACACAACCAGCCAAAATTAACCTCCTTCAACCAACAATAACCATAGTACATGCTAATACTAACTCAAAAATACATGCTAAAAGGTGCCCTTTGGTGATAGTGACTACTATATTGGTAAAAGACTACTTAATCTATAAATGTTAGTGACTACCAAACTAGTACTTGGTGATATCTTCCTTACCTGTTCTATGTAGTACTATATAGTATACTATATACTACTTGTATATAGTATAGTAACCAATGATTTTTCATACCAGTAGATGGTAATATCTATCAGATATTACCAGTGACTACTCTACTGATAGGTAGTTACCTAATCTGTAGATGCTAATGCTTACCTGTTGATTTTAATAACAACTTAATCCAGAAGGTGCTTATAATTACCAAACTATTAAACGGTAACAACTACCATCTGCATTCTATCCCCCTTTTCACTGGAAGGCCAATAAATCCCTTTAATCTTAAAATAAATAAATAATTATTTACAAAACCTAAAATATTAATAAACCTTTATGAATCAATCTTTAGATCACGACATATTTAGGAGCATAAAAAACTTAACTCTCGTAATAAACAAACACTATGAAATGCAAAACCTCGGCACTCTATTAATATTTTATTGACTTCTTTTTTGAATTCTTTTTAACTTAATAATAAATAATAGGGCTTTGTATTTAGATTCTTTTAATAGTTTGTTTGTATTAATAATTGCTTTCATGCTTTGATAATGCCATATTTATCCGTTTACCTAATTTCAAAGAGCTAAGTTCAAATTTATAATATATAAGCATAAGTATAAACAACTATAGACTGACGAATATATAGATATATTAGATTGCAAAAGAAACCGGAATATAGCAAAATGTTGTTAAAACATAGAGATATATAGAGGGGGCATAGCCTATCTTAATACATTGAGAGGCCTGAAACATTTTTAGTGGGGCTCTCAGGGGCTCTGTGTAGCCTCATTGAAACTTCCTCCAAGAGGAAGTTATGGTTATAATTAATCAATTGTTTTTGGCTTCCCGCAGATTGTTTGTGTTGTGATTTGTATTTTAAACATTCTACTATATAATTTACTGTTTTTTTTTGTTTTGTTTATTTGATGATAATGAAAATTGAATGTGGTCAGGTTACTTTTTCGATGTTTCAAAATTCCACCAATAGGGCCCCTGTAGTAATATATCTCTATGGTTAAAAAGGCGAAGTTCGTTCAAAAGTTGTCGATGCGAAGACGCTACGCTGTTACAAGTATAGTAATAACAATAGTACTCAGGTGATAATCACTGTTAAAAAAACCTTGTCTGGATCTTTTTGGTTGCTCCTAAGATTAAAGTACTTTATTTCTTGTAGTTCCTAGTCTATTTTGAGTTTAAATTTGAACAGGATAGTGACTCCAATGCTTTGTTTAAAGATCATACATGAAATCCACTAGGTATACAGAATCCATGTAGATAAACTATATAGATTCTGATTGGCGGCAACCAAAATTTATAAAAACTTTTGGTTGCCGCTAATCAGACTAAGCCTGCCTAATTTTAGGCATGTAAACGCTAGAATGTATGAAAAACGAGCGCCTTCATTGTCTCATGGTCTTATAAATAATAAGACTCTTAAACCTATATCTTTAAACCATAAGTCAGACACACAGTACCTATTTTAAAGAAAGCTACTTTGATGGTTCTGAAATTGGGCCAACCAGGGTTAATTTAAATTGAGAGTAAGGGGTTTGTAACGATTATCTGAAATCGTATAGGCTCAGGACTTAACGGCTCTTTAGAAAGATAGGGTATGCAGGCATTTTTATCTCCTAAAACTCCTTGAAGCTTATGCTGAGATGAGCCTAAAAATGTTAAGTTAAAAGTGTATAACAGCGCATGTTATAACCCGTAATACATTGGTGATTGTATGGTTGGTAGTGAGTGACCTTTTGGGTCTACGTAATTACTATAATATTAAATAAACCGGTAATTAAATAAAAAATAAACTTTAATAAACTTTGTTTTGGTTACAGTACGAAGAAAGCGGTGGACTTCATCCGTCCTACATGGAGAGTGGTACGGGTGCAAGTCAATACGACGCCGCCGTAGCGGCTGCAGCTTCGGCGGCAGCCGCGGCCGCTGTTTCGGCAGCTAACGTACACAGAGCCGCAGGTTTAACTCAAGCACCTCATCATCTCAACCACAACATTCACTATCCGCCTCCGCCAGCACCCAACCACGTTTCTAACCACGTTATGGGTCAACCCGTTCCAGACGTCCATAAAAGAGACAAAGATTCAATCTATGGGTAAATATAATTATTATTATTTTATTCAGATTAATTATATGATTTTCCTCGAGGGCCACCAGCTTTTGCTCTAGAGGAGTTAGTTCTATAAAATCGTAGGATATAATAACGTTTTGCTGTTATGAAATGTTTAAGTGAACATTCCAGGACCATTCGCAATTGCAAAAAGTAATTTGATTTTACAGAAGACCTCGGTGGTCAATTTAAATAAAAAGATATCACCTAACTTTTACTACTAGTTTTGTGATACCTCTCGAACCTACCTCTAGAAAATATCTGAAAGTAAAACGATCAGGTTCCTTGACTGAAAGCTGGATTGATTATAACCTTAAATTTCCAAACTGTTGTCTTCTTTGATTGATTTTGAACCCTATCTCAAAACAAATGAATACCTGAATAGTGCTATTACTACTATTAGGACTGAATAAGTAGTTTGAGCGGGCATAACTGAGTTCCGTCTAGTAATCTTTTTTAATCTTTAACCCTTATGACCATATGGATGGATACAGTCAGGAAATCCCTCGTATTTTTCATTTGGTTGGCGTAAATCTTTTGACCGAAGTAACATTTCAAAAATCATAATCTCGTGGAAGAACTAGACCATGCATACATATACCAACAGAACTAGACGATTCCGGTCTAAGCAGTCTTATTTCAATTTATGGGCGAAAACTTCACATTCTTTATGATTTAACAGCGGAATTGTACATGTCATTCTGCAGGTGTTGTTTTTACTTAAAATACCATCACTTGTTGCACATGTGTCGATTTTGTTACAGTGCTCCATTGCATTATTTAAATTTTAAAATGTGAGTTTTAAAATACTTCGCGTGTCAGAAATTACTATGCTATTTTTCATGGTATTTACTTCGCTCTATTGTTATTAATAGATAATTGTAAATTCATCAATTACTTGTTACTTTGATAATTATCATTTTGCCTTGCGCATATCGCCACACTTTTGACAAAAGTTTTAAACACAACGTTTAAGTTTAAAAATAAGTAAGGTTATAAATATTTTACTTAAGGAAGGAATGTCAAAACAAAGCAAATGACAGCTTTAAACTTAAGTTTTATGATCCAAATGAGGTCAATAAAGGATGTAAAATTTGCTTTTTTAACAGGATATGTTTAAAAGATTTTTAAGATATTCTTAGAGGACCTTAATATTAAAATTCTGAATTCTATTTACTTAAATATGAACTATAAAATGCCAGTTACTACAGATGTTAGTGTGAGATACGTGCTCATTCCTTTGTATAAAGACTTCTAGTTGAGTGTCAACTCGAAATGACTTCAACCTCATTTCTGACACATAGGACCTTAAAGATTTATAACTTAAGTCATATGGAACAGTCATTGTTTCACCTCTAACCCCCCTCTTCTTGGTCACTCCTGCAACCCGTCCACCCATGTGTTCAATCCCACATGACTTGACGCTTAACTTTTACCATCTATTTAATTCTTATAAAAAATAGTCTCTCCACAAAACTTTATTTTTTGGCAGAATGAGATCTGCCAGCCGATGATGATTGAGATCATCATCCGCAGCTTAAAAATTTGAGTTATAAACTATATTAATAGAAATTAAATAAGCTTTACTTTATGTTACTAATAATTTTTCATGCTTAATTAAAGCCGCTTTGCCACAAAATATACTTTTGTGGAGTAACACTTTTTCTTACCGATGAATTACTTTACTGGTGTTCGTTTCAAGACATATTTTACCACCCTTATCTCATTATATGTTAACAATTTTAAATCATGAGGTATGTAATTATGCCTATCCTAACTAATGTCTTTAACCAACCTAGAAGTCATACTTTATCAGCTAGTGCTATACTATAACTAGTTCCAATATACTGTCTCATGTTAAGTCTTAAAACCTTGCTAGAGCTGATAGTATAGTACCTACAATCTATCCTGTCAGGGCTTATACTCTATATTACCAGTCCCTATTTTCAAGTTTCTTAGTGTAAATCACAATTATAGTCGTGTTCACTGGTCCAATAAAGATATTAATGCAAAGTAAGATTATCCATAATTTTAAATTTTCATTTAAATAGTTTCAGCTCTATCCAAAAAGAATTCGTAATGTCAGTTTGTCAAATTTCAAGCATAGTCGTAATTTGGCCTCTTGGAACATGCTTCAGTATATGTTGGTTTACAACATACAGCACATACCTTTTAATAACTGACTAAAAAATAAGAACTCATAACTATTACTTCAACCCCACTATTAATTATATAGGGTACAAAAAATATGTCTATCATTAAACGTGTGAACGCTTCAAAAACCAGGTATAACTTTGACGTGTAAGTCAGTTGGATTCGTTTAGTTCTGATTACTTACAAAGGTACAAAAACTAAAGGAATTCAACCTGGCTAATGATTTCATCCTTTTTTTGTTCTGACCAAAATTAAACGTTTTTTTAGTTTGAATGAGTTTTGATTTGAGGTAGGTTTGGAACAGTTTGCTTATGAAAGTATCGCAGTTATAATTTTCACTTGTTAAAAAAATTTTGCCGTAGAACTAACTTCAACGACCAGGAGGGTAAAAGTCTAGATTGGGCTCATAAAACCTTATTTTAATTCAGGGTCCTGTGTTGAACTTGTGGGGTTCATTTAGATATAGTTCTTTAATGTCTTATAAGCTAGCTAAATTAGACCTCTTTTCCGTGCCAATGCGTGTATTATATGCTGCTATAGACATTATCGGAGAGTAGGATTTGACCCTATATGAAATTTATAAGAACCTTTATGCCGGAGCGTCTCATAGACCTGTTTCAACAAAGATAGTTTCGGTTTAGTCGTTTTCAGCAAAACTGCGTTTCTACAGCACAAAGAAGTAGAAACTTCTTACTTAAGTAGAAGAACTTAAGTCCCCAAAGAAGAGGGAAGTGTTTCGTAAACACTTCCTTTCTCTCATTTGTAAGCCACTACTATACTATACACCAACTATTAATTGCAGATTTCAGGTGCCTCCTTTTGACGACAAGTTTGGAATGTTTACGAAACAGAGTGAGACATGACTTTATGTCGAACCAATGATAGTGACTAACTTTAAATGATGAAACATTTAACCGTTAAAGGGAGATTTTTTAATTTTTAAAAATCGGTGCTTTTTTAAACGTTTGAGGGGAGTGTATATATAATTACTATATATTGGCCCCAAGGGGATTGATAGGATTGAACCCCTGATTTAAGAGTCTCTTAATTTATGTTATTGTTTTTCTTATTATTTTTAGTAGTACACCCAAATCTGTAATAGCAGCCTAAATAGTATTAATATTAACTTTTAAATATTCTTTAACAATCTTATTTTTCGTATTTCAGTAACAATCCTAGGTTTTACTAAAGATGATAATTCTGCCCAAGGTTGTTTTAACAAATTTTTATTACTTTATTTTATATTCATTTTATGGCTCTTTGTTTAGAATTGAGCAAATCATTTAACTTACTGACAATAAATAGTTTTAACATCATACTTAAATAACACAACTATTTAATGATTTAACACTCAAAGATATGCGATTTCATATGCTAACTTGTAATATAATTTATTCTCAGGTTACTGCATTAAGTTCGCTATATTTAAAATCTTGATAGCAACATATTTTACTTAGTAGCTAGAGAACAAAATATTTTGAAACGTTTTTGAAACGACCAGGAGTAAAGTTATGTTCCTTTAAGCGAAAAATAGTATTGTATAAGTTCTAATGTTACCTAATTTTGAGATAATGATTGACATGCCACGCGTCATTAATAGCAATGGATGAACTTTTATCTTTAAGACAAGTTGTATCAGATGCAAAATTTACAATCTTGTCATTTATTCTTTAATTACATACATTCCTAGTTTAAGACAGTCTTTATTCCTTTTCCTCATTTATAGCGTGGGTGTAAAGGAAAAGTACTGTATATCATTTGATACTACCGAGTTTTTGCAAAACATGAATAGTTGACACAATGTCTCTCGCACAATTATGAAGCCGAAACCAGCATTTCACCTAGATTCTCCGTTTTAGGTATTTTAGGACCTCCTGAGCGGTTTTCATAAACTTGTCTGTATGTAAGTGTGTTATCATTGCAGCTCCCGGCGTTTTTATGCTAGAGAATTAAAATGTGTTAAAAAATCAATCTTTAGGTCTAGTTGTTCTATGCAGATTTTTTTATGAAACCGGCCATAATGACTCGGCAAAAATTTCGAAAATTCATAAAATACGGAAAAATGTTTTGATCAATTTGAGATTTGGCACGCATTTAGTCATAATAAGATCAACTTAATGCGCCAAGTTTCATCTCATTATGGCATTTATGTATTCCTTTATGTAATAAATAAGTATACTAAGTTAAAATGTAATACAAAAAGTATATCTACAGTTTTTGTTCGATCATAAACGTTAAGCAGCATTGAGCAATGTCAGTGCCTGGATGGGTGACCGCTGAAAATAAATGGAATGTATTAACTATCTCAGAACGAGCAAAGCGAGTCTGAAGTTGGGAGGATAAGCGTAGCGAATCCGAATTGGTAAGGTAAAATTCTTTGGTACCCTTCTCGATATTTTTAAATTGATTTCCAGTATGGCATAGCTTTTCATACTTGGCTTAATAGTTTGGTCTATAATCTTGTTTTTGTTTTATGTATTGTTTCATAGGTTTCTATTTTATAATAATTGGGGAATTATTTCCCCCATTTATGCAACCCTGTAAGAGGTTTACCCATCTAGAGTAACACAAAACTACAGAAATGACTTTTTCTTCTTTTATTTATAATTTACTCTTATGTGTTACTAATACTTATTTCTTTTTCAGGCATCCTTTGTTTCCTTTGCTTGCACTTATTTTTGAAAAGTGTGAGCTAGCCACTTGCACGCCGCGAGAACCAGGCGTAGCTGGAGGCGACGTTTGTTCTTCGGAATCCTTCAATGAAGACATCGCTGTGTTTTCAAAACAGGTAATTATATCATCTTAAGTTATTTGTTAATAAAAGGCATAGATTTGTATTTGATAGCTTTGTATTGATTATAGTAACAGACTAGGGCCAAAAGGGGTCCCAGCATACTTGATCGGGGGCTTATAGCAGCATAAAAGGGTCTCGATAACTGTGTTTTTTAAGTAATTAAGTATATAATACCTAAACGTTCAAGGGCCCCTAACAAATTATTTAATTATGACTATTAATTATGGCTAATTATGACCCTTAACATACTTAGTCAGGGTAAAAGAAAAGGGCCTTAGAGATTGATGTTTTTAAATACTTTAAATATTCTCACTTTGCTACCTAAAGAACCTTAAAGGTCCCTATTCTTTAGGCCTTCTTAGGCCAATACGGAAGACGAGGGCCACAAGGGGCTCTATACTTGATCAGGAATCTAAAGCAGTTTAAAAGGACCCCAGAAATAAAATGTAAGAAAGCTTAATTAAATGTTACATTTAGATTAATAAATATAAGTTTGACTTCGGTTTATTTAAATTTTACTTAAGTTTATTTTATACTTACTTATTTATTTAAATAAAACAATTTCATTTGACTTAATTATATTAAATATTAAATTAAAACTAAATATATTAAATTAAGCTGGTTTGAATCATTGGTTCTACTCTAGTTAAAGTAGACCTCTCTTCTTGGGAAGAAATATATAACACCCCCCCCCCCTCCGTTAGGTTCCTTGAAATTTTGGTTTGGGCCATTTTAGGCCAAACCCTCCTTGGGCCTTTTTGGCTCAGTCCACCACTGCTGGAGGCGATTTGGAAAAATACTCTTTATTTAAGTTTAGGAAGAGTAAGGATCGGTCAATTACCTAGGCTTCGTAGGGTTAATGTTAAAATTACATAAAAGATTAAGTACTTAAGCCTCTTTAAAGTAAAAAGGTTTTAAGTTCAACTGGTTACATTCCTTTTTACCTGCCCTGTAATATTTTCTTAAGAATTTAATATAAAGGAGATATCCTTCCATTAAAAGCTTTCTATGCTTCAACTTACAATTTCTCTGCGGGTGTTCGTGCTCAGCGAATTTCTCTCCAAATGCTTGAGCTTCATTGAACCCTTAACAACCGTTACATTTCAATTTTTTAAAACCAAATATATTACATCCTCCTCCAATTCTATTAGGGGTTTAAAGCTATCATAATGACTTATATACAATTATGCTTTCCTATTAAACACCTTTTAACCATTATTGAGCCAATGTAGCTATATACAACTATAGCTTTTGATATGAAATAGACTCTGTTTTGCCACACATTACAACATTTTCTCAACTGCTCCTCAATTTGTCTTATGGCTCTGTTTTAGACAAAAGTGTGAAATTGCTTTTGTTTGTTCGACTTCTGCCTGAAAATGTAATACTGTGATAATCAAGTTATTTAAACTCACTTTGTAGCTCAATTAGTATTTATTAACAAAAAAAAGCAACACATAACTTTCCCTGATTACTCACGGTACTAAGTGTGAAAAAGTAAAAAAAATACATCTTTGTGCTGTGGCCAATATATATATTAATAATATATTATATTTATATATATATATTATATATATATATATATTATTATTATATATTTATATATATATATATATATAGTATATTATATTTTATTATATATAATAATATTTATATATATATTGTATATATATATTATATATATTATTATATTTATTATATATATATATTATATATATATTATATTTAACGTAATTAATGATCCAATAATTGGCAAATTTAAAATTTGACAGATAAAACATAAACTTCTATTTCAAATGCAAGCCGATTATGTTAAAGGCTATCTAGAATTTAATTTCAATTACATACATCAATGATAACTAATAATAATAGCAACATTTTATCGCCTTATCACTAAGCAAGAGTGGATTTTTATCATTTTTTTCAATAAGCTATTTTTAGTGAGATCATTTACAAATTTAGAAAACTGATAATTTTGTTTTTAATGACTTTTATTAAAACGTAGGTATAAATTTTGTTACTATAACACTTCATGTTTTATTAGTTCGGAACTGTAATATGGATATGTCTGATATATCATAATTTGATTTAAAGCAAATTAAGAAAACAGATGACAGTTGTCAAGATGATAAATGTTTCGCTTACTTTAATTTTTATGGAATTACGATAAAATAATCACTAATTAAAGTAAATAGTAAATAAATAATTATTAAGTAAAGTGAATAATAAAAAAATAATTACTAAGTAAAGTCAATAGTAAATAAATAATTACTAAGTAAAGTAAATAGTAAATAAATAATTACTAAGTAAAGTAAATAATAAAAAAATAATTACTAAGTAAAGTAAATAGTAAATAAATATTTACTAAGTAAAGTAAATAATAAAAAAATAATTACTAAGTAAAGCAAATAAAAATGAATAATTACTAAGTAAAGTAATTAATAAATAAAGAATTACTAAGAAAATTAAATAATAACTATATAATTACTTATTTCATTTCTTGTAATTATTACATATTCAAGCAATAAACAATGGGAAACCATTGAGAGGTAATTTTGCCTCTAAAATTTAAGACCTGCGCTGTTATAAGAATTGTAAGCATGTGCAGTTGGTTTTTGACGTGTGTTTCTTGTTGAATTCTTTCTATTTTAGCGAATTTCCTTTGGAAAAAATTCGCTATTTTAGTTTTCTATGGTCATCCCCTTTATTCAAGATCCTTGTGTTAAACCCCGTATTTCGTTTAATTTCATAAAACTTCACTTGTGAAATTACGCTTTTAGTAAGCGAATCTTCGTTTTTTTTAAAAAAAAAGTATTTAGTTTAGTTAGCGTAAACTTAGCTTGTGAAATCCTGTATATGTTATAAGTAAAAAAAGTTCGCTTTTGAAACCTATCTAGTTCGAGTATGGGTAATTTCGCTTGCGAAACCGCGTATCTTGTTTTAGCACACGAAACTTCGCTTGTGGAATCACTTATCTTGTTTTAGTATACAAAACTTCGCTTGTGGAATCGCGTATCCTGTTTTATCATTCGAAACTTGTCTTGTGCACTAACAAATCTAATTTGTGTAGTGGAAATTTCGCTTATGAAACCGCGTTTCTTGTTCGAGCAAACGAAAATCCGCTTTTTAAATCTCGAATGGTGCCTTATATTACGTTGTTTATACAAAGATATTCAAGTTATTGAATTATTTTAAAAATCAGTTATTCGAGAACAAGTGTCGACTATAACACTTATTTTTTATCATATTAAACAAAAAAATAAAACCGAACCAATTGTACAGGTTTTGTTTCCTGTTATATTTCTTTCAGAGGGGTTATATAAAAATTCTGAATAAGGTAATAATAAAGGGATGAATAGTTTGTGCGATTGTATTTCTAAAGGTTCGCATTGACAAAGGCTAGAACAGCTGAACTCTGGTGCTCGACCGACGCGAACCCCAGATACATCCTATGTCCTACACGCACCCGGTTTCTTTCTTCGTTTCTCGTTTTTTGACAGCTGGTCTTCCTTTAAAACTTTTTTTTTAAGTTTGAAAAATGCATCAAGTTATATATGTAGCTTAAATGCAAGGTTTAATACTTTCCTAAAATAATTCTTCTTTAGTTAGCACTCTTTTTACTAACCGAACATATGTGATAACTTCAAGTTATTAAGCCATTCTATTGGTTATTACAAACTTACTAAGTTCTCATACAATATTGAATTTGAAACGAATTCATTCCGGTGGTGGTTTATCATAAAAATTACAATCACTAGCACTCTACTTGTTACTTGCCGTATATATTTGTTATCTTAAGATTACTAAACTGTTCTATAGTTTATTACTAACTTACTACATTCTCATACAATATTCAATTCGGAACGAATTCATTCCAGTGATGGTTTATTATGATAATTAGAATTACCAGCAATTTATTTTGTTACTAGCCGATATATATTGGTTAACTTAAGATTACTAAACTATTTATTACGAACTTTATAGTTATTATAGTTTATTACGATCTTACTACGCTTTCGTGCAATATTAAATTTTCATTCCGGTGACGGGTTTCCGTGAAAATTAAAACTGTAAAAAATTCATTTGATTTTGGATGAGCTTTTTAAGTAAAATATTTAATAATAAGTATAATAAAATTAACCAAAAGAAAAAAATTAAGTTAAAAATTAAGTAACAATATAAGAAAATGAATAAGGGAATGTTAGTTGTTAGTACTTAAGAAGAAAAAGTGAGGACGTGTTAGTACTTATAAGAAGAAAAAGAGAGGGAATGTTAGTTGTTAGTACTAATAAGAAGAAAAAGTGAGCAAGTTGTCAGTACTTATAAGAAGAAAAAGAGAGGGAATGTTAGTTGTTAGTACTAATAAGAAGAAAGTGAGCAAGGTGTTAGTACTTAATAGAGAAAAAGAGAGGGAATGTAGTTGTTGTACTAATAAGAGAAAAAAGTGAGGGAGTGTTAGTACTAATAAGAAGAAAAAAGAGATAAATTTTAGTTGTTAGTACTATCTATACTTTGTTCAAAAACACAACCCATCGGTTGTCGTGTTTTTTTATTAAAGGTTTTTATGCAGATATAAAAATCTTAACTGTATACAGTCCAGATCAGATTCAATTGTTAGATGTCTTTACCTGTATGATTGAATTGAAGAGGTGAATAATATAAATAAATATTTGTTTCAAAATTTATATATAATATATATTTATATATAAAATATCTATTATAATATATACATATATATATATATATATATATTATATATATATATATATATATATATTATATATACTATATATATATATAATATTATATATATATTATTAATAATTTAATTATAATTGTTGGCCGAATCAAAAGTAGTGTATACTATGCATTACTGCAAAAAAATATCGTAATACTTTTTATGAGATTATCTTTTAATCTCTTATATTCTCAATTCAAATAATATTTACCCAAAGACTAAATATTTAATTATATGAATTACGCAAGTGTGATGTCACAATCGGTTGGTTTCAGCTTAATCCGTACGTAACGTCTGTCAGTTTCAGTTGTTGAAAATGTGCTGACGTCATACGCGTGTGTCATTGTTTGATTCTGACACTTATCAAACGTTGAGTGATTTATTTTATTTATTCAGTAATCCGTTCTACTTAATTTCTGATAACTACCTGGAATTTTAGGTTAGCATTATATTTTATAATGTTGAAATTAATTCATGTGTTTCGTGTATATTTGTAGTGTGGTGAGACAGAAATTTGTTGTTGATAACCTTTGACAAAGGTTATCGGCTGCGTTATGATGGGTCTGATAAAAAATTCTTTTTCGACAGACTTAATAACAGTAACATATACTGTTTTAGTAAAAATAGAATTAATAAAGGTAAAACTAGTTCCAGTAATTCAAATACCTTTAAAAAGTCGTTGTATTTTACGTATAGCCTGTTTTTTTAAGAACTATTAGATTTTTTTATAATACTATTTAGCTTCATTTGCCCACTCTTCGTTAAAAACTTATCATCTTCTGTGTAATAATGAATACATTTACCATTTTTCTACTCTTTGTCGGACATATTATTGTAACTTATTATTTATCTTCTCCTTACCGGACGACTCATCATTTTTCTACTCCGTACTAGACAACTTATCATTTTTTAACTCCTTACCGGACATCTTATCATTCCCCTACTCCTTACCGTATAACTTATCATTCCTCTACTTCTTTTCGGACAACTCATTATTTTTTTCTTCTTATCGAATATCTTATCATTTTCCAACTCCTTACCGGACATCTTATCATTCCCCTACTCCTTTCCGTATAACTTATCATTCCCCTACTTCCTTCCGGACAACTCATTATTTTTTTCTTCTTACCGAATAACTTATCATTTTCCAACTCCTTACCGGAAGTGGAAAATGATTTCCAACTTCATTTTCCTACTTCATACCGGACAACTTATAATTTGCCTACTCCTAACAGGAAATTTATCCCCCTATTCTTTCCGCTCTGAAACTTCCCTACTCTTCATGCTTAAACTTATCGTCAGCAAATTTTTCTTATCCCTCTAGTACCAACTTATATTTTAATATTCTTTCAAAATTAATAATTAATCTTATATTGTTCATTCTCTGACTTCTTGTTCACCTACTTAATAACACCAAGTTTACTTTATACCTCTAACTTGATCACCAATTTTTACGTATTTACCTACCACACATAAATTATCCGTTTAAATTATGCAAATAATGTACATTCCCGTGTAGTAGCAACGAATAAGCATCAATAATCTAAAGATAAGAAATAATAATTATAGAGTGTTAGAGTCTTAACACGTGTTAAAACCAAAATAGCCTGTCTCCGTTGGATAGCGGCGCGGCTGGCGCGTCGCGTCGTTGCGTTATATCAATGTCTTGTTGTACGCAGGCCTTCTTCCTCTAACGCATTTCATCACGGATTCCAAAATTAAACTTTTCCCCCAAAATAAAATATCTTAGTTCTAATTATTCTTGGTTTTAACTGGAGACACTTTAAGATTTTTGACGCCCACCCTTCAAATGAACCTTTTGGAAGTTCATTTGCACACCCCCCCCCCCCCCTTCTTAAAGGAGAATATGCCTCCTTCATCTGTTTGACCTGTTTGACAGAGATGGATTTTCCCATTATCAATGGGTAAGAAATAGTGATAGGATGTTCGAGATATTGAAACGTTTGAATCTTATTTCGAATTCAAAAGAATATTTAAATAGCAATTATAGGAAAAAAATGAAAAAAAAACCTTGAAATTTTTGGCCATCCCTTCCGTGAGGGATATTCTCCAGGTTAATAGATTCATATATTTACGATCATTTTTATGTTTATGAAATAAATAGAAATTTAAAAAAAATTGTGCACGTACTCATGACAAAAAGGCTTGACCGATTTAAATAAAATGTTATTAAAAACTATTCTATTCCTATTATATTAGAGGAAATTATGTTAGAAAAGAAATTCCTATTTGAGAGGAAAACTCAAATAAGTATGTTTTCCTCCAAAAACAAACTTTACTCAAAATTGATAATTGTTTACTCTAGTCGTGAGGACATTTAAGAAAATACCCCTTTTGCCAGATCGCTAGGCTTGTGATACTCAGCATATGTTACGTATGTTGTAAACTACGTAATTCTACTGCTGACTACTGCTGCTCTAAATTGCAGCAATTGCAGCGAAAGTATTTTAAACGGTTAAGGCGCTATTACTTTCTTCTTTTAAAACCTCATCAACGGAAGAGACCGTATCATTTAAATTTGGGTTAAGTTAATTTGAAATTAACTTTATTTATAATTATGTTAGATAATTTTACTTATACAAGAGACAGACTGGTTGGCTTCTGGGTTAGTCTTATAATTGGTTTAAACTCGTTTAAATTAGTTAAGAGTTAGTCGAGCAAGTAACAGACATAAGACAACAGATCATATGTTTCCTTTAATAAGAAATCTTGTTAAAGTTTTTATGGTAAGAGCTAAAAATGTTTTTGGTTTTAAAGCCATCAACACCAGTGCTTACTGTAAGGTTCTAGAGCTAACAATACTACTGATTCAAGCAGATAGAGTATGATCTAGATTTAACAATAATACTGGTGTATAACCTCATACTGCAGTTTTAGAGCTAGAAGTAGTAGTGCTGCTTGCACAAACTGCAAGTTCTAAAGTTAAATATTCTACTAGTATTAACTCAAACGTTAATCTCTAGAGCTAACAATACTAAAAAAGTAACTTTCATATAACATCAAAGTATTTAAGTATTACTATAAAGTACTAACAATAAATGAGAAGCGGTCCCCCACTACCAAATTTACAGAACATGGATAATGTAAATTCTAGAGCTAAAAATACCTGTAATTGTTATAAGTAGCTTATGCTAAAAAATATAAGTACATATTTATCTTTTTTACTAATCTAGGTAATTTAATTTACCTATTTATTTTTAAAATCAATCAAAAACAAATGTATGTTATAAACTTATCTTGGACGGCATTAAAACTATAAACTCGCTCATACGTGACCATTATCAAGCAAACATGACAGCAAAATACATGTCGAAACCTTGTAACATAATTATCTTCAATTGATAAAATAAAAACTATAGAGTGAATTATTCGATAACCTATAAATGGAAAATAATTTTAACCTGGTGATAAACGTTCAAAAAACTATGTAAAGTAAGTAAATGTTAATTTGGTTAAGGACATTAATGTTACGTTCACCGTAGTCTTGTGCTTCAAACTTTATGCTTAGGTAATTTCTGTTTAATTTTATTGGTTTCCTTTTTTTATCGAAATAGGTAACGTAAGATCTCAATAGTGGTAAAAAGTATAGACTAAATGCTGGTTTTAAAGATGATATAACGGACTATATGGTACATTTGGAGGAGTATAACTTAGCTTTAGAATTTTTTAAAGCTTAATATACCAAGAGGGCTGTAGTTATTAAGGATTGTTCCCTGAAATTCCAGGATTGATATATTTAAGGTGTATTTTACAGAGTTATTCGAACTCCTAGGAGTAGATATTTTTGTATAGGGTTAAATTATTGTATCTGCTACTATCAAACGACGCTTCTTCAATTCGCGAAATATTTGATTTTTTTTAAATTTCCAAGATTATAATATTTAAAGGAGTTTTAAAACTATTTTTTACGGTTTTCCGATCTTCCAAGATTTTCATCCTTTAAGGTCTCCTACAAATAAATTTTGGGGTACTCCAAACTTCCCAGAATAATATGTTTAGAAGAGTAAAACGTTTTAAAGTTTTTTAATTGATCTAAATTGATACATTAAATGGTATTAACTTTTTAAAATTCCTCAGTCTTCCTAGATTGATATTTTTAGAAGAGTATAATCAATTGGAGAAAAAACATCTTTATAGTATTATTATGGCGTTGTTTTTATGGAGTTGTCATTCTTTGGTGACTACCGCTATAACATGAATAAAACTAATTGTATTAATTTTATTAACTCTTCAAACAATAAAAGCTCAAATCGAGCGATAAAATACGTTTTAGTGGTTTTGTCGAAGCTATCATTGTTTAGAATTAGGTAGTTAAGTGATTAGTAGGAGTCACATTGAAACAAAACATTATTCTTTGGCTATGATCGTGATGGGAATAAGTATGAGTGTAGTAAGTCCAGTATGTTTTGGATCTCCATATCCTTTGTCCTAGTCAGCCTTCTCTTACGGTCAAGGTCTCTGTCACATCCAATAATTACTTTTAACTAATTTTACTTGGCCATTCATTTCGGGTTACAAATTCGTTGATGATTCTTTACTTATGAAAATTACATAAAGATAAATACATGAATATGGAATACTTGATAGGGCATACTCAAATAAGGAATTTTATTAGGCGATTCCCTTTAGGTTGCATTTAAGTTGGTGATACTTTACTTATAAAATGTATAATGCAATAATTTTAAGGATTTCCAAACATGACTGTGAAATTTTTACTTAGCGATTCTCTTCGGGTTGGATATATGTTGATGATACTTTACTTATGATACTTAACTCAAGCATTTCCTTACATGAATATAGAATGATCGAACTTTAGTTAAGTTGCGTAATGGAGTACTGAAATGTCATTTAATAATTATAAAGTAAGCTAATAATGGATTTTCTTTGACGCATGATTAGCGTCAAAGAAGATATAATATCTGTCAATATTGAGAAGCTAACCTAATGATGTATGAGAATCAAAACAGAAAGATAAATAAAATTTAAGTTAGACTGTATTAATTTGAGTCAAGAGGATCTAGAGTTAAGATGTACGAAAAAAAGTTGAGTCTGAAGACCCAAAGTTAATTGGTTGTTCAAGTAATCTTTACGCTGACCCAAATGCAAATTTGATGTATTGCTGAACCACTTCATATAGGGAGACTAGCCAATGGTCTTATTGAGCTAAATTGATAATTAAAAGACTGTTTTTAAGACATCAATTCGAATATGACTGAGAAGTTTTGGAACCCAAGGTTTAGACATTATTGGTTAATTGATTAACCGAGGTTCGATTAATTTTCATCCTAGGATCACTACTAGGTCGTAGTGTTGAATTTTAAGTGCATACTTGACACTTAACAGCGTTAGACAATTTTTGAAATGTAATGTTTCATTAACCTTTCATTGTTGCTGCTAAACTTTTATAAAAAGTTGATCCCCTTGATAAGTATTGCAGGTGTTAGAGAGGAGGACGAGGAGGCATTGTCAAGTCCCCCAGTGGTAGTGGCGTGTACCCGGGGGATTGCATTCCTGCGGGTGGGCTCTGGTTCCATCCTCCTGTATATTGTTACACGATAATCCCTTTTTCCTCGTCAGCTGCTTTCAGTTAACTCCACTTGTATCTTTCACCGTAGTTTTAATCATAATCTTCTTTTTATTGAAATTTTTATATTAATTTACATAATTGTTATTCTTTAATGATATTAGCAAGTTTATTGGGCGATAAAAGCATATACCTGTTCCTTTGTAAACCCATAAGGTGCTAAATATTTTTTTTTAAAAATGCTGGTGATTGGATATGTTAATCTGCCAATGCTAGGATAGCCCTTATAGTTTTAGTTCATTGTCTCTAGACACTGCAAGTTCTTAATCAGAATTAAATAACATGGAATGTTGTGCTGATTTAGCTCAAACCAAGGAGAAGATGACTACGCTGCAAATTCGCGTAGTTGATTACTTTTATGATTATAAACGTTTGCTTATTCGATTTTCCTATTTTGATTCAATTCTATTTACTTATTTTGGTCTGGATGTGAATAAATATTCTTGGGATCTTCTCGAGGAAATGAAAAAAGAATTTTTGATTTTGAATTTTGAACTTTGCCATTTTGAAAATTTTAAGTGCTGCAATCGTGTTTGTAGTTATTATCCTACAACACTGGTTCTTATTGTAAAACCAGTAAAAACAGTAAAACCATATTTCCCAAATAATTTTTTTCTTCGTTTGTACGGTTCCAGTACTGTACAATTGGATCTAATAGTTAAGCTAGATTACTAAAGTAGTCAGTGCTTTAAGGAAATTTCATCCTCATTGGACAGCGTCAGTATTTTAATGAAAAGTAGGCTTTCACTATTTTCAATGATTTAAAAACTATAAACTAAAAATATTGAATTGGGTAGAGATTTGTTGCAAGGCCGGGAATGTTAGGGTCATGATGCAATGTCCTAACCCTGGATTGTTTCTTTATATTCCGTTTCCCCTCTAATCTTTCCCCGAACCATTACTATTTATGGGCATTTTTGTTAAAAGATTTTATCCATCTTCTACTTGAATGGTATATCCTTTAGTTTGTACTTATTGGTTCTGCAAGGCCCAATTATTGCAGTCCCTACTTTTTATCCCATTTGTTTGCCCATAATTATTTTGCAGTACAAAAAGAATTTTATTCGTAGTACTAATAGTATTTATATTAAAATTGTCTGTATCCTATTAGAGCGGAAGGGTAGAAGAAGATTATATGCTAGATATATTACTTACATTTGATTCCTTACTTTTGTAATATTCGCTTTTAGCTCGGCAATGAAGAACTAAAAGCGTTCAAAGTATTAAATATTAAAGGCTAGTAATATTGCGCCCAGAAGGAGGCCACCTTGACAATTCATGCCCTTACCAATAAAAATTTACTTTTTCGAAAAGAAAATCATTAAATTTTGTACAGTTACTATCTCATTTATGTTTTTTGTTAAATATATTTTAAAAAGATCTTTTAATAATCTTGAAGGGTGCTTTTTCATGGCTTTTCCAATTGAAACTATCATATGCTGTACTCAACCCGCTATCAGCCAAGCTGATAAAATTAATTGGAACGCCTCTGATTCAGCCTGATTACAATCCATCACCTTTTCAGAATGTCAGATAAAACTATTACTGATTGCGTATCGGGGAGTTGTATTTGATACAAGAATCAATGCATTAATAAGCTTTAACTTAAATATATTTCATTCAATTGTATAAGTAAAATTAGGCTTAAATTATTTTAGTTTAATAAGTTACTTCCAGAGTCTATTTAAATCGAGTTGCGTAGGAATAACCTTGAAAATGAGTCGTTTAAAGGAGTTATAATTTGATGTCATTGCTATGTTGCTAATACTTTAACTTTTGTTAGATGGGATAATTAAACTGATTCCAAAGTTGAGAAATCTAGATAATTACATGGTACACATCAATGCGTTAGTCGATTTCACTGTTATTGCAAACTTAAAGTGAGAGGGGAGAAAGGAGAGATAGCGCTGGTAATTGCTTTAGGTCTTCCCTTAACTTTTTACCCATTTGAATCGAGTTGGGAAAACGTTTCCTAAACTGCTATCCGATCCTTCTTTTTCCGTCCAATTTGAATTTCTTCAGGTACATATTTGCGGGCTATAAGACAAGTTTTATCTCCCTAACACACCCCCTTACAACTTTCTTTCGGAAACTTTACCGACAGGAAGTGCTGGGTGAATATAATTTGGATTGAAAGCGGAACGCAACAAGAGAGTTGCCTTAAGATAGGATTTTGTAACTCTAGCGAAACTGCTCGGATGCTTGTCCTTGCTAAGATGTTCCCTCTCTCAGATCATATCCGCTCTTCATCTTGAGCTTTAATTTTCCATTTGTGCTCCCTAACTCCCGGACATAATCCCTCGTTAAAGCCTTACTTAATTCATTTAATTGGTTTTTACTGCTCTTTATTCTAATAAGTATGACGTTGCTTAATATTTCATTAACTTTTTCCTTTTGGTGAAGCAAGGGAAAATTTACATATTCTTTATATTCAAACAACAGAAATTCTAACGTATTTAGCTATTTTCACGCCCTAAGCTTAAAATAATATTTCTTCTTCAATTTTCAAACTCTCATAGTAACACGCCCTCATAAATCCGCATAAATCAAAATGGCCAAAATGGTAAACAATTCACTAGACTAAAATAGGACCACTTGGTTGTTCTTTCAAAGCTAACACACATTTTGATGCTTTCTTTTGGTGCTGTCCCTTTGGAAAGACGCAGCATAGCTAGCCACACTACATATCAACCACCTCGACGTAAAATTGCGTCACGAAAACTTCAGATAGTTAAACTTCGTGCTTAATAAGTCGGCCTCAATACGCCTTCTTGTTCTGAAATGCTGAACAAGTACAAAAATTAAATTTGTGAGAGTTTTACCTTTGTTATTGTTAACTATAAAATTATGTCTACTAAAATTTAGTGGTTATGTAAAAATTCGGATTCCTTAAAACGTTAAGGAGAAGAGAACAAAAACCACACTATTTAAACTAAAGACGATCTTAAGTAAATCTCTTTTAAATAATTCAAAAACTTTCAGAAATAGGTCGTGTCACAAAAAAAATAATTTTAACAGACATAAAACTTCAAGTCATAACGAGGAACTGGTGGCGTTGGGCCGACATGGCCATAAATAACTTATGAGTGTAAAAAAAGGCAACGGGTCATCAAATCTGAAGACATTGTATAGTGTTGTATTGGGCCTTTTTAACATTTTTTCGTTCTCGTAATTACCCTCCAAAAACTTAGTTTAGGAACAAAAAGCAGTAAAATTAACTTGGAAATATTGGCAGTTTAACGTTTTATTAAGTTCCAGTGTGTTGGGAACTTGAGTTCTGCTCTGAAATTTTAGTTAAGTAACGTTTCGAAACAGACGAAACAATAGTTTTGTTCCGTTTCGAACTGCTTAATACATTAGTTATATTACTTTCTAGAATACTCTAATGATTAAGAAACGCTCCGAAATACTTGTATCATTATAGTTAGGTTACATTTCGGAATAATCAAAACGTGAGTTAGGTAACATTCCGAAATACGAAAAACATAATTCAAGTAACGTTATGGAATTCTTGCAACATTGTAGTGAGGTTACATTCCGGAACACTCAAAACATTTAAGTAAAGTAACGTTCAAAATACTGGAAACATTAGATAGGTTCGTTCCGGAATACTACGGTTTAAAAAAGTAACGTTCCAAAATACTGGAAACATTAGATAGGTTTGTTCCGGAATACTCAAAACATTTAAGTAAAAACGTTCAAAATACTGGAAACATTAGATAGGTTTCGTTCCGGAATACTCAAAACATTTAAGTAAAGTAACGTTCCAAAATACTGGAAACATTAGATAGGTTTTGTTCCGGAATACTCAAAACATTTAAGTAAAGTAACGTTCCAAAATACTGAAACATTAGATAGGTTTTGTTCCGGAATACTCAAAACATTTAAGTAAAGTAACGTTCCAAAATACTGGAAACATTAGATAGGTTTCGTTCCGGAATACTCAAAACATTTAAGTAAAGTAACGTTCCAAAATACTGGAAACATTAGATAGGTTTCGTTCCGGAATACTCAAAACATTTAAGTAAAGTAACGTTCCAAAATACTGGAAACATTAGATAGGTTTCGTAATACGTAAGTAACGTTCCAAAATACTGAAACATTAGATAGGTTTCGTTTCGGTATACCCAAAACATTAGTTAAGTGACGTTCCAGAATACTCAAAACATAAGTTAAGTAACGTTCCGGAATACTCAAAACATAAGTTAAGTAACGTTCCAAAACGTTTGAAACATCATAGTTTGGTTGCATTCCGGAATACTAACTTATTCTTTATTGTTATAGATCAATAAAATACGTGAAATGATATAAACTATAGTTAAAATACAGTTGCATCTTAAACTACTCTAAACATTAGTAAGTTTTGTGTTTTTAGTTTCGGTATAATTAAAACTTAAGTTAAGTTTAATATTTTTCGAAGAATTATTTAAGGAAGATCGAAAAAAATTAAATTATTTTAATAATAGCTGAGTACCGAAATACAGGAAAAGCATAAGTTAAGGTGGGTGTGCATGCTGATGAATAAAATTATTCAATTAATAATATTGTTTGATTATTTTGTTACAGATTAGACAAGAGAAGCCGTACTATATAGCAGATCCAGAAGTCGATTCACTTGTGAGTATATTATGTTTAAATTTATTAGAGGAGTGCATAAATGGACTTAAGTAGACGTAGACCACGTTTTTTTTAGACAAATCCAAAGTTTTTTTAACTTTTGTCCTATTGTGGCAAACTGTAGCGTGATCAAGAAGGCACTAATTCCATCCTCGTGTTCAATAATTTTATTAATCAATATAAAAATTAGAATAATGTTATGCTTTTCTCTTCTCAATGTTTTTAAGAAAAGGAAGTATTGATTAAAAAAAACGAAACAACTTTAATAAATTTTCACGGTTTATCAACTTAAAACAAAACAAAAAATTAAAGGCAAACTTTTAATGAGGTATATTCGCGTTAAATAAATTGCAAACGCTCTTAAAGAGCGTTTGCATTTTAAATTATCAAACAAAATATGAATATAAAATAATAGTAATACCTTTAAAACTTTACTGCTTATTTGGAATAACCCTTGCGGGAACCACCTCAGGTGTTTGTGGCAACCATTACGCCCAAAGTATAATAGCCACGGAGGCGGCTCCAAAAAGAAAATAGTTTAAAAAATATACTCGTATTTAGCTAAAAATAATGTTAATGGTATCTAAATGTTTGTTTTACTGGTGGTTTATTTCTTGAAATGTGTAGTGTTCTCGAATGTTAGAAGTTATAACTGAATCAAGCAAATGTTGTTGGTTAGCATTTTATCACGATTTTTTAAAGTTATACCTTATACGGATTAAATAAATATCTATGTGGGCAATTAAATGCGAAAACTTAAGGTGAATAATACGTACGACTACAGGTGATTGTAAGGAAAGCAAGGCGTTTAGAATATTTTGCTTGCATGAGTTCTACAAATATAACTATAGCTACCTGATTCTAAAAATTGTTGAATGCTAAACGTGTTTCAAAAATAAAATGGCGTAACTGTTTATAAGTAGGTAAAACTATAAATAATAAATAGGTAAAATTATTCATGCTTAGGAAAAATTTTAAATTAGGTACAAACTAAGGTGAAATACAATTGAGGTAGAAGCTAATGAAATTTAGTAGAAACATAGGTAAAATCACATTAAATAAAAAAAAGGTATTTTTTTTTGCACAACCTAAGGCAACAAATCTGTTGGGAACTTAATTGAAATGATACATTAGTTAAAAAATTAGTAAGGATAATAGATTTGTTTTAACTTTATAGGTGGAGTGATAAAGTTCTAAATGTATGCACTTTGGTTAAAATGATAGATTTGTTGGAAACTTGATTAGAATGATGGAGTCCATACATACTTGGTTGAATTGATAGATTTGTTGGAAACTTCGTTAGAATAATAGAGTCGATACATACTTGGTTAAAATGATAGATTTGTTGGAAACTTGATTAGAATGATAGATTCCATACGTACTTGGTTGAATTGATAGATGTGTTGGAAACTTCGTTAGAATAATTGAGTCCATACATACTTGGTTAAAATGATAGATTTGTTGGAAACTTGGTTAGAATGATGGATTTGTTGGTAACTCGATTAGAATGATAGAGTCCATACATACTTGGTTAAAATGATAGATTTGTTGGAAAGTTGATTAGAATGATAGATTCCATACGTACTTGGTTGAATTGATAGATGTGTTGGAAACTTCGTTAGAATAATTGAGTCCATACATACTTGGTTAAAACGATAGATTTGTTGGAAACTTGGTTAGAATGATGGATTTGTTGGTAACTCGATTAGAATAATAGAGTCCATACATACTTGGTTAAAATGATAGATTTGTTGGAAACTTGGTTAGAATGATAGATTTGTTGGAAACTTGATTAGAATGATAGATTCCATACGTACTTGGTTGAATTGATAGATGTGTTGGAAACTACGTTAGAATAATAGAGTCCATACATACTTGGTTAGAATGATAGATTTGTTGGTAACTCGATTAGAATGATAGAGTCCATACAAACTTGGTTAAAATAATATATTTGTTGGACACTTAATTGAAAGGATAAATGTGCTCCAATCGAATTTTATGATAATAGATCTATTGGAGACTAAGGATGATAGATATTTGTGACGTGTGTGGAATTCAGAATAAAAATAAGTATTATCCTATGTAGATTCCTACTGTTGTGATTCCAACAGTTCAAAAACGGTTCCCTTAAAAAATAAAGTATACTTGACGTAAAAATATACTTGACAGTTGAGTCTACTTTGAAGCAAAATAAACAGTCTGTTTTGTCTTTTGTCGCAGATAAAAATAAAGATAACCAAGGATAAAGAAACATCAATATAATAACGCCGCCTTATAATTTATAACTTTTTTTTTTCAAAAATGTTCTTAATCCAAAAAGGTGTTTCATTAAATTAGAGCGTTTCCATGGAAACGCGAGATGACACCGGACGTCAGGCCCTATCAATAAACTTTTTTATTAATTAAACTTATCGTCGGCTGTTGGATTAAAAAAAAATGAAATATGTAATTAATAATTTGATTAAAAATGTATAATTTGAAAAAAAATATCGGCTATAAGGTTTCGGTAGCAAGTAATAAATAATATATGGAAGAAACTGATGAGTTTTTCTACAAAAAAATAATATTGTGTAGTATCCGTGTCCAGGTATGAAACTTTAATTACTAGTTAAAGGTAAAATTATTATTAATATTTTTAAAACCGATTAAGAAATTTTACAGTAGCGTTGATTTTTAAAAGATTACATTTTATTAATAATAGTTGGTTAGGGAGTTATGGTAGTAATGCAGTGTACGTCACGCTCGCACACAAAGAGGTTGTAGTACATTGAGATAGCTTATCTTTTACTATTGGGTGGTCTGAATTCCTTAAGGCATTAATGAATTTACCTTTTTCAGTTTAACCATTCCATGAAGATTAATCTTATCTTATTAAAATTGACAGCTGTAGTGAATTCTTGAAGTTGGCTGCACTGAATGGTGATAAGGGCCATGATAAGGCTTTAATTTTCAAAACAATGCCGTAACTGGGATTTGACGAATAGTTGATTCATTTAATTTTGTTCAATATTTAAGGCAAAATCGTATGCGTTTTGTTTAAAACGCATACAATTTTGCCAATATTGACAAAATTGCCCATGCGCTGGCTGCGCATGGGCGTAGCCAGGTAGGGAAAGAGGCCCTCCCCCCTAGCCGACCAGGTTGTTGCAAAAATTATATAAAAACTATGGTTTATAAACTTATGCTTTTTAAACTACTTTATAATATTAATTTAAATTTTAATTTTATAAAATAATTAATTAATTTTATAATTTTGATTTATAATAATTTAGAGCTTATTTTCAGTGTTTTTATTACATTAAACAGGACAAGGCATTTTTTTGTTTATCAACAAACATTAAAGAAACTAATGTTTTTACGAAGTACTAGAAATGGCAATTATCGACAAACATATATGCATATAATTTTTTAACACGAGAACAGAGTTGGCGTATTATCCACGACAATTTACGTTTATCAAGAAACATAAGCAAAACACCTAATGCTTAATGTATTAAACAGGACGAGTTATTTGTTTTATGTTTAAATATTTGCTTTGCCAAGTATTTTTAATTTGCGGTTATTTTATTGCTCTAACTAGTGTGACTCGATGTACGTGTTTTTATATTATTTTATCCTGAAAGTAATTTCACAAAAAAATTGTTTTTTCTGTGAAATGAATTTATATAAACAAATGCGGTTAAAGATTTAGGTACAATGAGTAGTTGCGCTTATGATTCGTTCTTAGGATTAGAAATATCTTTATTGAGTCTCTATTGGTTGAATTTGAAAATATTAGATAAGTAACTTAAACACTATTGATCATTAATATAATAAAATAAACAGTATATAAATACAGAACTAAATACCTAATGTGCTAATAGCTGACAGTAATTAATTTATTATAACCTTAACACTCTCTTTGAGTAGTTTGCACTAAGGTTACACAGAGCCCCAGAGAGCCACAAAAAGATGTTTCAAGCCTCTTAATGTATTAAAATAAATGTATACTCATTTAAGTAATATTTCTTCACGCTTAGGTATATTTTGGATTTGCATTGTTTAAGCATTACTTGCGCTATGCAAATAATGTTGAAAAGTCTAATGTCTTATGATTTACAATATAATGCTTTCAAATGTATCCTCTTCATCAAAAATAATAACATTATTCCTTTGGAAATCCGCTAAAATTTAACAATGCTAAAAGCACTCTTTCAGTTTCGTGCTACGGCGTTAGCTTAAGGAATAGAAAATAATTTTCATCTGATGGAAAATGAGAAATATTGCTGGGTAACGTCACAATGTCTTTAGGTAATCATTATGAAGTAAAAAGAATTTATAAGATATATAAGTTCATGTTACTTTGTTTTCCATTTTTTCAAAATTCTACCGACTGAGCTTCTCCAGTAATAATATCTCCATAACTTCAATGCTCTGTTAAATCGCTGTTGAATGATAAGAGAACAGTTTAAAAGGCTTAATGTAATACTTCCAATTGCAATGATAGCTAACTGATTTGCAATTATTTTTAGTTATAATAATAATTATACACTCTAAGTTATAAATGGTGATAAGAAATGCCTATGTGATTATGTTTATTTTTATGAAGTTGTGGATACTTATGTATGTATTTACGTATCAAAAAGTGACGAACTATAATTTTTTTAGAAAGTACGCTATTATGTACTGTTTCCATTGTGCATTCCATTTGATATGTAAGAAAATAAATGACCATTTTAAGTCATTGAAATCAGCATTGTATGACAATCATTATGTTAAAAACCATTTACGATATGAGAAAATATATGAGATGACGATTGTATGTAAATCATTAGGTTAAATACGATTTGCGGTATGAGAAAATAAATTAGATGACGATTGTATGTAAATCATAAGGTTAAATACGATTTGCGGTATGAGAAAATAAATTAGATGACGATTGTATATGTAAATCATTAGGTTAAATACGATTTGCGGTATGAGAAAATAAATTAGATGACGATTGTATGTAAATCATTAGGTTAAATACGATTTGCGGTATGAGAAAATAAATTAGATGACGATTGTATGTAAATCATTAGGTTGAAAACTAAACTTGAGTGCTATATGAGAATATAAATGACCAGCATTATTTTGTCAGAAGCAGTGCTCATTTGTTAGTTATTTAGTAGTAATACTACTTGGTATCATGAGCTTCAGCAATTGCTTCAGTCAAATTGAGTAAACTCTAACATCGTAAAAATTTATTGTTTCAATGACCTTGGTTTACCTAAAAACATTACAGTCTTGAATGACCTTGGCTTAACTCAGACACTTTAGTCATAGATATACTTTTTCGGAGATTTTGACTCAAGTTAGACATGGTGACATAGCTATATTGCTTGAAAAACCTATAATTTTACGTAAGCATTATAGACAGCTATATTTATTCTATGACCTTGGCTTAACATAGTTACTGAAAATGTATATAGATACATTGCTTTGATGACCTTAACTTAACAGATGTAGACATACCATATTGCTTGGATGACAGATGATTATAGTTTATATTTAACGTTAATGGTTGAGATTTAAATTCAAAACAAACCCTTTACTAGGACTCTGGTAAGTAGTAGGGTGATTTAGTCAACAATTCCTCCTCTGAAAATTTTAAACTGTTTCGATGCCCTAGTACTTTTCAAAAAGTTGCCTCAGCTCGTTTTTAGCATCCATTTTGATACCTAATAGTATATGTATTTTATTAGATTACTTGTGCCACTTAAATAAAAATACTTATGAAGTATTTTTCTAAGATCATCTGGGTACTAGCTTCGGCGATAAGTTTTGTGTCTTATTGTCATAAGCAGTTGTCCATTCAATGTATCAAGGTTCTCATCAATCCTAGAATCCTAATGACGAGGTGCTAACAGTAGTGACGGTAGTGGTAAAAGGGAAGTTTAAACTTCCATATGTTTTATTTATTTATTAATTTTATTAATGTTTATTTTGTTTGTTTTCAGATGGTCCAAGCCATACAAGTACTACGCTTTCACCTTTTAGAGTTAGAAAAGGTAAATTGTTTTTTTTATTACGTAATTTTCTTGATAAATTATATTTTTTAATATTTATTAATATTATTCGTTTGACTGCTTTGTCTACCTAAAAACGATCCGACCCAAAACTGCATTCCCTATACTTCCATTTCATGATTAGGTCATTCATTTTTATATCAATAAGAAGGGATCTGAATTTGATCGTAAGTATTAGACCAGGCTCGGTTCCTAGCGGTTTTTGTTTTTGAACGCACCCTTTGTCACTTTAATGTGACATTTACATCCAGGTAAAGTCCTTAAGTTTTTATTATTTAAAGAATAATGGTGATATTTATAGGTTAGGCCGAGGTCGGGTAAGTATTGTTATCTGCTTGTTGGGAGGTCTTCAACTCCACTTATTTACAATGACGAGAAACATTACGGACCACAACATCCTTAACGTCTTTCAAAGCACATTATAACACTTCTTTATTATTGATATTTTTAACAAATTCAAAAGATAACTAGGTTGTTTGTGCTTAAAACTGTTAATTAGTTATGGGTTACACGTGGAACTACTATTTGCATCTGTTGGTTATGACAGGTTTCTGCAGAAATGCATGAGAACACCAGGAGGCGTTCTTTAACTGAAGAGATTAAACTAGAGTCTTGTCCAACCGACTGCGCCATTTTGTACCTTTTAATAAAATCAACTGGAAAATCAATAGGCTTGGAATTGCTAAACCAAACTAATTATAGTTATATCTATGGCTATATATGTTCCTCTTGAAAAGTATATTTTTTTTAAAAACTGATAGTTCCGTAAATTTAAATAAAAATGAGACCCGAGTTCATTTTAATGATTATTTTAATCGTTACACTAAGAAAAAAAACATTTATAAAAATTTAAAATTCTAATTTTAATATAGACAAAAAAATAAGAAGAATGTTGTGGCGGTATATTAAAGAGTTTAGAGAATAATATATGTATTTATTTATATTTGCGAATATTTATATATGTGATTTTGTATGTATGTGTTAATAAATAATATAGATATGATTATATTGGTGTGTATGTTAGTGTGTAATGTGTTTTTGTATCGCTAGATATATCGAGCAATCGACAATAGTGCTATGAGTTCAGTTGCTAGGATACAAACTTGAAGAGCCTCAGGGCGATAACACCGGTTTTCGTGTATAATTAGATAATACCTGATGGAGTCTTAAGTTTCAGCTTTTGTATAAAATAGTCTTCATTATAATAAAATGGCCGGCTATGGAATAGTTAAATAAAAAGTGGGGTTTAAACATTTTTTTGATTTTAACATGGAATATAAACGAGAACGAGTGGATATTTCTTAACGATGAAACGTTTAAGAATTTCAAAAACATTTTGTTTAGAAAGATGTTTAGTGTTTATAATACGCTCATCCTCATTGGAATATGGAAATAATTTAATTGATATGGCAGCCCTCGGACTTGCTTCGCTCGTCCTTAGGCAGTTAGGTGGTCACCTATCCAGGTACTGACTTAGATGGAAGCTGCTTAACATTAGTGATCCAACAAAAACCATAGATGTACGTTCTGAAACGAAACTTATTGTATTTATTACGTGAAAGGGATACATATGTACAAAATATCAACTCAATATAATTTTTGATTTTTTAACAATTTTTTTTTAAACTTAAGCATGTCATTTGATAAAAATGCTGTTAATGAGATGAATCTTAGCACATTTGTTGGTCTTATATATTTCTACATGCGTGCCAAATCTCTAATCCATAAAAAAAAATTATGAATTTTCGAAATTTTTGCTGTCATTATTTCCGGTAATGACTTAGACCGTATAGCGGAACTAGAACTAAAGAATAAATTTCTTACTATAAGTTTCAACTTTCTAGCATTAGTTGTGGTGGAATTGCGTGCTGGTTCTGTATGATCTATTTAAATAAAACGATTTCTTTCTATTCTCCAATATCACTGCCAAATTTCTATATTTGATTTGTATAGAATATTTCATTAAAAATTTAAATATTTCGCGCTCCGCGACATACGTACACTGGGAGATACGATGATAACAGACACACTCACTCACACACATACAGAAAGACACGTTTGTAAAAACCACTCAGGAGGTCTTTAAAACACCTGAAACGGATATTTTAGGTTAAATCCCGGATTCTTCTTTTTATAAATGAAGAAAAGGAAAAAGCATGATAACCAATTTTTTTGACATTGGTCTACTTGGACCGTACAGCCATGGCATAATGATAACCAATTTTTTGACATTGGTCTACTTGGACCGTACAGCCATGGCACCAATTTTGACATTGACTTGGACGTACTGCCATGGCATAATGATAACCAATTTTTTTGACATTGGTCTACTTGGACCGTACAGCCATGGCATAATGATAAGCAGTTGATCTATGGTTGAAAGTTTCCTAAAAATGATTTCCAACATCGAAGGACGTTGAACTCTTTGGCATTATTTGTTATACATCTTTACTAAATTTAAATTTTCTACCAAAAATAATGACGGAGGAATTTATGAAAAAGCAAGAAGTAGGCACGGAGCATTAAGATTCTAACATATTCTCAACATTAAGTGATGATTATCAATACAGTTTAAAATCTTTTGACACACATTTTAAATCTAGAAGTTCCCATTTTTACAAAAAATTTCCATAAAATCTATCTTTAGATCTATAATAAGATTCTAATCATTTTTAAAACACCTGATTTAAAGGAATTTAAATCAGAAATCGAATCAAAGATATAATCACCCCAAGCCTAATCAGATTGTTACAAGCCAAAAAGGAAAAAAAATATCCCGCTAAATAAACCGTAGAACCTTGGCATAAAACATGGACTGAATATTATTCTGTGCTTTTTTCCATTTACATTTGAAAATTTAATGCTGGACAAGGGAAACCATTTACGATAGGGAGGAATAAATTTACATCATTTATGCTATGATTTTAGACATTTTTTTTTATTCTAATTATTTAACAGGCTGGTATTCTTTTTTCAATTGATAGGAACACTGAAATCATATTTAGTGTATAAAAACAAATAATAAATTAGAGGTAAAAAATAGTAAATTATTATATTTGGTTTGTCCGTGATAACTGGGACGTATGAACAAAGGATACAAACCATTGACAGATAATGCAAAAGATATTTCTGTTCCGTATTTTAGTTTTGGCACTAAAAAGGTTGGCTGACATTGAGGAAATACTGTGCGTACGTTTCTTTTATTCGATATTTAAATTCTCGTTTCGCATTTTTATATTTTTTTTTTCAAAATTTTCAAACAAACTAATAGATGTAAAAATGTACAGGTATCTCTTTCTGACGAAATTAATTAATTTAAAACAACGTTTTTTCCTAATTTTGAGACCTACTTTGCCAGTGATTTCGGTATTTTTACGGTATTGTGATTACGGTACTTCAAATTCTCGGACAAGGGAGGTCAAATCAAATTAGTTCTAAGCCTGATGGCTAAATAGATCCTTACATTAAATTCTCGCACAGATAGAGGTCAAACCAAGTTGGTTCTATAACAGTCGGTCGAATCCCTATATCAAATTGTCGTTCAAGGAAGATCAATCAAGTTGTTTGTATGAAATGAAACATTATATAAAATTCTCGTACGGATAGGGAGGTCAAATCGAGTTGGTTCTATAACAGTTGGTCGAATAGAACCTTCTATTATAGGGTTCCATAGAACCTCCAATTCTCGTATGAGGAAGAATCAAGTTATGTGAATAACACCTTATATCAAACTCTCGTACGGGTAGGGAGGTCTAATCAAATGGTTCTATACCACTCGACTGAATACCACCTTATATCAAATTTTCGTACTGATAAGGAAAAAATCAAGTTAGTTTCCATACTATGAAATATAGGACAAATCAAGTTAGTTTCATACCATGAAATATTACAGTGTAATTATAAAGATAAATTATTATAAAAATTATGGTAAAATAGCTTTTAGCTAAGTTGAACTGAATATAAAATTGAGTTAATATAGGAGAGAGAATTTATTTGGAGGGTAGCATTAATGTCAAAACGTTGTAATGCCAATTATATTCCCCGAACACAGAGACTGGGAGTTAAATAATGAAAATTCTACCATTTCCCTACGTTTACCACGTTTCAATCTGTGGGAGGTTGGAGAGGATATATCTGTCTTTTTGACAGATAATCCAATTTAGCTTCTGTAGCTGTCCTGAAGAAATATAAAATTTATTGATTTTTTGTTTGTTTTGCTTCGTATATGATTTAAATATTGTTGGTTCCTACAAAAGTGGTAAAAGCTATTTTTTTGCAATTTCAGTGCAATGATCTATTATATATTATATATATTATTATATAATTATATTCTTTACTAAGCAATAGTAGCAAAATCAAAGCTTACTAAATTGTGTTTTATCCATTTATGACGTAAAAATGTCGAAGGCCATAAAACGTTTAACAGAACGTTTATTAATCTTTATCACAGATTTACATTATAGGGCTGTAAATTCTGCGTACGAGCAAAGCGAGTCCGAAGTAGTGAGGACGTTCTTAGCGGATCCGTTGTGGTGTGAAAATGTTCCAAGGTACCTCGTAACCAACTTATTTTTTTTATACTTGTCTTCTATATTTGAATAATATACAATGTATGTACAGAAAAGATCTTTATTCCCGTATAATTGATACATAATATCGTATATAAAACATTCTCTTTCATTATTTTAATTAATATGGACCAGAAATTCTAATTAATATTGATATAAAAACGGATGAGCGAGACAGTCCCCTAAACCTGTTTTGAAACTTTTATACAAAAAATACTGTCAAGAGTTTAACAAAAGCACAACTTATATACATAAAAAATGTACATATTAAACATTAAAATAAACTAATAAATATGTATCGTTATTTATTCAAGATTATGCAAATTGATAAGAGCAAAATAAGTTGATACATTTGATTTGAACATAAAAAATAATCGACGTGTCTCTTCAAATAGAATATTCATTTACAAAACAAGACCAACTAATTTATGACAAAAATATGAAGTTCATATTAGTACTGTAGAGATGAAATAAAGACATGATATAAAAATGTGGGGAACTTCAAAGACAATATGACTTAACCTCTTTTGAGAAGAGTGAGGATGACCGTTTAGGTCATAGAGATATATTAATAGAGGAGGCATACCCCATCTTAATAAATTGAGAGGCCTGAAACATCTCTGTTGGGGCTGTAAATATAATCTCTTGGCGGTTATATTTTTGTAAATATGAAGGATAATCTCTGCGCGGTTGTGTTATTGTTACTATTAAGAATATTCTCTTGGCGGTTTAGTTTTTTTTCATATTTAGGATAATCTCATGGTGGGTACGTTTTTGTAAATATGAAAGATAATCTCTGCGCGGTTATGTTATTGTTACTATTAAGAATATTCTCTTGGCGGTTTAGTTTTTTTTCATATTTAGGATAATTTCTTGGCGGTTATATTTTTGTAAATATGAAGGATAATCTCTGCGCGGTTGTGTTATTGTTACTATTAAGAATATTCTCTTGGCGGTTTAGTTTTTTTTTCATATTTAGGATAATCTCATGATGGGTACGTTTTTGTAAATATGAAAGATAATCTCTGCGCGATTATGTTATTGTTACTATTAAGAAATATTCTCTTGGCGTTTAGTTTTTTTTATATTTAGGATAATCTCATGGTGGGTACGTTTTTGTAAATAGGAAAGATAATCTCTGCGCGATTATGTTTTGTTTCTATTAAGAATATTCTCTTGGCGGTTAGTTTTTTTTCATATTTAGGATAATCTCATGGTGGGTACGTTTTTGTAAATAGGAAAGATAATCTCTGCGCGATTATGTTATTGTTTCTATTAAGAATATTCTCTTGGCGGTTTAGTTTTTTTCATTTTTAGGATAATCTCATGGTGGGTACGTTTTTGTAAATATGAAAGATAATCTCTGCGCGGTTATGTTATTGTTACTATTAAGAATATTCTCTTGGCGGTTTAGTTTTTTTTCATATTTAGGATAATTTCTTGGCGGTTATATTTTTGTAAATATGAAGGATAATCTCTGCGCGATTATGTTATTGTTACTATTAAGAATATTCTCTGGGCGGTTTAGTTTTTATTCATATTTAGGATAATCTCTTGGCGGTTATATTTTTGTAAATATGAAGGATTATCTTTGAGGGTTTATTTTTTGTTCATATTTGGGATAATAAATTGATTTTGTCAACTTGTTTTAAACAATTGTTGATAATTATTGTTAATAGTTAAACAAGAGTTCTAAACATTTAATGAAGTTTGAGACAGTGTTAATAACCGGTGTTAAGATGGCATTGGCTCCTAGAGAACCTAAAAGAAGCTGTGTCCTAGGGCAGTAGAATATTAGTAATTTTACCTTTTATGGGAGCCATTAAATGTACAAAGCTAAGAACCACTGGTTTAGAACAGCATTTACCTTTGTTGTTTTGTTATGTCTGCCAGTAATGCTATCGCTTTACTAAAGATGTTTGTCTTTGAAATACTAATGCTTTGCCGTACAAAACAGTGTGCTCAGGAACTTTACTTAGACTTTTTCCAGAAACGTCAGAACTTTTGATCGTGATTTAACAACGAAAGGTTATTTTATACTAATTAAGGTTTTTTCTGTTACAGGTTCATGAATTATGTGATAACTTTTGTCATCGGTATATAAGTTGCCTGAAAGGTAAAATGCCCATAGACTTGGTTATCGAAGAACGGGAAACATCCAAACCCATCCCTGACCTCGGTACTAGTACAAATGGTAACGATGGTCGGAGTAATGCTGACTCCACGTCTCACACAGATGGAGCAAGTACACCTGACGTGGTAAGCCCATTCCTATAATTATTAGTATTATTAGCTTTAAAAAGATACTAAATAAAACTAAAATAAACTAGTTGATGTTTAAATTTATCACTAAATTTCATCTATTGATGTCTTTATGGACACATTGTTGACATGACTGGCCTAGACTGCGTTATCTTTCTCATTATGTTTAGTTGATCAGTTTAATGTCTTTTCTTTTCTCTCAACAACTTTTTAATGACACTTTGATATGAATGCTAAATGTTTGTATTCTTAAGTGTTAAGAATCCTTTCTATGTTTAAGAGATTCTATTGAAAGACTTTATGTATTTATGAAACGTTAAGTGAAGTTTTATGCTCATAGGTGTTTTTAACATTACACTAAAGATCACTAATACATGCCCTTTGGTTTCGAGGTTTCTTAAATTACCAATTCGTTTATGTGTCCGAGAGCTCAGAACGAAGTTGACCACACTGCATTAGTGACATAAAACAAGGTATCACTGTATGCTACTCATTGATACTGGTTATCTGAGGTCAATTTGTCGGAATAATAACGGTGGATTTAAAGTTGATCATTGGTAAAACCTTTGTTTCATATGGTCGGGTACAGTGTAGAATGGGAATGAGAAAATTATTTTAAAGGTAGGGTGAGAATGAACTAAGATCTAGGTGGTTATAGGATAAAGTTTTAGCCACAAGATGCGGATCCTCCCATCTGGGTTCCCTTATAGCCTTTACTGGTAGTTTTACCTCCCTTCAAAAGTAATTTTTATCAAACCAAGCACCGAGTAAAAGGGATCTTTTCAATATGCATGCAAATGGAGGAGGCATCGTTCCGAGTCCCCTTCACTATCATTTTCTGGCTGTTCGATACGTTTTCCCCGCTACCATTTTAGCCGTAATTGGTGTCAATTTCAAAACCTTGCAGTCAGTCATCTTTTTCCTCTAAAGCCCCGGTCCAATTACCATCGGATGCTTATTATCCCTTGTAAAGCCTCTTTTTTACTGAGATTTTTCTCCCCGACCATATAATGGCTCTTTTATACAAATGTAGCCTATGTTATTCCTCGCTGTTTTTATTTCCTTCGACTACTTAACGTAGCCATTTGAACCACTTTATTTGAGAATTCATTTTTATTTCCTCCTAATTTATTTCTAAATTATTTTTAATGAACATCGCCTTCTTCATTCAATTGAACAATTCAAACACAGTATGAGAAGTTTATCATTCCAAAATAATGCTCATTATTCCTAAGATGCTCCTGTAAAGGTTATTAGTCTAATAATATAATTAAATCAAAGGTTTAATCACGATTTTATATATTTTATCAAAATATACCATGTCAAAATTGTAATAATAATAAAAGACAGTTATTACACAAAATGAGATTGACAAGTGACACCTTCTTAAGAAGTGTTAATTTTTTTTAAAAATACAGTTTGCGAAGGAAAAAAAAATATAAAACAATATAAAGGTATATGAAGACATAAAAGAAATATACATTCACAAGGGGATACAATAAATTGAAAATATATATAGAAGTATGTTGTGAAAATACCAAGCAAGAAATACCGAAATAATTACAGAGAACATGTCTGTCAGAAGCAGTCTCGCAGGGGAGAAAAGAAATAAAACTAAGGGGAAGAAAAGTAAGAAATATAAAAACAGAAACTGCGCTGGTCACAAGGAAAATAGCATGAAATATTTTTATCTTAGAACAAAAATAGGCATCTTGAGCTATCTATTATTACTTAACCAAAAATATATTTTGTGTACGTTTATAAAAAAAATGAATTAAGTTCCTGGTCATATTCTGCATCAAACATAAGAAAATAATATAAAGAATATATTAAAAACATAACATAGGAAAAAAATAAAAATTTTCATAAGCGCATTTATAGACTCTAATTTTTTATCTTTACGGCGGATACATAGACGTCTTTTGTGAAATCATTAATGTTAAGCATCATCGATTATTTAAGGAAAGGTTTCGAGGTACCTTGTGCCTGTTTTTTATTTATAAATAAATAAGTGAATTACTGTATAAATAAATTATCTTCCCATTATTTTTGCGTACACTGTTGTCTTAACTACAAATCATTAATAGCAATGACTTGGCGTAGGTTTTGAATGAATCGATAGTTTTGTACTCCATTTAACTTTTGACAATAGGACGTTAACTGTTTTTAAAGAAACAATAGCTCTTGTTTGGAAGAATAAGAAGAAACAATCAACTTGTATTAAAAGTTGAGTCATCTATATAGATTTATTGACAGTTTGGTGGAACATCTAATTGTCACCTCGTATCTGGTCAAGTGATGTAGTGTTTCCATGCTGCTCTGTTCATCCAATTACTCGAGTTATCTTTTAAATCTTTTGTGTTTTCGGATTTCTTTAATCCTAGTCTACAACTATGCAATAAAAAAGCGAAACAAAGACTTTTAATTTGTTTAACCCTTTTAAGCAAACTATTTCTTCAATATAGCCTAAATATAAATTTTAAACTTAAAATGTTGTGTTGAACTTAAATACACTTTTTCTTTTTTAAACATCCTTATAAGTGTAATTTTTTTATGAATATTCGCTTAATGTGATGGTAGAGTGAAAATTAGTGGCCATGCAATGTGATAGCTGCAAATCGTGGTATAAAGATTGGGCTAATTAAAGTAAATTCATTCAATTGTTCCATAATTCTAGGTCAATTTACGGCCGTGGTTGATCTCAACAGGTGATAATGTCATTAATCACTCTATAGGTTATATAGATCTAATTTAAAGGTATATTATTTACAAAGGTTAAAGGGATAGTCTTTGGTCCCAAGAGGGTTTTAAGTGCAGAAAAAGACTGCATGTCTTGTAACTATAATAATAGGTGTAGGATCTTGATTTTGATATCTAGTTTTGGATGTGTCAATGTCAAATATTTGGACTCTTTGTTATGATTTTGCTTGTCTTATATTATTTTTACTCGATTCTGATTTAGAGTGTACTGTGAACACGATCTTCTACATTGTAGTACGCAGAATATGTATAAGAATCGCGAGTCATCATAAGCATGCTTATTTCAAGAACAGTACTTGAGATTAAGTAGATCAATTTCTATTGTAAGAACATGTTCTATTATAAGACTTAGTCATACTCTATATGGAATATGAATGCCGTCTTAAATTAATTGAGCATGCTGACTTTCAAGCTGTCTCCAATGATACCACAATCATGTTTCCTAATTTTGAATAAATCAACATTTTTTAAATGCAGAATCCAATGCGCTCAATATGTTTAAAATAGGCTTTAATATGTTAAATAGTTTATTTTACATATAGTTTATCTAAGCTGTTTGTTAATTGGGTTCGTAGTGGTAAAGGGAGACATGAGTGTCAGTATACAGGAGCCCTCTAAATAAGCAGATTAGCCTCTGTCGGGGGAAGTTGTTTGACTCCTAAGTGTAATTATTATTTTGCTTAGGGTTAGCTTAGCCAGGGGGGGCATTAACTATTGAAGTTAGGGCCCAATTGCCCGGTCACACAGGCAAATCCTATTAGAGTATTGCTTTACACCCTTTACTAACACGGTATTTTCTTTCTCTCTATATATATTTTCATTTACACTTGTATATCCTATTATGTGATTACATTAGTTGCTTCTAAACAGCGTTGTTTTCTTTGTAATTCATCTTACTTTTTTATTTAGTAAATTGACTGTTTTTTTATCTATTATGTTTTGATCAATTCATTTTTGAAAGAGTGCTCTCGATACCATAATGAAAGTACCTCTGAAAACATTTTTAAAGAAACATTTAGGTAGCTTTTGACTGTATGTTTCCTAAATCTTGTTTTTGTTCAGTACCAACTTTTCGACACGACAACTAATTTCATGGAATGCATCTTACGTTATGAAGTAATAGTGAAAAGTAAAGAAGGATATCCAAGCACAGTTAGATGAAGATTCTTACCTCTTCATCTCTTGAGAATTTGTGTACAACTTTCAAGTCTTAATGATAAATGGGGGTTGATTTATAAAGAGTATACGAAAGAGTTACTTTGGGCAAAATCTTATGGTTCTTTTAAAGCTGTTAACACAGACTAACTAACTTACTTATGCGGAAATTGACAGTGTTTCGGTATTTTCGTTTTCATGGGTTTAGAGCCTTCTCGCTCATGTACCTAACACTGAGCTTCTCTTGACTTAAATGATTTCAAATGTAATTGGTTAAAATAGGGGTTTTAGTGTTTATAATATTATTTTAAATAATTATAGGGTTGGAAAGTTATGAAATCCCTGGTGGAGTTGTCATTCGATCTAAATATGCTAATGCTTGTGTTGTGGCAGATGAGATTGTACTGTTTATTTAAGGATAAAGTGCTATGGGTTGGATGCAAGGCTCTGCTAGGCGAGGGAGAGATTTAGAGGTAATGAGAGACCAGAGAGTCCCAGCCGCTCTAATAAGGGTTATTCCCTCTGTTTTTCCAAGGGCTTAAAGTCTTGCCAGCTTTTCTAATCCATGATAATGGCCTCTTCTACTGTATCCCCCAACAAGAAGTAATTCCAATAAAATCAATTGCATTTTCATATCTATCCTCTACACAATGAGACCAGTCTTTCGGCCACGATTTGACCCGTTGGTCCTTTTTTTACTAATACATATTTTCTACATACACTCGGATTCCTATTATGGTGTGGATGAATGTTTTTAACCTGACTTAAATTTGTGATACTATTGAAAGCTCTACAACAAAGTCTACTACATTCGTTAGATTTTTCCTTTTTTAGCTCATCCGTCATCAATTTCCTTAACATTTCTAATGAGTATTCTGTCCTTGACTTCGACAAAACTGAATATGTTAAAAAATGAACTTAATTAGATCATTTTGGCGAAACAAATAATTGGTCACATCAATACTATAATGCTAAAATGGCATCTTGACGTCACCCGAACTCGTGCGTAATGGTGTCCTCATTCTACTGTAGAAATAATAACTCCTTGTTTAATGTAAATATCCTTTAAATATTCTATCTCGCTGTTGATATATCTTTTGTTATATAGACAATTGCATCGTAGCTTCCCTAAGCCTATCTCAGTTTATTGCCAGTTTTTCTTCTTTCTAATATTAGCTGTTATTACTATTATTATGGCAACCTTAGACCCCTAAAGCTTTAAAAAAGTCAATTTACATACCAGTACTGGTTTATTGAACATAACATTGTAGCAGCTACATTTCTTCCGCGCTTTTTTGCGGTAATGTGATTATGGAAGTCCGACTTACTTGTATTGATAATGTTTAACTGTTATTTTTCAATACTAATAATGGAATAAATTTATTATAAAATCAAAAAGAATATTGATGGTTTCTTAGTATTACTTGATTCTTCATAATATTTTGTACATATTTCTTGCGAGTTAAAGCTTCATTTTTTTGCTAGCCAATTGCGGTATCTGAGCTAATCTTTAAGTTTGACTTAAGAATCGTCCAGTGAACACAACTGCTTCTGTTATGCAGTTTTTATCTACAAAATCTTCACGACCATATTATTTCCTTAATTAAATTAGGCCCTACCTTTTTTTATTGCTAAGCAGTTTATTTGTTTACTTTTGACCGAATTCACTTCCTTGAAGGATGCTATTCAATTGTTATACCAGCCAACCTTAAACCACCTCTTACCACCTACATTCCTCTTCATATCTCATTTATTTGACATTTTGTTACTCATCTATTTGTTAGATAATTACTGACAATGTCTGGTCAACATTCATGATTTATGGGGTGCCTTTTTGTTCTCAGATCCAGTTTTCTGTTAATCACTTAAAAATAATGTTGATAACGGCATTCTCTTTTAAAAGCTAAAGTTTTGCCGTTCATTCATTATGTTCTTTAAATGTACACTTCGTCTACATCATCGGCGAAATTTTCTCTAAAAATTCGCTCTAAAAGAATTCATCACCAGACATGGCTGACTTGAATTAAAGTAGGCATCTTTGAAGTTCAATTTAAAAAACCTCAAATCCAAACAATAAGGAAAAACATTATAAGAATAATTGATAAACAATTTAAAATTATAAAATAAAAGTAAAATATTCGGAAAATAATATCGTCCATTCGATAAAAAACAACTCATGAAAGTTTTATTAGCTCCGTCAGAAAGTACTTTTAAGTTTAATTGAAATAATGGTAGAATAATAAAGAGATTAGATATTAAAGCAAAAGGTTGGTGTGCAGGCGTATGTGTCAGTATATGTGCGTGAGTGTTGAGTGTTATTGTTTACTTAACATTTATAGGTTTTTATCCCGCCTTAACGTGACTTGGGACATAGAGAATATTAAAATCCATGCCTTATGAGATATTCATAATAAAATAACTTGAGTAAAAAACGACAGAGGGAGGTGGTGGGGTCGACCTTAGGGATCCCGTGGTTTCATTTTTAAGAGTCTTACCTTCGACATATACACGTCAATATTTAATGCTTCCTTTATGACGAAAAACGTGTTTTTAGGGCTCCCCTGATGTAAGAGGAGGTTACGACCCGTGTATACTTCTAAGACTTGTTGTTTACACTCTTTTACACTAAATCCTAATTCCTCATTATATAAATATTTTAAAGCAATTCCGGTATAAAACCTACATTAATCGAATTGACTGTTCCCTTTTAGATAAAACGGTCTTCTTTAAAGTCAGCTGACACATTTTGAGTGCCTTAAGTGATGTTGCACTTTTAGAATGACTTAAGAAAAGCTTCTAGAAGCTACCTCGGTGTAAAAATATGTGTATACTAAATGTTACGAGCTCGTAAAATCCTTATTTAAGTGGTAGGTAAAGTTCATTTAGAACTTAAGAAAAGTGTAACTTAATTAAGCTCCTTTGAAAATGATTGGATGAAGTTGATTTGGTTTTTTTGAAGCAAATCATAAATAAAAAAATCTTATCCAAAATATCATTTTGGAGTTTGGATATTTTGAGTAGCTTATATCCAGCTCTAACTGAAGTCTTCTTATCAATTCCTATGTCAACTAATTTTTCATCAATTTTTGGTTAGGATTTTGGTCTTTGTATTGCAATAAAACCCTACTGTCAGGCGTGAAAAATCCTACTGAACTGGAAGATAAGTATCATACCTATATTTACGGGTCATAAACGCTACCACTGCGCTGCATCGGCTACTTTTACTAAATTATTGTGAGCAGTATTCTTACTCGAATGATCCTCAGTTTGTGTGTAGTTTGGTTTAAATATCACATCTATAAAGAAGTGGATATAGTGTGACATGAAGGAAAACAAATAATCTATTGTTGAAGGAAGGTATAGTTTTTGTTTATTGAAATGAAAGTGTATATTGTGATTGAATGTAAGGAAGAATTATGACAGTAGTAGGAAAACACAAGCTGGGGCCGCACTATTTCCCTATTGATTTCTCTCAAATCTCCCCCTATCTCATTTTAGACTTCTATTTTGATTTTGATTTATCGTTCCCTTTTATTTTATGTATTTATATCGGGGGAGGAAGGATTTTAAGGAAACAAGAGTTTGAGAGAATAGTCGAGTATATAGAAAGCTTTAAAAGCTGAAAATGTAAATAATTGTTTGAGAGAGAGCACCTGAGACACCCCGCTTTAAACTTTCTAATCTAGGCTTAAAACTCGCAAGTAAAGAATTTTCTTTCCCTTCACGGACATAAATCACTGGGACAAATTTAATTAGAGCGGAGGGTTCACCCTCTTTATATCGCGCCACTGTTGGGGTTCTAATGGCGTAATTAGAACACCCACTACCCACCTGGGACCTCCTACAATTACCCCCTGTTGTATTTTTTTAACGCCATCCGTTTTATGACATTACACATGTGCTGTGTAATAATAGTATTTACATAGCCCACCTATTGATCATTTTTTCACTTGCAACCTCACACTTTTCTGAAAATTATAGTCTTTTTCTCTTTAATTCTATAAAAAAAGAAATAATCATTGACTCGTGTTGCCTTCACTGGTATATTTTCTAGATCAAATTAATGATATGGATGGATTGATTATCTCTTCATCATTGATAGCTTCATATAAAATGTCATCGGAAACTTTCTAAGAAAACTTCAGGTGAATGAAGCAATTTTGATTGTATGATAATATTGATGTTTGTTTACGATAGTGGTATTGAAGTGTTTTAAGCTCATTTCATTAGAGGCAGTGAAGCACTCAACCCTGTTTATGGCAGAGATGGTGAACAAAATTAATAATAAAAATTAGCTGATGACAGCAATGGTGGAGAAGCACGGTAACACTTATGTCTGGTGATGACAGGCGTGGTGATTACAAAATAGCTAATGACTAGAAATGATCAAAAATCATTTCTACTAACCACAATGGTTGTTGAAGCTATTCTGTCTGCTTGTGAAAATTCTCAAATGTAATTCTCTGAATATCTGTTTGTATTTCCTTTGTCTCAGTAACATCGGATTTTCGGCTCCCTTGTAATTATTTATATTCACTAGTATTTATTGGCTGGACTGATTAACTGTCATAAGCATGTTTATGAAGACGTCAGTACAACAAGTAGACATGGTGCGGATTATTTGCTGGATATCTGTTTCTATTATGTTGACGTGATGGAGATAGCAACCCAATACATTGTTCTTTCATTGGTTTTGCGTCAATACACGAGTGTTTATATTCGGTAAATACAATCTCTGTATTATCAAGCAAATAATAGACTAGCCTCGGGCAGAATAAGAGGGAACTCTTTTATTCAAACTGATATTTTTATCGGTGCTTGTAGTTTCAAGCCTTTTTTTAGAAAAACAATGCAGACGAAGGTCTAGAAGGGATGCTGTAGCCAATTAGAATGGGGTGCAACTAGATCCGGTTGGGGTTCTGTATTTTCGATTTGTATTTTCTGAATACAGTGGCGGTCTCTGTAATCGTGACTTAGTGTGGTGGACATTGTGTGCGCTTGATGACTGGCGGTCGGCCGTGCGGCTGTGCTACCCCTTTACAGTTCCCACGTCTTCCGGGCGTTGTGGGCCATGCAGCATGGGGTGAACCAGTACACCCCTTTTAGTTTTAAAAGTCAATACCCAGTTTATCGGGGATAAACGTTTTTGAAACAATATTTGCATAAACACGAAGAGAAGTGCTACCCTGATATTTCAATTCTGACCAGCATTACCAGCCTTTGCGTTGTTGACATGACGTTACTCACCCATTTTTTCATCCTTGAAATTTAGAAGTCACATGTACCCGCTTTATTATTTATTTTATTTTTATTCAGTGGTTTTTATAATATCTTTTGGTTACCAGTTTTTTTCATTAATATATAATCAAAATTTCGGCAGACTGAAATTTTGTTTCCTCCATGTTGTTACTACCAATTGGGTTGATTTATAAGTCAATTGTTCTATTAGTTCTATAATCACCTATTATTGTTAAATTTCTGATACGCTGCGATGAAGAAATAGAGTATCTAATGGATACTGCTACTTTTGCCTAATACGTTTTAAATTGTTTATGTTACAAGTAAATGTTAACTTAAAATTGTTAATAAAAGGATATTGGTATATATTTTTATGGGTGAGGGTAATGCACTGATAGAGTAGCTGCACCAGACTTTCTTCTCTGATTACTTCTCTATCTAGCTAGCAAAAGGGTTGGAAGATAAAACAGTACTCGAGGGAGTCATTTGATACTGACTACATAGTGTTTAGCTTTGTACCACAACCGCGTGGCGCCCGCTTCATTTTTTCCAGTTCTTGAGAATCTTGCGGTTAATTAAAAAACTCTAATGGAGCGTTCTTTATTATACTATAGCTTGTTTTCAGATTATCAAGTTTTGCTGTTGGTGTTTCTCTTTTAAACTTAGAATTTTCTCTTTGTGACTCATGATTTTCTCATTCTAACGGATAAAGAGATCTAACTGCATTTGCTTTGTTAGTAGCTGCAGGTTCATTCTAATTTGTTCAAAGTGATTCTGATAATCCTTTCTATGCATTAACTAAATCCGTTGATGTGTTGTTTCCGTAAATGATGTTCTGATCTAACTTGATTTGTAACTAAATCTGTTGATGTGTCGTAGCTGTAACTGATCTAATTGAAACTAACAATAATTTTATGCCATGAGAAACAGAAATTCTATCAGTGAGTGATGCATTTTATTTATTCTAAACAGAAGTTGATGATATTTCATCAGCTGTAGGTCTAAAACTTTTTGGAGTGAAATAAAATTAGTCAGTGTCAGTAAGATGGGTTTGTGGACTTGCCATTTATATTTTATAGAAAGTATAATATATTTTGTATAAAATATTTTTCTATTATATTTGGTCCTCAGTTAGATTCCAATTCCAGGATTTATTTCATGTCCATCAAATTAGTAATCTAAGAATGCTGGAGCACTGCAAGGCATAATGAATATAGACTGGAATTAGAAAATGCCATGAAACTGTTGCCTGTAATCCAAACGAGTAAAAGTTGAGCTATTTAGCATGTCGAGTGCTAAGTAAAGAGTTTTCAAGACGAGTTTAGAGGGTAACACAAAGCCTTTCTTTAACTAGCCACCTTTGTGTTCTCTTTTATTCCTTCTTCATTATGGATCGGTTACGGTTTCAATACGCGATATCTTGTAGTATCGCTTTCCTTCGCCTCCCTAATTACGTTTCCATCTGACACCGATTCCCCTTCACCCCATTCTCCATTATCAGCCCAACACAATGCTTTTCCTTTATGTAATGTATACAATTCCTGCCTTATCGCATTATTCCTTACAATTGAATTTTGTTTTCAGTCCTACCCTTTTCTCTATCTTTAAAACCAGAATAATTAAATAGAATGAATTATTTTTTCAAATTTTGAGGGACTAACTAAACAAGTTATCGTTTTATTCGATTAGATCATACTCAAAACATTTCACCGAGTTAATGCCAATAGCACTTCTTTTAAATATACAAGAAAGCCACTGTTTATTATCTTTAATATTATTAAATTTCTTTAGTATTATTAAATTAGTGTGCGGTCATATTTTTGTAAATAACGAATTCAAACGTTTTCTTGTCTACTAGCTCGTCTTTCTACCTTTTCCATATCTATCTAAATTTGATTCGCTTACTAAAATAGTATCCAATCGTGATATGATCACTGAACATGCATACAGAACTTTTATCTACTTGTAACATGATCGCTGAAATGTTATCCAAATGTGATATGCTTACTGAACTTTTATCCACCTGTATGATCCACATGATCATTAAAATTTTATTTAATCCTGACATGCTTACTGAAATTTTATCGAAATGTGACATGCTAAAATGTTCTTTATGTGTGACTTACTTGATGAAATTATTTCTATTTATACCAAGGTCCATTAATGGAGTTCATTCATTTAGCTCATACAATGAATCTTATTTTACAGCTGATTTGTCTGTACGTATTTTTTTCAAAGAAAATATATAAATCTTGTAACCGAGTTAAAATTCTTTAAACACTATAATTAGTGCTTGTTAGGTGTCACAGTTATTTCTTTTTGGCGGGATTTTGACAAGGCAGGAATCCTTATGGTATGAAAATCGTAGAAATAGTTTTTGTCTGTTTCTTTACCTGAGTTTGCTGGAGGATCCTAGGGAAAAAAACATATTTCTTGTACTGTTAAAATATTACTTTTTTTACTAGGGTTTGTTCCTTGTTAGTAATGGCTACCTAACCTTTTGGTAGAAAAAAAATCCTTGGTTCAAAAAATTAACCCAAACATATCAAAAATTATAAACTTTTGTGAACTTCGATGGTTGTGTCTTTCATCTCTTCATTTTGTTAGTAAAAAATTAAAAAATCCAGCTATACTTAATTCCTGAAGTTGGCAGCCCTGATGGATTATAAAAGCGCACCCTCCCTTTCAAATGATACGTTAATTCATTTAGATTTGTTGATATTAATAAGTGAGATTTTATACATTATATTTAAATTGTTCTTATATTGTTTCGAAAGAATTATTATATTTTCCCATTGATAATCTCTATTATAAAGGGTTTTAAGAAAGTTATTTGTGAAAAGAACCCAATATCTTCCCCATGCAACGGGTTGACCCTGTTATTCAGTGTATTCTCGAACACTAACGATAGTTGCTGCAGCCACAATCCCTTAGTTTCAAACAAAAACAAAACTTGGTTAATTCTTCTGTATTATTATAATATAATATAATATAAGTTGATATTATATTTTATCATAGCGTCCATACTTACTATTAGGAACTATTTGGATGTCATCATGCAGTAGGACTGGTTGGGTTTAGTCATCCCCACCAATATCTTAATGGACGCGTCTTTCTTGGATCTACCACATGGTGGATCCTTTTTGCTAATTTAATTTGAGATATGATAGATTCTGTCTCTTCTTAGAAACAATTTAAGTAGAGACATTTGTATGATTTTGGTGTAATTTCGTCTACTCTAGTTTTCTCATTAATCAATTCTACACAGCAGCTGATCCCTAGAGGTTTCTAGTAAATGGAAACAACACGTGCCTTCGTCAATAGATCTGACACTAAATTATAACCTTGATACTAAAAGAAATTTACTATATCGTAATTAGGTAGTTTATATGACTCTTTTCTCGAGTATATTAATACATAGAAGTAAGTCATTTAAAACTTGTATTTTCTGTATAATTTACGACCCTATCCCTTTACCATTACGCACCTTTCAGGTAAATAGACAAATATCTTGTTCGAGTAGAAATCATATCTCAAATACCTGACATGTTGTTTAAATAAGTGACTCGAAAATAATACCATTTTACTAGGGCATTGCCTTTTACTGATGACTTTAAGTTTGGAAACTAATTTATAAAGTTAGTGCATGAGAGATTATTGTTTTTTAGTGAATTTTTAAAGAAAATTGTGCTCACGCGGTCTTTTGCGTGATTATTTATTACAAGTTTTGATAAGAATTGTTCGGAGCTCTACCTACTTGGCTACCTATTTAATTTCTGAATAGTCTAAAACTACTGGGAATCTATTTTATGATCAGAGTTTTATACATTCTGTTGCTTCTCTGAAGAAATAAGCAGAAAAAAGGGTTGGTAAAGTTTGAAATGATTAGGTGCGGACAATAGTCCGGATGGATGTTATCAGAAAAACAGTGGGGTGTGTCATCGTTATGGAACGACCATTGTCTGCCTCTACCTGTTGACTTACCAAAGTTCTTCCAATGAAAAAGAAACTTCTCTAACTGGAGGATATTGATACCGTGTGATAGCTGAACACCATGTCTAACAATAGATCAGTCCAAGAAATTTCTGCTCAGGCTTATGGAGGCTAAGTTTAATTTCGATCTATCAACAAATCCACCTAGGAAGGAGCATGAACATATTGTCCGATACTGGTCAAATGGAAAATCAAATTGGGGAAGACTGTAAAACATGTCGATAAACAATTCAAGTAGGGAACGCACTTGATTATGTCAAGTAGTTCAGACATTTTCTTTACTTGTCGATTAACAAGTCAAGCAAGAAATAAGAATACGTTATGTTTATCAAAGATTGCAAGTTGACTTACTTGTCTCGTACGGATGAACAAGATGACTTCATTTGTTAAAATAAAAATATAAGACTAATGTTTAGTAAAAGTATAAAACGATCACACTGGTTATATTATTTGTTTATGAAAACACTGGTCTACTAGAAATGATGTTCATGTTACAGTAAAGTAAAGACACGTCCCTTTGTCGAATTACTTATCTAGTTACAATATTTACATATTGGTACCAAGATAAATTTGAAACACCCAACAATTTTTTTACATCTTGTACACAGATAATAAGAATATTGGGTTTGAAGTGTGTTTAGAAGTTCAACCTTAGGTTGTAGCTGTTAAAACATTTTGATCAAGGAGCACATATAAATTTCTTATTGAAGTTCAATCTTTGGTTGCAGCTGTTACAACACTTTGACCAAGGAGAATATCTATTTAATATGTGATAAACTTCTAAGATAGATATTGTTTGAATTTAAAATTAAACCACGTTCTTGGGTAAAATGCTCAAGAAAATTATATTCTGAAAAAGCATACATCCGCGAAAAATGTCTCAAAGACCTGAAAGGTCTTCAGGCAATAACCACGTTGCTTCGTTTCTACTGTTAAGTTAAACGTAATGAACGTGTTATGGACTTGCAACAAACCCTGGATCAATAAAGAGAAAATGATCATTTCGTATTATAGCTATTTCAAGTGATATTTTCTTAAAATTATCGTTATTGTACAAGGATTAATGTTGATCTTGTTATGTCGAAGAATGCCGGTAGTGATGTCAATCAGGTTTGCTTTGTAGTAGGTAAAGTTCTATTTTAGAATAATTATTGACTTGGAAATTTCATTGTATCGGTATTAATTCCTTTGACGCCAAATATGTGGAATTTTTAATTCTATTCAAACTCGATCGAGGTCGATAAGGTCTTTTACCTTTGAATCCAGGTAAACAATTTTATTGGATAATCCAGGTCGAAGGGTTTACGAACGGACGCATTGTTGCTACCTTCCATACAATAGCTACAGGAAAAAATCCTATTTATTTGTAAAAAGCAAACTAGCTTAATCCGTCTTAATGACCGTCTAGTCATTAATTCCTGATCCCGTTATATTACTGTTAGTTTTTGTTCAAAAGATATAACACCAAATTTAAAACTAGAATGCTCTCATTTATTTATAGATACAGAGGGGTCTTTATATTTTACTAATATAATTAGACGTCTAGGATGTGTAGTGTGACGGTTTCTCTGTTAAAACATACCTTGATACTCATGCCACTTGGCATTCTTACAATATTTGTCAAGCTATTTCAAGATTGCAGTGAATTTAGTTAAAGAATGTCTAAGGGTTAAGACATCTAGTTAGGTGTAATTAAATCACTTGTTATATTTAACCTCGTTTATGTTGAAGATTGCGAGTAGATTTTATTTAAATATGCTTTTATTGTGTAGTTGCTTCTAGAATATGGTCAAAATAGATTGATATGTGTATAATGTATTCTTGGTTAAATTTCCTTTTTATTTACTTTTCAAGTGCCAATAATGCATCGATTTTTACTTTTCCTCTTTTATGCCGTAGGTATATAGGAAAAGTATTGCGATTGCAAGAAATGTCACCTAAATTATCCGTTTCAGGTGTTTTTAAGGCCTCCTTAGTGGTTTTTACAAAATTTTCTTTTATATGTGTGTTTGTTATTATCGTATCTCCCAGTGTATTTAAGCTAGAGAGTTGAAATTTTGTACAAATATCAGACTATAGGTTCAGTTGCGCTATCCGTCTTAATGAGAACGAACGTTTTGAAAAACCATTAAACGATGATAAAAGATGTTATCAATTAGAGATTTAGTACGCAAGCAGCCATGTATAATATTAACATATATGTGCCGAGTTTCATCTTATTATCAGCATTAGTTTAATTTTTATTAAATGACTTGTGTAAGTTTTTTTAAAAAATTGGAAAATAATCCATTTTAGTTGATTTGGTACAAGTGTATATTGTTACGTAAGTAAATAAGTACACAAAGTTTCTTTTTAATACGACAAGTATATCCATGATTTGTGTTGGATCATAAAAGTTAGGCGTGATCAGTAGGGAGACTCCTGGGAATGAATAGGATGTATTCATTTCCGAAGAAAGTACTTAAATTAAGTACTTAATTTTAACGATTTGTATATTCTGAGGCCGAGCGAAGCGATTCAAAAGTAGGGAGTATAAGCGTAGTGAATCCGATATGATTAAGACAAGTTCCGAGGTACCTCGTATCCGAATTTGTTGTTATAATTCTGATGCATAAGCGATGCAAGATAAAAAAAATACCCTTGATCTTAAATCGAAAAAAATCAACTACCATTTACATTTTACATCATTAATAATAAACATTCAAAACGAAAAGACACGAAAAAAAGTTAAAAGTTAGTCAAATTGGAACCAAAGGATGAAAGAAGGTCTGGCTAGAGGTGACAGATGTGGACCCAGACAGCTTTTTGGGTAGTTTGTTAAACTAGCATTGTGTGGTAAAAAACTCTTAATAGGAAGAGGAAAATTATTCCTTCTAAACCATAAGAAAAATGTCTTACTTAATAACTTACCGCTGTTTATCGAAGAAATTATTCTGCAAATATTTTTAAACCCTGTTATCAGAAATGTTTTTTTCGTCTCTTACTTATATTGCACGCTCCGAACTATGGTGATTCAGCAAATGTTCATTCGTCTCTTTCTTATATTGCACTCTCCGAACTATGGGTGATTCAGCAAATGTTTTTTTCGTCTCTTACTTATATTGCACGCTCCGAACTATGGTGATTCAGCAATGTTTTAGTCTCTTCTTATATTGCACTCTCGGAACTATGGTGATTCAGCAAATGTTTTTTTATCGTCTCTTACTTATATTGCTCTCTCTGAACTATGGTGATTCAGCAAATGTTTATTAGTCTCTTTCTTATATTGCACTCTCCGAACTATGTGATTCAGCAAATGTTTTTTTATCGTCTCTTACTTATTTGCTCTCTCTGAACTATGGTGATTCAGCAAATGTTATTAGTCTCTTACTTTTATTGCTCTCTCCGAACTATGGTGATTCAGCAAATGTTTATTCGTCTCTTTCTTATATTGCACCTCCGAACTATGGGATTCAGCAAATGTTTTTTTATCGTCTCTTACTTATATTGCTCTCTCTGAACTATGGTGATTCAGCAAATGTTTATTAGTCTCTTTCTTATATTGCACTCTCGGAACTATGGTGATTCAGCAAATGTTTATTAGTCGTCTCTTATATTGCACTCTCGGAACTATGGGATTCAGCAAATGTTTTTTTATCGTCTCTCTACTTTTATTGCTCTCTCGAACTATGGTGATTCAGCAAATGTTTATTCGTCTCTTTCTTATATTGCACTCTCGGAACTATGGTGATCAGCAATGTTTTTTTTCGTCTCTTACTTTTATTGCTCTCTCCGACTATGGTGATTCAGCAAATGTTTTTTTATCGTCTCTTTCTTATATTGCACTCTCGGAACTATGGTGATTCAGCAAATGTTTTTTTATCGTCTCTTTCTATATTGCACTCTCTGAACTATGGTGATTCAGCAAATGTTATTATCTCTTTCTTATATTGCACTCTCCGAACTCAGCAAATGTTTATTCGTCTCTTTCTTTTATTGCTCTCTCGAACTATGGTGATTCAGCAAATTTTTTTATCGTCTCTTACTTTTATTGCTCTCTCCGAACTATGGTGATTCAGCAAATGTTTATTCGTCTCTTTCTTATATTGCACTCTCGGAACTATGGTGATTCAGCAAATTGTTTTTTTATTGTCTTTTACTTTTATTGCTCTCTCCGAACTATGGTGATTCAGCAAATGTTTTTTTCGTCTTTACTTTTTATGCTCTCTCCGAACTAGGTGATTCAGCAAATGTTATCGTTCTTTTCTTATATTGCACTCTCGGAACTATGGTGATTCAGCAAATGTTTTAGTCTCGTCTTATATGCTCCGACTATGGGATCAGCAAATGTTCTTCGTCTCTTTCTTATATTGCACCTCGACTATGGTGATTCAGCAAAATGTTTTTTTATCGTCTCTTACTTTTATTGCTCTCTCCGAACTATGGTGATCAGCAAATGTTTTTTTATCGTCTCTTACTTTTATTGCTCTCTCTGAACTATGGTGATTCAGCAAATGTTTATTCGTCTCTTTCTTATATTGCACTCTCGAACTATGTGATTCAGCAAATGTTTTTTATCGTCTCTTTCTTATATTGCTCTCTCGAACTATGGTGATTCAGCAAATGTTTATTAGTCTCTTTCTTATATTGCACTCTCCGAACTATGGTTGATTCAGCAAATGTTTATGTCGTCTTTCTATATTGCACTCTCGGAACTATGGTGATTCAGCAAATGTTTTTTATCGTCTCTTACTTTTATTGCTCTCTCCGACTATGGTGATTCAGCAAAGGTTTTTTTATCGTCTCTTTCTTATATTGCACTCTCGGAACTATGTGATTCAGCAAATGTTTTTTTTTCTTCTTTCTTATATTGCACTCTCTGAACTATGGTGATTCAGCAAATGTTTATTAGTCTCTTTCTTATATTGCACTCTCCGAACTATGGTGATTCAGCAAATGTTTATTCGTCTCTTTCTTTTATTGCTCTCTCGGAACTATGGTGATTCAGCAAATGTTTTTTTATCGTCTCTTACTTTTATTGCTCTCTCCGAACTATGGTGATTCAGCAAATGTTTATTCGTCTCTTTCTTATATTGCACTCTCGGAACTATGTGATTCAGCAAATGTTTTTTATCGTCTCTTACTTTTATTGCTCTCTCCGAACTATGGTGATTCAGCAAATGTTTTTTTCGTCTCTTACTTTTATTGCTCTATTGAACTAGGTATTCAGCAAATTTTTTTTTATCGTCTCTTACTTTTATGCTCTCTCCGAACTATGGTGATTCAGCAAATGTTTATTTCTATATTGCACTCTCGGAACTATGGTGATTCAGCAAATGTTTTTTTATCGTCTCTTACTTTTATTGCTCTCTCCGAACTATGGTGATCAGCAAATGTTTTTTTATCGTCTCTTACTTTTATTGCTCTCTCCGAACTATGGTGATTCAGCAAATGTTTATTCGACTCTTTCTTATATTGCACTCTCGGAACTATGGTGATTGCAAATGTTTTTTTATCGTCTCTTACTTTTAATTGCTCTCTCCGAACTATGGTGATTCAGCAAATGTTTTTTTATCGTCTCTTACTTTTATTGCTCTCTCCGAACTATGGTGATTCAGCAAATGTTTTTTTATCGTCTCTTTCTTATATTGCACTCTCGGAATATGGTGATTCAGGTTTTTTTATCGTCTCTTACTTTTATTGCTCTCTCCGAACTATGTGATTCAGCAAAATGTTTTTTTATCGTCTCTTTACTTTTATTGCTCTCTCGAACCTATGGTGATTCAGCAAATGTTTTTATTCTTATTCGTATATGCACTCTCGGAACTATGGTGATTCAGCAAATGTTTTTTATGTCTCTTACTTTTATGCTCTCTCCGAACTATGGTGATTCAGCAAATGTTTTTTTATCGTCTCTTACTTTTATTTCTCTCTCCGAACTATGGTGATTCAGCAAATGTTTTTTTCGTCTCTTACTTATATGGAACTCTCTGAAATATGGTGATTCAGCGAAATGTTTTTAACATGTAAAGGATCATTAAATTTCAAATCGAGCTCTCCACCATTTTTCTATGTTTTATGCAGTTTTTTTAAAAAAAATTTGAGTCATTATTAACGGTAAATGATGTTTTCACGGAAAATTATTTCCCAAAAACAAAGGTTTGCAAAAAGATTGATTTTTGTACCAAATTTTATCTTTTGTATAAACGCACTGGGAACTACGATGATAACAGACACACAACGTAGTAAAAAACCTCTCGGTTTCTTTTCGTGTATACCGGTATTAAGTGAGGAAACGTATACATAAATTAAAAGATAACTTTTTTTTAAAACTTTAGAATTAAATAAACAAAAAGTTGCCCAAAAAGTAAACAAATGAAAACATAGATTTGTTGTTTTGCTTCGAACTCAATGATTTTATTAGCCAATAAAAAAACATCTACAATTTGTGGGGTTTTAAGTGAATGGGTGGCGCTTAACCGGTGACTTGTAAGTTAGAATTTATGGCTGCAACGTCAACTATTAAGTTTGGGACCCTCATTTTCTAGGTAGCCTGTAATTTAAGTGTTTTAGGGTAGTTGGCCGTGCATTGTCGTTGGGCATCATTACCATTATCTCCTATTTCTAAATTACACCTATTATTGGCTGCTTAGTCTTCACTTATCTTTTCACACCTCTGAAGATCTATTTTTATTAATTTTTAACAATAGTGGCATCAAATAATTGAATATAAGAAAATTTATTGGCTTTCTATAATGACTTTATTTATATGTTTTGCTAAACATTTAGCTACAATGTTTCATACGGTACCTAATAGATTGCCTGCTAACGCATATATGTTTTTAATCCATTATTTTTATAGATTAATTATTCCCTAAACAAAACATTTCGCACAAACGTTTTCCGCAACTACGCTAAAGAATCGAAAATATTTGCAAATTGCTATCCAAACAGACATCTGTTTTTTTTGTCAATAACATGAACAGCATTCACTGCCTGTTTGTTTAACATATTCACAAATCTGTAGCGGTTAATTGTAAATTTTACCTGTAAAATACAAGAACAGTGTTTACTACTTGTTCGTTCAATTCATTCACAAACCTTCTCATCTGTTTTCTTGTGAATTTACCTGTAAAATACAAGAACAGTGTTTACTGCTTGTTCGTTCAATTCATTCACAAATCTTTATCTGTTTTCTTGTGAATTTACCTGTAAAATACAAGAACAGTGTTTACTGCTTGTTCGTCTAAATCATTCAAAAATCTTTATCTGTTTTCTGCATTCTTAAATCTGTAACGTTTTGTTGTAAATTTTGCCCGAAAAGTATTTACCTGTAAAATTTCAACTGTTTAATTTAATTTTTTTGTTTCAAGTCCACTGTTTGTTATTTTAATATATACTTTAAAATCTGTTTAGATTTTTTTGTAAATTTACCTGTACAGCTTTAAGAACAGTGTTCACTGTTTGTTTATATATTTTCAAATCTGAAACTGATTGTTGTGAATTTTACCTGTGAAATTTCAAGAAAGTGTTCACTGACTGTTTGTCAGTGCAATGTATAGCAATGCATTCTCAAATCTGTAATTTTGCCCGAAAAGTAGAAAAAACAGTGTTCACTGCCTGTTCGTTTAATATATTCACAATAGCGTGATCTAACTTGCTACTCCAATCCAACATTCATCTTTGTTCACTTCAGGGTAACATTACGAATTCTAGATGTAAAAAATATATGTATATATTATTTGTTAGTTCTAATGTTACTAGAAGGTTGCGTGTCCCGGGGTTTCTGCACGAGAACCCTACCAAATTTTTTTTAGATTGCTATTGTGTAGCTTTTTTTGTAATACCATATAGTAAGATTATCACTTTTCAGTTTTGTTCAATTATGTCTTTTAGTGTGCAAAGTCCTAAGTGTTGATCAGAGTTTTTATTTGATAACCATTATATACAATTACTATTTTTGAAACATTAAATTGAGAAAATATATTGAACAAAATTAAGCCATTAAAACAAGAATTACGAGAACTGGAGATTTGAACAAGCTGATACTCTATTTCAATTCATTAAGAGGCTTGAAACATCTTTTAGGGGTTTTCAGGGGTATGTGTAATCTCATTGAAACCTCCTTTAATATTATGTTTAGGTTATAATAAATCAAACTTTATTCGGTTATCCGCACATTGTCAATGTTTGTTTTGTATTTTAAACGTTCTATCATATGAGTGATTGCAATTTCGTTCTGTTAATTTGATTATATTAATAGTGGAAGGAGTTTAGGTTACTTTTTCGATTTTTCAAAATTCAACCGATAAAACCGTCTCTACTTAAATAATATCTCTTTACTTCTAAAGTCACGGTTCTTATAGATTAGACAAGAATTACGAAAACTGGATAGACTAGACACAGTCCCGAAAAGGGATTACACACAAAAATGCCTTGTGTGTATGCCTCTTTGACTCTGTTGCATAAAATGCCTGCACTCGGACTCTTCTGCGTAAAATGCGCACTCGGCTCCTGCTAAAATGCCTGCACTGACTCTGCTTACCCGCATTCGGACTCCTCTGTAAAATGCCTGCACTGGACTCTTCTGCTTAAAATGTCCGCATTCGGACTCCTCTGTATAAAATGCCTGCACTCGGACTCTTCTGCTTAAAATGTCCGAATTCGGACTCTTTTGCACAAAATGCCTGCTCTCGAACTCTTCTGCATAAAATTCCTGCACTCTGAGTCTTCTGCATAAAATAGAAAATACAAAAATAGCAAATAAAAAGTTTGCAAAAGCAAGAAGGATCCAACGATGTGACCAACCAGGGAAGCAGATTTTTTACTGAATAACTTTGACTTGATAACTTTGACTTTAATAACTGCGACTCTATACCTATAGTCTTAATCATGTAGGTGTATAAAAATATAGCCATAAATTTAGCCTCACTGAAATTAAATTAAGATAACAGGGCGTTTCAATTCAATATAGCAAAACTGTCAGTGTGTAACTCAAAGTATAAAAAAAATCGAATTTCTGTCCATATTTTTTATTAAAGTTGGTAGCTACTTGTCCCTTTTTATATTGAAGATGGTTCCGATATTAAAAGGTTCATGGAAACCTGATTTTAATGGAAAAAAACGAGTCACGTAGTTGAGGTTTACTCATGTAAACTCAGGTAGTTTTTTTATTATTATTTTTTAATTAAGTTTTTGAAAGTGTCGGGTGTGGGGTGATGATTTTTGAGTCAAATTGATTGAAACGCTTTGACTGTATGTCCTGGGTCCCGCATTCCATTCCGTTATTAAAAAATATTTTTCCTTAAAAAAAAACTATGCTAATCATTAGCGCTGTTTTTTAATTAATAGTTTTTAAAACACAAGCGGTTGTATTTATAGAAAACAACTTGCATTACAACGACGCGTGCCAGCCATATATTTTCTTTTAAAAAACATTGAAAAATGTATACTTAATTTCATTATAAAATTCCATTGAAACAAAGTAAATTTGCTGAGAATTTATTACAACCAACTCTTTAGCAATACTGGTTAGTACCGCATAAAATAATGGTAAAAAATACTCCACCTTACGAAGAAGTTATGTCTAATGTTATCGTAGATTGACAAAAAAGGAAGGTTTAAGCTGCTTATCATATCATAAGAAGGTGATAAGCAGAAGCGGACTGACCATTGAGGGCAATAGCGGCAGCCCTCCTTGGACCCCTCGGTCAAAAATAAACGTAAAGAAAAAACAAGGATAATTAAAATAAATGATTACATATATTAATATTTTTAAGATAATTAATGAATAATAGTATATAAATATATTATATGACTTATACTCATATTTACTATAATATATTCATAATGCCAGAATCAAAGAGTTCCAATATTTTGAGGTAGGGCTAAAAGAGCTCCATGAGACAAATGTTTTTAAAGTACTTAAAAATATTCTTAATTTGTTTATTGTTACCTGATTGTAATCTTTAAGGTCGCTATTTATTTAACCTGGACTTTTATGGGCCCCATACGTAAGACTAGGGCTAAAAAGGCCCTAATGAGTATCGATTATTCTGACGAGAGTACTTGATCAGGGCCCTGAAGCAGCACAAATGAGTTTAAAATAGTATAATTAAATATTGCAAATAAATGAAAAGTGTTTGGTTAATTTTTAATTTTCCTTAAGTTATATTTTATTTCTTATTTATTTAGGTTAGTTTATTTTAATTTGTTAAATAAAATAATCTCTTTAATTGAATTGTATTAATACTAAATATAAATTTAAATTAATTAAATTATGCTTGCTATAATCAATTAATGCTAATCTAGTAAAAGTAGACCCCTCTACTTAAGAAGCAATGTAGGAACTCCTTATTGGGCCCTTGAGATCTAGGTTGACTCCTTTAAAGCCAAACCCAAAATATGGACCATATTAAAATGACCACGGTTCATAATCTACAAATCCCAACTATGAAAAATGCATTGTGTGTAAACTTGCTTGATCATAAAGTGTCAACTATTTAGCTAAAATTGTTTAAATGATGACAAAAATTGCTACGAACAATTATGTCATGCAGGAAATAATTCTAAATTCCCAATTTTCAAATTAGCACTACCATTACGATCTTAATGGTGTAACAGTTTGTTTTAAAAATTCCAGTAAATACGTCAAGATGATTGGTTAAATTATCCCAGTGTAAATGATATATACATGTAATTGTTGTGAATAAATTACGATCAATCCAGATGAATAGAAATATAACGTAAATGTGTTATGGTTTAGGAAACAGTCCAGTGAATAAATATACATAAATTGTTTATGATTATTAAAGAAACAGTCCAATGAAAGAAATATAAAAATTGTGTGATAAAAACCCCAGTGATGTTAAGGTATACAATAAACTGTTTCACCCCATGTGAATGAGTATACATAACATTATTCGTGTGAAAAACTTACCAAGTTGATTATACATAAATTGTTGTTTAGAGGTTAATAACAGTCCATTATTACCGTATGTTTATAAGTTGTATTTAAGAGACTCTATATAAGTGTAGTTTTGTTAATATTATGTATTATAATAAAAAGTGTTCTGCGCTTGGATTATGCTCGTCGTAGCGTAAACATCTGTTAATAAGCTCTAGTTTAGTTTAGTTTAAATATTATGTATAAATGAAAAATTTCTTTTGCTTGACTCGCACTATTTAAAACAATAACGTTTAAATAAATGTCGACAAATTTTATCTTTTGAAATAATACTTTTAATAATCATGTACTCTCCCGAAATATATGTTTTCGGTATCGAGATTGGAGTGGATTTGACGGTTATAACCCTGAATTTGAGGAGGAGTGTGATTTGTTCGGTGTCAACCCAGAGCCGAAATGCAGTGGGCAACGCGCCAATGGCCATCATCATCAGGTCAGTAACCACCAGGCAGATACGAACAATCTTTCAAGGGTACCAACATCATTTCGAAACCTTTTATTGGACAAAAAGTGGTGATATCCAGAAATAACGGCAGCCAAACAAGAAGCCTACGTCACTAAACATAAGTAATTGCAACAATTCCACTACACTGCAGAATGGAAATTCTCTAGTAGATGTTGAAGGGGATTTAGAAAGTGACGGCTCCGGAAAGGCAAGAAAATGGATACAGCACTTTGCAAACTGACCCCCAGTCCTCGAAACTCTTAACATTCAACACTACGCTGAGGAATTTCTAATGAACAATGAGATTGATGTACATGCAAACATCTGAAGAGGTTCTATTAACAACTAGAACAAAGTGAATTACCCCCAGCGCCAACAACGTAGATATGTGATATTTGCGGACAGTTTTTAAGAATAAGCGAGGCCTTAGCATTCATTTCAAATAAAAAACATCCAGTTGGAAGCAAACAACAGCTAAGTTAAACGGGTCTAATTTCTAACCAAAGCCCACTCTATAAATCTGTTGATCCTACTAATTAAAAATAAAATTGACTCATGGACAAACAATTTAAATCCATTTTTAAATCTAATGACGACTTTGATCCTGTACTCTTCGATAACGTGACGAATGGCTTTTTGACGTTTTAAAAGCGAATGCTGAGCTGCCTGGACCAAAACATCCTGCTCAACGGTATTTCAAATTACGTAAAAAGGATAAAACTAACAATAAAGGAAAAGGAGCCGGAAAAGTTTCTAATCCTCAGAGAAGCAATAAGAAGGACAGAGAACGGAGACAAGAGCAGTATCAGTATGAGGTAGCTCAGTATTATTATTACAACAGACGTAAAAAAGTTGTCCAAACTATTATGACTGCCGATAAACCCAAACAGTGCCCTATTGACATCAAGCAAGTAGAAGATCACTACAGACCTATATTTGAATATTCCAATAATCGCGTACGTGAATCTTACGAGCAAACCGTTCCTCAAGAAAACATAGCTTCTGTGAGCCTGAAATCAATACACAAAGCAATAAAATCAACTTCGTTAGACACGTGTCCTGGTCCTGACGGTGTTCTTATTAGGACAATAAAACGGCTTGAGGTGGCCCATATTATACAAACCATAATCGATATTTTTCTGAAATATTCATATTTGCCTGATGCGTTTAGAAGAGGTCGTACAGTACTTATTTACAAAGGTAAAGGCAGAAGTGATGATGTGGCGTCATGGAGGCCCATTACAATGTACTCTATTTGAGAAGATTAATAGAAAAGGTACTTGATGGCGAACTTCGACAGCAAGTAACTTTTCATTCTTGTCAGAGAGTTTTGTGAAGGGTCTTCCTGGTTGTCATATCAACTCTCGGCTCATTGATGCTTTTTAAAACACGCTAAACAAAAATGGTAATGATAGTGCTGTCGCTTTTCTGGATGTTACCGGTGCTTTTGATAATATTGGTCATCTTCATGTAATAAACACTTTAAAGGCTAGAGGCGTTTCCGACAATCTGATAAAATGTATAGAAGCCCTACTGTGCTTTAACTTAATAAGAATACGCGTCGGTTTTCACGACACTGACGATATACGTGTTGAGACAGGCGTTCCACAAGGAGGACCTCTATCTGCTACTCTTTTTAACCTGGCTATAGATCACATCTATAGAGAGTTTTGTGACCCCCAGTTCTCAAACCAATACGGTTATGGCCTCAATCCAGGTCAGGAAAAAATACTTCTATCGGGTTCGCCGACGACCAAGCTGTCACCGCCTCCAGTGTTAGTGCAGCAGAAAGAGTTTAACAGTATAGCTAGTAGATTAGGAAATTGGCTTAAATATCAACCCGGCTAAGAGTACGTGCATTATTTTTATCTAAAGGTAAACTAATAAGCTCCAGATTAAATCTAGAAGACGGAAGCTATATAACATAGCGATAACGAAATTATTAAATATTTAGGATGTAGTTTTACAGGTGAGATTGTTAATGATGACGCTGCAATAGAAACTGAATACCAACCTGACAATCTAGTCACTTCTAATCTGCTAAAACCTGACCAGAAACTCAACATATTAAACCAGTATATTTTTTCCAACGCTTACGTACCCTCTTCAAACTGCTCCTCTGACTAAACTTCGTCCGGCTTTTCTCGAAGGTGTTGATGTCATGATCCGGAGAAGTACCAAAGCAATTGTAGGACTACCAGCCAACACTTCTACAACTATGCTGTATGCGCCTCGCCGTTATCGAGGATTAGGTATTCTTCGTTGTTCGTGGGAAGCTCCGTTACAACATATGAGTATATTGCAAAAATTAAGAGACGTCGATGAAGTGCAATTACAAGGTATACTCGATTATGACGCCGAACTGTCTGATTGTGCTGATCGTCTTGGTCTTGAACTTCAAGATCTAAACGGTCGAATTAGTATAAAAATATTCGACAATCCCTTCGCGAAAAATCGTTTGAAGAGTGGTCAAAGTGTAAGTGGCAAGGAATCGGAGTGTGCCACTTTAAGGAAAACACCAAAGCTAACGAATTCATTAGTAATAGGCAAATCCTTACAGGTTCCGAGTGGACCAACGCGATCAAATTGAATATCAACTATGCCCCTCTACGTGGTGTACCGACTACAGGCAGCAAGTATACAGGAGACGTGGGACCCCTCTGTCGCAAATGCAGCAGAGAGACTGAAACACCAGCACATGTGCTTGGTAATTGTCCTAACAACATGCTTCTTGTTACTCGCCGCCACCATAATGTCAAACACACCATTATTGACTTGTTAAGAGAAAAAGGTTACACTTGTTATGAGGAAGTCTTCGGCGTTGATACAAATGGTTCCACGAGGTACGCAGACATATAGCCTTTAATAAAAACAGTAAGGAAGCTTTGGTGATTGACCCTACAGTGAGGTACGAGACTAACGATCCTTTACAAGGTGAGAAAGTCCACGAGGAAAAGAAACAGATTTACGAAAAGTGTTTAGATTATTATAAAGAGAAATATAGAGACCAGGGCGACAGAGAGTTCCGAGTAAGGACTATGGTTTGGCTCGAGAGTGCCATTTCTACAATAACATCAAAATTCTTCGACGATATGGGAATTGACCCCAAAAAACTGACGCAAATATCTGAGATATTATTTTAGGTTAGGAATAATTAATAACCATGTGTATAATTAACTTATCTAGTTTTAGATATAATGTACAAATTTAATTTTCTGTTTGTTTAACCTAATAATTTATTTTATGTATTTATTTTTTTTTTTACTATAGTTTTACTTATTTCATTGTTAATTGTCATGTTTAATGTGATTGATTAGTACGCTGTGTGTTTTAGCAACTCATTGTATATGAGCAGCCCCACTATGTATTTTTTTGTAAATATATTGTGTTTCTCTCTCTTGTTTCATATCATTTTAATAATGGTAGTTGTTTTTGTTTTATTTTGAAATATTCTGTTTATATTGTTATGTTTTAGCTTGGTGATGATGTGTTTCAGCGACCACCGTCATCTTCGTTATCATACCCTGGACATGGGAACGAGGACGTAAGATCGCCTGGATCAGGAGGTACGCCTGCTCCTTTATCTCAGCCTCTAGATCATTCCGATCCTGGTATGTTTTTTTGTTTATTTTTAGTTCATTTTACGATAGTAACAGAATTCCTAAGAATTTCCATTTAATTCGTCTTATAATTTTAATCAGATGGGAGATTATTAAAGACCGATTGAAGTCAGGTTTATTATAATGGGTTTTATAATTTTAAGGGCCGTATTTAGGTTTTACGTGAGACTTACTTAACCGAATGTAATATCTCCCTCTGCACATACCTTGACTTACGTTTCCAAGACAAGCGCCAAGATAATAGCGTGTTCATATTGTATCTTACGTTCGTCATACATAGTAATTAAAGTGAAATTTTGCAAAAAAAACGATAGGTCAGATAAAAAAATTAGATTATTAATTTATAAAATAAGTTTCATAGGTTTGATTTTAAGAAGTGTCTCTTGGGGTTCATTAGAAAAATAGGTTTGACGGGCTTAAATAGAAAAATAAGTTTGCCGAGGTTATGAGATTAAATAGGAATATACTTTTATAGGATTAAATAGATTAGGTTTGATAGGTCTGATACAGAAGAATAGGTTTGACAAAAATGGTTTGGACTAAAGGTTTGACAGGTTTGAATTGAAAAATATGTTTAATTTCTAGCATTCTGAGATTCATAATGCTGTAGATCTTGTATTCGTTCCCATTGCGTATCATATTGGATCTCGCCTTAGTCTACTGTCTTTACCTATATAAGCAGTTAATTAATTGATCAAGTGGCTCTCATATCTCATTTTTAATCCTTTTTACTAGTGCTAGAAAGTTAATAACGGATAGATAGTGCAAATGATGTCTGGGAGACGATTAAATGCTCAAACCACGTTTCTTGGTTTCCTATAGGTCCCGTCTCATTGCCTTCCTATATGACTATAAAATCTACTGTCTTCATTAACAAGCCATATTTAAGACATACTTTTGATATAATTTAATAAAAGTTGTATAAGATAAGAATAATTTTAAAAAGATAGTTATCTGAGTTTGATGTTGGGCGTGGAAGAATATTTAGTTAAAGAGATAACGATGAGTTAGTTAAGAAGCAAAATGGGAGTAGTTTTAGTCACAATGCTTCATAACTAAAATTTCCAATGAAATTTTAACTGGAACTACTTTAAGTTAATTTGTTATTTACTTATAATTTCTTAATAAGGTCTACTAATTTTAAATAGGTTTTGTCCAAGTATAGAATGTACTCAAAATTACTTTATCAAAAGCTTGTTTTTAATGACCTCTGGAATCTAAAATTGAAAATTTTCTATTGAAAATTTCGAAAAGATTAGATTTTTGTTTGAAATCATATTGGAATCCCATATTAATTTTGTCCACATTAATAATTCCAACCAAGGTTCCAACGACGACTAGAATTGTTGACACATTATAACAGTAACAGTTGTTAGAATCGAACATTTTTGAAAATCAGACCTTTGACTCAAGAAATAAGTTTTGAGGCTACACTTTCGGAATTTAGGGTTCTGCGCTTAATTTGTGATTATTATATTTTTTTAGTTCTTTGTAAATAACAGTTATTAGTACAATGAACTTAACTTTAATTGTAGAATATTTTGTAGCAAGGGGTTGATTTCTTTATTTTTGGGATAGTAATCCATCGTATTAAGATTATTATTACTGACAGTTTGGTAAGTAGTTCGGGATAAAATTAGTTCAGGAAGAGTTTTAACTTATTCCAGACAATCTATACACGTATGATTTCGTATGATTTAAGTTGAAGCAAGGAAAAATACTGGCAGTCAAAGATTTTGAGCGGAATTCAGTAAAGTTTAAAAAACTCTTTACTAGGTAGTTTGTTGTTGGTCACCTTAAAAATATTAATCACTCGGAATCCTAGACCGGTGCCGCTGAGTTGTACCTAGAGCAAAGTCACTACTTATGCTTTAAGCCTCGTAAAAGCCAAAGCCAAACTTAGAGAAAAGCTTGAAATGGCTGAGTCCTCATATATGACGTTACTCCCCCTACCAAATTTTATCATGAAATGCAATGGAATATTATTTCAGGGGACAATTTTTTTAAGATCCCTAACGAGTAGAAATTCTCGAATTGGTTTTCACTTGTCACAACCTAGAATCAAATACTAGTCTTCATGCTAGTTCAATCCTAGTGATAATCCTATGGAAGATAGTCTGCAGCCTTTAAAAATAAAAATACTTTCATGTCTGGTCATTGTAAGGTGTCAAAAGAAGTCGCATACCATAGCATCCCGTATATAGACATTCCCTGGTAATTGACCAGATTTTGATACATCATTTTTAAGTAACTGATAACATAAGTATCCATCCACCCCCCTTTGCCCTACGCTATAGAGCATTTTAGCTCATACAGAATTTAAACAGTTTATTTTAATTCGTACTTCTCGAATGGAGCCTTCATTAATTTTTTCCCTGAATAAAATGTAGTTTTGTTTATTTCCGATTATAAAATTTGAATTTTAAGATTTAGGGCTTAAGAATTAAAACTACATTTTTTAAAACGACATTTTTTTATCTTTATCTTTGAAAATTAGACATCTAATAAGGAAGCATGATACAAGCCCCCCCCCCCCCGGCTTATGGCCTAGGCTTTGCTCCAATATTAGCCAGATTTGATTTAATATAAGTTTCCCTCACTATTATGCTCACAGACTTAACTCCATTAAAGTTTACTCATCAGAACGTAAACACTTTTTACCCTGAGACATTGACTCGAAAGATGGTAAAATTGATAGAATTCAAATTTCTTTTAAAAAAATCCGTATTGATACTATTTATAAATAAACACTTTTTAAATTTATCTGTTTTAAAGAATTGTCAATAGATAATAACGCTTAATAGGTATTCGATGTGGTTGGTGGATGGCTAGGTAAATGACTATGGTATTTTATTCAATGCTGGCAGAAATGTCGGTGAAGTTTCCGTAAAAACATGATATTATTAGACAAAGATACTTAGTTTATACTGTTAGGACGGGCTCGTTTCTACATCCACTTCTTGATTGCTTGTGTAAAAGACCTTTACTTTTTTAATTTTATTTTTATTAAACTTGGCTACCTCTTAATTACATGTTTGGTGATCAAAGAAGATCCTTTAATGAACCAATTTCCTATTTTTGATACGACAAGTAGTAATTAAAAAAAAGTACGACAAAACCACTATAATAAAATTCATGAATGGACCCGAAAAAATTAGAAAAAAAATGTTAAACTGACCTATATAAAAAATCAGGAATAATCAAAATGCATTTATTCACTAGTGAGATCCCGAATAAAAAGTTTAAAAACAAATTAAAATCTAAACACTTGTTTCGTATATAACCTATAACCGTTATTCCGAGTATTACCATTATATTATCACTATTACCTATCACCATAAGTCGATTCTACTATGCATGTAGTTTATGACGAAACTATCACCATAACATGAACAACCTGTAAATGTAGTTTATAACCTATCACTATACGGTGGACACCTTTACTTATGTAGCTTATAACCTATCACCAATGTAAACAACTCTATACATGTTGCTTATAACCTTACTAAAACCATATGGTAGACACCTCTATACATACAGCTTAAAATCTTACTATCGACTTACAGTGACTATCCGTATTACCTCAAAACTTTATATATACTTACCCTAGTAACAATCATGTTAAATTATTTGAGGCTACTTAGAACCTATTTTGTAAGAAATGAGTTGTTGACACTGAACTGTGCCTTGATAATTGGATTAAATAAAACAGATTGGGACCTTCGAATTGTGCCAAGCCATCGATAATGGCGAATATCGAATTATGGAACAGTTGAGTTGTATGTATAGCATTTTGCATGTTGCATACCTAGCCGTCTCAACATGTCAAGCCATCTATATAGACGAATATCAATCAATGAAAATTCTGTCTGATATATACCATTGCGTTTTGTATACCTAGGTGCCTCAACATTATATTATGTTGAGCTATCATTAATGGTGAATGATAAAAACATTCTCTGGTGTAGGATTTTGCATGTTAGGTGTGTCTTGAACACCATATTTATCCTTGTTAATTAAACCTAAGAGATTAAAAACCTAAGAACGCAAAATAAGTGCTGTTGAATTTGTTCATTTATATTACTCGACATAGTCTTTTTCATTCTCTAATATTCTTAAATCCCAGTGTTATCAACATTAAAATAATTTGAATCCAATCTTAAATAATGTTCTTGAATCTCGGTGCCATCAATTTAAAAATAAATCGTATTCAATCTTCAGTAATTTTCTTAAATCTCTGTCATTACCATAAGAATAAATTGTATTCTATCTAAAGTAATGTTCTTAAATTCCGTCTTGTGTCATCAATATAAAAATAATTCGTATTCAATCTTAAGTAATTTTCTTGAATCCCTGTGTCATCACTATAAGAATAATTTGTATTCAATCTTAAGTAATGTTCTAAAAATCCTGTCTTGTGTTATTAACATAAAAATAATTCGTATTTAGTCTCAAAAAATGTCTTTAAATAAATTTAGAGTTTAAAAAGCTAAGAACATAGAACAGGTGCCGTTGAATTTGTTGATTAATCTTTTGGTTTATTTTATCTATCGAAAGAAGTTTTACACAGAAAGTTTCTGAACATTAAATACAAATCTTAAATGTCAAAAGTTTTAGAGAAATGAAAGAGGGATTTTTCAGAATTAGCAAACTTTTGCTTGGGTTGTAAGTTGGTAATCTTTTTGTTAAGATATTTTAAAAGGAAAGTCTAATGGAAAGTCTTAATAATAAGCTTTAAAAATGGTCTTTAAAAGAGGGAAATATTGTGTGTTAATTTTACTCTGCTGGGAATTGTATCTGTGTCGTATCGATCCGACATGATGGGTGGGTGCGTTTGATTTTGTTGGTAGTCTAGTTCAAAATAAGAAGTGGATTTAAACTTTCCAGAGTTTTAGGTACACTCTAAGTAGTAGTTTTAAGTACATATTTATACAAAAGTGTTTTAGGAACTTTTTTAAATCATAGTTTTAGGTGCACTTTTATATACTGGAGGTTTAGGTACATAATTGTATCGTAAAAGGCTGAGGGTTGGTTAGTTCCCTGATATACAAAATTATTGGTTTGATTCAATCAAACCATAAATTGCTTTGATTAAACTGCGGTTTTCTGCAGTCATTTGTTACTTTCTATATAGCTGTTGGTTTCACATTTATTCTTCTATTTGTTTTAATAAAAAATATTTGTTTATGCGTTGTTGTTATTAAAAGAATAAATAAATATAAATTAGATTTTAAAACATGAGCTGTAGAAAACATATGCGATTTTTATTATACCTTGGTTTCTCATAAAAAATAATGCTCTTAAGGCGGTGCTTTCCTGAACATTGTCTTATACCCAATTTGTAAAGTCCTTGAATCCCATCCTGTGATATCAACATAAGAATAATTCGTATTCAATCGCATATCATTTTCTTGAATCCCCCGCCCTGTGTTATCAAAAATTTCACAATTTTTGAATACGAAAAATAATTCGTATTCAATCTCAAGTAATGTTTTTGAATCCTTTTGTTATTCAAGGGATTGAAAAAACAAAATTTCAAAATGCTCAATTTCAAGTAACAAAAATTTGTCCTGTTATTTATTAACAGGAATAAATTTTACTCAATCTAAACTATTGTTCTTAAAACAAATTCTCTAAAGCATCGCTAAAAGAATCAATAGAGATGTTTATAAATCTTATATTGGTTCAACATATGGTTGGAATTGAAGATTTTGAAGGAAATTCTTGTTGTATTAAAATGCCCACGAAAATCTGTATCTAAATTTCTAACATCTGTCATTCTTAATTTTCGTCCATTGGGGGGTATTCCGACAATCCTGAGGTTTTAATTTCATATTAATCTTGTAATCATACAAAAATCTACCTACTGTGGTTGAATTTAGCATATAGCTAATGCCTACTATACTATAGTTGAGCATTATTGTAATTGAGAATACCAAAGTCAACTGTTATTTTAACTATACCATAGTTTACTTTATTTATTCTTTTACAACTTCTTTTTTTAAATTGTTATTTTAAAATCAAGTGGCTCACTCACACTAACTTTGTTTTCGAGTGAAATAACTTGATTAATTTTATAATAATTGTATTATTTGGTGGGGTAAGTTTATGAGATAGAGCAACCATTTCCCATTTTGACTTGAGACCTATTGCTGTACATACTTTGATGTCTAAATATTTTTAAATACGAAAGATATTTAGGTAGTTTTCATAATAATTGGCAAGTGTGGACTGTACTTCGATAGGATGATATTATAGTAAAAAAATCCATGTTTTTTTTATTCAAAAAGTTATTTAAAAATACATAAAAAGTGTAATGTACATGACTATGCAATAACTTACAATTTGGTCGCTAAGTCGATTAAAAGCAATTCATTGGCTGTTACGGCAGCATAGTTAAAAGTGCTGCAAAGTTGCTATGTCATCATAAACTTACCTTTGTTTACTGCGCAATCTTATATATGATGTACCCCTAAAATAGTTTTTGTAAACGGTCTAATAAATAGCTAATTAATGAAGTAGCGCTGATTAATGTACATATTTTATTCCAGTTTTGTAGAATGGTTAGAACTCATTTCTAACCAGTATGACAGCTACGACTTGTGACAGTGTAATTAGCCCATTGTATAACATTGTTTTTCTTGTCAAATGCTACGTACAGTTTAGTTAACCGATGAATTCCTTGTCTAATAACACGTAATGTTTAATTGATAAATGACAATGCCTTGTGATCATTGTCTAATACCACGTAAAGCTAAATTGGTCAATGGTATTGCCTTGTTTCTTTAGCTAATGCCGTGCAAGGTTTAATAGATCAATGTCTTTGCCATGTTTTCTTAGCTAATGCCAAGCATGGTTTAATAGATCAATGTCATTGCTTTGATTTTCTTGTGGCTTTGCCACAGACGGTTTAATTACCCCAGCTCTCAGGATTGAAACCTGGATCAATTTGGAGGGTCAAATTCACCTATCTCTATTGTTTCCTGCTCTATTTTATTTTAGGCATTGCGACCAGTATAGGTTGACCATTACTGTGCATTTAAATTTTATCGTGGGGAGTATTTTAATATTTTATTTAAAATTATTGAACTCCATGTTCGAGTTACTTCTGAAATCATGTGAAATAAGATATTTATATGGCTCTGTCATTTCATTACCCACTAAAAGTGGGGTTAAGATATGCTTAACTTAGAAGCTCCAGTTTCAAGCTAAATTTTAAAAATCTAAGACAGTTTTTCTTTATCAGTTTTTGCTCAGCTGGACTTTGTAGATGATAAACCAGATAAACCAAGCATATAGAGCAAAATTAAAAATAGAATTGAAATGGTGTCTTAGAGTTTGATTTTTTTTTTGCATTAGATGCATTTCAATTTAAGTGTATTCAACCACCTCCCCCTTCCTCTTTCAATGAAGCCTAACACGTACGTGTTCAGGCTGAATCTAGGAAATAGATTGCATAATTACAGGATAGACTAATATTTCAATATATTATCTATAAAATTTAGTCTTTGATTTAGCTGCTTGGTTTATTAGACCGTTTACACTGGGCTACGTTTGCTTGTAATCTCATAGTATAGGCTGAGACCCTGATAGACTCTGGTGATGGTCTGTTATAGGCACGACCAATGTGGGTCGGCTACACGGCCTCGGCTGGCATCACACATACCCATGGCTCCATCCCTCCTGAATTATTCAACATCAAATTTAAAAAAAAAAATATTATTTTATAAATTGCATTTTTTTGTTAAAGTTATGGTAATTGGTAATATTATATTTAGACTAAAGTTACAAAAATTAATTTACAAAATATTTATTCTTTGCTTTCTTTTAATTAAAAAAATAAAATAATATAATTTAATTATTTTCTAAAATCTTGAAAAGCAAATATCTTTTAATCCAAGATCCCAATTTTTGAATACCCCCACTTGGATCCAAGATCCTTCTTCTTGGATTTGCCCGTAAGTTTTTAAAATCCCAAACTTTGGATTCTCCCGTTAGGTTTCAAGATTCCTAATATTACTCACCTTATATATTCCTAATATATAACACCTTGCATTAGTCCGCTTGAATTCAAGATACTCCATTCTGTGAATTTTGAGCGGATTTTTAAATTAAACCTGGCTACTCTAATTCAAGAGATAAAACTATAAATATTTAGTACATTATATTTTTTTGAATTATGTTAGTTTATTTGTAACTTATTTTTAATAGAGGCCTCATCTATGGCTATTAAACATACACTTTCTGCACTGGCCACAAATTGGTCTGCCCTTTTTTATGCTCAAAATCAGGGTAGCTTATTTGACTAGGTTACTAAATACCTTGAAATGTATCCTCTATTACATTGTTTTGTCAAAAATATTTTGCACTCAATGAGGTCCTTTGTCCTGAAGAGTTTTAGATACACGACGATGTCTATTATGTCCATATGTAAAACCTAAATTACACAAAAGTAAGAATTATTTTGTAAAACATGAATATGAAATATCAATATTAATTCAACATTAATATCTGAACCATGATTTACGATCATGAGTTTCACTTCTCTTGGTAAAATTGGTTCAGAGGCCTTTGTAGCGGATAATTATTATTGTTGGGCAAGTAATTTTTGGCCTGTGCCCCCCAGAAGTTTTAATATTTATACTATGCGTTTTAAGAAATAAAGTATTTTATCTAACTGATTCAAATTAAATATGTTTTAAAGACCGAGTCGTCAGCACTAGATCTTGGCTGGCTGTATGACTTAGTACATGGTCAGTTTTCTATTATTTGTTATCTTTTGTTAACTACTTGTTTCAAGCGGGACTGATTCCAACACTCTTTATCTTTTCATATAAGAATCATCTCTCACCTTACGAATCATTCGCCTTACGTACGTACTTTACGCATGGAAATTTAACGGCTTACAAAAATATAGTCCATTGTACTAAAGTTACAGCTGGCTAGACTATATTAGTACATCCAGTTTTAAGTGAACCTCATTCTGACGCTCTTTACTCAAACTATCTTGTGAAGGACTGTAAAAATTTACTAAACAGCTTCATTTATAATTGATGAGTAATTAGACTTATCACTCTTAAAGCTTAAATTTGCATTTTTTAAAAGAAATATTTACATCAAGTAATTTTAAGACCCAAATGTTGCGTCTTAAGTTATCTATGCAGAAAACAAAATACGGGGCTCCACTCTGCACCTTTGTTGTTCAAAATGATGCACTTGGAATGGCATGATCATGTCACAAGAGGGCATTGCTCATCTTCCTTCTCCTCTTGAAAATTATTTACTTTCCCTAAAGTAAATTATTTAAGTAAAAGATCAAATGTAATTGTTATTTCATATCCAAATGATACTGAGGACTCAAGACTTAATGATCGATACTTAATCATCTGATCGATACTTAATCATCTTATTTCGTTACTATTGCAAATAATTTACTTTCTCTAAATCAAATAATTTAAGTAAAAGATCAAATGTAATCGTTATTTCATATCCAAATGATACTGAGGACTCAAGACTTAATGATCGATACTTAATCATCTTATTTCGTTACTATTGAAAATATTTTACATTCCCTAAAGCAAATAATTTAAGTAAAAGATCAAATGCAATCGTTATTTCATATCCAAATGATACTGAGGACTCAAGACTTAATGATCGATACTTCATTATCTGATCGATACTTAATCATCTGATCAATACTTAATCATCTTATGTCTTTGCTATTGAAAATGATTTACTTTCCCTAAAGCAAATAATTTAAGTAAAAGATCAAATGCAATCGTAATTGCATGCAAATGATTCTTAAGACCTAAGACCTAATAATCGATACTTAATCATCTTATTCCTTTACTATGTATAAGCAAAATATAAATTTATACAGCATAATATTATTCAATTACCATAATCTATTAGTAATACCCTTATTGTTGATATCGATGTATTTCATATAATTTATTTAATATTTTGTATTGTTCACATGTTGATTTTATTTTATAATTTCTGCCATTTATGAATAAAATGTAAGGAAAGCTTGAATATATTATATTTTTTATTCCTATTTATAATTTATAATTCGGGAGAGCCAATGTAGGAATAAATGCATCATGGAGTCTATCAGGGTCGCCACTACACAATCATGGTAATAACATTACTTTTATTTTATTAAATTATGCTAGATTTGATACATTTTGATTTTGATTGCTATTTTTGTTTCTGTTCTTCAGTTAAAATAGACGATAGTTTTTTTAAATGCTTTTATGATTTTGTATTGCACTCAGTTTCTTAAAATAAGGTAGACTATAAATATTTGTATAAAGTATTAGAAATAGACATGGTGGAGGCACTTACATGTACCCAGTTATAATATTGCATTTTGTCGACAATGCTATTAATCAGTTATGATGTATATCAGAAGTAGGGAAAAAGATAAACGGTTAAGAAACTATGATCTTACTAAAATAATACTGGCGTAGTGGAAATTCGGGCGAATTTCCTTTAGAATACTTACATTTTTGCACACCAATCCGGTTTACGGTTTATGCTTCTTAGTCGGAACAGTAGTGCTTATACTTGTATGACAATTTGCATGGATTTTTCAAAAGAAGTGCGCATTTTCGTACCATAGGTTGTTCAAAACTATGCTCGCTCTTGTTTAAACATTTGCTAATTTACAAAATGTTTTAAGATATTTCCTGGATGAAATTCAAGCAAATTGACAGACAAGTAAAAGTGTTACTGTTCCGACTATGAAGTATTGACCTTAAATCTGAGCAAACTGGATCAGTGCGCAAGAAAGCAAGCATTCCAACGGAAATTTACCTAGCTTGCGGGCCACAATGCTAGAATTTTTTTGTAGTTATAAATTTTTAAAATCAAAATATACTTATACAAATTTTTCTCTGGAACCTACCTTGGCTCCTGGATTTAAGAACTCGGATCAACTCCGGACTAATGTCATTCTACTCAAAGCCCCAACAAATATTAAACGATAACCTACTTGACGTTGTTCTCCTACCGTATTTTTAAATTTCCGGTTTTTACCTCACTTTCTGGTGGTTTTTCGCATTGAGTCGTCTTATCAACTCCGGACCGGGTTTATTCGATTTTTCGCCCCCAAAAACATTAAAAGCGACACCCTACTCAAAATTAATTTTTATGAATGGTTATTTTGGTTTCCTATTATATACAATAGAAATAAACAATAGGGTTCGGGACAGTAACAAGGTTGAATTTTTCCGATATGTAAAGTGTTTGGAAGTTATCGTGGCCCATAGAAACGTCTAGGAACATATATCTCGTACTTGCATACATACATACATACATACATATAATATATATATATATATATATAATATATATATATATATATATATATATATATATATATATATATTCAAAACAGACTTCTTGTTTCAACATATGAACTTTAAAACTGGTAATTATAAGAATCATGTCAGGTGTTGATACCACAATAACAAAAGAGAAAAAAATAAAGCAATTTTTTTTAAACAGGATAAAGCAAAGAGTCATCAGGTGAGACGTGTGTTTTGTTAATAGAGTTTACCGCAACCGCAGAGCTGCAGCGAGTATGTAAACAGAACCGAGCACCAGTTGGTGAGGTCGTGTCTTCTTTTAAATGACTCAAAAAGAAGGGAATGAAAATAAAAAGTAAGAAAATGCGGTTTGTTGTCGGTAGCGTAATGGGGTTTGTCGAGGGAGGAACGAAACGGAACAATTTCCTGGTCTAAGAACCCTCTGAGGCTGTCACATCTTAAGAAGAGTCGAGTGGAACGTGTTTGGGGGAGATAACACCAGACTCCGAGATACACAATTAATTTGACTAAGGTGAAGATTTCTTGTAGATGGCTCGTTTCCGTGAATCTAGAGTATTGTTACGCTGCAGATAAGTAAATCCCTCTTTAAGTTGCTAATTAAATCCCCCGACGTTCCGCTTAAAGTTCCGCTTTTCTAATAATTTGGTCGTTCTAGGCTTATAATTGAGAAATTAGAAATCCTTGGCGTTTCCTTGTAACTTCATTCTTGTTCAACAATCACGGATTTAATTAAATTAAAAAATTGTCAAGAAATAACGCGTGATATAAGTGTACTTTATTTATCATTTGTCATTCTTCTCTTTTGATTCTCCTAAAATACCACTGTGAACTAAGAACCATCCATAAAAAAGGGTAGGAATGTCTCCAGCAATATATCAGGTCGGGACGTAAGGGTAAAAACTTGTAAGAGGTCAATATATTATGTCCAAGGTACAGGTTCCAAAGCGAAGGTAATCCGACAGCCGTAACATTGCTTGTCTTCGAAAATATTTCCATATTAATATAAACTTTGTAGATTAACTAAATTATATTGTGTGTCCTGGATCATTAGAGTGTTTACTTATTCAACGAACCTACGCACCATCTATTGCTAGAAACACTTTGTCGTTAAACAGAGGATTGAGTAATGCTCTATATTCTGCCTGATATTTAGATGATATAGACATGCATACATACATATTTTAACTATGCCTCTAATAATGTTGAAGAAATTACCACATCATGTAGGCCTATATACTCTCTATTCTATAATACCCTGTTTAAGCCGTATGATCCAAATCAATCATCTATCATTGGCTGCTGGTTGTGCTACACCTATCCATTTGTTATAATTTAAATTTTGCTAAGTGTATTCTATTGGAAGAGATTACTTAAGCAGTCATCATCAATAGAAGCTTTTGATACTATTTATTCGTATTACTTAAATAGATAGCGTTCTATTAGAAATATCAATTAAAATTGAAAAATGTAAAACTATTGAAGTCTGGAAACATGAGTCCCAGGTCGAGGCCAACAAGCTCTTTTGGTATTTATGCAACTCGTCCAAGATTATAAGTCAAGGCCGTAGATAAAAATCTACACGAGAGACTGCGGTTTTTAATTGGAGAAGTATATTGGTAGATAGCATGTGTGGTCTCCTAGTGTCTCTGCCAAGCCTGACAAACCTGAGTAGGACGAGTCTGCAGAAATTAAAAAAGTTGAAGGACTCGTTGGTGTTAAGAAGAGTGTGGATAATGGCAAAAGGGAGTGAGGGTACCTGGTCCCATATCCTGGGTCCTTTCCATAACAATAAGAACTGTACGGTACGTATGAAAAGACTTAGCCTAGCCCCAGGCCCGTCTTCATTGTATTCCCTTTAGGTTGGGACCTGCTTCACCTGCGTTTTTAACCTAGTACTTGCATAGTTTAAACATTTAATTCTATTCGGTTATACGATTAAAGACAATTAATGAAACCATGATATTTTAGTCTATCGTATAGCTACCAAGACGCTGCTAAAAGCGTCTTGTCTCTGAGTCTTAAGTCACGATGATGAGAACAGAGTTATTAAAATTTTCTTATAAGTTTGTCTAAAACAGGTTTTGACAATCGCAGGAATTTCCTTTTAATTCCTCTACTTTTGGAATCGCTGAATAACGGCTTTATTAAGAATTGAAAAGAAACATATAGTTATGACTAATGATTAAAGATACCACCAAATTAATTAACTGGCATCGCTTTAAATCTAATGCTAAGTGGTACTACACATCATTTTAAATTTCCTTACCAAAATATATCATAGCTACTCTGGATAGAGGCTGTATGTGAGTCGCTTTAAAGAAAGAACATGTTGTAATGAGGCTCGTTCTAGTTAAACTGGACCCGACGAGATAAGGTCATGACACGTGTTGCTTGTACAACGACCTGGGCCTACTCACAAATCAGCTACAGTGGACGATAAAAATCTATGAAATTAAGATATACATCGTTAACGGTTTAGTTAAAATAGTCGAGTGTCGTTAAGTAGGAAGTGGATGTAGAAGAGAAAGGACATAAAGATGGTTTGACAAGAGATAAAGAGTACGGTACATGCAACAGATCGCCTCTCATAGTACTTGTCTGTCAGAGAACTATCAGCTGACTCCCTTCCCTTGACTACTTGCTTTTATTAAATCCACTTCAAGTAAAAAGGGATCTTTGGAATGAAAACACTCGATACACTTGTACACACCTCCCTTTGTGGCCACTTCTGAAACCGTTGAATGCAATTCACCCTTATTTCATCGTTTACTTAACATATTGAGTATCTGTGAGATTTGTTATTGTTTATATCTAATGAATAGTAATAGTACAACTTAGCTTTTATAGGCCTGTAATTGTTGTTAAAAGTTGAGCTAAATCAGGAACAGGGTTCCTCGGCAATTTTTAATAACCCTTTTTAGGCTTATTAGATCCATTCCTTGCTCCATTAAAGGAATAATTCTCTACAATGATAACCTAGTTATTGGCTGTTGGTTATAGATTAACAAAACTTTGTCGCTAAATGTTAACTTTATGTTGGTGTAGCAACCTTTAATAACGTTAGGAAGTTTATGTACTGCTTGTTTAACCTGTTTTCGTTAGAGTTCAGCTCACTTATTTCAGTGTTTTGTCTACTTATATTAACTATAAGCCCACTTAAATAATTCTTTGGTATGCTAACATTTAGTTTATTCAAGCTAAAACCGTTTGAGTGATGTACAAATTTAAAGCTTTTCGTCTCTGACCATTGTAAACAAGCTATAAAATATCTTGGGGACTGTCTTTCTATAATATCTTACTGTTCCTCTCAGTAGTTATACTTGTATAACTTAACTAAAAGGGTGTGCTTTACAATAGCATAATGAGTATTATTTTATAGATAAGATTAAACTGTAGTTATATGAGTGAAATGAGTTTAAATCTTTTTGGCTGAGTTGAAAACGACTCCCAGAGGACTCCGGGGCAAACAATATTTGCCCCCTAACCTCAGTAGGGATCTCATACTGGAGGGCACTAACTTGTTATTCATTTACATGCTATAGGTACACCCTAACATTCCCCTTATTTTTATTATTATCTTCTTTTTACTTTCTTTTGCTGTTAAACTTTTTTTTTTCAAAAAACAATTTTCTGCTAGATGGGCTTATTTACCGCCCTAAACTTTTTTGTTTATATTAACAGATTATTTTTTTAACTTTGAGAATAGATAAAGTTTAAAAGTATCGGATTGTCGAGGGGCATTAGTATTCACTGCGCGGAAGTGACGTTTCTTGCCTTCCAGTCCACCTGTCAACCTGCCAGATAAAAAACTGCTTGGCGTTAAAAAAAAATAATTAAATGAAGAAAAAGAGATCCCGCGGGTCCGCTGTAAAGTGGAATAATGGAAATAAGGCCCTTTAGGTCTCGACTATCTCTCTCGTCGCTTAATTATCTTGAATCATTGACTTGTGGACTAACAAGTTCATTAAATTATAAAAATATATTACTTTTTCTACCATTTCCGACTTTATTTGTATAGAATATTTTAAATGAGGATTTTCATAATTAATATACTGTAGCGTTATCTGTCGGGATCCCAATTTTTCCACCTTAAGTATAATTTTTAGTTGTAATTAATGTTTGGTCAATCTTAGATAAAAAAGAAGTTGAACAGATCGGACTAGATACAATGCTTAGCAGTTTTATCTATATTAGTTACATAGATTCGAACGAAAATCACTTATCTATACTTTAAATTAGTTCATATTATATAAAATCAGGCTTCTAGTTTGGCGCTGGTATGCAGAAGCAGATCAGCAAACTGGTATGATAGAACTGATCTTTAATCTGCAGGAGCAAACTCTGGTATGATAGAACTGATCTTTAATCTACAGGAGCAGACTTCTGGTCTAACAGAACTGATCTTTAACCTGCAAGAGCTGACTTCTGGTCGAACAGAACTAATCTTTAATCTGCTGTAGCAGACTTCTAGTCTAATAGAACTGATCATTAATCTGCTTTAAACTGATCTTTAATAGTCCTCTGGAGACTAGAGGACTATCTTCATTTTAAGAAGTATAATCATAGTTTGTGAAGCACTTTTCTTTAGAGATATATTTCTGTTTATTAAACTGTCTGAAAGAGTTTTGGTGAAGGGGTACATTAAATAAATCAAGAAGGGCCCAACAACATGGCCTATACGCCTTTCTGCCCAACCTTTTAATACTACTATTCATAGTTCCCTTGATCAAATTTTTACTATCAACGTAAAACAAAACGAGTTCCGAATTGCTGTAAACAAACTTGTAGTGATAACAATTTTGGAAAACAAGCAATCTCAAAGTAAAACTTTGTTTTCTTTTAAACAGTTTTATACAGCTTGCCTTTTTTACACACAATAAAAGGACACAATAGTGGCACAAGAAAAAGAGACTTAATCAACACGACTGAATAGTCTTTAATTAAAATCACTCCCTTTTTTTACCCATTTGTGTTTTTTTCATAGGAAAAGTGCACCCTCTTGGGTGGTTATTGCTAAATCTTTGTTTCAGACAAAGATGCTAGCTGAGGATCCTATTGTGGTAAAAACAATTTCTAAGAAGGTTGTTATCTGTTCTCAACCCTTTCCTCTGTATAAACAATCTTTGTTTTCTTTCCCCCTCTACAAACATTTTTTCCTCTTTGTTTATTTTTATGGATCGGGTTAAACACTTGTAAACCTTGCCTTAGTCATTATTTGTTTTTGTGCTAAATGCTATTTTAAGAAATACATCTAATTGGTTTGATGATAAGTTACAATGTATTGGGTTAGTTAGAGCTGTCGTCTTATATGTACGAACTAAACACATCTAGATATAGGTTTAGATATAGGTAGGTGTATTTTAGCTAAAATGTTTATATTAAAATATAAGTTTATAATCAAATATAAATATAAAAATAATTAAAATAAAGTAGAATATATCAAACAAATTATAAAAATAATTAAAAGTAGAACTGTATTGCTTAAACAAAGGGTACTTTAGGAGCTAAAATTTAACACAATTTTATCAAAACAGCTCTCACTTCATAAATAGATACAAGGGTGCAGATAATTTTAATGACATTTTAAGAAATATCTAATTGGTTTGATGATAAGTTAAGATGTGAGTTAGTAAAAGATGTCGACTTATATGCACAAACTATACACGTCTAGATATAGATATAGGTTTAGATATAGGTCTAGATATAGATACAGGTTTAGCTAAAATGCCATAGAATTAAAATATAAGTTTATAATCAAATATAAACTATAAAAATAATTAAAATAAAAGTAGAATTGCATTGCTCAAAGAGTATTTTAAGGGCTAAAATTTACCACAATTTTATAAAAACAGCTCTCACTTCATAAATAGATACAAGCATAGAGATATTATTACTAGAGGGGCCCTATAGGTTAAATTTTGAAACATCGAAAAAGTAACCTGACTACCTTCGCTTATTATTATAATCAAATAATCAGTACAAATTTTTCAATAACTTATATAGTAAAACGTTAAAAATACAAATCAGAACACAAACAATGTGCGAAACCGGAATAAATTTATTAATTGTAACCTTAACTCACTTTTGAAGGAGGTTTTAATGAGGTTACACAGAGCCCCAAAAGATGTTTCAGGCTTTCAATGTATTTAGATAGGCTATGCCTCCTCTAGTATATCTCTATGGTTACAAGGATACCCATTATTTTCTTTATAACTTTTCTATTATTAGATCGCTAACCGCAATATTGCGCACCTCGAGTTGAAAAAATAATAATAGATATTTCCGTTGATTGTTTAAAAACGGCTGTAAATAGCAAAAAAAGACTGGCCAGGTGACGCTGGAGTGTGAATGCTTTACCCTCATTACCCTATCACTTTACACTAAAACGTTGTGTTCAAACTTTGCAACTTCTATGTAAATAATAATTTATTGTTTCTTTAATGTAGTTTTAATTTAATAACATGAGGGTATTAACATTAGTATAAGCTCAGGTATTCTCATGTCTTAGACATAGAATAAGTTAATGGAATCGTATTTATTAGTATTTATAGTGGAGCGCCCAGAGGGGGGACTTAGGAAATAAAACCACCCTCCACTAGGCCAGAATCTAAAATTTTATATACTTACTATTTAAATTTCAATCAAAAATCAATGAGTGCTTTAACAAAAATTTAATTCTATCTATTAAATTTATTGTATTGAAAACGAAATAAATGTTGTAACATGTAAAATTAAAACCCACTTTTATCAAGTAATTTAAGCCAAGTTTAGTAAATTTTGAGTGTTGTATGCATATTTAGAGTGATTTTTTTTTCGTTGACCGAGTATATGTAATATTTAAGTGCGATGACACGGACCAGATCCCTGTCACTCACAATAAACCCACCTTCGTGTGAAAGAAGGGGACCTGTCATACAGAGGGGAGACCATGACGAGACCTCAAGATAAAAAAACATTCCAACACAAAATTCCCAATTTCATTCGAACAAACTTTTTTTACGTTTTTACATATTAGCACCTGATCAGCTAAAATTAAATTTTAACTAACAAAGCAAGTGCAATAATTAAGCAAATAGTTACTCGTGTTAAGGTATTCCAGACATGTGAAGCTCGTGGCCTCGTGAGAAATAATTGCTTTATCAGTACAGTACAGGACTCTTAATTAGCCAAGTCATTCTGTGATTTTTAAAAAATACTTGAGTGCGTTAAAAACTCATAATTGGTCAATTTTAATGAAATGCATTCAGTTCTGCTATAAGAAAATTTACCCTTACATTAATCGTTTGTGCTACTTACGTTTTTATGTTTTTATTGTCTTTATCGCTTTTTCTAATACCATTTTCATGTATTTATCGTCTTTATCGATTTTTCTAATACCGTTCTTATGTATTTATCGTCTTTATTGATTTTTCTAATTCTGTTTTTATGTATTTATCGTCTTTATCGATTTTGCTAATAACGCTTTTATGCTTTATCGCCTTAATTGATTTTGCTAATAACGTTTTTATCGTTTTAATAGTTTTTGCTAATAACGTTTTTATGTTTTAATGTTATGCTTTAATTTGTCTTCTACTTGGGTGGAACAGGAAATTATTAGGCTGCTTTATGTAACCTATAACGTTATCCTTAATGAGACTGTTGCGCAGCAAGATGGCCTCCAAAATTCTAACTTTGTGATCTGTCATATTTTATCAATATTTTAGTTTTGTGTTATTTTTGTTTCAGTTCAATGATATTTTAAAGATTAAAAAAATTAGCTTTCTTTTGTTTCACATAATTTATTCGTATACTTCTATCTTGTTTTTTAGCTTATGTGCTAATCGCGTGCATAAAGTTAAATAAAAATAGGACCTTTTGGTCATTAAAAAATGACCAAAAGGCCAGAATTTTAGATTCTGGCCTAGTTTATCTTTATTTATTTTTTAGTATATGTTTTCACAATAGATATAATATGTGTTATGTCTTTAAATACGGTTTGATGTTTGAATCATGTTTAAATAGGAAAAATTTTAAAATTTGGTTCTGCCTACTGGTCTTATAAAATCGGTTTTTGAAATTCGATGCAGGTTATAAGATTTTGGTGATTTAAAACCAATATAAACTCTCGTTGAGTTTAAAGTGAGTAGGTAATTAGACTAAACCCGCTTTGCGTATAAGTATTGCGTGTCAGGTATTTCTTATAGGAGCCGATCCATAAGGAATACTAATTATCTATTTCTTATGGAATAAGAAATAATAATCCATGTATACTAATTATACATTGAAATGATCGTTTAGAGAATTGTGGCTTATTACCTGTACAGGTACTTTAGTTAATAATGAAAAACAAATATAAATGTGTATACAATGGATATTATATATATATATATATATATTATATATATATATATATATATATATATATATATATATATATATATATATACACATATATATTTTAAATCAAGTTTGTTTTAAACTTTTAAAATTATTGAGTTCAAATTATTTAAACTCAAAATTTGTTTAAATTTTAGTTGGCTAAAATTAAAAAAAACTATTTTGTGTAAATATTTTCGGCTCTTATCATTAGTTTTTATTGTATAAGATAGATAAAAAATATAAAAGCTCGTTTATAAAAAAACTAATTTGTAATGCATCTTTAATGTACCTTGGATGGACATTATGTAGGAAAGGATCCTGCAAAATGCTTATTATGAATTTTTTCTTTTCATGATCTATACTTACCTTGCTTGGTATGATCTTTGTTATGAGTAAGGCTGAAATAGAAGTTATAAATCAGTATAAATTGTAATAACTTGGTGCATGCATATGCATTACTTAATAGAGTCTTTTGTCAGAACTTATGTATTGTCAATTGAAATTAAAATTATGTATACGAAGTAGACATGTTTTTAAGAATAAAACAACATTAACAATCAATAAAAGGGCACTCGTAATTTTTTTTTCACTTATTGGTCGGCCTTTAGTCGTATTTTTAAAAGCATTTACGTTTTTACCATGTCTCATGTTACATTATGGTATTGAAATGTAATACGAATCCCACATTTATTATGAAACCCCGAAATAAAAAAAAAAGAAATAATCCAATTATGCAGTAATTTTTACTGAAGAAATTGAAGTGGCGATTACACAACAGAAGGGTCTAATTTTCAGAATTACTTTATAGGGAACTTTTTAGCGTGACGTCAGCAGAATCGGATCCCATTAAGGCAGACCGTGTCAGAAACAGTGACAAAAGATAAATGGATACTCTTAGGGAGGGTGCCGTCGAGCTTAAAAAACATGACTGAGGGTGATTGTCGAGACCGGTATGTCGCGTCGTGATAATGCAAGTCGAAGGAAATGCTGGGATCGTTCCGTGTTATTAGGTTTACCCTATGATACGACAAACATTGTCATGAATTAATACATTAGATGATATGAAATGAAACAGCTTAGTAGGAATGAATGATGTGGTAGTTGGGCAGTAGAGGTACTGCTTTTAGCAAGTATACTACTTTTAGAAGGATGTGTTGGAGCAGGGTGAAGGTATGATGGAAAGTTGGCCAATTTCATTTTTTCTGTCCTTAATCATAATTGTGTTAGATAATCATAACTTTGCTAAATTTTCAATCTCGCAAACTTACCACTCTGCGACTGAGGCTACACGTGCGCTCTCTAAGTGTTGAAACGCTCCCAACTTCTACTTCTCGTGGTTTCCTTTAGAACACTTTGAAGTAAATTTTCTAGATTCTTACTAATAGAAGTAAAGCAAACCAGTGGCGAATTTCGCTTTAATAAAAAGCTTGGAATCTTGGCTGGGTGGTATAAAGCTTTAATATGAATTTTATGTTTGGATACAATTTATTTTATCAAAATATTTCATCTTTGATATCCTTTAAAATGTCAAAATACTCCGAATAGAGCTTATTTTAAAATTATACTAATCTTAGCATAAGACCTTAGCATAAGATAGCATCTTAGCACTTTTTAATTATACTATCTTAATTTTAGCAGGGCATGCGGCCGGACCGGAATAAGCCCATTGGTAAACATCGCGAGGCTTTGATAATGGTAAACAGGCATCTGATAGCGAAGCTTTTACTTCAAATACATTAATGTTATAGACTTTGCGGATAAGTTGCATATACACGGTGCTTGGTGTTGTGGTTGGGCATAGTGCTTCTGTCAAATCTATATCTCTTTTTGCTGTATGAAAATTAAACAAACTCTTTCATTTGAGTATGAAATATTCTACTCGGTTCTCATAACAGGTTGAATGTTCGAATCCAAGTTAATACCCGATGACCACTATTATAGACAATGATTAATAGCGGTGTTTTCTCTGAACTTGTCTATTTTTTTATAGGCCATAATGTTTATTTCTGAGTTCTGTCGGTAATTTGATTGCTGGAAAGGTGGTACAAAAAGAGGTACAAAAAGCAATGAGCCGAGGAAACCACCGGACCGGAATAAGGCCCTTCTCTTAACCCCTTGGCTAGTAATGACATTAAATTGGAATAGAAAAAAAACTTTTTTTTAAGCTTTAAAGAAACTGGAGAACTTGTGGGTATTGTATTCGTTATGAATTAATTCAACCTTGACCGCTAATTGATCGAATAAAACTTACGTGAATATAAAATTATATTGATAATTTTATATTACAGAATGATCCACCTTAAGAGGGAACTAAGGGTCATCATGACCTTGTCATAATAATTAATCTATGGCTTCGAGAAAACCCTAGAAGTAGTTGGAGGTGTTGGAGGGTAAAGCTTAGTTAACAGATCCCTAAATTTGATGCTTTTGTACTACTCATTCGCTCACAACACTTACAACTAATCCAATCTAACATATTTGTTGATTTTTCTGGTTTGATTTTAATGCTTTCGGTATATCTTGGTATCTAAAAAGTTCTAGATCTTGTTCCTTTATAGAAAGGAGATCTAGATAAAGTCTTATAAAGTGGTTTTGTCTTTCTCCGCGAACACCTTTTGAAAGCAAACCTCGTTCAATGTTCATAAATATTGAGTTTTTTCTACTACTTTAAGTACGAATCCAATTCTGTTCGTTGTATATATATATATATATATATATATATATATATATATATATATATATATATAATTATTGCACTTGATTTGATTTCAAAATAAATAAAAAATAAATCATTTCTCCTGAGGCATTAAAATGTGGCGAAAATGTGTTAAACGAGAAAACAAGTATAATATGAAATATGATTTATCTCAAGGTATTTAAAGTTTAGATATATGTGAGGGTATTTATTTTTAAAAAATAGTGTTTCGCCTTATTTAGAACCTCTTGTGTAACTAAAGCCAAAAATAAGAGGGCATGATTTTTTCTTAAATAGAACCATATGGATGAGCCAAGATATCGGGAGGTTTTTTATACCTAGTGGTCTTCACACGTGTTTGGGCCCACAAACTTCCTGTCGAAACTCACTATTTTAAAACAAAAATGTTTTTAAAAACCAAACTTATTTAAAAGCGAAATAACAGAGGAAAACTTAGTAATACTATTAACTGATAAAACCACAAAAGATAGTGTTAAATAAAGACTATGGTTATAAATTAAATTAATTAATTAATTTAAAACGCATGTTTATCATAAATAAATCAAACAGAAATGAAAATTTTTACTGAATTAAGTATTCTAAATACAATAAAAAAAATCTGAAACAATTATTTAGAAATAAACAGCACTGAAACAATGTTGGATTGGTAGAGATATCTTTACCAGTTCAGTAAATATGGATTAGCCTAGTGTTAGTTTATGCTGTTGCCCATGCTTCAGTCAAACTTTCGAACTTCTAAAAATATGGAGTGGTATAATCTTTGTTTATATTGTTCTTCATTCTGAAGTCAGGTGTTGAAGCTTTAGGAGACATACATCTATCTGATGTTTATTAATGATTTTGTTTATCCTAGAGTCAGAATGTAGAGCATCAGAAGACAGCAGTGCTATCTTCACAGACATGGATTTATATGACATTTTTATATTGTTGGTAGTGCTCCAGATTGTAGATGTAGAACCTTAGAAAATATGGGTTAGCGTGACGTTCGTGTGCTCATTGTACCGGCTGCTCTTACTGAAGTCAGAATGAGTTATAAGGCCTTAAAAGATACTGATAAGTGTATCGTTTCTTTATTTGGTTGCTTATGCAGCTGTAAAATTGCAGATGTAGAGCTTTAGAAGACATAGATTTGTCCATGTTGTCTTAATAATGTTCTTCAATATGACTACCGTTGAGCCATAGAAGATAAAGACGAATTTAAGATTGTTTATGCTGCTGACAGAGGTAGAACCTAAGATTGACTTGGTTTAGTTTGAGGTGTTGTTACTTTTACAAGTTGTTGTTCGTGCTCTAGTCAGATTTCAGATAATAGAACGGCATATATTAATTAGATGTGTGGCAGGTGGTACCCGCATCACTTGAGATAAAATGCATTATCTGAGACACTTGAATAATCATGGTTTTACTAAATGGTGAGAGAAGTGCAATCGAGTGTTGTCAATAGTGTAAGTGGCATAAACCAATTTGGCCAAGCTAAAGTGAATTAAAGTCTTTATTAGTAATCACTGCTATAACTTATACTATTTGTGAACTGAGGTGTATTGTTGACTCTTAAGTTGTTAGGGCTCCGTCCTTTCATAATCCTCCAAACAACCCCATCATTTTCCAGACCATGCTTTTTAAATATAACCTGGAATTGACCTGTAGCATCTAATATAATTCGATCTAATGTCAGTTTTTTAATCAAGTGTAGGAGTATCATTTAAAAGGATATGTGTGTTTAGGACTCACCAGTACTATCTAATTTTATTTGACATTATAATAGTTTATTAATCAAGTGTAGGAGTCTGTCATTTATGAGTATATGTGACTCACCTGTACTATCTAATTTTATTTGACGTAATAATAGTTTATTAATCAAATGTAGGAGTCTGTCATTTATGAGTATATGTGACTCACCTGTACTATCTAAATTTATTTGCCTTAACATTTATTAATCAAGTGTAGGAGTCTGTCATTTAAGAGTATATGTGACTTACCTGTGCTATCTAAATTTATTTGACACAATAATAGTTTATTAACCAAGAGTAGGATTGGATTATTAATTTGTAAAATCTTGCTTTAGAGACTGTACACCGTAATTTCATTTTTGTAAAATATTGTATAATGAATATACTCAATATGTATAATGTAGTATGTATACTCAATCAGGTATATTTATGTCCTATAAATTTGCATGTCACGCACCCGTTTTATTAAAATTGATTCAACCCAATAATAGTTTATGAACTTGGTGCTTATGTGTTGTTAATCTAAATTTAGTTTATAAAAGAACTTGTAATAAACAAAGAGGCTACTCGAGAAAACACTGTTTATTTTTAGATTTGTTTAAAGGTTCTCTTTAAAAACACTGTGGTTTTATTTATAGGGAAAACCATGAAGCAGGCATTTGTTTCGGTTGTATTTTATATTGGCTGTTAGCGAGTTTTATATGAGCTCTCCCAATGTGTTTAGACTATGCGGTTAGCACATGTCTGCTGTGGTGTTGTTTGTTTTATCACTTGAATATATAGACCTTGCTTTATAGATGGAATTAACAGCACTTTCTTCGTAGTTTTACAACTTGTTATTGTTAAAGTGTGTTTAAGGACGCTTGGTTTTCTTAAAAATGTACTATTTTAGTCTTTTTACAATCAATATCCGCAGTCATCTTGTAAGGCTGTAGCCAAGGATGGGGTAACTTTTGCTGAGGCGAGATTGAATGTACACCGGGTTATTTATTTATGGTATCAGTATTTGGTCTTGCTCAGTGCGCTCTAGACCCTTTAAGCCGTTTTAGCAAATTTTCATCAGACAAATTTCGATTTTAAGGTTGTTCGAATGACGGACGCGGAGAGGGAATCAATTCTGTTTGCCTCTCTCTGTGTGTTTAAATTATATATATATATATATATATATTATATATATATATATATATATATATATATATATATATATATATATATATATATATATATATATTATATATATATATATATTATATATATATGTGTGTGTGTGTGTGTGTGTGTGGGTGTGTTCTCAGAACACACCCACAGATGTTTGTGAGTGTGTAAAAGTTTCTACCTTTGCACACGATGACTCTTTGATCGAAACGAAACTTTAACTTTGCGAGTTGTTGGTCTGTTAAAGTCATCTACATACCTATTAATATGGATGGAGGTAGCGGATCTATTGTACGAAGTATAGTTGAATCTGGGATAGTTATGACTTAATATTATCTTTCAGACGGTACAAGTTCTTATGCGAAGTGCTTAGTTAAGCCTAATTGTTGATACATAGAATTTGTTCCGGGGTTTCTCATCCAAAACAACAGCTTTTAAGATGTTTGAGATCAAGCAAGTAGAGAATTGGGAGTTGAGAAAATTGTATTTCTTAAAGCACATAGTAAACATAAATGTTTGCCCTTGCTAAAAGATTTTGGTCCTTACGAGTCAGATAAGGGTCTTATTGGAGGGAGATTCTGTTGTGAAATCCTGGTAGAACAATAAGTCTGACAAATCGCCTTCACATTCCCGTAATACCTTATAGGCAATCTCTTCCTCGAGCTTATTCAATTACTACTTTTTTATGCCGTATAAATTGGTATTACTACCATGATTTTGGAAATTTGGACTCTAAACTTCTATATTCACAGAAAAATATCCAGGCTTAGAATAAATGCCTAAGTCCTAAAGTGTTGAAACGTCATAATTGTTATCCATGATGAAGTCCATTCCATCCATGATGGAATGTCATCATAAATTATTTATGATGTATCTGGTGGAATTTTATGTTGGCAATTAACTGCAGGTCTGTTGTTGCGATTATTGTCTATTATTTTTTGTTATAAACATAAGTCGCCTTAAATCATACTTCTTTAAGCAAGCAATCAACTGCATCTTTCAACTCTGCTGGATTTTACCTTTATTTTTAGTGTGTTATAACTTTTGGAATAGACCCTATAGGATTTTTCTCGATCCAATTTATGTTACCAGATTTTTCCTTCTTTAAAAAATAATGGTTTCTTCTAGATTCTATCTAGCTTTGACATTCTAAAAAAATAGAATAATGGTTGAATCGAAAATCAGAACAAAACGAATCTGCCATAAGAACCTAATCTTAAGACTTCTTTTAGGGCTTTGGGTAAAAATATTACCGTTGGGAAAAAGTTTTATACATATAGTGTTTCATCTGTATAGGTGAAATGTCTATATACATGTAGAGTTAATGTAAATGGCTTTCTTCCGTTTGGATTTTATTCTTGGATTTAGATTGTAACGTCAAAGTCCCAAGATACTTGCTGGAGGATCCCTTTCTATTCCCGGATGAGACATTAAAGCTTGCTATACTGGCAACTCCCTTTGTCGGACCATGTTATATTCGCTTCATTGTTGGTAATAGCTTTAACTGCCCTATAAGTATTGCATTTCTTATGGTACCTGCTTCCTTAACTGCTTTTTACGTTTTTCTGAAGCAGTCTCAAATAGAACATGTCTTAAAAACTATTAAACTTCATAACGTTTTGAAACTAGGTTGAAATAATATGTTTGGATCTACATTCTTAAAGAAATCTCCACTAAATCTATCATTCCTATGTTGCCGAACGTTATGGGTGTGGTATACCCAGTACTACATATATTACTTTTAAGCGGAAAAAGGAAAAAAAGAAAGAAGAGGATATGATTTTAATGGCACACTTGTTAATTATTATTTGTAATTGTCGTTTAAAGTATAATTTCTGTTCCTGTTAAGCCTTATTTGTTATTTGTTGCCCGTACATAACAATGGGATTATAACAGTTTTCAGAAACAATCCTTTTTACACTGTAAATTATGTTATCTGAAATTTTAATGAAAAAAATCACAATTTATAAGATTTTAGATTTGGCTAAGAAAGTCTGCCACTCTGATGTTTTCCCGTGGCATTTTTTACTTAAAACGCCCAACGTCCTCATGTGTACGTGTAAACTAATTCGTACAAGATAATCTGAAAAATATTGCAAGTAGATGAAATGAAAATGTTAACAGATGCTACTACAAATAACAAATATTTAATCTTTAGTTAGAAGATAAGGCGCGGTTATTTTTCTTTGATGTCGAAATCTGTCTTTATCTTTACACTTAGTTTCTTTACTTTGAATAATTTGTGTAGCTTCTAATCTACGTGTCATATAATGTTTACTTTCAGTTATATCATCTAGTCGGGTTATAACTAGATAAATAACAAGGTAGTGTTCACATTCACGTATATAGAAAAGCACCGATACAAAATGTAAATTTTTGTTTGTGAAAAGCTACTTACTTTATAATCTAAAATATACTTGGATTATTACATCAAAGTTTTCTTGCTATAGTGTGCTGTTGTTCATCTAGTTTGTTAGTGGTAAAAGTCACACGTACATCTATGATTAAGTCGTGTAAATCCTTAATTTTTGTCTTAGGTATTAATGCGTTAAATCATTGTATACTTTCACGACTTATCCAGCAGAATTATTATTAAATTAAATTAAATCTGTAAATGTGTACAATGGCGACTCTAAAAGGCACCAAATGACCTTAAAAGACAGGTAGTAGACTCCTGTGAATTTTATAAGAATTGGGTTAGAAAAATATAATCTAGCAGAGCTGTACGAGGTGTTCAGCAGAAAGAGTTTAATTTTAAAAATGTATGCCAGAAATCCAGTTGAGAACAATTAGATTTCTGCAAATGTGTAAAAAGTATCTAAAGACGATTAGAATCCTACCAATTTATTTAGGTATTCAGCAATCTTGTATAATCCTGCATTAGAACCAGGTATCCAATCGAACAAATTGAGTAAAATAAAGAATTTACAAGAAGGGATGAAATCCTTAAAATTTGTACAAGGTACAAATACGAGATATCTTTTAAAATAAACTATAGATAGAAGAACGCATAGAATTCAACAAGCAAACATTTTTGCATATTTTTATGCAATCTACAGTACTCTTTAATCGCCGTAAACAAAGTCCACACGTTTACACATGACGTTCAAGTTTAGAGGATATTAAGTAATTGTAGTAATTTCACCCTTAATTTTGACTAAAATTACCCTTTTTTATCTTATAAGATGATAGATAGTAAAAGTTACTACAATCAGTTGTAATTACTAAAGGTTTTACAAGTTTTGTATTCCGACACATCATAAACACCTTTTTTTCTCAAAACACCAACTGGTGGACCTCACCCAAATAACAGCGATATAAAACATTTTACAACTTACCTTTACTACAAATTACTGTTTTATGTGGTTTTTTTTATCTATTTCTTCCTAATGTGAAATTAATTACAATAAGAAAGCATTAAAATCAAAGTGATGTTTGTTTGTTTTTTATTGCAGTTTTATTATCTTAATGGTAACAATAAAATAAAATGTTTCGAACACGCTCTTGTGATTATCATTATAATTGAGTTCGCACAAAAAAGGATTATGATATGAAGATTTGTTGCTATTTATACGTAAATCTAAAATGGAAATCTAAGAGTAAAATTACTGACGGGGCAAAATATCAAACTTATTTTTCAGTTTTATCTTTTTAAAGTTAAGTATCTGATAGATTCAACCTTGCAAAATCTAACAATCATAGAAATGTTAGTGTTTTTAGTTGCTTGAAAATTCTCTTTTAGTTTTCACGCCTCCTTGAAATACCCAATTATCAAAGTTATACTATTATAGTATTAGCTTGATAACGACTTTTATAAAGAAATATGTAATTGGAAACTTGTGTTTTTAAAGTTAAGGGAAGATGTGTAATACATTAGAGTGCAATAGAGTAGATGAGGAACCCTCAGCGACACCCTAGAAAACAAAATAGATTACCTCCTTTAGGGAGACCGAATTCTACTTGCATTACACGTTATTAACTCCAGCACTGAAATTCGATTCTTTTATAACACTTTTTATCCTCTTGTCAATATTAAAACCCACATATTCGTAATCAAATCAGTTTTACATATTTTCTAGTGTTGAAAACTTATTATTTTAACTTGATTTAACCTAACTTCGTTTTTGGTTTACTTTTACTGCCGCACTTATCTCTATTAAGTAACAGAATTGTAACAGAACTCTTGTCTGGTTAACTAAATTATTCAAATAATGCTGACATAGAGGTCCGCTTGTTTGTGAATTTCCTTTAATATTTTTTTAATCTTTGGTTTTACTCAATTTTAACTTGGTATAATTACGGCTAAACTTGGAATATATGGTTAAATCAGTTTAACCATGTATTCCCACTAAAGTTCTCTAACTGTTAGTTATTTGTGTGTCAATTTGACTTTCCGAAAGCAAGGTTGGTTTACATATCCAATTTACTAGATGTACACTAATTAAAGGGTTGGTTTCTTCCTAGTCAATTTGGAAGTATGAACGGTTTACAGATTGTGCTCTGTTTTTCTTTAGAGGAATGTTCTATTTAAATGCTGCCAAGAAAACATTTCGAGTGCGCTCAAGTCACTATGTGTTGTTAAGTTTTAATATATGAAAAACCATTTTCCATTTCTATCTTCATAGTCTACTTCTTTTGACGCTTCCAATAATGAAAATAAAGTTTAAATACGAAATAACTGTTTGGAAAATTCTTGATGTTTCCAAAAAGTTTGGAAGGTTAATGCGATAGCTAGAACTAGAACGTCGCTTCGAATTGGTTGAAGAGCGAGTGTAGGGTTTCACTTAGTGATATTGTTTATTCATATGTTTCGGTTATATCTATCTTTCTGAATACAAAATGATTCCGTAGGAGAGCAGTGGGTGAGACTGTGCAGAGAAAATTCTCTTCGCTCCACCACTTTTTTTTAATATTTAATGCTCGGATATCTCTTGGGGATACCAAAGGTAATATTGTGGAAGGGATCGGGAAGACTGTTGGACGTCAGACGTTAATTTAAGTGACCTCTCCTTTTTCTAGCCCAAAAATCGAGTTATCTCGGGATCCGTTTACCTCCTTTTCCCAGTTCGACAATTTTTCGGTTGTTCCGTGGTCCTGTAGGAGCTCGTGTACGAATTTATATCCGTTTTCTACTACCCTCGATTGAAATTCTCCCTCGACCGTGAGTTCCCTCGCGCTCCCTATAAAATATTTAATTCTCGGCTCGCAACATTAATATCTGTCAGACTGGCTCAAAGGCATCAGTAAGGGTAGGAGAGTATAAAAAATTGTACGTAACCCCGTCACGTAGGGATGATAAAATCAGGGTCTAATTCGACACTCGCTCTTTGCCATTTATGAGTTATAGAAGAGAGCCATTTGGAAATCCATTACCATATAGGGTCTAAGATACCAGTGCCGGTCGGCCTGGCGTCAAATAACTTTTCCCTTATCCTTTACATACTAAGTTAACTTTATCTTAATAACCATATTATAAAAGATTTCATTTAATCTACTTTTCCGCCCGTAGTGGAAGTACTTTCGTATCTCAAGGTACCAATCGTCCTATAATTCTCAGGTCTTCTTCTGTGAACTGAAGCGAACCTTTCACGATGTATACGCCTCTAGAGATGTTTCAACAGTTCCCATTACAATCGAAACAAAGCAACTTGCTACTTGTCACGATGCTTACCAAAGAGATTTTTATCGGTCAGCAAAAGTGCAGCCCTTTTTATGAAAAATTCTTATTTGCATCATACATTTACTATGTATATCATTTTAATCTTTATTCATCCAAGTTTAATTGTGGGTTCTTTATTTTCCTTTATATGATCCTAACACGACCAATAACTTCACTTTTTTTATAATTTTTCCCCTAAAGCAACAATACTTGACTTACCAAATTGTTTGATAGAGAATACAAGGATAAGTAACTGTTGTAACTAACTGCCTAATGTAGTACATATTATCATGTATGATCTTACACAATACATATCTATAATGTACAGCTTTATTCCCTTACCAATAATTTTAGTGTTGGTTGCTTTTAGTCTATTTTAACGTATTTTATTTTTAACATTAGTTTAATTAAATAAAAACAAGTATATCAATTAAAATTATAACAAACTATTAATGTCATTATGCACACATTATGTTCGACTATTTATGGAATTCCTGTAGAGTTAATAAACTGTGCTATAGCATGCGGGTTGATCTTTATGGTAAACAGTTTAACAGCCTGTACATTGTCTTGAATGTCTCGTGTTCATTTTAATATCTTGTTAATTCCTGTTTAATGTATAATTAACAATTAATTAAAAAATATTAAAAGAATTTTTAACATTTTTAAGAGTGGTTGAAGAGTTGATTCCTAGATTACCTTGTATTTTAAATGAAACACCGCACACAAAAAAAATAATAGATGATTAGTTATTTAGATGTGAGTGCGCAAGCGTACTATATGTACGTCCAAACACTGAGTTATATAATTATTTGTTTTTCAAAGTAAATATTTTTTCTTTAATTTTATTTAATCTATGAGATTTTAAGAACCATGCACACGTAACTATAATTGTAAAATCTGCTTGTAAAGGCTTTGACCAAGCTCGATGCTGCTTAACTATTATGATCCAACGAAAATCATAGATATACATATCGTATTGAAACGAAACTTATTTATTTCGTTAAGGTGTACTCATGTACCAAATTTGAACTCAATTAGATTATTTTCCGATTTTATAAATATTTTTTCTTTTAAAAAAACGTATGCAAGTCATCTAATAAAAATAACTAATGCTAATAATTAAATGAAACTATGCATATATGCTAGTCTTATTTATAGCTACATGCGTGCTATAATAGCTACATAGCTATTTCCGCGTTTTTTCATTATTGTGGGTTAATGACGTCATCAAAAAAATATTTTCCGAATAGCACAACTACACCTATAGATTGATTTTTATACAAAGTTTCAACTCTCTAGCGTAAATACACTGGTAGTTATGATGATTTATTTATTTATTTATTGTCAGCGGTCATAGACCATGATACAAAATTTACAATAATAAAAACAAACAATTATAAAATCAAATAACACAATATAAAATAAATATGAGCATTATATCAATAATCATGATAACATGATAACATGGTGTTATATAATGATAACACACGAACACACACACATACAGACAGACAATGTAAATTGTAATTGTCTCACAAATAATTGTATTTACTTTGTAAACAATCACAGTTGCAATTGAGTTGTAAATAATTTTCATTATTTTGTTTAAAATAAGTTCAATAATTGCTAATGTCATACAAACAATTGTAATGATGTTGTAAACACTTGTGCATTGCGTCGTAAACAACTTTAAGTAATTTGTTTAAAAATATATAATTTTGTCAAAGAGAACTAAAATTATGTTTGTAAACAATCTGCAATTGCAATTGTGTTGTTAAAGACTGTAATTGTTTTGTAAACAAACAACTTACTAATGTAATTATGTGATTACCGGCAAGCATCACTTACTCAACAAGACCTTAAATAATAATTTTGTTTAAAAAATAGTAACATTGTATAAATAGCGTCCTTTACATAAAATTGAATACAAATAAAAAAACACTGAGAATAAAATATTTCTGTAAAAGAAAGGTTAAATAGAGGTCACAAGAATTGTATTGGATAAGAAAATAAGGAGAGTTGTTTGTGATAGCTACGGAGTGGTTTAGGAAGGGATCCCAACCACTTCTCAATCCTATTTCGAGAAACATTTCACGACAAAACTATCTGTTTTTCTTTTACTTTTACGCTAGGGATCCCTTCCAATAAACATGCAATCACTATTTACTCTTTATAAAACTGCAGTAAAAATAACAATTTTGTGTAGCTTGACAAACAATAAGTAATTAGATGGTTTTATTGTAACCATTTAAATTTTAGTTTTATAAAAATATAATTAGCGGTGTAAACATTTCAATTGAAATAATTTGTAGTTTGTTTAATATAGAGAATCTTAAACATTTTAATTAAAATGATTTGTTTCGTATAGAGAATCCTTAACATTTTAACTGAAATGATTTGTAGTTTGTTTAATATAGAGGATTCTTATGAAATGATTTGCAGTTTGTTTACTATATAGAATCCTTAACATTTCAACTGAAATGATTTGTAGTTTGTTTAATATAGAGAATCTTAAACATTTTAACTAAAATGATTTGTTTAGTATAGAGAATCCTTAACATTTTAACTGAAATGATTTGTAGTTTGTTTCATATAGAGGATTCTTATGAAATGATTTGCAGTTTTTTTACTATATAGAATCCTTAACATTTCAACTGAAATGATTTGTAGTTTGTTTTGTATATACAATTTTACTGAAATGATATGCAGTTTGTTTAGTATATAGAATTTTAAACATTTTAACTGAAATGATTTTTTTTGTTTAGTATATAGAATTTTAAACATTTCAACTGAAATGATTTTTTTTGTTTAGTATATAGAATTTAAGCATTCCAACTGTAATAATAAGAAGTTTGTTTGTTGCAACTGGAATAATTTGTTATATATTTTGTATAATATGAAAATTTGAACTGAAATGTTGAGTACTTCTTTAGTATTTGAAATTCTAAGGATTTCAACTGAAATAATGTGCAGCTCTTTTAATGTATTAAATTCTAAACATTTCATTTGAATTAATTTTTAGTTTATTTAGTATAAAAAATCTGAACATTTAAACTGAAATGATTAGCGTATAAGTATTAAAAATTATTAACATTTCAACTAAAATATTTTTAGTTTTTAGGGTTTATTTTTGAAATTCTAAACTTTTCATCTGAAATGGTTTATAGTTAATTTAATTTCAAAGAATCTGAACGATTGAAATGAAATGATCCGCACTTAGTTTAGTATTTAAAATGATAAACATTTCAACTGAAATAATTTGCAGTTGTTTAGTATATAAGATTTAAAACGAATAACATTATTTGCAATTTGATTGGTAATGAATGTGCTGAATATAATGACAAGAAGTCAAATAGTTAGCGAGGAAGAGAAGAAGATTCTTGTTGGTTTACAAGAAACTAAATAAACATAAGGTTAAAACAAATCAGAAAATTCAATTTGTTTATCAAATGAATACACACGAGGCTAACAAAGTATTGAATATTTCAGTTAGTTTAAGGTTTACATATACATAAGGTTTGAAAAGTATTAAAGATTAACTTATTTTATTAAATAAATTAATATGGTGCTAAAAATTGAAGAAATTACTTGTCTTACAAAATACTGGAGAATTTAAACATAAGGCTAAAAAAATGTTGAAGACGTTTTACTTAATTTACGAAATACACTGTTAGCTCGTTAATGTTATTGTTAATACGTAACAAAATATGATTGTTTACAAACATGCGAACATGAAAACATATTGCGTGATTAGACAATATCCCTTTAAGTTATATTATAGAACATGTTTTAGTCTTTTATTAAAAATTATTTTTAACTCCCGAGGGATCGATATTCTAATTAATTTGTGATTTCCACCCTTTGCTTTTATCGGCATTAATTATTTGTGAAAAGTGTTTGTTTATAACATTATTGGCTTTTATTGCTAAAATGTACTTCTTATAAGTATATATTATATACATATATATATATATATATATATATATATATATATATTATATATATATATATATATATATATTATTATTATTATTAGCATTACTTTTTATTTTACAGATCTGGCATTAATCTAGTCTAGTTATGTTTGTACAGCATGTTGTTATGTAAGCAGTAAAATCGTTTTTTATAGATTTGCTTAGTTAGGCATGAGGCAGTAAAGTTAATACTAATTTAACTGTTTATTGTTTAAATCTGTTCTAGTAATGTTCGAGGCAGTAAAGTTAATACTAAATTAACTGTTTATTATATAAATCTGTTCTAGTAATGTTCGAGGCAGTAAAGTTAATACTAATTTAACTGTCTATTATATAAATCTGTTCTAGTAATGTTCGAGGCAGTAAAGTTAATACTAAATTAACTGTTTATTATATAAATCTGTTCTAGTAATGTTCGAGGCAGTAAAGTTAATACTAATTTAACTGTCTATTATATAAATCTGTTCTAGTAATGTTCGAGGCAGTAAAGTTAATACTAATTTAACTGTTTATTATATAAATCTGTGCTAGTAATGTTCGAGGCAGTAAAATGAATATTTACATAACTGCCTATTTTACAAACCTAGTTTATATAGTATCTTAAAAACATTTGATTAAAATGTTGAATTTCTCCACCAAGCTAACCATTAATTAGTTATTTAGCAAAACAATTATCAATTTTAAGCCTGTAATTAAACATTTTTAATCAATAGTTACGACAAACTAAGGGTATATCATATTTACTAAGACAGCTGCTTCAGTTTATGAATTGACATAAACTGCCTTACTAATTAAAACAAGAATGAAAATTCTGATAAATGAAAAATTAAGTAATAGTATGTAACTCTGGATAAAAAAAAACTGCGTTTACCATATGGACGTTGTCCTTACTAAAATTGTTTAATAGACTATAATGTTTAAAATTATGGGCATTAGTCCTTATTCAAATTGTTAAATAGACAATAGTGTTTAAAATTATGGGCATTAGTCCTTACTTAAATTGTTAAATACACAATAGTGTTTACCATTATAGGCATTAGTCCTTACTTAAATTGTTAAATACACAATAGTGTTTACCATTGTGGGCATTAGTCCTTACTTAAATTGTTAAATAGACAACAGTGTTTACCATATAGGCGTTAGTTCTTAGTTAAAATTGCTAAATAAGCTATAGTGTTTACCATAGGGGCAATGGTCCTTACTGGAATTGCTAAATGGACAATAGTGTTTTCTATATAATCATTTGTCCTAACTGAAATCGCTGAATGGGCTATAGAGCGTTTGATCATTTTAGTAACACCCGCACTGGGATTGGGAAATTTAAATTACAAAGTTACTTTTCTTCAACTCACTATACTTAAATACTACTAATCTTAAACTAAGAATTATTTTTTTTCTAATTACTAATGTGATGCTAAATAATAATCTGTCGTTAGTTAATTTTTAGGGGAAAGCAGTATTCTAGCAATGATATTACTTGCATTAAATACAAGTTTAGTACTTTTTTGAACGAAAAATTTTAATTAGGACTTAACTTTGTAAATACAAAATTGTGTTTTATAAATTGAAGCGCTTTCAATATAAATTCGTTTCTCTTGCGGACTCTTTCACCTCTGGTTTTATCATAAAAACTTTAAAAAAGATTATTTATATATATATATATATATATATATATATATATATATATATATATATATATTATATATATATATATATATATATATATATATTAATTTAATAACCGTTTAAAACAAGACTTATGTCACTGAACTTATTCGTTGCCGTTGGATTTTTTTCTTTTATTTCTCAGACCCAAAGGAAACTTGATTTGTACGCGTAATGCTGGTAAGATGGTACTTTTACCCACTTAGTCTTGGTCCAGTAGATACCAAGGTGTCTTTTTCGGACCAACTAACCGAGAAAGGTAATTTAATAGAACTTCAATGTTCTCTAGTTACTTGTTACAAAGAAAACACCGCTAACCACAATCAAAACACTTATTAGAACTGTTTGTAATGAACAGATCAGTTTCCCCTGGGGTTTTATAGCGCTATCAATCCTTTAATATCAACTGCTATGCGGTTTGTCTCTATTAAGCTTTTATGCTTTTTAAGTAAATGTTTTGAGGTTTAACTTAAAATGGGAAATTTCAGAGAAATACAGTTATACTAGATTGACTGAATTATTCCGATAGTTCGAGGTACTTGCCGCGTGAAGGCCAAAAAATTTTTTTTTTGTTTTTGTTCTAAGGGCTAGGGCCATCGAATTAAAAAAATATGGTATGTGGTACCTCGGGACTTTTCCGCGTTATATTAGATTTGCTCCGCTCATCCTTAGTACTTCGGAATCGCTTCTTTAGTCTTCATAATATGAAATCACCAAATTCATATTACAGCTCGTCTTCGGACTCGCTTTGCTCGTCCTCTGACAAAAAACCATCGATTTTATTCCCAGTGGTCTCTCATCCGGGTACTTACATCGCTCGATGCTGCTTAACACATGTCATCCGATAAAAACCGTAGATCTACTTGCCATATTGAAATGAAACTTATTTATTATTTCTTATAAACTTCTTATAAATTTATTTATTTATTTACTGTACACTTATTTATTGGAATTGGATTAAGATTTGATTTCTTACATTTTTTAAGAAGCATAGTTATGCTTGTCGATGTTAATAATAAAGTTAATCTCTAAAGTTAATTAATTAACCTAATTAATTAATCTAAAGTTAATAATAATATGAAACTTGGCACATTGGTATAACTACGTCCGTGCTGGTTTCATGACTTTTCATAATTTTTGTTGAGTCACCTTATAAGAACCTTATCTATGATCTGGACTACTTTGTGGTAAATCACATTTTCATATATACCGTAGGTTCCTATACCTTTAGGATAAGTATTGAATTTACAAAGAATCTAAAACTGAGATTTCTCCTGTATTGTACTGTATAGTGTTTTTTAAAACCTCTTGAGTGGTTTCACCAAGTTTTCTGTCTACATGTGTGTGTGTGTCTGTTATCATTTTGGCTTATAGACTACTTCTGAAGTATATTTTACAGTCAATTCTGATACTATACAGACACAATTCAGTGGCTGTAAAGAGACTACTTTCTTACAAAGCAATTATTACAGCAAAATTTTTAGCCATTTTTAAAGCTTTGGTAATTGCAAATTGCCAGTTAAGCGCAGCCTTGAAGTCCCTAGCAAAAAATGTCGTTATGGTGTAACTAGACTTGCTATCATTTACTAAGTAACAATCTAAGGGAGGCTCCAGTCCCCTCAGCCCTCTTTCTATACATACACACACATATAGCAATATATATATATATATATATATATATATATATATTATAATATATATATATATATATATATAATATATATTATATATATATATATACATTCTGCGTATATGTATAATGCTATCGTTTTGAATAAGATCTAATTAAATTCGTTTAATTACTTTACTTTACCTAATTTTGTTTTATTTCTTTTTAGTCATATTGCTTATCTTCCTGCATAACTTATTAGTAAAATCATCTTATTAGTTGATTATGTTGAGTTGTATCCAACCTGTCTGTAATTGGATTTTTTGGGAGGGGGGAGGCTAAGCCTCCCCAAATTTCAAAGCGGGGGGGAGATTAAGCCTCCCTACCCTCCACCTGGAATCGCCATTGCTTGCGATCAACTAAACGTGGTTTTACTCAAGGATTTTACGTGTAAAAGCATGAGCATTTGTTGATTACAATGTCTGTCCGCATTTGTGGCCACGCCTATGTGCTAATATTTTTTTTTTATTAACTGTATTATATTTCTTCATCATGTATTGTATTCTCTACATAAATATGATTTAATTTTAGACCCAAATCCGCTAGAGCATTTAGCTTCGATATCCTCTTTTAAATGCTCTGAGATATACTTGTCGACTGCTTTAGAAAAACCTTTTGATATAGATCAGCATATTAATATTTCAAATGTTCTTTGATCATAATTATCATTTCTAGTCATATTATCATATAGGAATTCCATATTGTAAATGTCACCAGCGAAGCCTGAAAATTTTTCACTCGAAAAATCGGGCCTCTGTTAACAAAAACTAACACTGCCTTTTTTAATTTAACAACTTCATTTTTTTGAGAAAAAACCTCATAGTTGTCATACACAATGGAAGTTCTAAAAAAACTACGTAGTTAGGTATGCACGGTTTAACAGCTACTATAATAACAGTATTACAACTACTATAATAATAGTATTAAATGGACAATTATTAGAGTTTTTCACTCGAAAGTATAAGAAAGAAGTAATTTAGGAAATGATAAGGTATTACGATGGGATATTACACCTCTAATATCATTACACCTTTTACTCTTCACCCAAATAATACCATCTTTTACGAATCATTATCATTAGGAGGTTTTTGAGTTTAAGAATAAAGCCACCTAGGTGTAGTGTTTGGGAAGGACTCCAAATAAAAATTTAGATCTCTTCCTATTTCTAGTTTTGATTGAGGCAGAAAATCTTCTGAAAATATATCACTATATTATTATTGTCAATATACAGTCAGTTTTTAATATAATGTAGAGGCTATGTTTAGCGCAAGTTAAAGAGGCAATTGAAGTATCAGCTACCGTCGATATTTGCTGTTGGATATGAATATTTCTAGACTGATTTGGCTTAACGCCATCATCGACGGTCGAGGTAACACTGGAGCTCTCAACTAATAACATACTGATGTATGTCAGGTTCTCTGAAGATTTCGGAGGGCTCGTCGTCCTCATTTAGACTAGAAGTTTTTTATTCGCTTATATAACTTTATTAGTTGAGAGCTCTTGCTGTTGGATATTCATATCCAGCAGCAAGTATCGACGGTAGCTTCAATCTAATGAGTGTAGTTTAAATATTACCTAAGATTGACTATGCACTGAAGAAATACACTAATACACTTGCGTGTGCGATAATGACATTGTTTACATTCTTTATTTATTTAAATGTAACTACTCAAAATTTTTAATAAATAATTCAAATTTAATTCTTTTGAAAAGCGTTTTCTTCCAGGTATTATTTAAATCCGTAAACATTTTTTACTAGTACTCGAGTCAATTAGGGAGTCAATTTTCAATGCTTCATTACAAGTGTAGGATAATTCCCTAAAACACAAAAAAAACAATATCAAGTTGACGCCAGCACTTCTAAAATCTGACGTCACATTTCATTAAGTTTAAATAAGGGTGTCCTGCAAGGTATTCTATTCGGGCTGTTCTTATTGGGATCGATTATGGACACAATAAAAAGTTACTTATAACTATTATTCTGTTATAAAATTCTCCAAAATTATTGAATGGGCACGTGAAAATTTGTGTTTTAAATTTCTTGTTGAATTTTTCTTAATTAATTATTTATAAAAAATTTTGGCGACAGTTTTAATTGAATATTTAATGTTTTTATTGGCTGAATTTGGCGATACTATCTTGTCGTAGGTCTCTCTAATTTGTCGCCTCAATAAGTTATTTTTAAATCTCGTCATTCCTTTTACGTCATGAACTTTATTAAATCCAAAACGTTGAATTAATGCTATGAAAATATTTTAGTTGTATCAAAGCGACGCTAGAGTGTAGCAGCTTTCCCGTTGTTATGCTTTTTAAGCTCCTCCTTCTAGCTGCTATCATTGGTCGGTTCCTTCGGGCACCGTACCACACCTACGTATTTCTCAAATAAAAAACAACATTTTTCCCACTACATCGACTTGCATCTAAAAAATTACAGCTTGCCATCAAAAACTTATAACTAAAAAATATATATAATCTTTGCTACATCCGACATCTACATCTCATAAAATTTTTATTTTATTTTAACTAATTTTTCCTCTTTTCTTAATATTAAACAAAACATAATTATTTAAATTTTTATACGAATTCCAAAAGACTATGATTGTCATAAAATAAATTTATTGAAAAATATAAGATTCTGGTCAAAACTGACCTGTATCAATAACTTTGCATTTATAAATTAATTTCTGTCTTTATTTATAGATTTAACAATAAAATCATATATTATAATCTTGACTCAAATTGATGAAAGCTTTCTTTTGTAGACGTTAAAGTTGTTTTCTCATTAAAATTTATTATCAGAGTCGTCTATTTTTATCAAACCTCTACGTGTTTATTTAAATTTCTATTAATTTAAATTTTAAGTACTTTGTGTTATTTGTGACTCGATTGATAAACTAAAGCTATTTAACAATAACTTTTAATGTTCCTTCAATATTAGGTTAATATCTGTCCACTAATTAAAACTAATTGCAGGAATCTTTTATATGGACGATTTTAACTGACTGTAAATTTAAGTTTATTTATTAAACAAAATATGATGAACTATTTATTATAATAATTATTAATTTATGTATAGTCCAAGAGCCAGGGCCTAAAAAATGTGACTCATTTTGTACTACTTCAAACCAATTTTTTCTAAAAATATACTTCTAATTATGAAGGAAAAGCTGAATAGACTATACCCTTCATAAGAATGCACTCGCTTTAAATATTAGAAAATCGCACAAATTCCGTTTTTTTTGCAATAATTGGTTCCCTGTAGGCGAGAGCAAAACATGAAGAAAACGTTTTTTGAAGCTGATAAAATGTCCTATAAAACGAGTGTTTTTTCGTCAAAATCGAATTAATACAACCTAAGTTATGACATTTGTTAAAAAGCCAAAAAATGCTCAAAAAGCTAATATTTTTCCAAAGAAATTCCCTAATTTTGCATAAATTAACTTTTTTTTAGTGTTTTTGAAAAAGCCAAACTTTGGTTGTAGTTATCCACTCGTTTTATAGTACATTTTATCACTTATAAACAGTTTTTTCTTCATGTTCTGCACACGACACACAGGGAAGCATTTATTTTAAAAAAACTGAAATTCGAGCGATTTTCTAAAATTTTGATCATGTGCAATCATAAATATGAAGGGCTCCACTCTAGATAGGTAGACTATGTTTTTTCTTCATCATTCAAGGTATATTATAAGAAATATTTGCTTTGAAGTAGTACAAAATGAGTCACATTTTTTTCTGGTCCGGCTCTTGGACTAAGTAATTTTAAAAAAAATCCATTTTTTATAATAATACTAACAGATTCTTATGAAAGTTACAGAATAATTCTGAGCGGATCATTATCCACTTTAAGACATTAGCCAAAGTGCCTATAATCCTTGCCTAGTGCCTATTGTATTTTAATTATTTGTATCAGTCGCAAAATTAAATTTTTTTTTTTTTTTAAATTCAAACAATTTTACTTTATTTTAATAAAGTAAAATTGTTTGAATTTAAAAAACAATGCACATCACGAACCTATGATTTTATTAATAAAATCATAGGTTCTATACACAATAGTGTAGTCTACACAATGGTGTAGACTTCCGTTTCTTATTTTTATGAAAATTAAGGTGACCGCGTCAATGCAGATGATGAATCTGACGATGAATATCCCACTGAGGCAAAAAAAATGCACTGAGGCATCTTCAGGGATGTACTCAAGGAGACTAAACTGAGCTTCGTGTTTTCATCTATGATGCAATATCCCTGATAATGCCTCCTAAAGTGGAAGCGAAACCTGTAATTTACCTACATTGATGCGGTCACCCCCGTCAAACCTTAATCGTAAAGTCTTAAGCCATTACTGTACTCACGAGTTTAATTTTAACATTAGAATATTACTTGAGATTGAGAGAGACTTAAACATATAGAACATAATAGTTTATAAGTTTCACTTAATCTATAATACTCCTCCCTCCACTTACGTCATTCGAACAACCTCAAAGGCGTAAGTTTCTTATGAAAATTCTCAAATAAATACACATTATTAGCCAACAATTTATGTTCTTAATATTGGAATTATGTTCTTAAATACCTAAAAATAAAGTAAACTCTAAAAATAAAATTTAATATTCTACGTCGAACTAAATGTCGCCTTAAGTAAATTCACAAAAATATTTCCCTGTACTCAATTTTAAAATAGTTAATGCCGTTGCTGTGACTCTTATTACTTTCTGTCGTCTGTTTGTCAATTTTATTTATCTGTAAAACAGTAATCTTAATAAATTGCACATTTTTTTAATAATTTTTGTTTGTTTTTCAGGTAAATGGTGTCCAAGGCGAGAATGGCCAACAGATGCCCGGGCGGCTCCTGGTCGAGGAGTTCTCTACTCCTCCGTATTCTTAGGAAGTCCTGGAGAATACAATTCATGTAAGTTTTTCAAATGGATATAAAAATAAAATTAATAATAATGTTGCTTGACATGAAAATCCTCCATCTTCTATAGAAGGAGAAATTTGCTATAACGACGCTTACATATCTCTTTAAGAGAAAAACTGTTTGCTATCACATTGCTTCCTTAATCTTAAGAAGAGAATTCTTAAAACAAGGCTCTCTTTATTAAGTAGAAAAAGTTGCTATGTTGATTTACTTTCCTAAATCATAAGATTTTATGAGGGGAACAACGATCATCTTTGCTGCAACAACGATCTCTTTGTTCTGAGGAAAGAGGACAACTAAAGTAATGCTTAAACGTCGTTGGTGTATAGAAAGCTTTGCTATTTAAAATGTGTTATCCTGATGAGAAGAAAGGTTAGGTATAACAATACTTTCTATCTTCTAAGGAGAGAAAAATGTTTTGCTATAACATTATTTAACAATGTTTTCTATCTTCTAAGAAGAATAATGCTTTGCTGTTATCACGCTTTTTATCTTCTTAGGAGAATAATGCTTTCTATCATCTTAGGAATGGAAAACTTTGCTATAACTATTCTTTCTATCTTCTAAGGAGAATAAAACTTTGCTTTAACAATACTTCCATATTTATTAAGATTACTCTTTCATAATTATCTAATAGTGTTGCTCTTAATTTAAATGAAATAATCACGTTTATGGTGGTAGATCTTCATAAAAATAGCTAATTTATTCTAGATTTAATTTAATTAATCATTAATATTTTTATTTAAATGTTATAGATCCTTTACTGTTATTTTTTATATCCAGTTTCATTTATACATTTCAAATGATTTTTTTAAAAACTTTTTTCCGGGTTTAAACAAAACTTATCTACCCATCTGGTAATTAATTAATACCCGTTTTGTGCTTACTTAAAATTAATGTATAGTTTATTTTTTTCCTTCCTTTTTAAAATATTTTAAAATAATATTTATAAAATAAAAAAGAATAATTATAAATTAATAATTATAAATTAATAATATAATAATAATAATAATAATAATAATAATAATAATAATAATAATAATAATAATAATAATAATAAATAATAATAATAATAATAATAATAATAATAATAATAATAATAATATATTATATAATAATAATAATAATAATAATATATAATATAATATAATAAATATAATATATAATAATATAATATAATATAATATTATTAATAATATAATAAATAATAATAATAATAATAATAATAATATTAATAATATAAAATAAATTAGTAATAATTAAAAATAAATCATTTAAAAATATTATAATTTTTCCTCTACGTAATTAATATGACATGTACGCTAGAGGGAAGATTATACTAATTTTCAATATTTTTAATTTAAAAAAAAAATATTTTCATTATTATTTATTTTTTTGCGCTTTAACCCGTAGGGTCATTTTAGCATTTTCCCCTCACTCAAATCTCACTCAACTAACCTACCCCAGAGTTTGTACACATCCAATCATCAAGGAAGCACACCTTCTGTACATGGTGGCACATATGACTGGTTCACAGTGTGTCTAGTTCATCTAGATCAGCTAGACTCTGGCTAGCGCCAACTACTAGTTCACTGTGTGCTTGGTTCATCAAGTCTTACTCGCTCCTCTGATCACATTAGTCTCACTTTGCCCCGTCCTTTCACCAATCTCATCAGCTCCTCTAGCATCACCAGACTAGCAAAGCTCATCGCTCTGGCCAGTCCAGTGCCACCCAACAGAGAACTCTAGCACCCAGATGTCAGCGAGCACAAACTCATTCTTTTGCCTTGACCTGAATGTCAAAGCTCCGCAGTGCTATTAAGAGACGTCTGCCTTCATGTACCGAGCACTTCGTTCCTAGTCACTTATGTTATTCGTGTCAACGCCTTCACTTTTACTGACTAAGTTTTCGGACATACGAAGACTCAGTATATCTTTCCGACCTTCATCTCCCCTAACCCGCAGAACTTTAACTTTTCGTGAGCTGGAGACAATGGAAACGTGGATCCAGACTTGTCTCAGATGCAAGATCCAACCCCGCATTTGCGTATTAGTAGCCAAGGAAACCACGTAAAACCCTGGCTGGGTTGGCCGGCCGATAAGGGATAGCCTCATATTGAGGTCCTCCCCCGGCTGGATTTGAACCCTCGACCTCCAGGTCGAATGGCGAGCGCTTTACCGCTGAGCTACCGGACTTAGTCTTTTTTGTTATTTTTTTTAAGAAATTGTCTTTATTCTTTTATTTATTATATGTATTATTGCTACTAATACTGGACATATTTACTTAGTGTTGGTATAGTAACAAATTGGTCTTGGGCTGTGTTCATAAGTATAGGATCTAAAAAGAAAAAATAATTCATTTTCTCATTTGCATTTATTTTTTAATGCCTTACTAGCCTTATACTTGTTAATTACTTTTATTTAATTTATAAAAATCTCACGAATGACAAATTAGAAATGAACGAAGAATCACCTTATCGTTGTAAATATTTGGTTAGAATATCTTCTTGTGGAATCACTCATAAGTCTTTAATTAACTTATGAGATTGCGGGTATTGTCGAGGGTTCCCGATCTTAAGCCTCAGCTATTTGCCATCCCAAGAAAAGCTGTTAGGTTGGTAACACTGATTGGTAGCACTGCTAGTGTTGGTAGCACTGATTAGTAACACTGTTAGTGTTGGTAACACTGTTAATGTTGGTAACACTGTTTGTATTGGTAATTAGCCCATCAGATGTAAAAGTTAGAACCACTTATTCTGGATTGTGCACTAGCGCTGTTCTCGATGCATTTCTTTAATACTATAATTTAATAACACTGTAATTCTCTACCCTTCGGTATCATCTGAAAAATGGGTCGCAGAAAATCTCTTAAGATAAAGTTGATAAGAATTTAAAAAAATAATTCTTTAAAAATCAAAACTACATGTTTTAAAATTTTATATTGAGTAACAAAACAAAAACCAATTATTTGGAGTATTAGAGCTCATGGAGTTTTACTTGCTTGGAGATTTGTTTCCAAGCAATCCAGTGATTGCTCTTCGGCGGGACTTGATCATAAATTAATTAAAGAAAGAGATAGTATAATATAGATATATAGACAAAATAGGTATAAACATATTCAAGGATCCTGAAGCCTCCAACAACAATATTTCGCTAGTGTCTCCTATTCTCGCCTGTTTTCGGAAGGTGCGAGACCTTTTATATGGGTGTTAATTTATGGCATGTCGGGCTAGTCTCTAGAGGACTGTCTTCTAACAGGGTTATCTAGAAAGATTTCTGAGGAAATGTGTTCAACTTCTGATGATCTACTAGGCTTTAGTTACAGTATTTAAAGAGGTCTCTCATAAATGGGACATTTATGTGGAACAATTTATATAGTGACGTTATAAACAAGTTGACGTTAGAAACGTGGAGAGAATTTGTAATTGTTCTTAGGCTTTTGGAAATTGAGCATCAAAAGGCTAGGAGCCCAATTTCTAGACCATATGCCCACGCGGTCTTATAAGACTACATTATACATCGAACTTTTTTCTGAGTGATAGTTTCGACCTATGATCTAGAAGCCGCAACAGTGACTCGTATCGTCTTGAAACGTCAGTACATTTGTTTTTAGTATCTAACTGCCAGTTAAATTACCTATCAAGATTAAGACCTGGGTATCGGACAAAGAGAATGAAGGAATTAGGACCTAATTAATGGTGACTGGAGGGAAAGTGCAAAAGTGATGACTATGATTTTCCATTATCTCATCTTAGGTTCTAGGAGATAAATATGGTTTTGTATTGTCAAAGCCTGACATATAATTATTACAGACAGAAAGATCATGTTTTTATCGTCGACGAAGTACCTAGGATTGTGGGTGGATGTTCAGGGATGTCGTATGTATATAATAAGTATCTAAAAGGTTCAGAACTACTGCTCTAGAACATAATTGTGCTAGGTCTCAAAAAATGAATTAGTTCTAACATGGACTTAGAGATTTTTTAATACTCATATACATCTAAATCGTTGATAACTTGCAGTAAATTGCTGTATGTAAATCTCCATTCAGTATTCAGAAGCTCATTGATGGGAAAGTTAAATTTACTTACAATATTTCATAAACTTCTTTGAATGTGACCTTGCATTCAAGAAATTCACTTATTTGAGTGTGACCTAGAATTCTATAATTTAACTTATTTGAGTGAAATTTGGCATTCTAGAATTATACTCATTTGAGTATGATTTGGCATTTTACGATTTTACTCATTTGGGTATGACTTGGTATTCTAGAATCATACTCATTTGAGTATGACTTGGCATTCACACTGCGTTCTTGTAAACGCACTTGCAAACAGCGCCTTTTATTTGCTCACATGACAATATTTACTTTAGGCGGTATCAGGAGCGTATCGGCTGAGTATTCATTAGCTATGTTACGCCTCTGAGTTGCGTAATACTATTCAGTGCTCCCATTATTATTATAATTGACGCACAGGGTGAGCATAAAAACGAAAATGTTTGTGCTCACAATTTCTTTATGGTTTTTGTTTTCGTCATTAGAAAAGTGGTTTCCTGGACTCGATTCATTATATTACTAATAAAAACATCATTATCGAGTCTCCATGGATAGAGGACTATTTTTCAATAAGCAGTCGCTAAGAATGTTCTAAAGTAGATAAAAAATAAAGTGCTGTATTCTGGCTTATAATTTTGGGGAAAAGTAGTTGGGAATGGTTGGATTATAGTGCGCATGGCTGTAGGTCACCTAGCGACCGACCCCCTCATCCAACCCTTTACATCGATTGCCACCTCGTCCTGGTTGCCTCCCCTCCCACCATCTCTGTTTTATTTATTTATTGTTCTACAATATTTACTGCTTACGTTTTTTGAACATGAAATAAAGAAAAGAGTACTAGGTTTTTTCCGTTTTTTTAAGAGGGTAGTGTCTCCAATCGCAAAGAAACTGAATCATTCTGATGTAGAATTTCATTTACATTATGAGAGTTTTTACATTATAAACTTAGTTCTTATGTTTTTTAAATTTTTATGATTCGTCACAAGTCCCACATTACAGATCAAAGTATATTAGTACCGTCAACAACATAGCTATCACAACTGAGACCATATTATAGATTGGTCCCTTACAATCCACCTCTTTGAATCCTCACGGACCTGAATTCATGTTAATACTACAGGTATTAGATCGTGCCGTTTACAACTAAAAGCTGATAATTGTACGATGATTATTTTATTATCTACTCTTCAGAGGCGGTTCTTGGTGAATAAGAAACCTAAAACCCCCAAATTTGGAGGGGCTGATTTCAAACTTAGAATCGACTATGCTACTCTGCCTTGACACAAGACTAAACCGATTTTGATAAAAAATGCTCAATTTCAAATCCTGCGAGAAGACGAGGAAATTAGATTATCGAAACTTCACTAGCTTCTTAAACTATAGTTTTAATTTTCTAGAGGATTTTCTCAGTATTGTTTACTATACTTAGAGGTGACCTGAGTCAGTTTTTTACACATTAGTGTATCCACATTTAGCAATATGTTCTAGTGTTTTTGGCTGAGTGAAAAATAGACGCTCAGTTCTATGTACGATATCTACTTTTAAATATTTTTTTTCAAAACAATTATCTTAAAGAATAAGAAATGACTGTTGTCTACCTTGAAGATTTGCAATGAATTAAAATAACTTAAATATAAAAAAAACTAGTCAGTGCATGAAAAAAATAACTTAACCAAGTTAAATTTGAAACGACTCCTTGCTTAGGTTCGAAAAGAAAGGAGGATTAAACCTTTTTGAATTTTTGGATCTTCGCCAGATAAACGTTTGGCTCAGAACTTTTCCCCCTATATCGCGTCGCTTTTAAAATTAAAAAAAAAAACAACAAATAATAAGTTTTTATGATATAGTCTGACAAGAATGGTTTAATCATTAATTTGTTACGTATTGGTCTTAGGGCTAATAAGATTGTGATGGAGTATGACTTGACTATTGATCTGGGTTTTCGCATGGTTATCGTTCTCAATGTTAACATCATATTGATGCATCTCTCTGATCAAGTTATCTCTGTAGATAGTTATTGTTTTCTTATTAAAACACTGTTATTAAAACAGAGAGTTTAGATTGTAAATCAGGGTGATGGTTATAGTAATTAAGGAGAAGTGATGGATCACCTTGCAAGAAGAGCATGTTTTTGGGCCCTTTTAATTCCCTTGGATAGAAAATGTCTTATGACTTATCAGTTCTGGTTTAGGTTATGTTTCCATCTGATCCACAGAGGAGACCTGACTTCACTTCACAGCTTTACTGCCCGACTAAACTTTCATGCTCTCGAAACCATAAGGCAGAAACATATATATTTTATATAAGCTATTATTGAGGGTCCTAAATTTGGCATGAGCCTTCTTTTATTTATGGTTAGTGATTTTTTACGAGTATCTGACATCGCGCAGGCTAGGAACCATCGGCCTTACGTCCCTTTTGAAGGGATGGCACTTTGATAGATTCCCATCCCTCGCATGAAAATCTTGAAGGCCTCGACTAGGATGTTTCATTGGCATGCTCACATGCTTTCCATTTCACCACCGGGCACGTCTGTAGCTTAAGCTGTCCAAATAGAGTTTTAGTTGCCACTGCTGGCTGCCTTATTACCTAGACTATTTTCAGATGTTGGATACGACTCAAGAAAATCTGATAAATTTAAATCAGTCTCGGCGGCTTTCTCTTTTTATAATAAAAACATGAGTCACAGACTCATAGTTTATTTACCAAGGCCAGTTATGTTCAATAGTGGCATTTAACATTATTTAAGGATGAAATAGCTTACAAACGACTTGTTAATTTAACTCTTAAATGTGACTGAAACCGTCTCTTAACTTTCTGTGGCATAATGATCCTTCTTAGAAGAGTGTTATTTTAAAAATAAAATATAGTGGATTCACGATGTAAATGGATAGGTAAAAAAGAATAATAATAATAATATATGGGGGATGGCTTTTTCAAGATGAAACCATACTGGCCCAGGTATCTAAAGAAATGGAGGGATTAAAAAAAGGAATTCAGGCACGAAGAAACCAAAAAAAAAAAAAATAAAAAAAATAAAATAAAATAAAAAAATTAAATACAAGAAGAGTCCAAGAACGGAATGCCTGGGATGAGGATGACGACCTCTCTGTTGGGATTGGAAAGGCTTAGACAGAAAGGAAAAGATAACCTCTCACTAAGACCTCCATCTCTCTCACTATCTCGCCCTGCCGATAGCAACCAGTATTTGACTTTACTCATGACGAGACATAGCTTCCAGCCGCGTCTTGTCTTCTATACAAGACAAACTTATGATGTTTGTTGCATCAGAAATTTACTCTCGATCTAGTTTTAGTGGCAGATAATATAAACTTACTTTATTTACTGCTGCTTACTTTATTCAGAATTAATAAATAATCACTTTGGTTACTAATTTTAACAGAGAACTTTATGTGATGCTATGTGAAAACGTCAACTTTTGCGGTCTATGTCTTCAAGGCCCGATACTCTTAAGGGTTTTAGTTTTTATTACTTTGAGTTATAGTTTTGACGATGCCTTACGCTCCTGAAGAAGTTTCCGACAGTGGAATTGATATTTCCTGAACTCTTTTGGTCTTATAAATGAGGTCTTAACTAAATAAAAGTGGTTCAAGGAGATTCGAGTATCCCTACTCGAATATACATAATGACATTAAAAATTACCAATTCAAAAATGGTAACAGCAAGCATAATCATTTAGACCCTTAACTGTTATTTCACTAACGTCGAGTTATATTATCTCTCATAGGACATTGTATCGATACCAATCTTACAATCATAAATTGAAAATCCAATCAAGTCATTTGAAACAAAATTAAAATATCAGCTTGAAGTCATTGCTGGGAGAATGTGAGGACAATTAGGTTATTCTTTCAGTTTTTAGGTACTGTTCCACTCATTGTCAGGTCATTCTTGGATACTTTCACCCTTAGAAGTGATATTGTTGCTGAAATAGCCCAATTAAATAGCCATTTTAAGTGATATCTCGGTTTCGGATTTTTAGTCTAAACACAATATTTTTCCTATATACCTCTAGTTTGAATGAGGAAAGGTCCAAATAAATCTATCATTTTGGATTTTACGCTTCTTTTGTTTTAATCAACAACTTCATTTGTTCTTTTGATTCCGCCCAGCTTCTTTAGCGCAGCGCGTAAGCAAGAAAACAAACGGTTTTGTATAACATTCTTTTCAGTTGAGAATCAAATGAAAACTTAAGAAATAAATAAAATACTTTTTGTATAATAAACTTGTACTCGCATAAATACCGAGTGACTAACATGATTTTGATTTCTTATTGGATTCGGATTCTTTTTAATTACTAAATTATTGCTTTACTTTATTCTATTTAAAAAATATGAAGGGCCAGGGGGAACTCGATGAAAGTCATTTTTTAAAAAAATAGTTAGGAATCTACTAAGTGATGTACGTTTAGAACAGAACAATTTAAAATATACACAATAATATTGAAAACAGTGAGTCCCCCCTTTTTTAAAAAAAAGAAAATCCTCATTCCCCTTTCATGACTCTAACCCTCATAAGCTCATTTTGTCTTTGTAAATTCGTTTAAAACAATATTAGCATTTTTAAATAATTTATTATGAATAGCATCCTCTTCTCCTCTCACTCTTTCAACTGATTTTCTCTTAAAATAATACTATTTATAGAATGATCACTACTGATTAGGAAGAAGTTAGCCTGGAGACCAAATGCAACCTTAATTGTAACCTACGTAGTAAACAAATAGTATAATATATGTTACATGCAAGGATCTTGAATAAAGGGGATGACGCATTGGAACTTTTCTGAACCCATGGAAGTTGTATGAGATAGATAAATAGGAGCAAACTTACCTTCCCATGGTTATAATGAAAAAAAGGTGCCAAATGCAGGTTATGTAGCAAGGTTTTCGAGTTTGCTTCTCTCTTCTGTGCTTCTCGTGATTGTTACAATTGTGGTGCTTGTTAAGTCATTTGTGCTTCCTTAATTTTAAATTTTGGACTATACTTAGCCACTTTAGTGAGTGATAATTTAAGCGTGTTAATTACCTTCTCAAGCAATAATCAATACTTAATGGGAAACCATTGAGAGGTAAATTTGCCTCTAAAATTTAAGACCTGCGCTGTTATAAGAATTGCAAGTATGCGCAGTTTGTACCAAGCACGTGCAGTTGATTTTTGACGTGTGTTTCGGGTTGAGTTCTTTCTATTTTTTAGTTTTTGATGGGGTCACTTTTTTGTTTGGCAAATCGACTTAGTGCGTCATCCCCATTATTCAATATCCTTGGTTACTTGTGAAGAAGGTCTTTTTTATACCGTGGAGATTATATTAATTGTCGAGCGAAGCGAGTGAGTAAAAGGAGCCATTCCTAGTTGTGTAGCAGTTGCTATTTTTTCGGGCGCATCAGTAATAGTAAACAAATATTTAGAATACAATCAGTACAATGTATAAATTTTCACTTCTTTCGATCCCCTCGTTGGCCAACATTTTCAATTCAGGCAGCGGATTTTCAATGCCTGAATTTATGATTATTAAACACTTAATAACAAATAATTAATAACTCAATTTCCAAAAATAACAAAACTTCGCTTATTTAATTAACGTTTTTGTTTAACGAAAAAACGTTCGATTATTTATTTGATAAACTTAAAAAGATAGAAGAACAAGGAATGCAATATTATAACCTTGTAAATTACTAGAGCCCACCTAGTGGACATTTGAGGAACTTTATCAGCGACAGTGAAAAACTCTTTTATTGTCGCCGACATTAAAATACTGCCAAACTGTCGGAGACGGCAAAAAACGCATTTCACGTACTTTTTTTTTGAGGATGTAAAGTGCCTACTTTACATTCGCCCGAAAAAACACCATTTCAAGCGTTGTCATAGGTTGTAATTTTCAAATTTTTGTTATAATTATTTTTCTCAACAATATTTTTAATAAATGTATGACAGTTGTACAACTTATGAATAAAATGATTTAAGCAAAAAATAAAGATTCAATAATTGTAATCGATTTTTAAAAAAATTATTTAATCAGAGTGTTAATTTTAAAAAGACGTAATTATGTTTCATTGCTCTTGGTTTACTTTATGCTAAACTAGGTAAGTTTGTTAAGTTGGCAGCGATTGTTCTCTAGCTCAAAATCTCTGTTATTAGTGAAATACGGTATACTCTTTCTGTAGTAATATTAAGGTTGCTGTATTGCCATAAATTTGTTATGTGTTATTGGGCGTTTAATGTAACGCCAATGTTATGAGCGAAGTAATTTTAAAGGTTTAAAACTTCATTTTTTGGCTGTCCAAATCCTTTGAATTACTAATGGAGTACTATTAATAAGAACTATCTGCTATTAATAAGAACTATGTACTATTAGTAAGAACTATAGTACTATTATTAAGAACTATGTACTATTAATAAGAACTATATTACTATTAATAAGAACTATAGTACTATTAATAAGAACTATAGTACTCCATTGAATACTATCAATAAAGTATTAAACTAAGACGTAATGAAAAGATGTTTTTATTTATTCAAAGTTGGTCCATATTTGGTTAATAATATTCATATAGACATAGCGATAAGTTCCAATAGATAGGTTCAGCCACACAGTTAATATTTTACAAAGACCTACGATTGCTTTTTAATGCTGTCTTTAATTATTAAATTTTATTATTTATTATACTTCACTAATTTATTTTTACAACTATTTTCCTTACACATTTTTCTTCTTTTAATTAATTTTTATAGAAGTTTTAATTCTTGTTGTTTATTTGATTGATTATTTCGTTTCCATTCTCAAAAATCGGGTACAGGGCATTTACCTCACCTTATCGGATTCGCTATGCTCATCTACCCTACATCAGAATCGCTTCGCTCGTCCTCAGAATGTACAACCAAATCTATTCTGTAACACAACTTCGGACACGCTTCCCTCGTTCTCAGAGAGTAATTGCAATAGTTTTATTTCAAGCGGTCACCCATCCAGGCACTGATCTCGCTCGATGCTGCTTGACTTTTATGATCCAACAAAAACCATAGATATTTTTGCCGTATTAAAATAAAACTTAGTACACTTATTTATTACGTAAAGGGATAAACTTGTATCAAATTTCAACTAAATTTAAATATTTTCAGCAAAAAATTAAAATAATTGTTATTTATGCCATAAGGCTGAGAAGTGTGTCTTTATGTCACGGCAATTAGATTTACCGACGAGCAAAGCGAGTCGGGAAAAATTGCCAAGACATAAAGACATTCTCAGCCGGATGGCATACACTTTTTTTTTTGAGGTAGCACTCATTACATAAACTGCGCTATATATTTAATTGAAAAAAACAAACGTCCAATTAACTCCATATTATCGTCGTCATTGAATTCATCCATAGCTTCACACTTTTACTCAAAAATGTAAAAGCTGTATAAATAAACACACAAAAATTGTCAATTAGAACACCTTTTAAAAACGAAAAAAATAGTCTATGAACAAAAACAGAAACAAAATGAACGTTTTTTAAGAAACCTCATGAAGGTTTAACACAGATAGTTTTTTGAACACGCTAAATTACAGTAATTACCTCAAAAAAATACATTATTTACTATAAATACAGTATTTATTTAAATACGGGGAGGTACATTCATAACAGACATACTCATTTACAGACAGAAAACTTTGTGGAAAACCACATAGGAGGTCTTAGAAACATCTGAAACGGATAATTCCGGTGTCGGATTTTTTGTTAACACAATAATATGTATACCTACAGGTATAAATGAGGAAAAGTAAAATCAACATTACTAAAGCCTAGTCAAGTTAAGTTGTCGTATATAGAATAGAGTTGATCAGGAATATTAAAAGTGGCATTAAAAAGAAAATGCCTTTTATTTATAAAAGGAAAGTTACTTTTCAGGGTTACCCCAACCAAGAAATTAGGGTTCTGGAGGGTAAAAGAATAGAGAACGCGTGCTTAATGTTTGTTATTAGTTGTTTATAAAAGGTGAGACTTGGACTTATTGTTAACTGGGTGCAAAAAGGAACTTTATACGCGGCGTGATGCCATGTCGGGGCTATGTACCCCTTGCACGCCCTCGTCTGTATTTATATTCTTTTCAGCTTTTTTTTAAACACTGGGCGTTATATAATAACTTCAAAAGAACCAGAGATAGAAATGCCTAAAAAAGATACCGAGTTGGAGGGGGAAACACGGTTGATTGTGGATAGAACGTCAAATCCAGGCATCATCCATTAAACTAAAGGAAAAGACCAATCAATATCGACCAGATGAGATACTAAAACGTACCTCTCAGTAGATATATATGTATATGCACAATAATGCCTTAAAGATAACCTTTTTATACAGTATATACCCTGGAGGGTAACTCTACCCAATAATTATACATTTCAATACTATATACTCCCTTAAAAACCTTGAACAAAAAATCCAGTTTCGTTTACCCTCTTACAAGAAGACTGCTGAGCCACGGAACCTGGTTTTTGATTATTAAAACAACTTACAAATCCAACCTTTTCCCAACACAATACACTGAGCATCAAACATATTCTCTACCTCTGTATTACAAATTCTGGTGCGAAGATCCGCAAACTTGCTCAGCAAACCATTTCTTACTTATGCTTTCAGTCTATGCTTTATAGCCTAAGTGTTATTAATTAAATAGCGTGTGAACAAAAAATATATATATATATATATATAATGACAAAGAACCTTTTCTAAAAGGATCATGCTAATATTGCGCATTATTGTGAGACATGGGCGTCCGCTGGATTTTTCCAAGGGGGGTCAAAGCTACCAATGTACTGCGGGCTTACATTCCTTATTCCTTGGCTAATCATGCCTATGTTAATTATTCTTGATTAATTATGCCTTATGGCATAATCAACTATTTCTTCTATGTCATAATGTGGTATTTACAAAATCAAAGATATTTTACCAGTGTGAAGTAAAGACACTGATTTTTCGAGCTTCTTGGGGTTAATAAATGTCTTGTAAAGAGCTACCTTATTTTACTCTAAAATCTAAATGGAGTTGAATCCTAGGGATTTATTTTGAGGTCCTAAGGGATAACAAACTTTCGATCCTCTTGACACAAGGACAACAGAGAGCCCTTCGGTCTTAAGTCGAATGAAGGTATAACCTTTTTGCATATGAGACTAAATCCTTTCTATAGAAAGTGTCTAGGAAACAATCTTAACTCCTAATTCCTTAATGATGATACGTGACACCGCAAGGACTAATACTACTTGACGCAATTACTCGAATAATTTTAGATAACATTAAATAATGACGTGTTATTTAACCTAAGACTGCGATTAAAAAAATAGCTAGTTCGTTTAGCGTACGACATTTGACCCTTCAACAAATTGGTTAACTGAACTGAATAAGGAATCTAAACGCTTGTGGTTTTAAGTAATCGATATGGTGTTAATTACTAGAGCCATCATTTTGCTAATGAACATAAGAATTTTCTTGGTATTATCGTTAACTCAGTATTCAGAAGCCTTGAGGCATTTTTTAGGGCTCTATGTAACCTCTTTTAAGAATATAATAACGTTATAATGGATCAATCGTTGTCGGTTTTAGCACAATAGAGTGTTGTCTAAATATATTATTTAGATAACACTCTATTATACAAGCTCCTCTAACTTGGTGCTTTTATTTAATTATATAAATAATCGACGATTTAGATGTTGCTTTGTCGATGTTTTTTTAAAATTCAACTGGTCCTCTGCTCTATATTATAGACCTGGGATACGCAAACTATAGAGCCCTGAGGACCCTTATTGTAGATACATGGTATTTAGCGGACTCCTGCCCATCTCATTCCTCCCCCCTCCCATTCCTCCTTTAACTATTAAATTCAATAAATTTTACTCATCGCTTAATTTTCTGTTTTTAACGTCATTAATGTAGACTCGCGAAGCTACATTATAATTTGCAACACGAAACAGTTTGAAAATGATTGTGTTTTTTAAAATAGTTTGATTTCATCAACCATAATCAGATTCAACAGTTCATAATCAAATCGAAACATTTTTTTTAATGTCTTGTAAAACTTTGCCAAAGGAATAACATTTTTATTTATATTTTTTGAAATAAAAGAGATATTAAATTAACTTTAAAAATATTTTAAATTGCACATAAATAACACAATAATAACTTCCAATAATAGATGGCGCTCATAGCTATATACAAGGGTGAAATAATTTAGATGTACCAATATTAAATCCTTAAAAAATTAGGGGAAAACTTGGTCCCAGATTTTTGAAAATTGTCTCTACTCCAGTAGAGACAATCAAATTGTCTCAACTGTCAATTTGTCTCTACTCTTGCAAATTCAAATTTACCATTATATTTTGTAACTTGACCCAAATATAGTAATTTTGATACTAATTTTGATAAATTCAAAAAGTTAAGTTATAGGATACCGTAATATTATTTTAAAACCGTTTTGAATCTTAAAAAATTAATACTAAGAAATATCACTATATTCCGGTCATTTTGTCGTAAGCTTTTGTATGACATGTGCTATATATTTTTGTTCAAAACTACAAGAAACAAATATTTTTTTACAAACATCTATGTCGAGCAAAAGTGGAATGAAAAAAATATAGTAGTATTAGAATAAAATTTCTTAGGATTTAATGCGGTTTCCGAAATAAGAAATATCACGGTATACTATTACTTAACTTTTCAAAGATACCAAAAAATAGCAACATACATATTTAGGTAAAGTTATCAAAATAATATTGGTAAATTACAATTTTTGTCTCTACAAATTTTTTTCAGCAAAAGACCCATTTTTACTACTGGGGGGCACTTTTTTTCACCCCAGAAGAGGGCAACATTTAATTTTTCCTGCCGCGGGAGGGAGGTATCCTTGATGCTCCGGGGGGTATTACCACCGGGCCTTTCTTTCAAGGCTCCCTCTTGAAAGGCCTTGTTCCCCCTTAATATGCAATGTAAAAATGTTGCACAGTCAGCTTGAAGAAGCATCTGAAAAAATTTTCATGCACAAAAAAATTGTATACTTCATGAACATTTCGATCATTATAAGCTTAGAAAAAATGCTTTAAAATGACCTTTACTTTGCTTGAGTCTACCCAAATGTGGTTGGAGTTGACTGACTCTAGAAAAGCCTTAAAGAATTGGTATAGTGTATAGATTTAATGAATTTTTTAAAGTGTCCTGTTTATCCTTATGAAAACTGAGAACTAGTGTTTATATTTACTATTGAATCTGATTATATCAAACTGGTATTAACTCCTTAATTTATTTGTTTTTAGAATCAACAAAAAGGGTTTAAATATTATTAAGTCAAATCTGTGCGTTGAAACAGGTTTGTGGGAGTTGATGTTCCATATGGCCCTCCCTGGAGTGTATTGTTAGGATCTGTTCTAACCAGATGGCTCCAAACTAATCGTTTATTTTATCCTGATAACTTTATCAAAACCGATTTCTCACTTTTTTTTTTGTTATAGTAATCAAATTATTTATCGACTCTTATATTAGTGCAATATGTATTTATTATATTCTAATGTTATCAAAATGGTATGCCTTATCGAAGGTTAGGTATGACGATTAAATTGTCAGCGTAAGAATTATTAAGTAATCACCTTGAATAAATAACTTGCACATTTTTGGATTTTTCTTTCAAATGAAAGAATAGAAAAAGAAAAAAAATTTGAAACCTCAAAAACGCGCATTTGAGCTTCCGGTAAATTTAAAAATTTACCGAAAAATTAAAAAATTGTCCGTTAAATTAAAAAGAATGATTGTAGCAAAAAAATACGTTCTTCCATTTTAGAAACGAAGAACTAATCCATAACGTTATTCTAGTTATTATTTTTAACTTTTCCTCATTCATACCGTAGGTATACCGGAAAAGCGTTGTGTTGGTAAAAAATCTGAATCCGGGAATTGACCTAAATCTTCCGTTTTAGGTGGTTATAAGACCTCCGGAGTAGTTTTTACGAAGTTGTCTGTTTGTATGTGTGTGTGAGCCTGTTATAAAAGCTCCCTGTGAATTTATGCTAGATAGTTGAAACTTGATACGAAACTCAATCTTTAAGTCTAGTTGTGCTATTCGGAAAATAATTTTTTATGGCTTCATTAACCGGAATAAATCAGCGAAATTTCAAGAATTCATAAAAAGCGGAAAAATTAGTTGATCAATTTAAAATTTATCAGGAATGTAGTCATTTATAAGCCTAATAAATGTCTCATGTCATGACATGTATAGTTTCATGTCATTATTAGTATTAGTTCACTTTTTATAACTTGTATTGTTATTGTTAGATCATAATAGTAAAGGAGCATTGAGCCAGGCCAGTATTTGAAAGGGTGACCGCTAAGAATATATCATATGTAATTACTTTTGGCTGAACTTCGGTATACGGTGCACCCTGTTATCAATACTATATATAGATATATTTTAGTTTAGAGATATGACGTAGCAATAATCGATATATGCCTTTTCTTTTAGTTTATGAACATATTTTATAATTTTTTAATGTTTTTTTGTTGTTGTGTTTTATTTATTTGTTGTAAAATGGTTTATAACTATTTCATATTTTTTAATGTTTTATAATGTTTTAACTATGTTTTCATAAGAATAATTGATGATACACCACTCTAATTTTATGCTACGCGTATTTTTTTACGTATTTTTTTTTGTTATTTTCAGGTTTTTTATTAATATTTTTGTTGTTAATGTTTTCATTTATTTGTTGTTTGGTTTTTTTTAATGTTTTAATTATAAATAATAGTTTAACGACGCTGCTTATCTTTTAAGTGCTCAGTTCTCGTTTACGTGTCGCGTAACCAAAAATAAATCGATATATAGTATTGATAACAGGGTGCGCCGTATACCGAAGATTTACCTTACTTTTTGAGGATGAACTGAACATGAAGTCCGAAAATGTTTTCCGGTATAAATCGTAGAGAATCTGATGTGGCGAGGTAACCCGTACCCAATTTTTTTTAGTTGTATCAGTTTAGTAAAAACCCGAAGACAAATTGAGCTAATGAGATAGTTTTAAATCTTTTATCGTATACATCGTACTTTTATGATTAAAACAATATATGTATATGATAAAGGATGTGTTAAAAGTAAATAAAATGGTATAGCAAAAATCCAGAATTTGTTTTGAAATCAATTAATTGTCCAAATCAATTTAAATATGCAGAAAATTCCTGTGAACAAAGAATTTTTAATTTGACTGTAAAATATCTTCCAGTTTAGTTTAATTTTATTGGATATAATAATATTGATCATGATAAAATAAACAATTTTAAAATAACTTTAAGAGGGCAATCGTTTGAAAATCCAATGAATTCCTATTTACTAACAAATACTAAAATTATTTATTTTTTCCAGGTGATGCAAGCAACGCTAGTATCGGTAGTGGCGAAGGTACTGGCGAAGAAGATGACGATACTAACGGCAAAAAGAACCAAAAAAAGCGTGGCATCTTTCCAAAAGTTGCCACAAATATCCTCAGAGCCTGGCTCTTTCAACATTTAACAGTACGTAGCGTTTTCTTTAACCTAATATTTTGGTCGTCTGAGACTTGTTCCTGAACTCTGTCTTCATGATTTGCCGAACTACAACTATATTTGGAATTACTTGCACGAAACCATATCTCCTTCTGTCCTAAGCTTGCTTACAGACCCCTGTTTCAAACAAAGAAGTATTTAAATTAAACATATTTTCTGAAAATTACACGAGAATAAAGATAAATATTCCTAAAAGAAATATACTTTTCTCTATTAATGCGGCATAAGCAATGTGGTATATAGGTAATGTACTAATACCACAGCACCGGTTTCAAAAATGAAATAATGCTAAAGTCTTTACTATCTCTGTTAAAAAATAGGGTTTGCTAAGGTTATGATACCATCGCTGGTTTAAATTGGCTCACTACCACACCGGTTTAATATATGATATTGGTATATCTTAATACCAACACCGGTTTAATATGTGATTTTGGAAGTATCTTAATACCAACACCGGTTAATATGTGATATTGGTAGGTATCTTAATACCAACACCGGTGATATGTAGTATCTTAAATACCAACACCGGTTTTAATATGTGATATTGGTAGTTATCTTAATACCAACACCGTTTAGTAAGTGATATTGGTAGTATCTTAATATCAACACCGGTTTAATATGTTGATATTGGTAGTATCTTATACCAACACCGGTTTAATATGTGATATTGGTAGTATCTTAATACCAACACCGGTTTTAATATGTGATATTGGTAGTATCTTAATACCAATCACGGTTTAATATGTGATATGGTAGTATCTTAATACCAACATCGGTTTAAAAAATAGGTATTGCTAATATCTTAATATCACTTGCGGTTTTAACAATTTCATATTGCTATAATGCATCAATACCACAGGTTAAAACAATAAGATATTGCTTACCTCTTAATTCTACTGTGTACAATACAGTCTTACTTTGTCCGAGAGAGTTCGGAGAAAAATATCGCAGAAAGGTCTTAATCGAACTTCAAATCGGAAGTACGTTGAATTTATTCTAATTAAAGTGCACTTATAAAAGGTTAGTTCTAATAAACTTTTGTTAGTGTTACTTTCATTGTACCAAGATATTTACTATTGACTAATTTTGTTGGGTTTGTTTGGAACGTGTTGTTTTTGGTACGTGTCCCCTCATTTCCCATTTAGTACTGTTTTGACAATGACTTTTATTATTTTAAGTTAACAATGGTTGAAAACAGGTGTTACTTTTCAATAGCTTTAGTATAGAGTAGTTACAAAACTTTTAAGTTTCCTATTCTCTCCACATTGTCATTAATTAATACTAATCCGTTCAAAATCCTTCTTGACAATATCAAAGACGTCCATTGTTTTTCTTCTCAATAGATTAATTTAAACTCGTTATTGTTCGATAATCGGTTAATAGTGTAATTATTGTTTAAATTACAGTGAGTTTGATACGCGATTCAGGAGCGACTTGAATTTAAAGAATTCGAAAGATGAGTTTGATTAATAGTCAAATACAAAATCGTTTACTATCTGAATTTCCTGTTCAAGATTATTAAGGTTGGGATTGTCATAGATAATAGACATTAGGTCCATTTTGTTTTTGGTTGTTATTTCCATAGCTTGTGAAAGTGGTTATATGTTTTATAATTTGGTACCACTTTACTTAACTCACATGGCTGACGTTGAGAATTCTTTTTGAGCAAATACCAACGAGCGATAAGTACCACAAATATAATAGGCAACAATTCTATTGGATCGAATTTCAGGCTTAAAAACCTGAGCCTTGTAGCATGACCTGAGAGTTTGAACCTGAAAATTCAAGCACATAAAAATAAACATGAAATATATAGGAACCCAATTGAGATTATTTTTAGTTGAGTTCTTTGCAGCTGATTGTAAACTGTCTTAAAATTTTGTAAAAGATGCACATTTTCCAAATAAATGCAGTTGATCTCTGTTAATTTGTTATGCTTTTGTAAGAATTGGGAAAAATCCCAGAATTGTGAAAAATCTAAACAAAAAGAATAGAAATGTTGAATGATGGATAAGAGAAAGATAGAGGTTTGGCCGTGAAACGGTTTTATAATGTGTATGTTGGTCTGGGATTGTACGGACCAGTACACTGGCTGGCTCCCCAGAGAGATAAGAGAAGACCATTAGTGTCCTATCTGAGGGTGGACAAGAGATATATGGCCCGGACTAGAGGACCGTAATACAATGGGATATTGCTAGGCGTCCAGCCACTATCCCCCTGCCTCCTCTGCAAAACACTCTTCATCTCTCTTTTTAAAATATATCGCTACCTCTCTCTATCTCTTAATAAAAACTTGGGCTCCACAGAAATTCCCAACAAACAAATCCGCTTTTCCTGAAAACATCTTCCAACCTCTGTCCGAAAAATACTCGGAGCTTTGCTTCACATAATTCTTTCTACAGAGCTCCTTCTTCCAGTCAGACTCTTCTCTTTACTTTTCACTCTAATAAATTATTATTGTTTTTGGTTTTAATTCTATAGCTGTACTTTTATGTTCCGGAATGCTCTGAAGCTCATCTTGGCTCTACTTTCTTTAATGTCCCATTGAACTCGTGCCGAATGACCTGTATCGCGATTGCATCAATTCGAGTGTTTAAAGGTCACTCATTCCAAATGAGGTAGTGTTTTTGTGTGTCTGTTTTAGTGCCTGCATTAAACTTCTTTTATTTCTTCAACACAATGTAGCTATAAGAAAGCAGCTTACAAAACATGACGATTTACTGAATAATATGCTTTAAACGTTTTAATAAGTTAGTTGGATTGACTATATAGAAATGCGTATTATTTTTAGACCACAATATAACAATCCTAATGCAGTGTGTCTGTGTTTTTATGTGGTTGTTGATGTGGGCATTATGGTTATGCGGGTCCATTATTAAACTTTATAGGTTCTACAAGAGAGATGCCTATATTCTATTTTATATAGCCTCTGGCTCAAATTCGTTTTTGTTGGGATGGTCGATACTTCTCTTGGACTGTTTTAACCTGTAAAGGGTTGTAATGGTATAAGAGTTTCAAGAGTGTTTGTTACTCCTACCCATGCCCCCTGGATCCAAGATGGATGATGATTGATATTTTCGGGAAGGGTGAAGCCACGTCTCGACGGTAACTCTCTTTCACGTCTTCTTTACTTTTGAATCCATTTGCTTACTTCACTTGTCTCGGGCCCGCATCCAGCCTGTCATTTCGCTCTTGCATGCATAATAAATTTGCACTTGCACTATATGAGGTCTATGTACGCTCATATAACGCTTGACTTGAAACATTGAACTAATGGTATCATAGTGGCCGTGGCCATAACCTCGAGTGTGTACCTCTGCTTTTATTATCAAGGTTAAATATTATTTTATTGTATAAAATGTACACATAACTAGTAACTAGAATTATCGAAACACCATATTGTACTCATTGATAACATTTCTTTATCAACCCTTTTGTTCCGTCTATTTTTTTTCACTGACATTCATAAAATTTGTGCAAATTAATCTATACTTAAGTCAAAACCTACTAAATTGCGAGTTTTAACTTTTATCATTATGACGTATTGTAATTTTCTGCAACGATATGTAAACGATTAATTTGTTAATCATATGTTGATAGTCTAGATAATGTTACTTCTATCGGATAGCTTCTTATGTATTATTTATGCACTATATAAGTTTTGTACATAATGTCTTAATTAAACATAAAATATTTAGTTATAATAATTGTATCGTTTTATACAAATAAAAGTAATAAGACCGAGCGAGTAATAAGACCGCGTGTCATAGCTAATACAGGTGAAGCGACCTGTCTACTTAGCGAGAAATGGAGTGAAGTGGTGGCCACAGACTCCTCGCCACAAAACCACAACTTTGTTTTCAAAACAATGTCGTCAAATCTCCTGACCGACTTGTTAGTGTGTTGACAGTAATAATATTCTTAATTCTGTTCGGCCCTTGTAAACTTTACAGCTGTTTTGTTCTATCTTCGTATATGAATAAAAGTTAATTATTAATTACTCAAGAATCTTCGTATCGTCATATAATAGGAATATAAAATGTTTTCCTACGTTATTCTTAAGAGATCTTAAATTGAGATCAGCCTTGTAAGATACTATAGTAAAGCACTCGGTTATACTCAGTTGATAGCGTGGGAAAATATTGAGGTTGGCCTGATATGAAATAATGGTAGGGGTGGATTAACATCCAGAACTTACCTCATTGGCTCCTTCGCATTATTTTCCCACGCTGTCAACTGATTATACTATTCTTAATTTTTCCAATTACGAATTTAATGGCATTTACTTAAGTAATTACAAACCTTTAATCAATTCAAGTTAGTCTAAAAGTATAACTTGTTTTTTAGGAGTGATGTACCCTAAAAATAATCATCTCGCACCTATTTCGTGCTGTTTTGGAATCGTCAGTAAACATTGACTAAAATATTGATACTATTTTTGAATTCTTCCAATATGATGTTGCTTTCAAATGTATTTTGATAAGAAGTTTCAATTAAGTGAAGACCATTTTTTATCTATTTATTATTATTTTTTAGTCGTCACTGCTTACTGAGTATGTATGCACTGGATAATGTTTTACGCGTAACCTATCGACCAGTGATATAATAGAAGTAAAAACATATCAACAATATAAAGAAAGTAAACAGGTCTATGGTCTGTTTTAAGTATAAGAACGGAATTGTTTTTAATGTGTAACGAGGAAGAAAGTGCATCTTGTTGTTTAGGGGATAGACCGGTACCAGAATTTCTTTAGGATTATTTCGGAAGGCTGTAGGGGTCCCAAGACGAATATAGAACGGTAATAGTCGAATCTACAGGTCCTTATTCTGAATCCCTGAGATAGCGCGAGGGAAGATTCACCCTCTAGGCAATATACGGCAAAATATTATCGAGTAGCGGAAATCCTTGCTAGCTTTGCGAGATCCCTGGGGGAGGAAATGTCTTGGATTTGTGCTTTTCTTATCCTGAGCAACGGCTGGGTTTCTGCTTCTCTTCTTATCCTGGCCACAAATTAGCCTTTACCCACCCGGCATAAAAACCTCTTACATGTCTCCTTTCTAAATATCTTTCTGTATATGTTTATCCATCTTCATTTTGTTTTCAATCTTGATGATCGACAGCATGCTATTCTATGCCAAGTCAATATAATTTTGTCCTGAGGAAATACGAAAGATTTATAGATTTCGCTTTATCATTCACGAGTCAAACTTAAATCATATCCTTAAATATAGCGATAAGTACTAAGTAGTATTATTACAGTATTTTAAATACAAACAAAGTAGAGAGAGCTATTTAACATTTCTAGTTTACAGTAAGAAAGGCGATAAGGCTACACAGTAGCTGTGCTAAACAAACATTACCTTCCGTCCTTCCCTCCGAGTAGTTCACATGAATTTCTTGTTGACTTTCCTTATTAAAAAATGTGTGTTTACACTCTTAGTTTTATTCAGGAACAAATATAAACTATTATCTTTTAAGGTTTTGAAATTAAAGCTTAATTATACCAGGAAGTCAAATAAAAGTTGAGTGTACAATTAAATAAAAAATAGTTAAGTTTATAAATAAAGATTACACATCGTTTTTAAATAATTTGAAGTATGAATTTATGTAATAACAATCAAAATAATTTTAAGCTATTGAAAAAATGTCTCTAAGGAAGAATTTAAATTACAACGTTTCCACTGATAAAAAAATATTTGATATCAATTTTCTTGTGAACACAATTCATACCAAATTTGTTACAAAAACCAAGTCTTGTTAGATCTGATTAGATTTTTGGCAGAATCGATCGTAACGTCTCAAAATGTTGGCCTTCTTCTAAAATTATTTTAGTACTAATTTGAAGTTTTTTCAGTCCAAAAAGAGCTTAACCACAAATGTGCCTAGCACTGTTTTTAAGATTGAGTTTAAATAAAATCGGATCGCAGAGCAGCTTATATATTTATTTTATATTTTAATAATTAGGTAGTTTGGGAAGCTTAGGTAAATACGTTGTACTTATGTTTTGGTCTTACAACCATTTGTGTAACACTGAAACAAACATAGAGTTAAAGTCTATCCTATGTATAATGAGGCACTTATTTCTACTTGTAACAAAATTTACTTCATTGATATTGAACTTGCTTTTTCTATGCCCCTATTTTCTTGTATTCAATCTTAATCTATTCAGGCATAATAGATACCTATAATTACCTTGCATTTATTACAAATGAAATGGAAATACATGTTGTTATTTTTGGGCATGCAGGCAAGAAAAAATAGTTTTTTTAAAGTTTATATGACTTACCCAATATACGAGGCAGAATGTACCTAATAACACCAATAAGGTTATACTGACCCCTTAAGTTTTATTATGTTTATTATATCTAATTAAAGCTGGGTGTATCTCACTTTAATTTATATTCCATCTTAAGCTCATTGTCGAACATCTGTAATAACGCGACTCTAATCCAAAGTGAACAATTAAGCAATCTAAAAATTCGAAGTTGAAACAGGTGTAGACCATTATATTTTCAGCCATGTTCTTGTTTTCTTCTCGTTTTTTTGTTCAATTTCATTAAATGCTTCAGTTTATTTCAATTAAGCAGCTTTAGGATGGGTTTAAGCAGTTTTTATTTATTTCTTTTTATTAAAGCAGGCGGGGAGCGGAAGCTTTAGAATAACAACAGGGGTAGTTTCCCCTCCACCTTATTGTTAAACCAAGCACAAATTCTTATTTATTTAAAAATACCTGAAAACCAGGGATGTTCCGCACGTTCATACCCTGGGTCCAATACTGTTCACTCTATATATATTCACTCTCAGGTTGTTTACTAACCGAGTCAAATTATGCTTGAGCTGTTTAATCCTAGATCATTTAACTATTTAAACTATTTTATATGTTTAGAAATTTATGCATTTTGCTTATACTTGCAAATAAACTTTCGAGCTTAATCCTTTACGTGTAACTGCTTTGTTTTTTGTTTTTGTTTAGCGAATCCTTTGAAAAAAATCGCTAATCGGATAGGCGTCATGGCGGGATTCCATATATTATTATAATATTTACTCGAAGGTTATGGTTAGGGTACTTCTTAAATAAATGAAATATTCGTGTTAAATATTTTTCGTCAAAATATAAAGTTCATCATTTCATTCTTTATCCTCAATCATTTCCATTATTATTTCATTCTTTATCCTCAATCATTTTCCATATCATTTTATTCTTTACCCTCAATCATTTTCTATTATCATTTCATTCCTAATCCTCATTCATTTTCATTATCATTTCATTCTTTATCCTCAATCATTTTGATTTTCATTATAATTTTAATCATTATCAACAGAATTTTTTAAACCTGTAGTTGGTTTTCATATAGTTGCTAATTTCAAAACATTTTTTCTTACTTTTCAACTCGATTAATCCTGTTTGTTTTTGTTTATAATTCTTTTGTACTGGTTTTGTATAAAACATTGAAATGATTGTGAATGAGTAAAGGGTCAGTGCATGTCGAAGGGCGAGGCACGAGGCTGCTCGGCGTGTGTTGTATTTCTGCCGCCAGATATTCCGCCCCTAACGTCACATACACAACTTTCCCTTAATTTCCCTTGCATTTAACAAATTCAAAACATGTTTTTGAAGTCTACCAAAGTCCCTGTTTCCGATGTAAGATTTGCATTGGAGCAGTGTAAATCTTTTTCCTGAGATTAACTCCCCGGATAGTGTCAAATTAGCAATTCTTATTTCGTACACTTGAATCATAAAGAAGAGTTAAATTTTTTTTCTAAGCATGAATAGTATAATATGTTACAAGACTGTGAAGAAGGTCTTTTTTTTACCGCGACGACTATATTTACTGTTGAGCCGGTAAAAGGAGCCAAGGTAAAAAAGCCATTCCCAGTGGCAAGCATATGGTTTTGCTTGGGCGTAGTAATAGTTAACAACTTTTTTGAAGAAAAGCTGTATAATGTATAAAAATTTGCAGGTACACTTCTTACGATCGTCTCGTTGGCCAAAAATTTCAATTTTGGCGACGTAATTTGACTAATTTAACGACGTATTTTAACTTCTTAATTTGAACTAATTTAAGAAGGAATTGAATATTGATTTTTAGAGAATTGAAAATGAAAGTAAAGAAATTTCTTGTAAACTAAAAATATCCCCGACAATAACACTGCTCGGAGGGACAAATCCTCAAATAGTTAAAAAAGTTATAAAAGAGGGGTAAAGATTTATTTGATGGGGCTGAAATCTGCCTGCTCTCTGTATGAAGGCGGACCGGCGTTACAAACAATTTGGTGGGTTGAAGGTCCCCATTATACAGCCCTCGGGATTCATAGAAAAAGCTCCTGCTACACCACATAATAGCGGGTTGTTGCTTCGCAATCGTGCTTCAAAAAGAATCTTGCATTATATGCCATTTTCTATAGAGGAATCCCCCGCGTAAAGACCGTCACAGGTACCCCATGTGTGTGACTTTATTGTGTTTTTCATATCTTTTATCTGCTCCGGATGTATTTCAGAATCAATTGATATCTTCTGATATGTCATGAGTTATTTAGCTTTGTAATTTTATTCTTTGGAAACAATTGATGCATTAATTGTATAACTAAGTATAACTAATGACGAGGAGTCAGTATTTAAATGTAGAAATACTCTGAGATCACTTTAAGTTTTTCAATAATGAGTCAACATCAGGATTTGTTTCGCGTCTCAAGACGTTTTTAACTACGTGAACGAAGTAGCTTGCTTGTTTCAGTTTTAGCTATTGTTTGTTGTAAATCAATTTATATACTCGTGTTATTTGGACAACAACTGTCTAAAGATGAGAGGTTTCAAGTTGAAATCTAGATGTTTTATATTCCTAAACATATTTTATAATATTAGTGTTTTCAAAACTTGAGTTGATACGAGATTGGAAACTTTTTGATATTAAATCGAAGCTTCATATCTTTAAAAATTCTTAATAAAAAACAACAACAAAGAATTGTCGGCAAGTGCCGAGGCACCCAAATGATTTATTTGAATTTTATATTTTAAATAGTATATTATGTTACAAGACTGTGAAGCAAGTCTTTTTTTACCGTGGTGACTATATTTACTGTCGAGCCAAGCGTTTCAGTAAATATAGTAAAAACATAACAAAAGCCATTCCCAGTCGAGTAGCATATGGTATTTATTTCGGGTTTAGTTATAGCAAAAAACTATTTAGAAGAAAATCAGTATACGAATTTTCCGCTATACTTCTTTCGATCACCTCGTTAGCCTCGATCTTTTAATTCTAGAGGCATATTTTTGATGTCAATACCTCTTAGACCTCTCTTACTTAATTTACCATGTTGTTAGTCCTTATGAACAGACCTCTCTTACTTAATTTACCATGTTGTTAGTCCGTATGAGCAGACCTCTCTTACTTAATTTACCATGTTGTTGGTCACTATATAATAATCACTATACTTAATTATTTAATAATAATATATAATATTAAATAATTAATAACTCACTATCCGAAAATAACAAAACCTCTTTAACAAAAATGTTCGATTATTTATTTAATAAACAAAAGACCAAGGAAGGTTTTATCATAACCTTGTTGTAATCTACGTTAGTAGTTTACAACAAGTTTACGTTAGAAGGCGTCAGCCTACCTATTGGACAATTAAGGAACTTAACCATGGACAGTTTTGTAGTTTTTTACAGTCGCAGACACTAAAAAACCGTCGCAGATGGTAAAAAACGCACTTTACCTTCTTTTTTGAGGATGTAAAGTGCCTATTTTACAGCCGTTCGAAAAACAAAATCATACATTTTTTATATCTATCTATTTTTTATATACCTTTTAGCTATATACTATAATTTCGCGTCAAAACGTTACTTAAAGTATTTACACTAAGAGTAATGTATTAATAATGGTGTCCACTAGGGAGATCCCTTGTTATCCTTCATTGTTATCTATTATCTCTACAATGCAGACACGAAGTGGTCGGTTAGCCACCATTACCGTACTCAGACAATTTTCATGAAAGCCATGAACTGATAAAGATCTCTGGAGCCATAGGACCCTTTTTTATTTCAAACCAAAAATATGATAAGTTTGTTTTTTACCTTACTCGGATGAGGTCTGTTTTATCTACCTCATCTAAACCTACATCTACACCTAACTTATGGTCCTTCAATATGAGTCGTTGTAGAAGTAAATACGTCAATTATTTACTTAAATAATTTAGTGTCCATTTAAAGTAATTTTAATCGTAAATTCTTTATTGTAAATAATAAGAAGTTTTAGTTGCTATTATTTGAGCGAATTTTTATCAGAAAATGACGCTTATGAGGTTGTTCAAATCTCTTATTAGATTTTAATTTTTAAGATTGATGAGTATGGTTTGTGTTAATAATTATTTAAAATTAGCAGCTGCATGTGTTATGCTATTTATATTATTTAATAGATTTTACTAAAAGCTTCCATAATTAGCTATCATTGTATTCAGTATTGAATTCAATGATGAACCCCAATGAACCCCAATCCAACAGGGGTTGGATTGGCTCGGTCTTTAGTTACTTTGTACCTAAGAGAATTTATTAAACTATAAACTGTCAAATTAAAAAATAAAAAGTATCAACAGAGTCATCTGAATGATGCTACTTATTTTACACTTGACTGCATTCTTAAACAAACTAAAACACTATTTTTTTCTGTCCTTTAAAAAATGCGGTAAGCGTCATCGTTGTTAAGAAAATAAGGTGTCCCGTGAAGCTAATTGGGTCCGCTGAGGTAACCTTAACAGTTACCTTGTCAGAAAAAAAACACTCCTGAGAAGTTCGGATATCGAAAGGTTTCGAGGGTGTCGGACGTTAACGCCTCCGCGCCGCAAAAAACGTTAGTTCATGGGACGTGGTGAATAGACAAAAGAACAGTCTTTTCAGGATAACTTAATCGGAGCTGGTACGAGAGCGTGTAAATCGGCTACATACAGCTTTATTTCACTCTTACTAACAATATCTTCCTGTCGTATAAAAAAAGATGCCACATGAAGTTTTTTTTTACCGACTCGTCATCTCAACGGTGCGGTGCTATTACTGGAACACTTCTCCGGTGCCTTTTAAGGTAAAGAGGGTTGGAAGTGCTTTAAATGCCTGTGTCACGTCACCTGCTGATGAGGTATTTCTCACTTATCCAGTTGGTCGTCAACGCGATTGTTTTTAAAGCACGTTTAATTATCACGTCTTATTGCTGACATTTAAAAATGAAGGTATAAATCTCAATTCTTCCGCCATATATAAAAAACATTTTACATCTTTCGTCGTACTCTTAATGTGCGATACTTGATCAATGGTGTTTGTGATTTCTTCTCCTACTCCTGTGATTAATTTGTTACAAATTTATTTACTTAATCAATTTATTTTATACAAAGTTTATTTCTTACAAATTTAATTGGTTTATTACTCAATTATATATTGGAATTGACCTGATTGACCAAGCTCTCTGTTTTACTTGAATCAGATCCAATCAGCTTTGTCCCTTTGTGCCAAGTATTATTCTTATACATATGTTAAATTTTTCGCAGTTTAACTGCATTATCTAATTATCTAAGTTCATATATTTTTACGTGCATAATTTATAGTTATGTCGAGCAGATTATGCACGGTAAGGTTTATGATCAAACTCAGATAAATGTTTTTATAATTAGGTTTAGAGCGTGTTAGTGCATAATCAAGAGTTGTTCAAACATCATTATTTTTGGTCTATCCGACAACACCAGGCGCTAGGGGGTTTCGGTATTATTTTCTTCGAAGGGACTTTCGCTTTTGCGTAAAATTTACTAGACTATGTCAAACTTTGTTAAAAGTCGGAGGAACTGAGTCTAGAACTTACTTGAGTACTTTAGTGTGAGTAAGACGACAAAACGCGCACACGTGCATATATGTACAGCTGAAACTTTGTTTACTTTTTAGCATAATGCCAAAGTACATTAAGAACCAAGTGATTGTTTATTATTAAAGACAACAACTTTAAAATATATCTTTTTTTCAGGCGGCTGTAAAGTAGGCACTCTACATCCTCTAAAAGGAACATGAAATGCGTTTTTACTATCCTCGACAGTTTCGTAGTTTTTTTACTTTTGGCGACAGTAAAAGAGGTTTTTACTGTCGCTGGTGAAGTTTCTCTAATGCCCACTAGGTGGGCGCTAGCAGTTTACTAAAAGGTTATAATATTACCTTTCTTGTTACTTCTTACTGTTCTTCTTAATTTTTTTTGTTTATCAAATAAATAATCGAACATTTTTGTTTTCGAAATATTGTTATTTTCAGAAAGTGAGTCTTTTTATACATTATACTCTTTTCCTTTTAAATAGTTATATACTATTACTACGCCCGAAAAAAATAGCATATGCTACACCACTGGGAATAGTTTTTTTTATCTTGGCTCCTTTTAGTGTCCCGCTTTGCTCGCCGCGATAAAAAAGACCTTCTTCACGGTCTTGTAACACAATATACTATGTTATATTTCAATGTATTTGAAGCATCCCACACTTATATTTGACAATGTTTAGTTCGCATATTGCTTACATTTTTAGCAAGTCATTAAAACGTTATATTTTGCTTCCCATATCATCTATATTGGGCGGAGTAAGCATTGTTATAAGAAAAAATAGGCTATTAATTTTTTTACATTAAATTTCCACTTTTCAGCACCTGCCGAACCTCAAAAAATTTATGTCTGTATGAATGGTGGTACACTTTTTTTTATTAACGATACTGTTCAAACGGATGAGCTGATTCATACAAAACTTGATACAAAATTCAAGTTCTATATAAGAGAAAGAACTATCTAGATTATAGGGAACATGTAACGTGGAATCTCAAAATGGCTTCCATCTTTCAATTTCCTAAAAATGTTTGGAAAATATGTTTCTCTAAACTCTAAACGATGCTTCTAGTAGACAGTTTGAAGCATTTTGAGACAATCAGGACATTTCACTAACTGTTAACTTATTAAACCTGAATTGCTGGCCGCGATTCTGCCATGATTAATGATATAGGTTGTTGCATATTCAGCCGCTTGTTTTATTTTTAAAATTCACACTATATCATTAGGATATGCATAATTTAGTAGAGATCTGATGAAATACAGCTTTGCTATTTTGTTAGTTTTATACTAAAGGACTATAATGCGCTATGAGATGACTGGTAGATATTGAAACTTACACTTTTTAACCTATGAAGGTTGAAAAAACCTAGGTACTAAGGTATTAACACAATAGAAATAACAGAAGTGGTAAAATAAGGAACAGATTGTCTATTGTTGGAAGGGTCCTATCTAATCTCTCTATAAAATCCTTGCCGAGAGTTAGATGTTCACCGTTTTCCATTTTCACGGAAAGCTATGTTTTGAAGAGTTTTGGGAGTTTCCTCCCTTATGCCAATATCGTTGCAACGCATTACATTTTGTTTTATTAGGGGTATTTTTGTGTGGTATAAACAACGAGGTATCAGATTTCACCAGTAACTGTATGGGTTTTATAGTACGGACGGTTCTTATCTTCTCGTATGAGAAACCATCTCCGATAGTCAACATACCCTTGGGATCCTGATATCCAATATGCACTGTTCTTAAACCCCAGTCTTCCTGAAGCCAATAATTTCAGCTCTTCCATTGATGCAGAATCTTATATGCGGCATTGTTAAACTGCCGATATTTTTGTGTTCTTCTCATATCAGGTGCTGTAGGTTTTTCCCACCCCTGAAACTAAAGTTGCAACGGTTCCGCCCCAATTACGAACCCTCTAATTCTTTTTAAACTATTATTACCCGTGCTCTTTTCTATTATCAACCTATGATTGTTGTGAAAATTATAGGTTTCATGACATTCAAAAGAAGTAACAATAGTCAGTGCAAGTGTCAATGTGTTCATTACTCGTCGAAAGTGTCGCATGATCTATTTGTTAATAATACACTAAACTAATGAACGTGTATTTCAACGTAACGACAACAGAATCTACATACGAACTTGATTCCTCTATCGTCATTTTAGGTAAGATTTAACTAGACGGCTTTCCTTCTAGTGGACTGAACCACGCACCTCGCTAGTTTTGTTAAATTTGTAACAACTGCATTCGTCTCAATCGTTATTATGATCAAATTATGTTTTATACAACTGATCACAATTTATAATCTATTTTAAGTATTATGTTTTAACCTAATGAACTTTTGCAACATTCTGTAAAATTAATAAAACCGTTTATTAATTAATACCCATTTACCTACAGTTTTTGTAGAACTCAAAACGGTTTCCAAACCGTCGTTACATTTATCTATGTTTTCTTTTTCAGCATCGTTATTATAATATCTATTCTTTAAACTTGGTCTTCCTCTAGATCTCACTCAATATTTCATAAAAGAAAAAAAATAATAAAAGTTTATTATTAGTTTTTAAAATTAAGAAGAGCCTTTTGTATAGATTCGTCTATCAGAAGATCCCTTTCGTTAATTGCCTTCAACATTTAAGTCAATTTGATTCATATTTTTTTTGTAAGATGAAAATTTTGTTTGAGGTAGTAATAGTTATTTTTACTTTTTGTTACAGCATCCTTACCCCTCAGAAGACCAGAAAAAGCAGCTGGCACAAGATACGGGCTTAACTATCCTTCAAGTAAATAACTGGTGAGTAAAAACAACATTTATAATACCGCCATGGATTCCAACATTATTTTATTTAAAAATACTTTGTTGGAGGGTGAAACCGATCGCTAGGGAGTTGAAAGTGATTTCTGATTTACAACAAATCTCATTTTCTTGAACAATTAGTGGATTCTGCAAGGGTTCCCAAGTTAATTACATCGATTAATCACCTCCCGTGTCCCCTCGAAAGCATATGCCGTAGCCTCGCATTCCTCCTGTCCTATTAACAAAGCTAGTGTTCCCCTTTTCCTAAATATTTCCTTTACTATTCTTAACTCGTGAAAACACCCTCGCACTGTAATATCTGGCATTCCTCCCGTTGCTTGTCGGTCCAAATAGTTGATACAATAACAGTCCAGTCTGGAACGGATCGATTTTATGCTTTCTCGGTCCGATTCGTTAAGACTCAAGGGTTCTCGTATCAAACCATATTTCTAACAACTGCTACTTCTTGATAGTACATAAAATTTCTTTATTTTTAATCTATTAAAGATTTGCCGACTTCTCAGTTGGATTTTATATTCCAAAATAACTAATAAAGTTAATAATGTCAGTATTATTTTCTACCATAGTTTAACTATTGAAGTAAATTTAAATTAAACAAATGGAGCAGTGTCAGTCGTATTTTATGTTAAAAACACTACATTTCAGTAATTTTAGCTATATTTTACTTTGTAGATAATTAAGAATAGTAATGTTAGTATTATTTTTTATCATAATTCAACTATAAGTAGCACTATAGCAACTATAACTAATAAATAGCAATGCAAGTTTTATATTATATTTAAGTTGTTTATAACTGATTAACTAGGTATGTTAGAAGTATAACATAACTACAATAATAGTCCAAGAGCCGGACCTGAAAAAATGTGACTCATTTTGTGCTACTTTAAACCAAATTTTTTTGAACATATGCCTTTAATTATGAAGGAAAAGCATAGTCTGCCTATCCAGAGTGAAGCCCTTCATATGATGCTCAAAATTTTAGAAAATCGCGCAAATTTCAGTTTTCTTGCAATAAGTGGTTCCCTGTGAGTCGTGCGCAAAACATGGAGAGAACATTTTTTAAAGTTGATTAAAAATAAATGTTGGCTTTTTGTGCATTTTGTTTGGCTATTTAACAAATCTCATAACTTTAGTTGTATTTATCCCGTTTTGACGAAAAAATACTCGTTTTATTGGAAATTTTATCAGCTTTAAAAAGTTCTCTTCATGTTTTGCACACGACCTACAGGGAACCACTTATTACAAGAAAACTGGAATTTGTGCGATTTTCTAATATTTTGAGCGAGCGCATTCATATAAAGGACTCCACTCTGGATAGGCAGACTATGCATTTCCAGTCTGCAGTTTTGCTTATTTTCAGAAAAAGTTCACAATTTTTAGGTCTGGCTGTTGGACCATAAGCATTGTTTGTCGTATGTTATTGAAAAAAGTTACTACCACTACTTTGCCGTATTAAAGCACCATAAGCCACAAAGTTTTTGTTTTGTCTTAAATGTGCCACTGTCAAATTGAGTCTATATCCATCCATAAACTCACAATATGTATACACATTTGCCAAGAACAGAAATTCTACATTAGGATAGAGAATAGAACACATTAACAATTTCAAGATTTAATTTTTTATGGCTAGTACAGCTGCCAAAAAATTGAAACATTTAAAAGTTTATTTTGTAGATTACTTGCATGTTTTCATAATGTTAGCAATACGTTGTCAAATTCACCAAAAAATATTTTGTACTCTTTAACTAAAAATAATTTTTAATTCCTGCAATTAATCTGTAGATTTAAATTTTTGAGGCAATTTCGATGTTCAAGTTGTAATATATCTTTCAGTTAATCGATAGTATTTTTTGCTTTTATTGCTGCAATAGCTTATAAATAGTAGGATACATAGTTATCATATCATTAAAATGTAATCCTCGTAGAGAATTTTTGTCAGAATTTATCGAGATAAATTCGGGATGAATTCCTAGGTTTTATTAATTTTTTATTGAATAAATTTAAGAGGGATGGGTCATAAAATCCAATCTGTAAAAACAATTTATGTACATACATGAGTTGGAATCATGATAAGGTATCATAATAACAATTGGAATCATAATAAGGCTTACATAAGGTTACATTTTAATGATTAATACCTTATCATGTTCCATCAATTTTCCTATACAAAATGTAAGACTATGTGCGAAATTAAGTAAGAAATATTTTTTTTATGTTTTTTTAATTCCTAGTACACTACCAGTGTTACTTTCAGTCAAGTATAAATTATATTTTAAAATAAAATTATTTAATGTTTGTAATTAATTAGAAATTAAGAGCAAAGTGACAGCAAAACCTATAAAGTTGAATCTTATTTGAAGTTCCCTTTTCAACTTATTCTCAATACATTCTCCCCCTTAAAGAATACAAGGGGAATTTAATTTGACGAGCTGAAAAAAATAAAGACTGATTCAGTAAGAAGCAAATGACTCGGAACAACTATTTACCACCTTATCATTCCAGTGTTTTTTTAAACGAGCCACATAAAACTCCTCCCTCCCTGCTTAGCAACACTAAAAGACATAAAAAGGAGCCAAGTCATGTCGTAAGACTATGAAGGCGGGTACTTGGGATTCTGGGTCGTAAAAAAACAACTTTTCCCCAAGTAAATAGCGAAAATACTCCCTAGGCTCATCCTGCTAACCAACAGGTTACCTTCCATTACTCTCTACTTATTAATTAATCAATAATAGAACACATTTCTTTTGAACATTATTATAATTAAAAAAAAGATGTAATTAAGTCAGAAAGTTAAAAGCTATTGGTAAAATTTACAGCTCGAGTTAAGTGATTTAATACTGACTTGTAAACCTTAACTGTAATAAAGTTTTTTTCTTCTTTTTTTATTTGCTATCTCGTAAATAACACTAATGAACAGTTTGTAGGTAAATGTTTATCTCATCGCTATTCCATGGCTTTATATTTCTATATTAACTTGGTTTTACTATCTAACCCTCACTACTCAGTAGTAAAACATGAACGAGTCGTATAAAATCCCTACTGTTCAGTTTTGCTTTATGACGGTCAGTTCCGATTGTATTAGATTTTTTATTCAAGTCGTTTATCATTTTCGATTTGGGGAAGAAGCGAAAACAATTTTTTTATCACTTACATTTTGGGGAAGGAATACAAACAAATTTTTATTCTAAAATTTTTAACTTCTTATTCAAAATGAAAACAAATAATGTGTTATTCTAAAAATGATTTAAACTTTGAGAAAGAAAGACAAACAAATTTTTATTCTAGAATCATCACTTATATTGTGTAAAGAAATACAAACAAATTTTTTCTAGAATCTTCACTTATTATTGTGAGGAAGAAATACAACAAGTTTTTATTCTAGAATCTTCACTTATATTGTGTGGAAGAAATACAAACAAATTTTTATTCTAGAATCATCACTTATTTTGTGTGGAAGAAATACAAACAAATTTTTATTCTAGAATCTTCACTTATATATTGTGAGGAAGAAATACAAACAAATTTTTATTCTAGAATCATCACTTATATTGTGAGGAAGAAATACAAACAAATTTTTTTCTTCTAGAATCTACTTATATTGTGAGGAAGAATACAAACAAATTTTTATTCTAGAATCTTCACTTATATATTGTGAGGAAGAAACACAAACAAGTTTTTATTCTAGAATCTTCACTTATATTGTGTGGAAGAAATACAAACAAATTTTATTCTGAATCATCACTTATTTGTGTGGAAGAAATACAAACAATTTTTATTCTATCAGCATTTTTATTCTAGAATCATCACTTTTATTGTGTGGAAGAAACACAAACAAATTTTTATTCTAGAATCATCACTTATATTGTGTGGAAGAAAAATACAAACAAATTTTTATTCTAGAATCATCACTTATATTGTGAGGAAAAAACAAACATGTTTTTATTCTACATATAATCATCACTTATATTTATATAAACTAATTTTTGTTCTCAAATCATCCCTTATAGTTTGACAAAGAATTTCTAAAACTTTTTTTATAAAATTATCTCTTATATTTTTAAATATAAGAGAGATCTCTTATAGTTTTAAATATAAGAGAGATCTCCTATAGTTTTAAATAAATAAACGTTTATTTAAAAATGTCTAAATTTGTATTGGGAGTTAAAACTAAGTTTTATTATAAAATCATCACTTATACTTTAAGAAAGAAATCAAAAATTTGAATAGTAAAATACCAATTATATTTTGGAAAATAAATATCAACATAATAATCATGTTTTGTGGAAGAAACATAAGCAAATGTTTAATTAGGATATGTTACGCTTTTAGCAAATCCTCTTGAAAAAATATTCGAAAATATTTTATAGATAAGCTTATAGTAGTATATTGCCAAGTAAGCATCGATGAGCTGAATATACTGTCAGAATATCATCCGCAGACTTAAGTTCGCATATACAAGTTATGTCTATGAAAAGTGTAAGATAGGACTTTGACCATTTTAACAGTGTCATACCTCTTCTTATAATTCCCACCTTATTATGAGGACATTTAATATAGCTTTAGTCTTGGTAAACTAATTTAATTTCAATTCTGTATGGTCCGTGAGTTGGTCAATGACATCAAAGCTAATACATTAGCTCATTGATTTGAAAATAGCAAAAAAAGCATGTAAGCTTATTTGCTTCTAGTTTTTTTTAAGACAATAACAGAATAGCATTTCAGATCTGCGGTAGAATTAGAGTTAACTATGAGACAATTTATTCAGACGTCTAAATTGTACTAATTATTGTAAATTGTATCTTTATTATAACTTCTACTTATAGTGTATAAAGTGGTATTTCTTGTATAAAAGAAAAAAATTCAATTTTTTAAGTAAAAAAAATGGGAGAAAGGCTTTCTGGTGCATTTTGAGAAATATGAGCCACCCATGGGAATGGTTGGTATTGCTATACCTGTGGTGTTATGCTTATGAATTTTATATGTTATTTCGTTAAGGGTTTCCCTTGAAAGTCCGAAATAAGGGTCTCAACGGGAGAATTGAATACGACAGGAGAAAGAAATGAGGGGACTCAATAATAAATAAAGTGGATCCTTGTCTTTAGTTTTCCACGTTGCAGCTCTAATAGATGTTCTGTATTGGAGTTTTCAGTTACAATGTAACAGGCAGAAGATAGTGAATGGCTCTAGTGAATTACTGTGTGACAGTCAGTAAGTAGTGAATGGTGCTAGGGAAACTACTTCAAACTCTATATGTAGTGAATAATGCAAGGGAATCAATTTGAAACTCTATAAGTTGGGAATAGAGTTAGTGAATTCTAATGTAACAGGTTATATGTAGTGAATAGTGCTTGTGAATTACAATGTGGCAGTAGCTCGAACTATTGTTACCATTGATGTACTATTTCGCTATTTATCAAAGATAAACTAGATTCTAACCACATTAACACACTGATGCGTACCAGATATGATATCAAACTCATTAGAATATATAAATGACATCAGATAAAATACCATCTATAAGTCACGCTGGTGCATAAACGAGAATAAAAGAATCAAATCTTAATGTACTCAAAAAACTTGGATGTATACCAACATCGAATAACTGATAAGACTATTTACATCCAATAAACCATAGAGATATTATTACTAGAGGGGCCCTATTGGTTGAATTTTGAAACATCGAAAAAGTAACCTGACCACCTTCGACTATCAATATATAAAATAAACAATACAAAATTACAGTTATATATTAAAGAACGTTTAAAATACAAATAAAACACAGATGTGCGGGAAGCCGAAAAAACAATTGATATATTATAATCTTAACTTACTCTTAAAGGAGGTTTCATTGAGGTTACATAGAGCTCCTGAGAGCCCCAAAAAGATGTTTCATGCATCTCAATGTATTGAGATAGGCATACCCCCTCTAGTATATATCTCTATGCAAAAAAACTATTTGTATACAAAAGACATTAAGTTGCAATGCATATCATTTCGAGAGGGCAGTTTATGCCTTGACCGCATACTGACTTAAACCCTGATCACACCCTGCCACATACTGACCTTAAAAATTTGTCTTTCTTTACTTGACTCGATACACTTAAAATTAGGTGATTCCAATCCTGAGTTATTACAATTTCAAACTGGAGATAGTCAATGGTTGCATATATTATTAATATAATTTTAGGAGACTTAAATACCCCAAAGTCCTTCGTGACCTGTGTTGAAGTGATCAGTTACCTATCCAAATATTGGCATACTGCTTAACTTCCGTGATCTAAGGAGCGAACTAGGAAGCTAAGGACTAAAGAATAATTTAAACTAACATCAATAGTTACTTACAAGGCGTTAATTTGGTATGATAAAATCTTAACTATTTCTCAAGCTAAAAAAGTTAATTTCTAAAATATTATAAGTAAAGAAAAGTTTAACAGATCACGTTAAGGTTAATTTGATGAGTTTCAAAGGGAATTATCGACTGCTTAGACACATTATGGGGTGAAAGATTAAGGTAGCGTGACTACGAGACATGGGATAACATGTCACATTAACCCTTACATTTCTTGATATGATATCTTTTCCAGTATTCATGCTTTTCTTTCATTGGGAGCTTCTGACATAAAAGAAAGTTTAACATTCTCAAACCATTTTTCATATAATTTATTTAGGAGGATGATTTTGGAAGAGTTGTCATTAACGAGTTCGTTTCAATGCGGCATGTATACCTACGGGTTTCGTTTGAACATAGAAGTAAATCAGCATTGAGGGAAGTCAGTGTCTGGACGGGTGACCGGTGGAAATAAAACTAATGTATTTATTATCTAAATTTGGCGAATCCAAAGACGTTTTGCAGTATAAATTTGGCTTTATATATTTTGAGGACGAGGGTGTAGCAAATCCGATTTGATGTGAAGAAGTTCCGAGGTACCTCGTGCCCGTTTTTTTGTTTAAACTCCTGACCTTACAACCTCAATTTCACTAATTATTTTGTTGCATTTTGCATGGCAGTTGTAATTACTATCCTCTTTATCTGTTATGTTTGCGCGCGTGCGGTGAATTATTTATTTAACTGCATTATTTTAGCGCTGCGGTTGGAACTGCCATTCTTCTAATCTGTTATGTTTAGCGCTGCGATTGAAATTATTTCTTAACTTATTATTTTATATATATTTTAGCGCTGCGGTTGGAACTGCCATTCTTCTATCTGTTATGTTTAGCGCTGCGATTGAATTATTTTATTTAACTTATTATTTTATTATATTTAGCGCATGCGGTTGAATTTCATTCTTCTAATCTGTTATGTTTAGCGCTGCGGTTGAAATTATTTATTTAACTTATTATTTCATTATATTTAGTGCTGCGGTTGGAACTGCCATTCTTCTAATCTGTTATGTTTAGCGCGCGATTGAAATTATTATTTAACTTATTATTTTTTATATTTTAGCGCTGCGGTTGGAACTGCCATTCTTCTAATCTGTTATGTTTAGGCTGCGATTGAAATTATTTATTTAACTTATTATTTTATTATATTTAGCGCTGCGGTTTGAATTTCCATTCTTCTAATCTGTTATGTTTAGCGCTGCGATTGAAATTATTTATTTACTTATTATTTTATAATATTTAGCGCTGCGGTTTGAATTTCCATTCTTCTAATCAGTTATGTTTAGCGCTGCGATTGAAATTATTTATTTAACTTATTATTTCATTATATTTAGCGCTGCGGTTTGAATTTCCATTCTTCTAATCTGTTATGCTTAGCGATGCGGGTGTAATTTTTTATTTAACTTATCATGTTGTATTTAGCATAAGTTGAAATGGTCTTATTCCGTTCCTTATTTTGTTTAATTTAGGGATTTGGCTCTGCAATTTGTTTTATGTTTGCTGAAATGCTGCGTCACGAATCTTAAGCCTAAGTTTAGTTTCACAACAGTTTCACAAACATTCAACTCAACGTTGAATCAGTTTTGACTCATGAGAACTAAATCATACATTATATTAAATAAAACTACTTCTTGCTTTTAAGTTCTTCTACGCTTTCGCAAAGCATAATATCGTCAAATGGTTAGATTTGAAGTCTTGTTCTTTCCTCTCATCTGTACGACTGTACGTCCATGCTTATAAATAAGATGCAAAAATCAATAAATTAAATAATTCACGACAGTTTACAACTAAAAACATAATACAAATTAAAAGGTTGCTATCTGGACAAAACCAATTTAAATATTTTTTCCGTACCTTATTTTATTTTAGGGGGAAAGAGAATGCAACTAAAACTAATAAAAATATTATTTATTGCCATATAATACAAGATAATTTATTGTGGGTTCCGGTCCTGATATTTAAACAGATAAAATATCCTTTTTTCGGTTTCAGAATCGCGGATAAAAAAAGGTTACTGCATCAAAAACTATAAAAAAGGTCTTTATAAGGAATTTTTCCTTTAAAAATGGACTTTAAGATGTTTTTTGGAGTTCGATCTCCGATCTCAATCCTCTCTACCGGGTTTTGGGATAGAAAAATAGGGTAGTAAAGTTGGGGGTTGGAAGTAAAGCAGGGTTGATTTAGTGTTTACTAGGTTTTTCCTTATATAGGGTAGTTTTTATATAAATAAGATAAAGTGGTAAGACTGAGTTTATAAAAACACGCTTATTACTTTTTATATTGTGTATTTACTTATCACCTATATAAATATATTAAATTTCAGAGTGCATTGAATAGAGATAATGACATAATTGTTTTGTGGCAACTTTACTTTATTGCTATCTGTCTCATGTTTCAATAATATGTCTCAGGCCCGTAGCCATTCAAAACTTCTCATGGGGGGGGGGGGCAAAACCGATCTCAAAGAGGGGTTATATTCATACTACTATAAGGGACTTCCACTAAAAACTACTTCGTCAGAGGGGGTGTAATTTATTTCCCTGGCCCCTCCTTGACCCAGGACCTACGGGCCAGATATCATTCAGAAGTCTTTTGAATGATTATTTAAAATTACTAATTGATATGAGAACATATTTCGTATAAAACTAAGGTTTTTATTGTACCTTTGGTAATTATTTTTACCAATTAGATTAAATTCGGTTATTCGTGTTTTGCGACAATTTTATTTGTAAATTTCGGGTCTTTTATATTTTTATTTCAAAAATGAAATTTTGTTTTATTATTTCATTTTATTAATAAAATTATTATTAATTTTAATATTTTTAGTTTATTAGTAAATTTAACTTAAGATTTCTTAGCAACCATCATCATTTAAAACCATCGATCATAAATAACTATCGATTACCAATAATAACCACTAACCTTACCTTTTTTTACATAGTTAACATTAGCAAGTATTTTCGGGATTACATGTTATTTTTGGGTAAAAATAGTTATTTTTGGTTACCAAAAATATGGTTATTGACCATTATACAGTGCTTAAATTTAATAAAAGTATCGTGGGGGGAGGGGAGTAGAAAAGACCCTTGATTGCTTTTAGAAAAAAAATTTAATGATGTAAAGATGCAGGTCTTCCGGTGGTGACTGCGTCACCACTGGAAGACCGGTGAAAAATTATGAAAAAGATGAAAAATCCGACTTTTAGCTTCCATTGTGGAAGGCATCTTCAGGGATGTAGGACATCAAGGATAAAAAACACAATGCTCTACAAAACTGAACTGACTTCAGTTCTACAAAACTGAGTTCAGGTTTGTAGACCATTGTGTTTTTTATCCTTGATGTCCTACATCCCTGAAGATGCCTCCCACAGTGGAAGGGAAACGTCGGATTTTTCACCTACATTGATTTTGGAAGACCTAAATCAGTATGGCAGTTTTTTAATAATTTTGATGAAAGTTTTACTTTAACTTATTATCTATGTTGGAAAATTTACAACAGTAGGATCTTGCTTTCCGGGTAACCACATATCCATCTCCCTTTTTATGCAGTCGTAGTATCGTCACATTTTCTAGTGCGTTAGATTTTGGAGTTTTTCGTGCATCTTCGCCATTGCATATAGTAAGGTATTATTAAATTATTTGATAGGGTTTAAGCTTTAATGGCGTAAGATATGTTTTGGAGGGGCGTGGGAGATATAAGCTAGAAGAAACTTCTAATTGGTATAAATAACTAACATCCGGCTAAGATGTCAATCAAATTGACTGACAGGCAGGCCGGACCGTTCCACTTGGCAATTCCTATACGATAATACTTCAACTACCCCAATTATAAATAATTATTCTTAGTTAAACCATTCAAAACCAATAATAATAGCATTTACAGTCATTTTTACCAATAATATCGATTAACCTTCTATTTGATCATTGCTTAAATATAATTATTGGCTTTTGTGTAAAATACACGTCAATAATAACAATAAGTACTCAGTTTTAGAGTTGTCACCTAAGTATAATTAAGTACTTGCTATACCAAACTACGCCACGCCTCTTATAAGCTTACCTAAAAGCAGTATCTGGGTATTCTCACTGGAATTATCTAAATATAAAATAATATTTTTGTGTTTATTTTCCTGGTAATTTTATGAACTATTTTAGCGACCATCCAAAGGAAATATGAACATATGAGAATGGGGTTATGAAGGGAGGACGAGGGGAAAACACAGATATTATATATTATATATATATATATATATATTAATATATATATATATATTATATATATATATATATATAATATATATATATATTATATATATATGTGTGGTGTGTGTGTTGTGTGTGTGTGTGTGTGTATGTTTGTGTGCGTATGTGTATGTATGCATGTACGAGTTCTTAGACGTTTCTTTTGTCTTCCGATAACTTTCGAACGCTTTCTCATATCGGAATAAAACCTGTGCATATGATAAAACTTAAGCATATGAATAATTCAACCAAATGCAACCACAGAACTCAACTGTTCATGAAATATTTATGACTTCATTAATCCAAAATAATGACTCTGCAAAAATATAAAAACATTCGCTAGAGATCAAACACTTATTGGATGGAGCTGAGACATAATGTACGTATACTAGTATATAAGGCGAACCCAAACTACTAGTAAAATGTCGAACTCAAAAAAAGTATTAGTGATGTCTTTATCGTTTAACAAATATAATTTGATGTATAAAAAACACGTCATATATTTGTCAAAATGTTTGACTAATACTTTTGGAAATTTGCTAATATTCTGGTAGCATACCACTTACAATAACTGGTAATTCAACCACCTACAATTCAGGACAATAACAATGTAGGCTAGGCCTCGAGTGCCTACGCCGCGCAGTGGCCTAGATGCTCAAGTTAATTGATTTAATTTTTTTCCAATGTATTTATTTTTTATTTATCGGTGTAAATCTTTGATTTTAAGGAATAATTTATTTTTTCGATAATAGACAGTCTTGAAGTGAATGCACATGGTGTTACCAACCTGTGTTTAAGTATACATCAAGTATTGATGGTTGCTATTTGTTTAATTTTAATGCTATTGATAAAACTCTGTTTAAATAGGTTTAGTAATAAAAAGTTATTTCAAATAAAGTAGAGATAGGAATAGCGCGAGAAAAGTGCCGGGCTGGATCCCTTTTCCTCGCTAATGGAGGGTAAATCTAATAACTTTTCTCTTCTGTCTCCTTTTTCGGGAATTTAATTTGATTTTGTGCTGCCGAGTAGAAAATGGTTAGAAAAATCCCCGTCGGATGCAAAATCCTTCCCGAAATTAGGAATTCTTCTAGAGGGGTGTATTTGCGCGCTGTTCGCTCGGTTCGTCTCACTTATTTATTGTTTAGCTTTTTCCACTAGGGGAATTTACCCCTTAGTGATTCTTATACTAGATTACTCGAGTTTGTTTAGTAATGAGAGTCTTGGCTTGTACCGTAACTCTGTTCCTTAGCCAATCATCTTATTTTCTTATAAGAAGACGTGACGTGTGAGATCCGCCTATAAATCCATTTTCTCGAAGCTTATACCTCCGTTTATGGTTATAAAAGTAAGAAAGCTGTATTTCCTTCCTGTGTATGCATTCTGCAGGAGGCAAAGAAATACATTTCATGGCAGTGTTGCTAAAAACATATTTTCATTAATTACGCTTTTAGTAAAAAAGTCAATTTTGAAGCATTGTACTCTGAACCTGTTTACCTAAACACACAAGATCTTAATACAACTTATATGCATTACATCGTTTTCAATATATATCGAGATATCAGGATGTGCCCTTTCTATAGTAATATATCTCTATGATTTTTTAAGATTAGCAATTATTACTATATAAATACTTTATATTATTACGGTGGTCAGAGAAAGACACAACAAGTTTATTTTTATTGGTTGTACGTGATGTCATCCGTTAAAATGTTCATGTCAATTGTTTCTATCGCGCTGGTATATATATCAACAATCGCAATCGATTCAATAAGCAAATAATTGAAAAAAAAATCAAAAATAAAGTTAATTCCCTGATTTTAATTTGATTATATTAATAAAGTATTATATTTTATTAAGGTAATCTTCTTTATTATTAGCTTAGGGTAGGCCAATAAAACTCACGGGGATATAATGGTCAATAAAAGGTATAAAATTGGGGTGGTGGTTAAACGGCGGTAAAGTTTAGTTAACACCCTTAGGAATGATTTTCATCTCAGGGTTGGATCGTAAAATTTCTTGAGGAGATGTGCTCGTCAAAGTTTAAGTTAGGAGGGAGGCACAGAGATTGGCAGGTGGACTACCAGGATTAACTATTAAAAAACAGATAAAGAAAAGGGTAAGGAAGCAAGATGTAAGAGATCTGAGAAATCTAGTCAATAATTCAGTATCATCCGCGTACGCTGTGTCACTTCCTTGAAGCTTTGATTATTATTGCACCCTTCTTGAATAACTCTTTAAAAATCTTGGTTTTATTATTTTTATCGTGCCAATTACCGTTTAAATCGCGAGGTTCTACATGCTAAAACATAAATTTACTATGAATGCTTCGAAACATTAAACTCTAGTATTGTTTAATATGTTTAATTATTAACTGTTTAGTTATTCCACCACTAAATAGAAAATAATAAAGTTATAGCAAATATAAGTTGAATCAGTCACTCAAAACTCTAGTTGTACAAATTGGTTATAGCCTTATTATATACTTATTTATTCATCTACCAGTTCATTCACCAAAAATGTATGATCATTGTTCATTGCTCTTAATAGTTTTAACAAATCAAAGTGTCTATCTCTTGGAACCTCATATATTAACATACATTTAGTCTTCGTATATAAAAGCGTATGTATATATTTGTTCACTTAGTAATGAATATATGAAATAATATCTTTACTTAGTAATGATTTATTGGGCTATATTCATCTTATATAAATCTTGAATTCAATGTATAGCATTATTGAATATGCATATTTTGCTCACCCCTAAATACGTTTAGTTCAAACGTAACGTTTTGAGTAATGGTCCAGCTGTAGCAATATTGTCTCTCTAATGAAGAGGCAACATAATAGAATGCTCAGACGTCATATTCAAAATATATAATTCCATTTCTGCTGATTGACTCTCAAGAAAAAAATTGTAAACCCTGAATTGTTGGTGAATCGATTTTATAAATTGGCATTTAGAGTAACTATATACGAGTTAATGAGCATTAATACTGATAAAACCTTTTTTCTGTCTAAATAAAAAGAGGCTTTGAAAAAATAAGGGGTGAAACGGCAGACCTTAATATGAAACCGATGACTACGGTGATAGATAAGTGAAAAGCTGTGGCTCCTAGGGAAGTTAATGGTGCGGATTAAAGATGGTGGCCATTCCGGATATTTGTAATGGACCCTAGATAAGACATGAGTCACCCGTTAGAACGATATTGCGTTGCGTCTTCGTAAACACATTAAACTAACAATAATTATTGATAGTAAATATACATTAACAGTCAACAGTGACCTATAAAAGTTTTACCATAAGACTTTTTTTAAAGTATTGTCCTATTAGCAATATTAAATCAATTTATGAGGACAAGCTATTATTATAAGTTCAAAATAGGCTTTTCAAATTACAACGTCTTATGTCATAACTTCATTCATTTAATTTGTAATTTTCTTTATAAATTATGTGATAATATATACGGATTCAGTGTCTTAAGTGATTTCTTTGATTAATTTAATAATAAACATCATTTTTCGATGATAACGCTAAAACCCAAATCAAACAAAATCTTCTTAAGGCTGATAACAAAAAATACTTCACAGCTTAGGATAAAAGTTGGCTAGCATTATGTCTAATCTTCATTGTGTCGTATCCCTCAAATGGGTTGACCTTAGTTTTAGGCAAGGGTTAGAAAAATGTGATATCCTAGTCATTAGATGGGATTAGAATTACATTATCCCTGGAACTAAACGAACCCGACCCTTGTGTTTTTCTTTATTTCGAGTCGGAACAAATAGCAACAATCGATCCGACTACATTACTGTCTATTGTCACAACTTAAAAGCACCTTTAAGTTTGTTTCTTTATCGATTGAATGTTATCCTTGTATTTCCTTATGCAATAATAAGCCATCCATGGGTAGTTAAACAACGCATTCAATTTTCTTAAAATCTTTTTACACCAAATGTTAAGGTGCCACATCAAGCCTGGTAATATGTTCGTTGTGTTTGAACCTTCTCACTTGATTAGTTTAGCCTATGCTTTTGTCATTATAGACCAATTCTGTTTTCTATGAATCTGTTTTTATTGATTAACCAGAGTTCTTTAGAACATTCTTTACAACACACTCTGGATGTTGACTCAGAACTTAAATAATGTTATAAGCTTAATTTAGAGCTTAACAACTTTTAATTTAAAAATATTATAAAATTATGAAACATGTTTTTTATAAATAAAATATAATAGTTAAGCATGCTTCTAACTGTTTTGATTTAGGACAAAAAGATTATAATATACAAGATCATATCCGATTACATTAGCATTATTTTATCATTTAAAGATGAAAATTTGACGTAAGCTATAACATGTTTAAGTAAAAACTTTCTGTTAGAGTGTTTTTCTTTTAGGTTTAAATTTATGAATTTGTGTTGCGTTGGTTTGGGTGACTTGATTTCTATCCAATACGGCAGTTTTTTTCTCGCTGCGTCCCGAGAGGCACACGGGTAGATGTCGGCATCTTATTTATGAGCGTCCCAGTACCCCTCGCAGTGCCGCCTTAATCCCTGTCTTTGAGACTTTACACGTATCCGTTCAACGCCTCATATTAAAATTACATCTCTTCTTTTTTTTGTACATCGAACCCTCTCTAGAAAATACTTTTTTGAAATAAAGTAAGTGGAAAAACAGAGCTGGAAATTACGCCGAGACGGGATCGGGTGGAGACCGTAAATCAACTTGTTTCTCTTTCTATAAAACGGAGATAAAAACAAAATCTTTATATATTTTGTAAAAATATTTAATAAAATGTGTGTTTATACAATATAAAAATAAGAACGGACGTAGAAAAAATAGCAAATATAATAGGAAACATTTTCAAATACAAAAATTATTTAATTTTTTATCTGCTCTTGAATACTTATGGGATTCATAAGCATACCTTCATAACATTCCTTTTGCATTACTGTATTCATCCCAAACATCAGAATTAAAATTTATCTAAATTAGAAATCTTTAAAGTTTACTTAAATGTGATACACTTATTATGTCAAGCATCCCTAAAGAGCCTCCCTTAAAAAAAGAAATAAAATTGGATTTATTTTCTAACATGATGCGGTCATTTGGAGGTCTTATCTAGCATAAAACAGTCATATAGAGGTTGATCTTGCATGAAAACGGACATTTGGAGGTCTTGTCTAGCATAAAACAGTCATATATAGGTTTTATCTTGCATGAAACGGACATTTGGAGGTCTTGTCTAGCATAAAAAAATCATATATAGGTTTTATCTTGCATGAAGCGGTCATTTAAAGGTCTTATCTAGCATAAAACAGTCATATCTAGGTTTTATCTTGCATGAAGTCGTCATTATACTTCATGCAAGATCGGTGTTATTTATGATAACATCTAGATAACGAGTGTTAGCATCTAGGTTCTCTCTAAACATTCCCCTGTTATAGCAAGAACTTCACAGCTTTATACTCTGCGAGTTATTCATCAGCGTGCCATATTTTTTTATTGGTCGGATAGTTTGTTATTTAAGCGTTAAAGTGGATGCTCGACTGCTGAAGAAGGCGTCTTCAGTTGGCAATCTTCAAGTATCTACTGCAGCTACTTTTTCAATTTAATTTCAAAGTGTGAAATTACAATTCTTTTTACAAAGGTTAAATTGTTTGGCCGCAGAATGATCAATATGCATTTACACTTTTTCTCTTATTATTAGGGAGGGTGGAATTTCTTTTCTTTTCAAACAAAGAAGGACTTAAAAAAAGATGATTACATTTGTTAAGGAATGAAAAAAAGTTGCATTACCCTCTTTCAAAAAGCATAATAGATGTTTTTACCCGAACTTCAGTAGAAAGACGTAGATTTAAAAACTTTGAAAATAGGGATAAGAATGGGATTTAGGTCTCCTACTAAATTAAGATTAAGATCTTCGCTATGAATAGAACGCTGTCCTGAGTGGCTGTAGTGAATCTTAACATAAAATGTAATCCATGATGTCAAAGATTGAAACAATTGACAACTGCCACAGAATTGTATGCCGAATCCCTAAACATTTCTCTTATCCGTCTACTTCAATTATTTGTTCAGTAATTTTTTTTTCGGGTGGCTGTAAAATAGGTACTTAACATCAGATATTAGCTAACAGATTTGTTAGCTAATACAAATTATTCTCAATTAAGCTTAGGTTCCTTGGCGGTACTTTTTTTTGTTTTACCTTTTTACTTGCTCTAATTCCATCTTCTTCTTCAATTCCTGTTATCATCCTGACTGTTAATAGTAATATCATAGTTTCAATCTGGCCTTTTTATTAATTGAAAAACTGTTTCTAAGAAGTAGTTGAATCTAATGACGGATGAAAACTTGTTTGGAATGATAGACCTAATGGAAATTGGAAATGTAATTAGAACTCGTATTTCAATACGTATTTTCACCAAGTTGGTACTAATGATGCTGACAGTTTTTAAAAGCATGCCCTTGATGGATATTCTTTTAACTTATGTATTTATTTATTTTATAAGCATTTTTTTAATAAGAAATAGAATAAATTTGAAGGGCATATCTGAAATTAAGGGCATTGATCCGAAAGAAAAAGCAGACGCTGAATAAGGTTTTTTTAAAGAAAGATACCGAGTTAGCGAACATTGGCAGGCGTATCCTCCTACCAGGCCCAAGAAGAAAACTGACGCGCTCTGGCGGAAACCATTGCGTACACGCACAAGAAATTCACCGGCCCGTGAAATATGCTCCCTTCATACGTACTAATGTATGAGAATCGCTTTTCTCCGTTTCCCTCCTATATTTTTGTTTTTCTCCCGTATTCTACTCCCACTAGTAACCCCTGACGTCTCTTTTCTTTTACTTACTTGACAGTTCTCTAAATCTATTGTCTATTAAAGCATTTGTGGTTCGTTAACTGCGAATAATTCGATGTAAAAACAAAAATACAAGTTGTATCGTAACTTGTTACATGGAATTATTTCAGTATCTTTTCCTATTAAAATTGGTCATATTTTTCCAGGTTCTCAAAAATAAAAGTAATACAATTGTACATGAAATTCTATGTCAAACTTATTTATTTTGCTATAAATTGTCCATTGTTCTTGGAATATTGCTTCTTCTCCGCTATTTTCAGAACATCTTAAATTCTGTCCTGTGTTAGAATTAAAGATTTGAAGAAGCAAGTTGCAGAAGTTGTTAAAGCAATTAAATTGCGAAAGTAGAAGAAGCAGTTGAAGAATCGGCTATCGACGACACAACTGCAAGTGTCGATGATAGTTGATTCTTTAATCTGTCCTGTATTGTTTAATGGTCCAAAGTTGCAAGATGCCTTGGACATTTCCACTAATCCCATGTTTTCTTAATACTTTCTATAAAAGTATTGTTGGGCAGCACATAATGCGCCTTAATTTCATGTTACAAGTCAAAAATTACAACTTACTAAAGTTTTAGTAAATTCCTTATGTAAAATAGATAATAAAATTGTTTCAACGAATTTCAAAGAAAATTAAGATATTGAGTCTGTGGAAGAAGTATCAGTTAAAAGCTAAAAGAACGTTAAATCTAAAACCCTGATTGTATCCATTTAGATAGAACTTGAGTTCTTTAAGCAACAGATTTAAAACGTTGGTTATTATTATTGAATAAATTAATTCTGTATATCATTTTAGATTACAAATGTGATAAGAGAATAATAATCATCTTTAAATACGATGATAGGAGATGTTGATGTAGGAAATCAAATTTGATAAAATACTGCGAGATGAGGATAAGTGATAATGATGGTGAAAGATAATTTTAATAGAAGATAGTGTGGTGGTGCGGTCATAATGTTCAATATTGATGATGATGTATATTGATGTTGGAAATAATAATAACAGACGAATAAAAGATAAATTATAATTAGTAGAATCAATATTTGACAGGGGCCTTTTTAAACGTTATAAATTGTGCAATAAAGGCAGTATTTCGTTATTTAGTCGATATTACTCGAGTTTGAGTAAGACTTATCCCTAATACCATTGGTATTAGAATTATAAATAAGATTGAAATCATTCCTACTTGAAAACAAGCAATTTTCTTGAGCGTCGCCAAAATGCCAATTTTTTAAATTTTTTTAAAGATAACCGATATTGTTGTAATTTAAGTTATATTCAAGCTCCAGTGAAAGTTTTTTACACTTTTTTGATTCTTTTTAAAGAAAATTTTTGGTTAAAAAACTCTGATATTAAAAACAATCTCTGGTCAAGTTTTCCCATCGCATTTTCTTTACCTAAGAGTTAGAAAAAAGTAAAAGATAACTTTTTCCCTATTCTAGATGAAAAAGTTCTTTTTAAGTTAGTGATCTGGAAGAGTTAGTGAGTGATTCTAATTTATCTTTATTTTTTGTTTTTTTTTAACTTTTTTTTTGTTCTTCCAAATGATTTCTTTTTTTTTTCTTTTGTCTTCTAGTGATTAAAAAATGTAGGAAGGTGGCAGTAACTTTAAAAAAAGTTAATGCTGAGAAGTAAAATGTTTTGAGGATAGATGTGAAGGGGAAAAGAAGGAAAAACAAGGAGTGTTTCCAGAAGGGAAAGTCTAGAGCTGATAACAGAAATTGGTCTGTCAACCCACAATGATATATTCTTGGAATTTCCATACCCTCCCTTAGTTGTAATTTTTCTTCTTTTTCTCTCCGAGCCAATCACTCACTACACCCTAACCTTGACTTTACTTGCCATAAAACATTCTTCTTATTCATCTTGTAAGACTATCCTTGTGGGTTCCTTCTACATAGCTTCAATACCGACACAACCTGTGCAACAATATTACATTACAACGCCGTCTTTCCTATGTTTCCGCTTGTTGTTACTTCCTTCTTTATGTTGTTGTTGTTGCTTATCTTGACGTGTTGTTGCAGTTTCTAGCTGTTATATTGTTACTCCTTCAAGGGTTTCTTCAAACTGAAATCTTTAAGGATTTAAAATTTCTATTCTTATTTAATGTTAAATGTACCTACCATGCATTAAAAAAGTTACATCCGAATTAAATGCAAATACATCATCATTTATTTTACACTCATTAGATATACTTGGTGATTAATCACACTTTTTAGTTTATGAAGTTTTATTTTTTAATTTTTAAAAGTAGACTTGAATTTCATATATTACTAACTTACTACTTATTGATTGGGCATAGATATATGATTATTACCTCGACAAATTCTCTTCTTTACATATCTCTGCCACTCTCATTTTTTTCCTATTATGTACCCCCTTACCATTATCGTTTATTATTCCTTCCATCCATCTCAGCTTTAGCCTACATACAGGTGATTAATATAAACATATACTGGACTATTAATGATAACCAACAGGATATTAAATGAACATTAATGACAACCAATAGAAGATCAACGTAAACATTTACTAAAACATAAATGATAACCAACAGGAGATTAACATATACTAGAATTGTAATGACAACCAACAGGAGACCAAAATTTACATATACTGAAACATTAATGAAATCCAATAGGAGATCAACAACATATACTGGAATGAACCAAGGGAGATTAAATGAACACTAATCACAACCAACAGGAGATCAACATAAACATATACTGAAACATTAATGACATCTAACAGGAGATTAAATGAATACTAATGACAACCAACAGAAGATCACACAAACATATCCTAGAACATTAATGACAACCAACATGAGATCATGTTGGTTATACATAACCAGATAAACATATACTGAAACATTAATGATATCCAACAGGAGATTACCATAATTATATACTGGAATGTTAATGAAAATCAACAGAAGATTAAATAAACACTAATGACAACTAACTGAAAATTACACAAACATATCCTAGTACATTAATGACAACCAACAGGAGATTAACATAAACATGTATTGAAACATTAATGCCATCCAACAGGACATTAACATAAACATATTCTAGAACACTAATTTCACCAATTATGTTTAAGACCGAGGTTTCTTGGTTGTAGATTAAAGATGTTTGTACACCGAACTTCAATTAAGTAGATCAATGCTTCAGCTGATTGCTTAGTAGTCAGTGAGCAATTGATTTCGTATGTTTTATTGTAATCTATAAATAATATGTTTAGCGTTTCTTTAATGCTGTAAATCTGAAACTGACTACTGACTCATTCATGGTACGAACCCTACGGCATTAAATATGCTATATGGTAAAGTTGTTCGAATTATTACTTTATTGCCTTAGAAAAAAAAACAACAAAAATGAAAGAGACGTAAAAGGAAAACGTGTTATTAAGAGTAAAGCGTAAGTGTGAAATGGAGACTTAAAGTTACTTCAATATTCATATGATTTCATACGCACTTATGCTCAGAGTAATGTATACATAGAGAGGAAGGGAAAAGAAATAAAATAAAAAAAGCGTTGCTCTGTAAAATTGTCTTTAAACGACTTGTTTCAAGGCATATACCAAACGCGAAAAACGCGACAATCGAGGGTGCACATTATTTTTTACCCCTGAAAAATGAAAATAAGGAATAGGGCTGATAAGAAAAAGCCCATTACTTCTGGGAATGTTTTAACTTTTTTTTCTTTAAAAAAATGAGGGGGTAAAAAAATGATGGTGAGTTACTGATAAAGTCGAAAACACGAAGGCAAATGACCTGAAAAAACGCCGCTCACCCAATTTAGTTTATGCCCTGGAGGTTGAAAGCTCCTCTTTAGGAACCTTAAAAACTTCAATTAAGATAGGGATTAAATAAAACAGAAGGCTGAAAGTTTATTATGAGGATTTTTATAAATATATCTCGCTCGGTCGTCTGGGACGCGATATGCTACTTCGATGCTGTATATATTGATCTATTTTGTATGTATTGTGGTTTACCGCCACTTGATTAAATGAGCGAGTGGTTCTCATCCCTCCTATAATAATCTTGTTTTACTTTCCTAGTCTCTGTACAACACATAATAGCAGAGTATAAACTATCACATGTACATCATATCTGTGTAAATCGAATTAATGTGAGATAATGTCGTCAAAAGGATAGGAAAACTCATTTATATAAAAATAAAATTTTCAACTGATATTATCAAAAAAATTCACTACAGAAAATATTCGGGCAAAAACATAATAATTAATTTGTTCCATGTTTTTCTTTACATTTTCCTTAACAGCTTTAATCACGCTTAAACTGGAAACTTGAAGTAAAATCCCTGTTTCGGATTTTTCGAGCTTCTTTTAAGAAGCAAAGAAAAGCAGCTTTTTTTGTATAAGATACAAAAAAAAGTACAATATACTCTTAGACGTAAATCTGGCTCTTCATAACCAAAATTAAACAAGTCTAAGAAGGAAATGTGATTAAATTTTCACGATGTTCATAAACATGCTTGATAGCTGGTGGCTTCATTTGACTTTGCTATTCTTCTTCCTATGCACTTCTAAACAGAGAGCAATGGAGTTAGCTATGTCAAGTTATAATATCGGTGTTAAACTTTTCTTATGATTACTGAAACTATCTTCAAATCCATTATTCTAAACTGGTACGATAACGTCATATTTTTTTCTATCCATTAGACTTAACTTTTTAATTTTTGAATTATTTTCTGTTTGTTTTATTTGGCGGGTTATTAGTAAAGCTCATTTGAATAGGCCGTTTGTTTTTATCTGCGGGATCGACCCTTTATTTTTATCCTGGTATGGAATAATAACAATTTTTATACCATCCAGAACGGCTTTCTCCCTCTTGTGTCAGAAATATAATAATACCTTGATTTTTGTTACTTCTTTATTACTTTTTAACAAAGTTAATCTTAGGATAATATTATTCAAACCCGCCATTTATTTTAACAATGTCATTTCGGGGGTAAGTAGAGGTGAATGGTTAAAGTGGCAATTTGAAATTTTCAATAATGATATAGGAATGTTTGTTTATGATTGTTACGCTAGGTGATGCAAACAACATTTATGCCCTGATTTTTCATGCCATGTTTCACCTGACATGGATTTGTCATATTTCTCTTCTCTACCGCTTAAATACGTACGTCCTTACTAATTTTAACCGCTTCCGACCCCAGTTCTAATGGAAAAAGGACCCAGTTTCAAAGATAATTCTTAGTTTTACATTTAATAAATTTTTAAACAGTTTCAGTAAATTTCAATTGATCAATTAAGCCTTAGAACTGTTTGGTTTATAAAGATTGTGTCTGAAAGTAGTTTTTTTCTGTCTCAGTCATACATAGCTTTGTTGACATGTTTTAGAATCACATCCATGAGTAGTTCGGTTCTCTAGACATTTCTTAGTCATATCTGTAGATAGCTTCGTTCTCGTGACATTCGTCAGTAATATCTATAGATAGCTTTGTTTTGGAGGCATTTCTCAGTCATATCTATGTATAGCTTAGTACTCGTGACATTTGTCAATCATATCTGTAGATAGCTTTGTTCTCGTGACATTTGTCAGTCATTTTTATAGATAGCTTTGATTTGGAGACATTTCTCAGTCATATATAGCTATATATAGCTTAGTACTCGAGACATTTGTCAATCATATCAGTAGATATCTTCGTTCTTGTGACATTCGTCAGTAATATCTATAGATAGCTTTGTTCTCGAAACAATTTTCAGTTATACCTCTAAAGTTAGCTAAGTTTTAATTTTTTTAATTATTCATTTTGGAAATACAAAAGGGAAGCCCAGTTACAAGTCATACAGATCGTTTTTTATTTAAAATTTTTACACCAAGTTAAACTGACCTTACTATTCAATATTTATAATTCAAATATAAATAAAAAAATATGTTAAACTCTAATATATACATGCGTATATTTAGTTATATTTTAATCTCAGGTAAACCCAAAATGGCTTCTAAAACATTTTTTTGTAAAAAAATAAAAGGAAATAATCATAATAAAAACTTTTTGAGAGGAGTCCCGCCTTCCCAAGATTGGCTAGATTATACATCTGTAGGAGTATCTCTGGTAGAACCATTTTAATGGGAATTTTTAATTGATTGTGGATCGGAGGTTTTATCCCTTCTTAAGTAACGGGGCTGTAAATATTGTTTCCTTGACAAGGGTTCTTGAGCAGCCAGCATTTCATTTATTTTATACCTAGTAGTAGGTTTTTGTATTTTTTAGCTTCATATTTTATTAGTTTCTTTTAATTTTATTCTTATTACATTTTTATTTTATTTTCGTATTCTTTAAATCAATTTTGTTACTGCCTCGCTTCGTAAGATTGTATACGAGGTTGTTTAATAAAGATATATATTAAAAAATTGTTAATTAATAATGTTTTTATAGCTCATTTTATACAAGACTTAATTATTATTATAATAATAATTATTGACATTGTCAAAAAGCCAGGAAAAACGATGTTACAATTTTTGCTATAAAGCCCTATTCAGCATACAGATTATAATAATTTAGATACACGTAACTTTGGAACGACTCGTAAAATTTATGTAGTATAATTTTTGTCCAGTGTCTGACACACCTTGCTCTGTTTTTCAGTAAAGTCAGTGTTAATTCAATGGTAACTAAAAACTAATTAAATTAATAAAATATAGTTATATATAACATAGTTAGATATAGTAAAGTTAAATCTATAATTGTATTATATATTTACATATAAGTATAATTTTAATTAATAAATGTATATCTTAGCACCGTTCTTCTCGGACACGTTAATCCATCCGGACTTTGACATTTATCAAATTTTCCGGATTACTATTTGTTGTGTCTGCCTCCGTGGCCGTGTTTGTATAAGCAGTCAATTTCGGCACCGGAAGTCCGGTGTTCGCTGTCCAAGCTATGCTCTATGGTTATATGAATAGTATTTGTATTAAAAATATTTCGCCAACTTTCATTTATATTTAAATTATAGTGGATGCAACCCACCTAAGATGGTTTCATTAGGGTAAATACCTTAATGGGTCGAAAGGCCTTAAAACGCGCATTTTTTTTATTTTATATAATTAGTATTTTTTACTATAATTAAACATTTGGTATTTTTTTACTTTGTTATTTTCTGTATGTAAATTTTGTTCGGCAATGTATAAATATTTATTGAATGACAAAGCGAGATGTGCGGTACAAAAGAATCAGATGGGCTCTAATTCTGATTTATAACCCTTCAGATAGTTACAACAGATAAGTCTGTAATAGATGATAAGTTTACGTTTAAAAATCAAACGTTCGTGAGACGTCAAAAGAAAGAAAGGCTTGTTCGGACGCGTGCATCTCGGCGTGTAATGGTTTTTATAATATGGGGTGAAAGTCAAATTTACCCGGGAACGGACTTGAGATCTAAAGGGGTAAAATATCTCTCGGACCCTGCAGAGGGAGTAGGATTACCAGATCTTATCTCGCTAATTGTACCAGACTGCAGAATAACTCAATTTTCTATGGCGACGCGCATTTGCCTAATCATCGAGTCGGTGTCCCCACGTCCTATGACTAATACAATAAGAAAAACCCTAGCAGTAATCCGATTATCCGTTGGTCTCCCGCTCCCAAAACATCGCAACAATTACAAACTGTTCATTTATTCAGAATAAACCTCTCACGCGAAATTAACTTTAATTTGATATTTTCCAACACGAGGCTTAATAATCCTTGGGGAATTGACTTCACTAAAGAAATAATATTATGTTTTAAGTATAGGAACGACCGAAACTTGGCATCATATCGTTAAAATGAATGATGAAGCACATTGTAGACCAGTGCGAGGCTGGCTTGCAGGGCACCTGTGCTTCCTCTGTTGTTTAGTTTAGTTCGTTCCTTTTTTTCGTGGTGTGGGTCTCCAGTCGAACTCTTAGTTTTTTTCTTTTTTATCTGAATGTGACTGCACACCCCATATAATCTAATCCCATACCTTGTGTTTTACATTAAATGATTAGCTAACCCATTCATTTGCTAAATATGTGATATTTACCACGAATTCTCCCTTTAATGCATTTTTTCAATTCTATAGCGAAATGTGTCACAAATCGTTAATAGTTTGAATTCGACCAATAGTTTTAATATTCATTAATTTCTGTTTTGGATGTATAAAACCTTATAAAACTTTGGCAACCAAGTTTAGCATTTTTTCCCCAAATTCTTTATCCCTTATACTTATAAATTTAGACAGAAAAAGGACCTTGCTGGATCTGTTAATTCGCCGTTATTGGCCCCGTGTGGGAAGGGAGATGAAGGCCTTGCATCACCAAGTCAATTTGCCCTCTGGGCCGTTACGCTCTACGTGTATCCACTGTTCACTGCCTCATTATATTCTTTTATCCCCTTAAGTCCGAAAACTGGCCATATTTTCGACTGGAGCTTTAAGTACTTTCTTTTCTCTCCTACTTTCCAATCTAACTGAAGCCGTTAACTTTCTGGTACAATATACCTAGGATTTAGATGCAATACTGCTTTCTGGGTTGTGTCCCTATCTGTCAGCTGATATATGTATATGACGTGTGTGGCATTATGTTACCCCCTGTATAATTATACCCTAGGGATGCTTTTATTATATATTGTTAAAAATATTGCAAATACCAAGTAATAAACGTAAAGGAATCATTATAGCTATGTTTTTTTAAATAAACATTTAATCAATCAGTTACTCTTTTAAAAGAAAATTGTATTAAATTTGTTAATTTACAGTTTAAAATCAGTTAAATCAAGTTAAATTAAGGTAGATTTCGCTTAGGGTGTCCAAAGTTAAATCTGAAGTTAAAGGGAAGTATATAGATGTTAATATGAGAAAATACTAAAGGGTGTCAGATAGTTTTAATGTGTTGAGCAGAATAAAGCAGGGCTGGTGCGGGTGCCAAAATTCCATTTAAATATCTGCTGGGGTGATTGCACCTAGGGGAAGCTAGACACAAGTATACTTGATATTACTTAATACTTACTTATAACTTTGTACCAGATGTTACCCATAACTTCATCATAACTCCCTAACTTTCAATTCACCTTACTTGCTGTATATCCAATATTTTGACCCCATGTGGACTATTAGTGCTTTATTACTAATACGTTTCTCTTGTTTTTTAGTTTATAAAATTATTCTTGTTATACCTATAGATTCTTGTGTACTGACTTCATTTAGCTTTAGATATCAAAGCTCATAAAACTTTGTACGTAAGGCATCATCCTGTAGTTCTGTAAATCTACGCTAACGAAGTTTCATATTGTCCATTAATTCTTGATACAGATTTTTCTTTGCTGACTTCTTGAACATTTGGATGTTAGCACGTCTTATAGTTCTCTGAATCTAAAATCAGAACTGTAGAGATGTCTTTCGTGTTCATCTCGTAAAACACCTTACCTCATTTTGTTAGCAAAGTTTCATAAGTTCGTAGAAGATGAGGACTGCACCAAAACCACTTCTCTGCTATTCATTTACTACATTTTTCCGGAATGTCTATAACTCCCAATCATTCAAGTCAAGTTTGAATGATGAATGTTTAAATTATCGTGGATCATCAATTTTAATTCAAATATTATATTTTTATTTAAATTCATTAAGTAAGAATATATGAAAAATGTAAATAAGGGAATTCGTATGAAGAGTAAACAAAAGCTTAAACCCAGAACAAACAATGTTTATAGAAAGGAAAGGTCACCGGATCTCTTGTTTCACATTAATTATATCACCATCGAGAAGTATTTAAAGAATTTTTAAATACTGTTCTGTGTTATTTTATCTAAAAAAATGTCGCTTCGAATGCAATCGAGAGGGGTTGGTCACTGCATGCTGGACACATAGTGATGAATTATATGCCATGAATCTTTTCTTATTTCCTTTTTCTACTTCTAATCCTTCGATATCCTTCCAACACGGTCCTTCTCATCTGCTATTATCCCTTCCAATTCTCATCTACTATTCTGGCTAGAATAGTCGTTGTGTTGGAGAAGGGATGGCTCGCCTACAGTCCCATTGTTCGTGTTATTTATTGGTTCGACTCGCGCCACAACGCCCTCGTCAGGGATTTGTTTATAGACCCCTATTATTTCTCTTGTTCCTTGTAACTATTATATTCAAATGTCACCCGAGTTCGGCCTATCACACTTTCTCAGGGTTGGTTCGGAACACTTGCTGCTTCGTGATCCAAGACTGTCCTTGTTATATCGGTAAAACTTTGTAGTCTATTTCTACAAAAGGAATTGTTTCTACCTCAAAGAAATCCAAACAGTATAGATAACATTACGCCACGTAGTTATTTTAGCATTGCAGTCCTCGAACTTACCATTGCTCCGATCTGATTCACACTCTTTAAAAAGAACAGAAGACATAAAGCTCTGTAAAGGTTGTTCCCCCTTTACAGAGCTTTGTCTTCTGTTCTTTTCCTTGAAAATTAGGTTTATTATTATATAGTAATATCATTGTTTAATATCTTAAATACAATGTATTTAATTTTACTTGTTACAGCTATTTTATTCTTAATTAACTGGAACATGATGCTCTTTATTGTAAATGCCATTTTTTGCATAATTTTGTAATGTTTATGTTTCTGTTTGTTGCAGGTTTATAAATGCTAGGCGTCGAATAGTTCAGCCCATGATAGATCAATCTAATAGAGCTGGTAATTTTTACACTCTTATCTTTACTGAAATTATGTTTATCTTATCTTATTCTCTCATAAATAAAAATGAATACTGATAGGATTTGTTGTTCAAATGCATTGAGAAATCAAGAATAGAAGAAGAACCGGAATTAATTATTGGAAGGGTCGGGTTATTAACGAATCCGATTTTAATAAGTTCCAAGTAACAACTAATAAGTAATAAGTTTTAATAATGTTTGTCAAAAGTTCATTGCTTCTGTATGGTAAAAATAATGTGAAATAAAATTTTTTTAATAAAGATTTTTAAAAAAATAACAAAAGAGATGCAAATGTTGGAATATGCAATTGTTTGGTGTCACGGAACTTCTCAAATGTTTGGTATCAAAGTTATCAGCTTATTTTGTAAAATAGGGATATAAAGTAATCGCTGGTTCTGGCAAATACTTGGCAATTACCCGCTGCCATTGTAATTCAAATAATTGGGTTTTTCTGTAGAGGGATTTCCTAGGTTAATAAAATAAATGGGTGTCTAAGAAACAAAAGGATTTTGAAGGATTCTCTGTCTTCTTTGAGTTAGAAGGGGCGCGGGCGGTGGCAATTTCCAGAAGAGGTACTGGAGTAAGTAATTGAATAAGGTTTGCCTCCCAACTTTAGAGCAGAAACTCTTGCGAGGGAGTTTTCCCTTTATTGGTCTATAAAGGTGGAAAAGGCCGTTTGTTTGTCTGTACAGAGCCGATTTACCGGACAGTTTAGTTTCCCTCTGATCGTCTCTTTACTGCCTAGTTGCTTCACAGCCGTAATTAACGCCGACGACGTCTAACATCCAATTCTTTCCGTTACTGGGAAAACACAGTTACACAGGTCCTGTATACCTGAACAGAACGGTCGTTTTATCCTTACCCTCGAGTAAACTAACAATCCTATCTCACTCTTTATGTGTTTTCTTCTATTACCAATTAGATTACTTCCTTAGTTTTATCTTAACGACGGATGCGCATCGTGTGTTTCCTTAAAGTTTTACGTCTTCACTCTCTCTATACATTGCTGTGAGATCTTTGCTTCAGCTACTCTGAATTACTATCAACCTTACCGTACCCTTTAACCGTAAAGTAACTCAATGATAAATTAAATCACTCGTTTTACTGATTTGACTGCCCTATACTAATGTAACTAACCAGATGTATTATTATATTTTGAGCTGTGTGTCTTATTATTTTGCTTTCATCATACTTCAAACAGACCGGTAAATTTTAAATTATTTTAAAATGGAACGCGAGTAAAATTTTTAAATCAATTATATGGAATGGTTCCTTAAATAAGAAACCTCATCTCTTTTTGACTTTCCTGGTTAAACAAATCACAGAGCGCTCGGATTATTTATATTATCTTTTGTTTTTTCAAGAATAACAGCATTATATGAAGGTATGAATACAAAGACTAGAAGTCTTGTTGAAATCAACCAGTATGAGCCGCTTCGACGGCAGTTCATTCTGTTTCAGATTCATCTTATGTTTGTTGTCCTCAATTCTTTTATAATTTTGATTACAAGCACAAACAAAAATCCTAAAAATATACTTTTCAAAAGTTTATGGCAGAGACGTGTTATTGTTAAACTGTTTAAACAATAAACTAAGGGAGAATGCTGCTGGGGTAGTAAAACAGAGTTTAGGGGTGTTGTGGATGAGGTAATGGATATTAAGGTAATATCTCCCTCGTCCTGACACTGCTCAGTCTGTCTTGCTCTAAGCTCCTCTTTCTCAAGAAACTTATAAATATCTCACCATGCCTCCCACCCAATCACTTAATTCCTACACCATTCTTTTACCTTTTTAGAACTTAGAAAATATTTATTTTAAGTTTTTATTTCTTATCCAATGCAGCTAGGTTAAACTTATTTATTAGTAAGATTTTGTCAGTTATGTATGTTTGTTCAAGAGCTTTTGTTATAAACAATTTTTCCATTCTCAGTTATTATAGAATGTTCCTTTGACATTATTTTAAGTAATACTTAATAGCTTTAATAAGTTTCGATTTCTTTTGAAACAACCGCAATATTTTTGTAGTGTTTAGATGGTATAAGGTTAGATATAGGTGAGACATACTCAAGTCGGCACAATAGTGCGGTGCGAAGTTTTCTCTGGTCTTTGTAAAGGAAAAATAGGGTATATTGTAAGAAAGGAGAGGAGGAAAACGTTTGGGGAAACTAGAGGTATTTTAGGGGCTGTCCGGTGGCAGGAGCCATTATCGGCAGAGGCAATGGTCTAGAGCCACTTGTACATAAATTCTGATAGAAGGACCCCCTTAGAAATCGATCCAAGAGTTTTCTCGTGTAGAATCACCCCTATCCTTTAGAGTAATATATCTCACCGAATCCAAACGCTATTCGACCTAACGGGAAAAATTCTCTTACAAAAACTTTCAAGTCGTTTCTCAAATATATTCAAATTATCTAACTATTCTAAGTTTTTCGTACTACAAAGATTTGTCCGATTGATTTATGTCCTGGACTATCGAAAAATATCGATAAAAGTTGGGTTTCTGTGTTGAAAACGGAAATAACAGACGAGTGTATTGGTCGGAGGATTTGCAGGGTGGGTATTTGTCGAGCAGATTTATGATACGGGGGTCTACGAGTCATAGTGGTTTTAGACCACAATCCGATGGCTTTTGTGTTATATCAACAAGCTCAGATCTTTCCTTTAGAAAAACCATTTGAAGCCCACTCTATTACCCTACAAGTCGAAACATTCTGTTATTACGATAGCCCCGAAACTATTTGTTCTAATTTTAATTATAAAATCATACCAAAACCCTGTTTTGGGGAATTTAATGTTCATCCAGGTATTCACTCCAGAAGCCAGAATATCCTATCTTATGGTTTCCAGTAGTTACAGTTTGACAATGAGAATAAATATAAATTGTCCCATATGCTTATTCTCAATTATGTTAACTTACGAACCGACCTTTGGTGAGACCATCCAATCTCTAAAAACGTGTAATTCTCGTCGTAATTTGATGTTAATGGTATTCATTTTTATTTAAGAGTATATTCATATTCCATTTTTTGGCTTACATTGGATGACTTGACGAAGTCAATCGCAATATATACAATATACCAACAGTAAAAGCTATATTTTTGTTTTAAGCAGTCATAAGTTTATAATTTGACTACTTAATTCTCACTCGATAGAAAAAGACTATTAAATACCAGATCTAAATGCTTCGTCGTAAATTAATGTCAATGGTATTCAATTTCCTATTGGAAACTCTGAAGTTTTAAAGTGAACTCTAAACCTAAGGTAATGTTTGCTGTTGAAAAAACAATGGTTATTGACACTGACCGACAGTGTTGGACCAAACGACATTAGCATGCACATTCCAGGATGAAAGTACTAATATAATTTACCATAAAGGCACTTCCGAGTCAATTTTTGTGATATCTGGTTTTTATTTGACTAGTCTTAGATAAAATACAGTATGCATCAGGGATGGAAGTTTTAAGCTCTCGTATTATCTCTCTCAGCAAGCCTTTGAAGCTAACTGGTCTATTTACCTGGCCCTGTCGGCCTCGGGAGCTAATGAAGTTTCCTCAATCGCTTTAGAAGGAAATATAAACTTGAGCTGCAAATTCTTACATTCCTTCTAGCATAAATAATTATTACTGTTGGTATGTAATTTTGAAACCATTTTTTCCGAAAACTAACACTGAATTAACATTATATTTTTATTCAGTAGTTGTTGTATTCGGGATTGAACAGCGTACTTACGCCTGATGTAGTTTTTTCACCTCACGCAGGTCCAAGTGGTGCATACAGCCCTGACGCAGCTGGTATGGGATACATGATGGAAGGTCAGCAGATGATGCATAGAGCCGGTGATCCAGCTTTTCCAGCCGAGTACCATTACCCACCTCAGTATTACGGACATCATCTATAGTCCTATAGGTTAGTATTTTTTTAAATTTTATTGGAAGTGCTTAATGTAAGACGTGATCTGTGAAAATGGCTTCGAAATGCCTGATACATGAATGCTACCTATGACTGTTACACTGTGCAAGTGCTACTTAGTGAGAGTACTTTCTGGCTCAACTTATCTTAAGGTTATTAGTTTTTGTATTTATTTGGTTATTTGAGTCTTTAGTGTAGAACCCAAGAAGAAGAATTGAGTCAATTCAATGAATCAGAGTTAGAAACAGAAAAACGGTTCAGTTGTGTCTAATTGGCAACAACTGAAACGGTTCAGTTGTGTCAAATTGGCAACAACTGAAACGGTTCAGTCAAACCTGTTACCGAGGCTCCACGGTGACTGTAGACAATATTATTCTTGTTGTTTAGGGAAAATGTTTTTTTTTCGAAGACAAGTCCTAATGCTTAAAACGGACCCTACGCAAACTCTGGCAATGTTTAGCCAGTGTTCACCTCTTCTCTATCATAATGATTTCTTACCAGCTGTGATTTGTTTTGTTTGTTTCAGCGAATGGATTCAACGTCGCCAGTTATTTTCGGAATGAAATCAGGGCATAATATTTTTTATTTCACTTATTGTGTTAAATAATTATTTAAAAGGTAATAAAAAAATTAAATTAAATATAAATAAAAAATGGCTTTATTTTTCAAGCATTTGAGAGAAATCAATGTTTTTTTTCAAAGCATTCCTACGAATGAAATATTAAATAAAGTTTTTAAAAACAATATCCTTTGGGCTCATACCGATCTTATTATCTATAATTTAGGTGAAATTTGTTAATGAGGTGTTTTAGTTAAGTATACGGATCATGTGTTGTTCGGTCTCCAAGTTTTTTATTATTGTCCCGTATCTTGCTTCTCTAGAAAGTTTTCTAATGTTAATTTTTCCCCATAAAGTGTGATAATATTTGTTCTTAAAATTTTGACTAAGTTGCTTTATTATCTCATATATTCATTTAAAATAACGAGGTTTATACTCAACAAATTACTTGAGATTGATTAAAACTTAATTCTATAACATTTAAACCGCTCTAAATATTTTAATTTCTGTCCAATGCTAACGCTAAGGCTCCCTAGCCGTAGTGATGAGGTGCAGCATTAGTTTAATGTTTGATAAAAATCAGACTTTAGTTACCTAAGAACTAGGTAGGTCTAGAGTCTGAATAGTTTCAAATGCCATTGCTTAAGCGTTATTAGCATTATTGTCGTTATTAGCGCAAATTAGCGTTATTGCATCACTAGTTATTGGCGGACTTGGTAATTCGTAGCTGAACCAATGTGTTGCTTTTGTTTTTATTATTTTTTTTTGAAATTTAAGTTTCAATTTCTTAATTATGTAAAGAAATGAGTTAAAAATATTTTATTGATCTAATTTCGTGCAAATACAGCTAGAATTAAAGAGACTGAATAATTTTGAGCACAATACTATTTATTATCTTTATTACTTATCTTCTATTTTACATGTTAATTCTTGTTTTGGAGGAGGAACCCAATGTTTATTCATGAAATTTGTGTGAGAAAAGTAAAAGTTTGCATACATTTTTTTTTATCTAAATTTAGGAATTCAGTTAAGAAGGTACCCTTTAGGGGATTGAACCCCCCGCCAAACCCCACGTGTGAACGAAGTTATAGAAATTTACGTCAGTTGAGATTTTTTCTATAATTTAAATTTACTAATTTTACTTAGTTATAGCTATTGAAAATTACTCTTCGTGTTTTTAATAAAGTTATTTATTATTGAGCTCGATATTTATGAAGAAACATTAACATCATGTATGTTCCCTCCATATTTATAAACCTTATTTGTATTTATAACCTCTGTAAGTTATTGTAAAAAAATGATTTTATGTACATGTGCAAAACATTGCAGACTTTTTGTGCAAACTTTATTGCGATGTTCTGCATATTATTTAAATTGTTTGTTTGTGTACGTCCCTTATCAATTGCTTTGATATTTTATAGGTAAAATAACAAAATATGGTTATATGTTTCAGTAATAACATAAAATGTAAATAAAATTCAAATTTATGTATACGACCTTCTGACTTGAGTTTTTCTTTTTTTTTATAAGAAATTAAATTATTTAACAAATTCATTTCTGTAGCATAATTTCTTAACCGCCTGATTATTTATAATAAAAATATATAAAATATTTTTAGTTTATAATTAATAAGAATAATTCATAACTTAAGTTGTAAAAATTAATATTACTAAATTTCTGAAATCTTCGAAAAATACGATTGAGTGGGTAATGCAAATTATGTGCAAAAGCGCCAATTGCTTGTTAAGAGTTTAAATTTTTGTCATTTGTCGCAGCCAGGTTTTAATTTAGTTTCATGTATTGCGATTTATTTCTGATAACTGTTTATCCTAGGGTAAAACAGTTCTTCTGCGGAGAAAAGTTCTGCTAAAAACAGTTTTAGATTAGGTAAAATAGTTCTGCTCAGAACAGCTTTAGCTAAGGTATAACATTTCTGCTGAAGAAGTCTTAGTTTAGGTAAAACAATTCTGCTAAAACAGTTTTAGCTAATGTATAACATTTCTGCTGAAACAGTTTTAGCTAAGGTATAACATTTCTGCTAAAACAGTTTTAGTTGAGGCAATTGTTTTACTTCTGACAACTGCTTCTTCTGAGGTAATACAGCTCTACTGCCTGAGGACTGTTCTTCTGCTATTAATAAAATAGTTTTACTCGATGTTACAAATTTCTTTTGCTGATATAACATTCAAACTCTACCTATCAAATGGATTAGGGTAAACCAATTGAACTTTACCCCTTGCCGTCTATCAGCTACAACATAATCAAATAAATTATGATTGTAAAACAGGTTATGCTTTTAAAAGGTTCAAAAGTTTGCCAAATGGCCAAAAAATATTATTGCACTTCGTAGCAAACTGTTCTTCGAGCTTTACGAAGGTAAATAAATTTTGTCCATTCGTTTCCATATTGATACCCGCCGTAGAAATTATCTCGAGGAATTTTATTCATTGCTTAAGTCAAGTGCTTACTCGAATACGGCTACAAAAGCAGATTTATTTTCTTTGATTATTTGTTGAAAATGTTTAGTAAAAGAGCCACATTTTTTATTTCTGTGATATCCTTAGCTTAATGTATTTCCTTTAACGGACCTGTATATTTAATTTCTGTTGGGGTCATGAGTTTTATGCATGCTTGCTGTGAAGACGCGAAAGGCTTGTTTATACCGTCACTAAGTAATTCTGGATATTTGAGCTTAAACCTAAGTGGTTTTAGGTCCAACTTCTTAAAACTTTTGGAAGCTCATATCGATTGAAAACATGTTTGAAGTGATAAGTTGCGGTTGTGTGTAAGAATTTATTTGTTATCATAATTTTCCTATAAATTTACGGTTCCAAGTGTTAAGAAATTAAATCCGTTTGTAGACAGCCTTTTTTATTCCTGATTATACCTCGTCGATTTTCAAGTGAGATCTATTCTCTTACTTTGTTGACTCAATTTAATTGAGCGAGAGACACCTGGGAAATGTAACAAGCAATATTATATCTGGGAACTGTTCCATCATTCGACATTCGTCATCATTGATGGCTCGACGTAACGTCATGTCCCTCTCTGTTTCGTTACGTCTAACTCATCAAGCGCTCGTCTCTCGTAACTACTTCAAATTACATTCTTCTGAAGTTTAATTGAAGGTCAGAGTGAATTTAGGCTCTGTCGGTGCCCTGATAAGTTAGACGTAACGAAACAGAGTGGGACATGACATTATGTCGAGCCATCAATGATGACGAATGTCGAATGATGGAACAGTTCCCAGATGTGGCATTGTATTTTGCTTGTTTCAATTCCTATGTGTCTCTCGCACAATTATATTGTGTCAACTATTCATGTTTTGCAAAACTCGGTAGTATCTAATGATACTACCGAGTACTATACTTCATTGTTTATTTACTTCAAACTTATGTATTCCTATTCTCTGATAATAGCAACACCACCTAGTTCTAAAACTCTCGGCCGACAGACCTACAACAACTTCTTATATTAATTGCAATTAATACTTTAGATAAATCCCCCTCTTATTCTGTTTATATTATGCCTTCCTTATTCTCATAAATTGTATATAAAGATGAAATGAAAGTATGAAAATAAAAAAAGTTATAAACTCTTAATTTTAAAATGAATGTATAAAAATTATAAATAATTGTAATAAGGCTCCGGGTATTTTACCCGCGAAATCATTCGTTGATAACACGTCTAGCCTTTGAAACATAAGTGCTTTGGAGTCATAGCCCGCGACGTATTGAGGTGTTTACATAGAGATTACTTACTAGAGGGGGCATAGCCTATCTCAATACATTAAGAGGCTTGAAACCTCATTTTAGGGCTCTCAGGGGCTCTGTGTACTCTCATTGAAACCTTTTCCAAGAGATAAGGTTATAATAAATCAATAGTTTTCAGCTTCCCGCACATTTTTTTGTGTTTTGATTTGTATTTTAAACATTCTACTACTACATAAGTAGTAGAATGTCTAAATAGTTTATTGTAATTTTGTTCTGTTTATTAGATTATATTAATAGTTGATGGTGTTCAGGTTACTTTTTCGATGTTTCAAAATGTAACCAATAGGGCCTCTAGTAATAAAATCTTTCAAAGAGGTATAAGGAATTTGTTAAACTAAAAGAAACACAATTAATGTATAAGCAACCTAATAAAAAAAAATCCACTTCTTGTTTTAACCAAAAGTGAACTTTTCGACAAATTTCGAAACGTAAAATAAAATTCCAATATCTGTTCTACCGATAAAGGATAAGCAGAATAGATTGAGTTATTGAATAGTTTATATTTTATGTTCTTCTATTTTTTTAGGTTGTTCATACTTTACCTGATAATTTTGTTAATAGAATAAACTTAAACAACAACTTAACAACAACAATTTTAACTAAGCTGTGTGTAACAGTTTAAAAATTAAATAATTTAAACTCAAACCTAAAGTTATCTACGTAACGTAACCTCTTATATGTAAATCAAAACTAATCTTCATTTAGTTAGTTACTTAGTTTAGGCACAGTTAGTTAATCATTGAAATAAACAAAATTTCAATGATTAACTAACTGTGCCTCGAAATAAATTGACCTCATGGAAAATGGTGATTTAGAGCAAGGTAATTCTTCCTTTCCTGGTAATGGCATTTGTGTCCAATTTTATCCTATTAACCAAGTCTGTTTAATTAATCAAGTTCGCTAACGTCACCATGTTCCAAATGTTCATATTTTTTTATTATTTAGCACATTGTTTAAATATGTGTAAAATAAATTTTACGTATAATTTTTGTTGTTGTTGAAAATCAATTTGAGCTACTAATCTATGATAAAAAATACAGTTGTAGAAGAGTTGAAACACTTCTATGTATTATTGTGGTGTTTATACTTTTGTTACGTTCTTGTGCCGGGACTTCCTTTAAATGACCTTAATATAAGTATAATGATGTGTGAAAGAAACTTTTTGTAAAACTTAAAACGCGATTACAATTATACTTTTTAATTTATTTGATCATCACAAAACATCGATGTTGTGTCACGTGGTTAGTAAACAGAGTTCAAGTTGTCTGTTTACGAGCTGCTACTGTATCCAATATTTTGGACCCAACCAGTCACTGAATCTCGGTTATATTAACCGCTCCTGAACCTTAATGTCTGTATGTTGTTACAAATTGAAAAATAAATATACTATTCTTTTCTTGTTTTTGTCAAGCAAGAAACAATTGTAAAAACCTTATATTCGTAAGTGTCTCTGATTTCTATGTTTTTGAAATTTCAAAAATTTCGCTAAGTTTAAATATTCTGGAGGGGTGTATAATTTAATTCAATAAACATGTAATTATTGTTATTTTATTGTCTTTTTATTTTTAATTGTTTTGTTATGATTTTTTTAAGTGTGTATTTAAAGTAAATAATTTTTCGTTGAATTATTACAAGAGTTTTTGCGTTGTAAAAATTTAGCCTATTTTTAAACAGAAAATAAATTAAACAAATGAATTAAAACTTAAGTATAATAAATTAATATAAAACACATGTGGATTTGATAAAAAAAAAACAACTCTGCATTTAGGAAATAAATAAAAATTAATTGATAAAAAATGTTATTGTTGTATATAGTCCATCTGTTATATCATGAGATGAGTCCAACAGGAAGGGTAGAAGGGGTGGTAGGGGTTGACTTAAGAAGTATTTAGAAGTGGGGGGTGCCTGTATGCATCCATGGTATCCCGGCTGGACTATACAATTGTATTTTATTTGTTTTTTAAACACAAGCTTTTATTATTTTTTGTTTTATCTTATAATTATTTATTATAATTTTACATTAATGAACTCTTTGTGATGTAGTGTATAATCATGGTAATTAATATGATGCCCATTATTATTATTAATTATGTATTTCATGTAAATATTAAAACAAGAATACAATAATAATTATTATTAAATAAATAGGATTTATTTTTCTCGCCTTCCCATTCCTTGTATTCCTTCAATGGTTACTAAAAAATAATTAAATATTGTAGACCATATTTAATTTTGTCCAGTAAAATTGTTCCATTTATGTGCCTATTCAGATCAAGTGTTTTTAAAACAAGTGAAAAAAAATAGTTTAATAAAAAAAAACTTTAAATCTTTCTATTATCACTATATAACCAAGATAAGATTTGGAACAAGGCAATAACACCAACACAGTGTCAACTCCGTTTTAAAAACAATGTGTAAACAGCGGACAAGCTGGTGTCCGTATCACTTATGGGCATAAAGCACCTCAAGCTGGTATTCATATCACTTATGGGCATAAAGCACGTCAAGCTGGTGTTCATATCACTTATGGGCATAAAGCACCTCAAGCTGGTATTCATATCACTTATGGGCATAAAGCACGTCAAGCTGGTGTTCATATCACTTATAGTCCCCTGTTTTGGGGTTACACCGACTTGGTCGAGTTATCCATAAACATCACATAAAGCAACGCGGAATGAAAACTATGATCTGCTGTAAAAGCTCTAGTTATACTAGGTACAGTCAGTTATTAACCTGTGAAGGATTTTACCGAATTTACATAGGAACAATGTATCAGAGCGTGAGCTTAGTAACTAACGAAATTAGAGCATCAGTGTTAATACAATCATTACCGCAACATAATTCCACTTGTATAATCATCGCCTGCTTTTAGGCTTTTAGGTGATCAGCTTATTCTTTGCGATAGTAATCCCTAGATGTATTCATTAGATTGGTTTATTTCAATCGTTTTAAGTTTAAAAAAAATTGAGCCTATGCTGATCATATGATTTGGTTGGAATTTCAAGCCTGCATTTTTGAGACGGTTACGACCACGATGTGTCCCGGTTTTAACTTCGGAAAGCTTCTGAATAGTTTGGTAAGATTTAGGTATATACTTATGGAATTAGAAGGCCAAGCGGTACTCCCCCTCCCTCCAACTACCCTCCCCTTCCCTCCGTTACAACTTTTATGCAGGCGATCCCATCAACGTACTGTTTCGAAAGTTCTAAAAGGTAAGAGATTAAGAAAAAATGTGTTATTATTTGTTTTAAAAACTAAAAATGGAGCACAAATTAAAAAAAAGAAAAATATGGATATTTGGATGGTAAAAATATTGGCGTTATTACATATCCTAGAGTTAAAATGACAAATTTCAGGTAAAAAATACAAATCAACCATTAAATTTATTTTGTTTTGCTGCTAGTTAAAAATAAATACTAAAATTAATATTAGCAAATGAACTAGATTAGATACAGTATTATACATACACAAATATATACATATATATATACATAATATATATAATATATATATATATATATATATATATATATATATATATATATATATATTATATATATATATATATTTATATATATTTAAATGGGTGACCCTCTAAGATTAATATTTTATCTAGAATCGCCAATGGTAACACCATAAGTGCATAGAAATGCAAACAAATGATTCCAAGAGGGGGCTAAAGGCCAACTCCCCCCTTACGGTTTTATAACCTCCCTCCCCCCAAAGAAAAATAAAGTTGTCTTTTTAGCTACTAAAACTACTATAAAATTTAACTTATTAACTATTACGTTAATAAGTAATATTGGTAATAGTAATAACGAAAAAGTAATTACATTAGATCTTATTTAAAAATACAGTATTCTAAACCCAGATACACACACACGTATATATATATATATATATATATATATAAAATATAAAGCCCCCCTTACATCCCCTTACAGGATGTAATGTCTTAAGATAGGCTATGTGCTCTCTAGTTTCATAGAATAAGTAAAAAAAGTTCCACAGAAATTAAATAAATCCAGTTGGAATTATAAGTTGTGGGCCTTGTGAAGTTAAAGATTAATCGTCATGGTGGTGCAACACAGCAAGTCCTACATCAATTCTTATATTTCTATTGTGATACTTATGCATATGTATAAGTTTTTTTTAACATAACTTATACAAGAGATAACATGGGGTTCCTTTTGTTATGCAAGTCTTGGTAATATGGAGGGGTAAGCATTTACTGGAACTAATTCATATTGCTTCGATTACAACTTCCATTGCTTTTTTAAATACATTTTTACTCATATTAACATTCAGATAAAAATCGGGTATGAGGCTCAGAACTTTTTCTCGCTACATCGGATTTGCTACGCTGTTCTCTTTACTTCGCACTGAAGTAATAAGAAATTTGTGTTGCTCGTTTCTAGAATACTACCCTCGCGTAATGCTTCTTATGATGATTTATTATCCAAATTTCAATTTTTCATGGATTTTTGCTGGATAATAACGGATGACGTCCTTAATTCAATTCATTGGGTGGTATAGAAATATACATTGCAAGAGGGGCATACCCTATCTCCATTTTAAATTAATATATTAACTAATTTGGGGAAATCCAATACTAAAGCATGTAACAATTTTAGAAATGCGTGATCTGCTGATTTGCGCTGCTTTTAGCTAGCGCCAAAATAAAATAATCTCTAAAATTGGAATATCTGCACATGAGCCTTCTAGAGTTTTCCTTTTTTGTGTTTATTTTATTGGCAACACTGATAACATAAGGTAAGTTTTAGTTTATATCGTGTTTTCGTACTTTACGTGCTATCCGTTCGACGTACTTGCTAATTTAAAAATTTTGTATTCAATTCTGTGAAATGTTTGTTATAATAATGAAGTAAAAGAAATAAAGTCACTATAGAAAAGGTAAATTACATGTTTTATTTAAGATTTTAAAAGATTTATTGACGAAAGTTTATTGCCTTAAATATTACTTAAAATTACGATTACTTATGTTTAAGTTGTTAAATTCAATAACGATCATTTAGTACGTTCACACACACTCTAGATCCGCGGATCGTATTGAATACGTATACAATACGGTCAACTAACTTCACGGTTCTTGCAGCGTATTTGTTTAGTCGATCGAGTGATAACTGATCCCACCAAAACATGGCGTCTTGTATAGTGCAGCTTCACTTTTGGTTATAAGGAAGTTTAAAACAAAATATTTATTTAATGAAATTGTGATTTCTTTGCATAATAATAAAGTTACACTAAAAAAATAATATTCCAAAAGTTATTTGATCAAAAACGGTTATATAGAAGTGAAGTAAAGTGAAATAAAAGTTTGACGAGAAGGTTCTCGTCTCTAAAGGTACACACACAAAAAGACAGCGTATTGGGGGATCCATTTAGATTCCATCTCCCTAGTTCTAGCGTATGCGATCGGATCCCCTCCGCATGGTTCATACAGCTTAAATTACCGTATTGAGAGATCGTACTCGATACGATACGCGGATCTAAAGTGTGTGTGAACGTACTAAATATTCGAAGGAAAAAAACACTTATCACACGCAAAAATTGAAAAAAATATAAGTAGTGCACACCAAAAAAAGATTAATAAGCCCCTCGTTTTAAGTGGTTTTTACTAATCTAGTATTTAAAGAACCACTGAAACCTCTATTGAATATGACTTAACATATTTCATACGCAAATTATAAATATTTTATACCAAAATGTAAAAAAAAAATGCCGAGTAATGTAGGTGGTTTGTTTACATTTACAAGGGTAAAACAAGATGGCAGTGCGCATAGGAAAATTTGATCTTCTAGGGGACAAAATGTGAAGTGCATGCGATTTCTGTCAGACATAATCGCATTTGTTTCACTACTTGGTCTATAAATTACTTTTCTTCACGCATTGAGAGGTTTGAAAAATATTTTTAGGGCTCTCAGGGGCTCTGCGTAACATCGTTGTAACATGTAACATTGTAACATCCTGAGTAGTTAAGGTTATAATTAATTAATTGTTGTCGGTTTATCCCGCATTGCTTGTGTTTTGTTTTTTTGTAAACGTTCTCCTATAACTTTATTTGATTTATTTGAAAGTTTATTTATTTATTGGATTATTTATTTCTCACCGAAGGTGTTCAGGTTACTTTTTCTTTAAAAAAATAGGGAATAGGGCCTCTAGTAATTATATCTCCATGGCTACAATGCTGTGTTAAGTCGCAGTTTAATGATAATAGGACAGTTTATCAAATAAAGCTTATCAAATATTTCGAATTACAAAGATAGGTAACCGATTTGTATTTATTTTTAGTTATAAAAATAATTATAGACTAATTTAAACGGTGAGATTATTTTCCTAAGGTATAAATAACTAAGCGATGTTAGCCTTTTGCATAATAAAGGTGTCTTGGCTACTTTTTTGATGTTTTAAAATTGAACCGATAGGGCCTGTATAGTATGATGTGTATATTTATGATATTGGACTTGAAAAATTTGTAAATAAAAACAAACAAAAATTTGTTGGAATAAAAAATATGTTAGCCCTCATAGCCCTGAGTAATGAGTAACTTTATTCCAACCTCCTCCGAGAGTGAGAGAGCCTTACAGTCCATCATGGATTGCAAGTGGTTGTTGGCAACCGCTACGCTCAAAGTAAAATCTAAAATTAGCGATCATTTATTTGAACAAGAATATTATATTAACTGAGAGCATAACCTGGCATGCGAACCCCAGACCTCCGTAGTGTCGAAGGTCAGTATAATAACTAACGCCTTAACAACTTCTACTATGCAGGCGGCTATTATGTAATACATGTCAATCGATGAAACCGGAATAAATGCTGATAATATATTCAACTTCGTATTTTTGTTAACTATACATGGTAATACATATGTTCAAAATTAAAGCCCGATCTAAACGCTAATTGAAGATTTGTGATTTTTCGAAATGTTGGTGGGTTCATTATTGTGGGTTAATGACGTCACACATTTTTCATAACATTAAATTATTGTGGCGAAACGTCGCCACAATAATTTAATTTTTATTATTCCGTTCTTGGACTATCAATGTTAAAAATAAAAATTCTACATAAATTTTAAGGACAAGATAAGATGGGCTCTGAATGAAATTAGATTCTTCTGTTTATAACCTTACCATTAGAGGAGGTTTCGCAAAGCAATGAGTTTTCGCAAAGCACCTGAGAGTGTATAAGCCTCTTTACGCATTTAGATAGAGAATGACTCCTTTAGTAATGTTTCTCTATGGTTTCTATTGTTTTGTTTTGAGCTAATATTCATTTTGTGACGTCACACTCCCGCCCCAGATCGTATTCACATTTTATTTCATGTAAAAAAAGAAATGACTTTACAGGAAGTTAAGAAGGAAATTTCGTGTCGGTTAAAAGTCAAGCCATGATGCTGGTTTTTGAACAAATCACTTAGGGATTACATGTTCTAATCTATTTTAGGGCGTAAATTTATGAAAAAGGCGTGACACAGCGGTTGTTCAACACGCGACCATATCCTTAAATCTTTACCCAGTAATTCTTCTTTATAAAAAACTCGTATTCTTTTACTGATAATACGATTTGAATCAGTTACGGTGCAGGTTATAAATGTAAATGTTATTTTATTTAGGTTAATTATTTAAGTCGAAATATATTACTTGAGAGGTCTGAAACATCATTTTGGGGCTCTTAGGGGCTACACAAAACCCCTGAGAGTTCTCATTGAAACCTCCTATACAAGAGTGAGTTAAGGTTATAATAAATCAATTGTTTTCAGTTTCCCACACAGTGTTGATATCTTTATTAGTATTTTTATCGTTCTACTATATAAGTTTCTGTTCTTTGTTCTGTTTATTTGATTATATTAGAGTAATATATAAGCCAAGTAGGGAAACTCCTATACTAACCTGTGTAAAAAAATTCAGACATGCGTGATCAGCTGATTGCTGGCTCAAAAATGAAAAATAGCTAAAATTGGAATAACTGCGCATGCGCCTCTTAGGATTTGATTTTTTTACTTAGATTTAATGGCAACCCTGATAACAATAGGTGAGTTTTACTTTTAATCGTGTTTTCTTACTTTAGTATGTCCGTCATAGTTTAATGATTTTGTATTAAATTCTGTGAAATAATTGTTAAAATAAATTAGTTTAAAAAAAAGTGAAAATATAGTAAAGGTAAAGTACATGTTTTTATTAAAATTTTGAAGAACATTCAGACGACACTGTATTGCCTTAAATATAACTTAAAATTACGATTGCTTTTATTACATTCAAAATTCTTTGGTTAAAGTTGTTAAATTACTAATTACAATTAATATTTGAAGGGAAAAAACAAATATGACTCGCAAAAATGTACAAAAATAAATAGTGCACTCGAAAAAAAAGTTTAATTGACCGCTCGCTTTTAGTTGGGCCATTCCATGCAGAATCAGCCAATTTTGTGCGGTCAAAATTTAAAAGTGAATGATACTTTATCTATTTATTGTCTTTTGCTTATTCTAAAAGGAAATTATCGAATTTTCTCAATATCTTAATCCGTTTCTTGACAGTGCTTGTTTGTTTCTTGAAAAATGTAATTTTTTTCATTTTTTTGATAAATTTTAAAATAACTGTAACTTGTTTATTAGTTGAGATAATTGAATGAAAAAACAGCTGTTGTAACCAGGAAAGACTATATTTTTAACTAATACCTGGTTTTTGTTTTGGGTGTGAAGCGTGCAAAGCTTTTTTTTAACCTAAAAATGCATAAAAATAGGCAAATTCTGGCCAATTTTTATGGGGAAAAATATATGAAAAAGTAATAACACAATCTTGATATTATTACAGTAATGACCCCAAAGAGTGCCCTTAACATAAATATTATTAGGTTTTTAATATTTACAGCCCTTCATGATTTTTAAGTGTGCCGGAAGTAGTATGTATTCAATTTTTGCCCTATTTTGACAAGCTATAACTCTGATGGGGCAACTTTTAAATATCTGATATTTTTACATTAAAACACTGCATACTAGTGCTCAATGCTCAAAAAGTTTCAAGGATGTGATATCTCTTATTTTTAGAGAAATTGGTATTTATATATACATACTTTTATATGTATAATCATATACTAGGGAGATTTATCACTGTTTAATGATGTGGGTATTCTAACACCGATGTGCCTTTATGAATTTTGTTCCAACTCAATTAAAGGGAAAAAAGGTATGCGAATGTAAAAAAATATCAGGGAATCAGAGACATGCACTGCATAGTTCCTGAAGGAAGCAATAAATTGATATTTAAAAGAACTTCATTATCTAGGTACGAAATCCAGCATTTATTTTTGTTAAATTACATTTATTTTTTCTTATTTTTATCTTTTAATTGTCAACCTTCATTTCATACATGAAGTATCACTTCTATAAATTTCTTTAATATTAAGAATAAGTAGAAATTGACCCTTCGTCAGTTTAAAATAACATACTATCATTTTGAGATGTGCTAAGTCCTAACATGGTTATTAAAACATTGAATAAGCAGACCAATTTAGTGTCAGATCAGTTTCACACATACGATACTGTATGTATGAAGCCATCTCATAGGCAAAATTATCAGTTAAAATTCGCTAAATACGATATACTGCTATGAAATAAGTTAGCTACAATAGCTGTGAATAAGTTATTTAAAAACTCCAAAAAAATAAAAACAGTTTTATTTAAATTAATTTTCTTATATTATATGAGAGCAATATAATTTTTGAGGGGGCTAATTTCAAACCAGCTGGAGGAAGGGGTTAAGCCCCTAGCTCCTCCCTAGAATTGCGTATAGCGATAATATAAGGATTTAAAATAAGTCGTACTTTCCTCATAATTAGTGATAAATCTCCCTATTATATGATTATACATATAAAAGTATGTATATATAAATACCAATTTCTCTAAAATAAGAGATATCACATCCTTGAAACTTTTTGAGCATTGAGCACTAGTATGCAGTGTTTTAATGTAAAAATATCAGATATTTAAAAGTTGCCCCATCAGAGTTATAGCTTGTCAAAATAGGGCAAAAATTGAATACATACTTCTTCCGGCACACTTAAAAATCATGAAGGGCTGAAAATATTAAAAACCTAATAATATTTATGTTAAGGGCACTCTTTGGGGTCATTACTGTAATAATATCAAGATTGTGTTATTACTTTTTCATATATTTTTTCCCCATAAAAATTGGCCAGAATTTGCCTATTTTTATGCATTTTTAGGTTAAAAAAAAGCTTTGCACGCTTCACACCCAAAACAAAAACCAGGTATTAGTTAAAAATATAGTCTTTCCTGGTTACAACAGCTGTTTTTTCATTCAATTATCTCAACTAATAAACAAGTTACAGTTATTTTAAAATTTATCAAAAAAAATGAAAAAATTACATTTTTCAAGAAACAAACAAGCACTGTCAAGAAACGGATTAAGATATTGAGAAAATTCGATAATTTCCTTTTAGAATAAGCAAAAGACAATAAATAGATAAAGTATCATTCACTTTTAAATTTTGACCGCACAAAATTGGCTGATTCTGCATGGAATGACCCAGTTATTTAAACAAACCTAGAATTTAAAGATTCGCACTTAAATCTCTATTGGATGTGACAAAACGTATTTCTAACACAAATTATTAACATTTTATTCTAAATTGTACAAATAAATGCAATAAAAACAAAAATGTTGAAAACCGTAAATAGTTTGTTTACATTTACGCCCGTAGGAAAATTTGAGCCAACTCCCTGGTGGACAAAATTTGAACTACATGCCAGGTCTGACAGAAGTCGTGTTTGTTTCCCTACTTGGTTTATATATTACTTTAGATTATATTAATAGTTGCCCCCCTTAAATTATTATAAATTAACCTTCTTCTGTTAATGTAGGTCTGTCTTAAGTTCTTAATTCTTCCCTTGTTTCCATCCGTTCCTAACCTTTTTTGTTTATAACCTTACTTGTTATGTTTACTAAGTTTGTTCAAATTTACTAATATTAGTTCAATAACTTTTATTTGTGTAAGTTTTTTTTGGGTTTTAATTAGTTTTTTGGGGTTTTTAATCTGTTTAATAAGGTGTGCTATCGTTTTACTTGATGTATCTTTTAAAATGATAGGTATGTATGGTTGATAACAATTTGGAATAGCTTAGATGCAACAAGCTGGAATAGTTAGATTATTCTACTAGTAATGATGCAGCGTTTCACTCTGCGAAACGTTTAGTTTGTAAATGTTTTAAATGTAAGCATTTTAGGACTGCAGTATTCAATTAATTAAGTATCATTATTATCAACAGTCCATTAAATATAGATATTATTCAAACAACTAATAATATCTCCATGGGTTGATTTACAAATATTTATAGCACCTTACTACAAATATTTAAAGTGTTTTAATACAGCACCTGTATTAGTGCTGCTAGGTAGGTGCTAAAACAGCTGCTTTAGCACTTTTGGGGATAATTGTTTGAATTGACTGATTTGCTTAAATGAACTACTCAAATTTACCCTAAGCAGTTGCACATTTTAATATATCAAAGGCTTTGCACCACCATTACTTAAACCTAATGCAAGAGCTAGACGGAAATTAGCGTTGATCGTCGAGCCCCACAGGTATTAACAAGGAATTTATATAAAAGGGAAGGAGCAAATGATACCGGGGTCGCTTCGTAACCGCGAATCATTATTCCCGCTAATCCTCATTCATGCGAAAATGCATGGCTGAATTTTCGCGCGAGTAAGTTACAATCAGAGATAATGATGTTTAGTAATTAACATCATAGCAAAGGTTGTGTAAGGTTCTAAAATAACCTGATTTGGTAAAAACCCTCCTGTACTATTTAAAAATTTTCATACTTGGTTCTTTGAAAGTTAGTTTTTGACTCTTGTATTACCTATTTTTGTTTTCATCTGATAAAAGAGCAGGATTTTCTATATAATTATGAATTACAGGCGTTTTATTACGTAGTGTTAGGGTTTTCTATGTAAATTTTGGTTAAGTTAACATTTTTTAATATATTTAATTCTATATTAATTAATTACTTTTACATAAATTATTAAACTTAAGGAAATACTATATCATTTTGTACAAATATTTCTCAAATGTTGGGGGTACCTCTGTCATATTTATGAAATAGACAAGTGCCAAGTTATATAAAAGAGCGTAAAACTAGATGAAAAAGTCTTTCGTGACGTCATGACGTCACTCCACTTGTTTATAAACTTTTTTCGCGTGAGTGCAAGACAAGAATTTGGACCCATTTTTTTATTAAGTTTCTTTTTGATGATGATGATGACGCAGGCGACCAATCTTACCTATCAATGTAGAAAACTTAGCACTCATAACACTACTACGTCCTGCTTACCGTCAGGTTATAAACATGTCGAGCCAAAATTTATTTCCTTATTAATGTGTAGAGGTGAACTGTACGCATTTAATGTTATTCTTACCTAGTTTTAGATTATTAAGTTACCCTTTGATCCAATTTTGGGAACTGACGTAAATTATTTTGGCATGATGCCATTCAAGTTATTTAACTTCAGTGTTTATTCCGGCTAGAGTCGATCATCCCCTAGGTCGACTCTGGAGTTTCACATCTTGCTATCCATAGTCAGAAATAATTCTTAAAACATAAAATTCTTCTTTAGCTGGCTCTCGCATCTTTGATACATTTTTGAATGCTGCAATTGAAGTAAAACTATCTTAAGTTATTCTTAGCCCTCAATAAGGCATTTGCACCCTTATGCGGAATAAATATAGTTATACTAAGCTCTCAATAATATCCCTCCTAAGAATTTGAGCTGAATATGCGCCTGGGCCCATTCCAGGCAAGCCTCAGGATATAATTAAAGCGGTACCTTCAGCTTTGGCTCAGAAACCAACTTGACTATCCAGGGAATTAAAGCTCTTTTAGGATAGAGCGATATTAGTTGCAGATTTATCATTCGACTACTTTGAATTTTCTACGACATAACATTCCAAAACCTCTACTTTTTGGGTTTAGAGGGTTATATTATGAAATTCGTAGATCTTTTTTTAACTTGAAGGACGTTTAATCTCTTGACAGGAAGCAGCCAGTATAAAGTTTGTAAAGCCTCAACACAGTATCAGGCGGCCACTATAGTTTTCCCAATGCTTAAATGATCTCCCGAAGTTATTGAAGTTTCTTCTTATATTTGCTGTATTATAAAATTCTTCTATATACAACCCACCGAATAATCTTCATTGTTATTTTAAAAATGATTTCGTTACTTAAAATGTTAAATGTTTTTAAATGCTAAAAACATAAAAAACCTGTTTTCATGGTTGTTTATTTACAAAAAAAAACAAAGAATATAATTACAAGAAATAATTAGTTTTAAGATATTTACACCCTTCTCAGAGTATGTAAAAAATAAATATATTTTGGTGGTGACCGCGTCAAAGTAGATAAAGAATCCGACGTTTTTCTTCCACTATGGGAGACATCTTTAGGGATAAAGGACATCATGGATTCAAAACTGAACTCAGTGACAAAAACTGAAAACTGGAAAAACTGCTCTAAAAAACTGGAACTGAGTTCAGTTCCAGTTTTAAAAACACAATGACGAGCATTGTGTTTTTATCCATGATGTCCTACATCCCAAAGTGGAAGCGAAACGTCGGATTCTTCATATAAATTGACGCGGTCCGACCTAAATATTCATGACAAAATCCGCGGAAGCCTTCGCAGTTTATTATTTTTATTTTCTACGAAGGAGCCAAAAACAGTGATCGAGCTAAAAGATATTTAGTGTACTTAACTAAATATACGATCACGCCTGTATCTCATAATTAAATAATTTCCACTTTGTTTTAAGTTGCATCAATATTCTTCAGTTGGAGCTTATCCAATTTTTCCGTTTTTTTCCTCCCGTCTGCCGGTGTTTTATTTTCGCTACGTTTTTTATTTAGTGAATGATTAAAAAGAAGGATTATATTAAAATTAAAAAAAAATGATAAATCTTACGGGAGTAAAAAAACAAAGGAAAAACGTGATGTCAGTGTAATAAGAATTTTTTTCCTGGACCCCTGGATTAAAAAGCATAGTAAGGGAAGGGGGTAGAGTCAGGACAAATGGCTGTCGGGGGCGCACCAGTATAAAAAAGGAATAAGAGGTAGTAAGAAGGCTGTCTATCATTTGTAACTGTCTGGCATTGCTATGGCAACAATGCACTGACCCTGCCAACTGGCAACAGTCACCCTTCTTATCAACATCGCTTGATATCAACTTATTCCCCCCTCGTCCGAGGAAAATTGACGTGGATGGGCCCGGTATTTCTTGTTGGAACATTAAACTTTGTTTATGACTGGAAAAGTGCAGCGGCATGATTCATCCGTTTTCATTTAGGAAGGATATAGTACCTGGGTTTTTGTTGTGGCTTTTTAGTTGAGTTATAAAGGTTTATAGAAGTAAATGGATAAGTTGGTGCACCTGCTTCTTACTTCTCTTCATAACTTATCCCTTATTTCTTTTTCTTATTCTTCCTAACTATCATTTTAACTCGTTTTCTTTCATTGGATTAAAATTAAGTAAAAATGTGACTTGAGAACCATGCATCTCATCGTGGTAAACATTCTTAACCCTAGGAATGCATATTAGTTATGAATTCCTTTCCATTCCTCCACTCTGCCCAAACTAAAATCCAACCCGGACTAAAGGTTAATTTGTAACTTTGAACTAATGATAAAAGTAATAGTAGTAATAGAATGGGTGGGCAAAGCAAAGCAACGTGGCCTATCTAGTAAATGGTCTTCGTTGTAGGGTCCCTCTTGTCAGAGCCGATCCCTCCTCACTACTCCTCCAAGTTCTAATTTCACTTTTGTTACGGTAAATTGGTGAAATCAGTCCAATAAGTACTGTTAGCAGCTGCTGCTAAAGAAACGAGACTGCTAATAGTGTTAAATCTTGTATAGATCCCGCTAGTTTATTTAAACTTATTAGTTGTAAGGTTTTTAGATGACTTTTTAACAAAATTTAAGCAAAAAAACAATTAAAATTATTATGAAACATTTAAGAATCTTAAGTAGAATATTTAAGTAAGTTAAGTAGATTATAAAAATGTGGAAAAATCGGGTGCCTCAGAATTTTTCCTTTCCATATATCGGATTTGCTACGCTTATCCTCACTATTTTGAACTCGCTTCGCTCGTACTATAAGAATTTTAAAATCACCATATTTATATTGCAGTACTTCTTCGGTCTCGCTTCGCTCGTACTCTGACAGTAAAACATCTGGTATATTCGTAGCGGTCATCTCATCTAGTAATGACCTCACTCGATGCTGCTTAACATTAGTGATCCAAAGAACTTTAAATATTTTAACCATATTAAAAACAGACAACTTTGTGAAACCCACTCCAGAAGGTCTTAAAACAACTAAAATGTGAAATCTAAACTCTAAATCTGAAATTGGTTTCGGTTTTTTATTGCAAACCTACGGTATAAATTAGGAAAAGTAGTAGATAGTTGAGATACTTAAAATTCTTACTCAGTGTCAAAACTTGAATACAAATAAATACATAAACAATACAAAGTTGCTGTGTAAGCACACTCTATACACACAAAAAGAAAAAAGTAAAGTAGAGTATAAGAATAGCTTATAGAGAGCAGAAAATGCTAAAAGCAACATTCATTGATGCTTGCTGAATAGTCTTGGTTCTAATTTCAACTTAACGTGAGTCAGGTGAATTAAGCAAGACCAATTTGAGTAAAAGTACTTAATTAAGTATGAACTTCGTGTATTTACGTTGGAAAAGAAAGCAATATATTTTAACAAGTTTGAGGTATTGTTTCGATATGCTTGAAACAGGTCTCTGGAAAAGATTTAGGAAAATTGTAGTTGTGTGCATTTTGTGTTGTTGTGAAACCTACAACTTACAAGTTCCAACACTGCCTATTATAAGTTTTTTTGTAGTCTAAAAAATAATGATGGTAGCAGAGTTTAAGTTCCGCTCGTCTGATCTAGAATCATTTACACTGAGAACGCTGTGTTTTTTTTTATTGTTAACCTCTAACTTATCTTTTAAATAAATCTAAACCAACAATAAACTCGCACCGCTTTTATTATCTGTTTCCTTTCAACTCGTACTGCAAGTTTTGATACATAATCCATGTTAAGCTGATATTAATGTGATTTTTAACATCGCAACGGATGTGCCGTGGTTGATGCACAAGCAGATTTTTTGAATCAGTTAAATATTTCTGGCTTTAAGTTTTGTTGTGAAATAATTTTAAAACTATATTTATTGCAGCAAGTCTACTCATTATGTGTTATTTTAACATATTTAGACTACTATAGCCAAGCTAAAACAAATATTTTGCAAACAGAATTGCTGAATAGACTTGAGTTCAGAGGTGTAGCTACAGAATTTGGGGGCCCCTCCAATGTGGTGCTCCCTTCCCATGGAAGTGAGGGCGCTTAAAAATTAAGGGGGAAGGGGAGGTTAAACATTGATAATTTATTAACGTTTAGACACAGTAATCTTACATATAGTGACGTATAGATCCTGGTTAAAAATTGTGCATCTACACACCTGCAAAAATACTGTCTACAGGGCAGATGGAATCACTTGCAATAAATGAATTTAAAAATAAAAAATCTTATCCCCCCCCCCTCTATCGAAGTCAGGGCTCGTCTTCACCTTTCATAGAAAGTTGATGAGTCGAGAAACTGCTTTTTCATTTTAACTATCTCAACCTGTATAAATAGAGTAGAGGGTGTATACCTATAGTAGAATACTTTTATTACTTATAATAATAGTAGAATAATATAATAGAATAATAATAGTAGAATACTATTATTACTTATAATAAGTATTATAATATAATAGAATAATAATAATATAATAGTAGAATACTATTATACTTATTGCCATTAACGGAAAACTATTAAAAAAGTAAATTATTGGTGACAACGTTTTATCAATAGTTTGAACAATTTTTTTTTTTTTTTTTTTTTAAACTAGTTCTTTATTGGCAAAAGTAATACAATATTTATTTTGTGTATACCGGAGCCATATTATATTTATTGATTAGGGTAATTTGTGCCTCTTTATTTTATTTATTTATTTGTTATTTTTGTGGTATAAATTTTGATTATTTTTTGGGGTGTGAGGGTGTTTGTTTGGGTCAAGGATAATTTTATATTTTTTGGTTTGGGTATTTTATTTTTTTTATTTATTTGTTTATTTTTTTTTTTCTTTTGGGAATTGTCAAAAGGTATTTTTGGTGGTGCTTTGAATAGGATTATATTGTATAGGTAGTTTGCAGGAGTTTCAAAAAGGTTGCCTATGCAGTCTGTGGACTGACTTTTAATGATTCAACCTGGCATTCGCCTGTAAAATTGAGGGAAACCACAGAAAAACCTCAATCAGGTTGATCGGACACGCGGGTCCTGGGTGTGAAGGTTATGTTATTATTTTTTACGTTTGGGGGTTTAACTGTTAAGGTTTGGTCTCTAGATTTTTTTTTTGAGGCTAAGGGGAATAGTTAATTTTATTTACGAATTTGAGTGTATTTATTATATATTATAATATATATTTTATATAAATAAACAAAACTGAGCGTGCAGGGTTTCCTACGCCAATACTCGTTTTACAATTCACCTTCTGCTTAGAGATTGGAACTCGGTGAGCTTAAACACCAGTATTTCAGTCAATCTTCCAGCTTTTCAACAAGAAATTAATAAAAAATATTAATTTTGAATAAATGAAACTAATTTAAAAAATTATGATGACATTTGACTGATAGTTCTGACATTGATGGTGACGGAAAGAAAGGTAGACGGTAAAATATGCATAAAATGTTTATTACGGAACGGGATACGTATGCATTTGCACATTGTGTTATTACGTATGAAATAGCCAGCTAATTATTTGTTGCAAATTATTATCAAATGAGCACGGAATCAAGCATTCGCAACTAGAAGATTCGCACGCCAGATTCGTTTTTTTAGAACAACCGGATTTTAGGTTTTCCGAATATATTAAAGCATCAATATGACCCTATTGATTGGAAAAAGTAAGAAATTACACAACTCTGACTAAGGGCTCTGCACTTGATGATGTTAAGATAGACTATACTAAGCTCTAATGGATCATGGGCTCCAATCATTGGTGGAAAATATATAAAGCACAACTCTAACTAGAGCTATCTTATTTTTACTTCAAACTTTCGGGGGCCCCTTACAACTGGGGGCTCCCTGCATTGCAAGCCCATATTTACACCTCTGCTCGAGTTCGATTCTACTGTCAAGCCAAACCTTCTTTTTCTAAACAACGCGTTACAGCTTATCTTATGTTATCATCATGGAACTAATAATGACACTGCATTCTATCTTAGAACATGTAAGCATACGTTTAAGAACAGCTATGATAACCCTATGATTGTTGACTTTAAGTTGATATGGCTGGCTACCAGACATCAGTTCTAAGTTACAAAACACATTACCCTATCATTTTTTATAATTTTCACTTCTTTATCTAGTATCCGGTTCCGCTGTAAACCAACATTTACTTAACACATTTCTACCTTTTTTACCTTCCACATTTTATCATTATCATACATGTGTTTCTTTTCATCTATAATCATTTTTAGTGTAAAAACATATTGTGAATAAATGCTTGTTTTATTCAAATTATCAAAGAAAATGTAAGAGTATAACTGTCTTCACAGTGAGCAGTGTGGACTCATTAGGCGTAATTATTACTATAAGAGTGATTTCAAAAAGTTGGCTCATGTTATTGTATTTTAATGACTCATTTACGTGACATTATTTCACTCCCGTAACGTAGGCAAAGGTTAAAAATGGATAATCTATTAACGTATAGATAAAATAATCTTTCACATAGTAACGTAGATCCCAGTTAAAAGTTAAGCATCTAAAAACCTGCAAAAAGACTACCTACAGACTTATAAGACTCTAAGATTGAGTGAGAAAACAATTAATTGAGAGTTAATACTCTAAATTAATTGTTTTCTCTTAATTGTGTTTAATTAATTTTATCTTATTCATCTCTTAGTTGTGTTTTAATTCTTAATTGTGTTTTGAGCGTCTGCTGTTAACGCGGCAGACGCTAAAAGACGACTAGTCACTTATTGACATAAGTATAGTCTAAAATTTGAGATAGAATGACATAAAAGCATCTAGTATTATAAAAGGTAGTAAACAATTCCTCAAGTCCAGAAGACCATGATAAGGAAACTTAAGATTAGAAAAGTGAAGGTAGTATCCATGATTATGTGGACACAAATGAAGTAAGAAGTTCTAACTATTCGGAGCAGAACAGGTGCACGAAAAGAAATTTAAGTATCTTTAATCTTAGGATCATCTCAGTTTTATCCATTGTACTATAGGTTTCATGAGGTATTCGTGGCGGAATGGTGGTTGCTGGATGATTTCGGATTTCTTTTTCTCGGGATTTTTCAAGTTGGACTTCTATTCTTTCTTAATGCAACTAATGGCTTTCAGATTAGCTTTTGTAACATAGACACAAAGATATATATGATGACTCATTATTGTACCTACCCACCAAGGTTCACTAAATGAACTGTAATTTTAACTTATTTAAACATGCAGTCTCAAAAGTAAAAATGATTTTCTCTTTTGACTTGACAAATTACTCCACTATTTTACATACTCATATCTTTTAAACACTTCTCTACACTTTAAAAGACACTTAGTTACTTATACCAAAATTAGAGCGTAGACTCAAGGGACCAAATTTGCTTTGATGCTTCATCTGTTTCACTCATACCTTTAGATAAAGCAGAATTTGGATATCTAGATTCATTAATGTGCATCAGCCATGTACTCAGTTACTAAGCATTAATGACTCTCTCCACGCTCACTGAAGTCATACAGACTATCTAGACAATTGCGAAGTCTAGAGTATCCACTAATCTATAGAGCGGAGGCTTAAAAAGCGTCTTTACCTTAAGTACTGTCTCCCAAGTCCTAGTTGCTTCTCAAGCAAGTGTGCATGCACTTTCTTAGGTTTTTCATGCTGATGACTTCCCAACATTTATTAGGTTATATATAACTCTTTGAGAACCAACTCTTTTGTTTTGAAGTTAAGGTAACGATAGCAGTCCCGTTATTTAGCCTGGAAACATCCGGTCAGTCTTGGCCACTCAGGGTTTGGCCCATGGAAGTTAAAGTTAAAACCTGTGCTACCTTGTGCTAGAGGTAGCAGATACCTACAGGTGGCCATAAGTCTGACCCCTAACCTACAACGAGATCAGTTGACGTATCCTTTGGTTATGCCAGAACTGTGATAAGGATGAGTATTTTGCCACGCCGCGTCTCTTTGGGCCTAGAAGGCTAGAAGTATGCTTGATTTACTTTATAAATGCCTTCAAGTGTAAATTTCATCCCCATCTGCTGAGGCAAACCTTAGGCAGCTCCAGTTTTAACAAAGTCTGCCCCTCTCTCTTCACAGTTTGTAAAGGAACTTTACATTTCCCATTAATGATGGTAAAACTTAATAGCTCTACGGCGTATTGTAAAAGCAAGCGTAGCGAATCTACTTGGCAACATTGAGGGGTTGCGTGTATTCTATCCTTTGACTCACAAGACTGATAACCCAACGTATCAAGAGCCAGCTGATGTTGTTCCCTCGTCCAACAATCCCTATGAATTTTAACATGTCATCTTGATTTTTTAGAACAATGTATAAAATAATTTGTAACATTTTTAAAACTTAATCCGTTCGAGAGTGCTTACGAAAATCCGCTAAACACACACACACATATATGTATAAAGTTATTTAAATTCCATTTTTTTGCCATCAGGGACATCCGAAATGGCTTTTGGTCTCACTTACGGGCCCAACTTCCGCCATACGGGCCACTTATATAGGATTTTTTTTCAAAGAATTTTCACTTTTAACTAAAAGTCTGTTACTTTTAGTGCTCGACGTGACCTTTAAAAAAATCAGAATAATGTCGTTTGAAACGTACTCCGTAAGATTAAGTTTGCTAAATAGAGATTAAATAGCAACTTATAATAGATTTACCCTGCATAACCCCTGGACCGTTTTTAGGGAAATTTCTTTTAAAAAAATCGCAAAGAGGTGGCCCGTATGGCGGGAGTTAATTACTCCTAATAGTCATCCATTCTTTGAATTAGAATTGGAAATGTAGAAAGCTCTAGATATAGATTTATGAGGAAATTCCAGCGTGCTATATACTACTTTTATATTATGGCGTCCTATATCACTATTAAATTCTTAAAAAACTATAGGGAATACATGTCACTCCACTTTCGGCAACGGTCACTATACCATGTAATGTGTTTGGTTACCATTGCCTAAATATCGCCATTTTCTTAACAATTTTGATAAGTTGAAAAAGTTAAGATAAAGCATACCATGACATTAATTGTTCTAAAAACTTAAATATATTCTAAAAAATTATCAGTAATTCGATAAATATCATTAACATTGCATTCCATAGAGAGATTATTACTAGAGGGGCCCTATAGGTTAAATTTTGAAACACCAACAAAGTAACCTGACCACTTTCGCTTATAAATATAATCAAATAATCAGTGCAAAATTACATTAACTTATATAGTAGAACGTTAAAAATACAAATTAGAACACAAACAATGTGCGGTAAGCCGGAAAAATTGATTGATTATAACCTAAACTCATTCATGGAGAAGGGTTCAGTTCACTACTACTAAGGTTGTAAAGCATTTACCGAAAATTCCATCCAGAAATGGATTAGTCAGCAAGAAAGCGGGCATTTAAAGAAAATCGCCCTGCTTGCAGAACTCTTCGCAAAAATTATTTTGAAATTATCAACTTATATACTATAAGTTTATAGTCATTTGTAACTTGACTATAAAAAATTATCGTTGCTGCGATAATTCGAACAGGTTTAAAGTACTATGAGTAGTCGTACTGACTCTGGACTGGCTTTATTCGATACAGCGCCTTAAAAAAATGGGAAAACTAAAGTTTTAATTTACTGACCGTATTTTAACTTTGCCAGTAATTTACCTCGAGTTTTCGGGTCACTTAAATCTATTGTATCGACTTCGGAATTGTTTCATTCGATTCAGCGTACTCAAAATGTTTTGTTTATCGACCGTATCTTAAGTTTTTTTAGTAATTTACCACGGTTTCTTTGACATTTTGGTCACTTAAAATGATTCTTTTGACTTTGGACCTTTTGATTCGATAGATCGCCACAAAAACAACATATGTTAACCCTTAATTTTTCCAATTTTTAAAAAAAAATTACCGAAAATTTGTATGACGTCACAACAACCTAGTCTTCAATGAACCCATTGAAGACTCAACCGAGTTTTGTACCAAGTTTGATTTAAAAATATTAATCTATTTGAGAGGTAGAGTTCTTACAAAAATAATAAATAAGGATGAAACATTTTCTAACTCAGCATTTTCTGACGTCACAACCACAACTGTTGTTATATATATATATATATATATATATATATATATATATATATATATATATATATATATATATAATATATATATATATATATATATATATATATATATATTGACGTGATAAGATTTACATGATTGAGTATAAAACCATTCAGATTTTCAAAACATTAACTTTAACTTGTTATTCTTACGCGGTAAGGCAATTTAATGAAATTAATTAAAGTCATTGCGTTAAAGAATTATTTTTAATAAAGGGAGTAGGAATTGTCAATGTTGCTGTTAATCCCCTTGTATCCACCCTTGCTGTTTATTATATCTGGAACGTCAAGCTGGTTATATACTTTAGAAAACAATTGGCATCCCTGTACCCCTTTCTTGTAGTAATTTTCAGGAATTTTTAAAGACCTCGGATTTAATATCATTGTCGTTTTGTTCTTCAGCGAGAATTACTTTTTTTAACGTTGATGTGATTCTAAATGTTAACAAATCACATCGTGCAAAAGAATTTATGTATTTTAATTGTTTCTATCTTATAAATGTTATAAAGTTCGTAAATGTTTTTACTTTTCCTCATTTATACCGTAGGTATGTAGGAAAAGTATTTCGTTTGCAATAAAACCGAAACAGGGATGTCACCGGAATTATCCGTTTTAGGTGTTGAGACCTCCTGAGTGGTTTTCACAAAGTTGTCTTTGTATCTGTTATCATCGTAGCTCCTAGTGTACTTCTGCTAGAGAGTTAAAACTTTGTAGAAAAATCAATCTGCTGCTGTAGTTGTGCTATTCGGAAAATATTTTTTTATGACGTCATTAACCCGCAATAATGACTCCGCGAAAATTTTAAGCATCATTAAACGCGGAACAATGGTGCAATCAAATTGTAATTTAGCAAGCATGTAGCAATATATAAGACTAACATGTGTGGTTTCATCTCATTATCAGCAATAGTTCCATTTTTATCAAATGACTTGTATACGTTTTTTAAACATTTTAAAAAATCAGAAACTGATCCAATTAAGTCGTGGTTAGTGCTGTATGGGTGTCCGCTGAGAATGAAACGGATGCATTTACTATCTGAGGACGAGTGAAGCAAGTCCAAGCACATGCTGCAGTATAAATTTGGCGAATTGAATATTCTGAGGACTATCGAAGCGAGTCCGAAGCAGGGAGGATGCGTAGCGAATCCGATGTGATGAGGAAAAGTTCAAAAGTACTGCTTACCCGATTTTTTGGATATGTAAAGCTTTCCTTACATATCCAAGGACAAGTCGCGTAAAACATATAATCCTGCAAAATAGATACACATCATTAATATCATGGCTGTAATAATAATAGTATTTTATTATATTAAGAAATAATAATTTTGTTCAAAAGAATAATGGCTAATCGAATTTGATAGAATGCCTGTGAGCTGCATTTTAAGCACCTTCAATGATATGATTGAGGAAGGTATTAGTTGATTTTTTCTTTATTCATTAAATTATCGATAAAAGAGTAAAGTTATGGTGAATAAATGATTTTCAAGAAAATTGCTTTTAGTTGGGGTCTGTCACTCTGATTGAGTACGTATTACTGCCGCCGTGACGAATGTGAGAAAATTGACACGTCATGTCAGTTACCTATGTTTATGTTGGGTTATCTCTTGAATAGTTAATAGAGTCTTTAAAGGAAGGTGTCGGAAGAAACCGGTCGGAATTATGAATTCTGATATAATGAAGGAGGGACGGTTTTTAAGTATAAATTATTTCTAATGGATAAGTAATGTTGTTGTCTGGTAGAGACGGGTGTCTGAGGGGAGTACCCCGGAGATATTGGAGATCCTCATGGGAGAACGGCTTCACTTCCATTAGATCGGGGGCATAACATACCTTGCCACTTCTCTCACCCTCTCCCATTCCCTCAGGAGTCATCCACTTAGTTCCAAACCTACCTCACTATTTTTCTTGGCTGAATGGAAAATATTCGTCAATCCGACAATCTGACGACTTTTTCCATCGATATATTGCTACTATCTTACATATCGTGAAGAATTTTTACTTTTTACCTTAGACTTTTTAAACAAATCACTGTAGTAAGTTATATTTGTTCAGAAAAAAAGCTATAATTTTTGGTCTCTGTCTCCAAGCTATATGTCATGGTGCTCCAGAGATAGCAGGTAGCTGGAAGATCCCTCGATTTAACGATTTCTATTAGTGTATAACGAATTTTCTTGATATGACCAAGATGAAGGTCCTTAATAACATAGGACGTGTGATGAAGATTTAGGGATAACATAGTTTGCTGAATCAGCAAAATGTTTAAAAAAATCGGTAAAAGTAGATATTCCAATTTTAAGGCTAAAAAGCCCCTTGCCGCTTCGTCTGGCTTTCGGACCTCCACGCCAAAAAATTTAATTTAATCCTTGAAATTATACCTATTACACTGTACTGTCATCCATACATAACTCATTCTAAAAGGAGAGGATTCAAATTATTTGATTTATTTTTTATCTTCTGAATTCTTTTTTATCTAGTTAAATTAATGACGGGCGCTAAAGCTATATTGAAGGAATATAAAGGAAAAAGTAAATTGATATAAGTATCTGTTAGGGCAAAGGAATGGTTTGAAATGTTTGTTTATTTGGGATAAGACGATAAGACCCGTACGAGGCTGGAGTTTATTGGCTCGGTAGAATTCTTCAAGGTATAGGAGACAATTTCCTGGGCTGGAAATGAAACGTCAGCTAGGAGCTACCGTGACCGGTGGTCAACTTACTATCTGTTGGCTTTAATTTCCTGCACTCCGGTTCTATGCTTTCCCACCTAAATGGCTAAAATCCCCTTTCTGACAATTCCTTTTCCTAATTTATACTTCTCCGTTTCCCTTATATAAGGTTTCAAGATAAATTATACTTAGTTACTTCTATCTAAGGGACGTTTATACGTACCAAATTTTAAATACATTATTTACGGGAGACCTAACATTCTTTCATCAAAAAAGATGAATCCCTTAAACAGAATGATTTTCGACATGCACTTATTACAATTAGAACTAAGAATAATCGTTTTGTTCTTGAGAAAGAAATAGGTAGATTCTTGGCACAGATTATGATAATCTATATGTAGTCCCAATGTAATCAAGATCAATGTAATCGCCTTTTTGGCCCTAAGCCTGAACCGAGAATTTATGAAAATATGGCTAAATATTATGGCTAAGATTAAATAGCCAATATTGTTTGGCTAACCATATTGGTTATTTATTGAATAGGGCAAAATCTAAAAAGATTAGCTATCGTTTTGGTTTTGCCCCATTCATTCAAAATTTATTTTGAATGAATTTTATTCATGAACGTTATTTCCATAGCGCATATAAGGTTCGTATATTTTGCTTGAATATACTATCTGTCTTTTTGACAGAACATTTTTTACTATCTCCAATATGTTCGACAAATTCTCTTGACTTTTATATTATTTTGACTCTTGACTTCGTGATTCATGCGATATTTTTAAATTTTACTTTCAACACAAAATAAAACATCGGGTGCAGAGTACCTCGAAACTTTTATGCAGTGGTTTCGCTGCGCTCATTTTAACTATGTTGGACTCACTTCGCTCGTCTTCAGATATACTAATCACCACAAAATGTATACTGAAGCACGTCCTCGGACTTGCTTCGCCCGTCCTCAGATGATAAAAACATTCATATCTTCCCAGCGGACACCCTTCCAGACACGGACCTTTTATGATCTAACAAAAACCGTATACTTTCCTTACTAAAACTAAACTTAGTATACTTATTACGTAAAGGGATGCATTTGTATTAATTTTCAACTCAATTAGATTATTCTTTTCAACGTTTTACTTTTTTAAATTTAAATTGTTATTTTTTATTTTTTTTAAAAAAAAAACAACGTATACAAGTCATTTGATAAAAATGATCTAACAATGAGATGTATGAGATATATGAAAACTAAAAATATGCTAAATCTCAAACCGATTGACAAATTATTAAGCGTTTTATGAATTTTCAAAATGTTTGCTGTCATTATTTCCATTTATTTGCGTAATAAAAAAAATTATTTCTCGGATAGCCAAGTTTGAACTCTCTAGCGTGAATACGCAGGGAGCTACGATTATAACGGACACACACACAAAAACAGACGAATTTGTGAAAACAACTCAGGAGGTCTTAAAAAACCTGAAACGGATAATTTAGGTTAAATCCCGGCGGAATTTTTCCGCAAACACAACACAATACTTTTTCTATATATCTGCGGTGTAAAGGAGGACAAGTAAACATACGAATTGTTTGAATTATTCTTGTTAAACTATTTTATAAAATGAATTATTTACGAAAATCACTAGGCTGACTTCCTTGAATAATATAAGTATTTATGAAGCTCACTAATCCTGTTGAATTTTAATCTTTTAGTTTCTATTATGTTGTGCTAACCTTTAGAACACTAATTAGGTTAATTTAGTCCCATCGAATCTGGTTTCTAAACTTAAACCATTATCAAGATATCATTGACTCTTTTTAGAAAAAAAAAATATGAATCCTACAATTATGACATGACTCTGGGCGGAGTGATACCGCCCTGAAGTCTATTACTAAAAGTTAAAGTTTTTCTCGAAGGGACCCCCAGTGGGCGGAACCCTCAATCCATGAAAAGGGTGCGAGACCTCATTTAAAACTGCTTGCCTCATCAGAGGGGTCGTTGTTCTCGCTGACTGATGATGTTTATTTCAGCCAGTAATGGTCGTTACATAATTGACTTGCTCCCTTTATTTCAAGTATTTTTTCACTTATTGACTTTTTATGGTTGTTTTTATCCAAAATTTCCTTTTTGAGTTCAATTTTAATTTTTTTACTCACTAAGGAATACCATTGCACAATAAGTGCCCAGGGCTACTGCTTAACTTAAAACTTTTTTTCCTAATTTTAATTTTGCTCAAATTGAGTCTAGTTAACTTTCATAGAATTGTAAGGCATAGAGTTATTTTACTAGAGGGGACATAGCCTATTCCTATTTATTAAGAGGCTTGAAACATCTTTTAGGGGCTCTCTGGGGCTCTTTGTAAGTTCATTAAAACCTCCTTCAAGAGCGAGTTAATGTTATTAGAATTGATTTATTAATGTTATAATAAATCAATTGTTTTCGATTTCACGCACATTGTTTGAGCTTTGAATTGTATTTCGAACGTTCTATTATATAAGTTACAGTAATTTTGTTCTGTAAATTTGATCATATTAATAGTCGAAGGTGTGTTGTTACTTTTTTGATGTTTCGAAATTCATCCAAAAAAGCCCTAGAATAATAAAATCTCTAAGAAATATGACGCAAAAATTCCCAAGTTGGGGGAATTTTCTTTGGGGTGCTTGTGTCGTTGCTTCATTAATTCAAATTAATTTCTTGCGTAAATTTTCGATTTATGCTTTACAGTTTGCAATTGTTTACTCCTACTTGTTTGTAAATTGTCCTAATACTATAGAAAACTATGTTTATTTTTTTTAAATCAGCTTTGCACACGATTTTCTTCTATTATTAAAACTCAGTTTAAAAAATATTATAAATGTTGTAGTGAAATTTCTTTGCTCCACTGTTAGTGGGAATTTGCTAAAACCAGGAACCTTAACTAATATCAGCAGAAATTTAACAGCTCATATACTATTAAGAAAAAAACGATATTTTTAACCATCTTTTAATAATTTTTGTTGTAACGATTTGACGTTTAGAAAGATTACACAGAAACAGGCCTCAGTTTTGTATAATTTTTCGTAGTTGCGAAATGTTTCGATATCAAATATTTTAAGAGAAACAGGTCTCAGTTCTTGGTTGATTTCATTTCCAACTTTATCTATATTAATATATTAGAATGGTATTAAAAACACAATCAAGAGATATAAGAAGCTTAGCCCAAACACTTGGCCGGGCTTTCCCTCCAACCCTGTTATTTATTATAGCAGGATTATCCACATTATTTCCTGCCTTCCTATAAGACCTTCGCTTTAATCTGTTGAAGCTTTTTTCTACTTTGGGTTGCTCATATTTTATAACCACGGACAATTTCCCCCAACCTTTTTCTTTAATATTTCATAATGTATGGAAGATTCAATATTCTTAACTTGATACGTTTTACCATGGTAACTAACTTTAACTATCTTCAATGGTATAACTAGCTTTAAGTATCTTTCATGGTAACTAACTTTAACTATCTTTCATGGTAACTAACTTTAACTATCTTTCATGGTAACTAACTTTAACTATCTTTCATGGTAACTTTAACTATCTTTCATGGTAACTAACTTTAACTATCTTTCATGGTAACTAACTTTAACTATCTTTCATGGTAACTAACTTTAACTTCTTTCATGGTACTAACTTTAACTATCTTTAACCCTTTGTTGTACGGGGTACATCATCCTGTCCACCAGATCATCCTGTCCACCAGTACACCTTAAGGCAGGGATACGCAAACTTCAGAGTACCCGATAAATGGTAATTGGCGGACCCTTATCCTTATTGCCTCCCCCTCCCACTAAAATTCAATTATTTGTACCTATCGCTTACATTTCTGTTTAAAACGTTATACATTTAGACTCGCGAAGCAGCTCTATAATTTGCACGAAAGAGCTTTAAAAATTGTAGTATATTAAATAAAAATAACTTTATTATTTTAAAAACATACATACATCGTAATATAAGTAACAGCATACATTTTTTATTAATAATATCCATCAATTGTAGAATGAGTACAAATTAATGTATTTACTTTAAAACAATATATTAATTTTAATAGCTGCAAAAGCTTTGGCTTGTCCGCGGCTATGTATTGCGCTTAAATATTTGCGCTATTATGTAAACAGATTGATAACAGTTTGGTTATTGTTTTTTTTTTTTTTTAATTTGTATTGTTACAAAAATTATAATAGAAAATAACAAAAAAATATAATAATAAAAATAATTTTAACAATAATAGATTATTATTAGATTATTTTGATTTCATCAACCTTAATCAGATTCAGCAGTTTATGAACAAATCGCTGTAATAAACTGGAATAATTAACAGTGAAATCGTAAATGTTTTATAGTTCCCTCATAAATTGCGATGACTTTCGCAAAAATTTGAATTATTTAAAATTTGGACGCCCATTTTTTAGCCATCTTACTAACTACAAGAAATAAATGTTTATGTTTACCCATAAAAACTTTTTTGACAATTCCTTAATGCATAGACATATCTAAAACATTTTCATATTTACAAATAATAAATATGAAAATAGGCTCATAGGCTCGTTTTTATTTTAGAAATTCATTAAAAGCATAATTGTTATTATACTTATAATAAAATTAATGTTTACAATATTTTCTCTAATAGCTCGCGGACCTCCTAAAATCTTCCCACGGACTCGCAGAGGTCCGTGGACCAAACTTGGCGTAACTCCGCCTTAAGGTACTAGCAAGTGATATTATAACAATAAAGCCAGTGTTATTATAATTATAATTTCAAAATTTGCATTTATTCATTTTTATATTTTTTAATAAACTTTACCATTTGTAATATTCTATATGCGAATACTTTACTAGCAAATAATAAATAACGAATGATTGATTATAATGATAATAAATTAATTATAATAAAAATAGCTATTAAATAACTAAGTTAAGGATATATAGAGTAAGGATTTTTAGTTAAAATTTTAATTTATTTTATAAAAAAGATAATTTTGAATTTTGTTGTAATAATGTATTGTATGTATTTTATGTAATAAAATTAATCGGCTGAAAATGTATTCATGTTGAATGAAAGAGAGGACCTTATGGTTCTAATTCTGCGAGGTTAAATAAATCAGTAATCAAACTGAATCTAGTAAACTGAAAATCTAGTGTTAATGATGAAGATAACGACAGCTAAGGACCTTGTAATTCATCAGAAATAACCCTTTGTAGGTTGGTTAATAACCAACCTGTCGAGGTTATTAACCACAGGTTAATAAACCCTTACGGGATTATTGACCTAAGGGTTAATAACAACCCTCTTTGGTGGTTGTGTTAACGGTTACGTTGTCTTATTCAGGCAATCAAATATACTATCTAAAGTTGCTGATAATTTATTTAAACAATATTGTTATATAAACTTAGAGCGTCGCCTCAGGCGCGAACCTTTGACCTCCGTGGTGTCAATGGATGGACTATGGAGGCGTCTGATAATAATATATATATATATTGATATATATATATATATATATATATATATATATATATATATATATATATATATATATATATATAATATATATATATATATATATATATATATATATAATTAGATGAGGTAATAACAATCTAACTGCATTAATTAATATTATTACAACTTTTTGAAAATTATAATTAACGTAAAAATTATGTCTTAATTGTCCCAAAAATCAGATCTGTTGTCCATCTTGCTTTACAGTTGTAATCCTACCCGGTCCTTACAGTTGAAGAAAATTAAAGAATAAAATGGTCTAAAACAGTTTTAAAAAATGTTTGATTGGTCACGGATTGTTAAACCAAAAAATACAAAAGCGTTTTGAGTAATGTGAGCATCAGTAAGTAAATACAATAGGAGCTAACTGTACACACGCAATTCACTAACATCCAATTCAATTATTATACATTGCCGGAAAGAAACAATTTTTTAACAAAAATCATTGCTCTGGTGTCACTGAGGATGTCAGTCATTGAACACGCAGGCGCATGGGCGACGAGTCATGCGTAGTGTTTGTTTAGTAGCTTGTAACTAAAGGTTAAGCATGCAAGCATGTTTATAATTGAGCCATTTGTGAACTTTTTATGTATTGCTATGTATTTTAATTTAAAATGCCGGCATTTTAAATTGAATTATTGAGTACTGTGCTAGGAACAGATGTAGTTAAGGTTTTTTTAGTTAGAACTCTCGAGTACTGTGCTAGCTACAGATGTAATTGTGGTTTTCTTTGAGTCATAACTCTCGAGAACTGTGCTAGCTACAGATGTAGTTGAGATCTACTTAGTCAGAACTCTCGAGTACTGTGCTAGCTACAGATGTAGAGGTTTTCTTTGAGTCATAACTCTCGAGTACTGTGCTATCTACAGATGTAGAGGTTTTCTTTGAGTCATAACTCTCGAGTACTGTGCTAGCTACAGATGTAGTTGAGGTCTACTTAGTCAGAACTCATGAGTACTGTGTTAGCTAAAGATGTAGTTGAAGTCTTGTTTAAGTCATAACTCTTGATTACTGTGGTAGCTTGAGACGTGAATGATGTTTTCTTTGTGTCCAAACTCTCGAGTACTGTGTCAGCTAGAGATGTGGTTGAGGTCTTTTCAGAGTCAAACACTCAAGTACTGTGATGCTAAAGACGTGATTGAAGTTTTCTTCGAGTCACTACTCTTAAGCACTGTGCTAGCTCCAAATGTGGTTGGTGATCTTTTAAAACTTTTGTCGTGTTATTTACGACTGTTATTGACTTTATAGAAAATTTATTTTTCAGACACAACACCACAAAGATGACGCACAACTTGACCTAAAGATTAGCTGAAAATAAACTCTCTAGCATTAATACTCTGGGAGCTTCGATAATCTCGGTACTGAATTTAGTACAAACATAATGCTTTCCTATATATCTTCAGTATAAATAAAGAAAAGTAAAAATGAAGAAGCAAAATAAATTTAAGTGGCAGATAAATGTTGAAGAACAATGAGAGTTTAAATAATTGTTTACCTGCTTTATGTCGCTCTGATCAGCATGCAAAGAAACTCTTATCCGTTTATAGAAACTTTTAATCTTTCATTGTCTGAAGCCCAACAAGTAAAGCAAGTTGAATTCTGGAGACTGATTTTACCATTAAGGATTGATTTTAGATTACTTTTAGTTTGTCATTAGTTTTATTGTAGTTTTAAGTTGTGCCATGTAATCAAATATTTAGGTTTACTTTCAGTTTATCTTGAGAGTCATAGAGATATATATTAGAGGGGGCATAGCATATCTTAATACATTGAGACGTCTGAAACATCTTTTCGGGGCTCTCAGGCATAGATATATATATATATTAGAGGGGGCATAGCCTATCTAAATACATTAAGAGGCCTGAAACATCTTTTTGGGGCTCTCAAGGGCTCTGTGTAACCTCATTGAAATCTCCTTTATGAGTGAGTTAAAGTTATAATTAATATATTTATTTCGGTTTCCCGCACATTGTTTGTGTTTTGATTTGTATATTTAACATTAATAAGTTTCTTATTTGTGGACTTGTAAAACAATATATAAATAAAAACAGATTAGTAACACAAAAAGTCCTTTTATTTTTTAATATATAATAATAACTAAGCTTTCGACTAAAAATTAGTCATCATCAGAGTTTAACAAATATAAAATATAAAATGAAAATACAATTTTACAGACTACTTCATATTGCACCTTGGTATGTTTTGGTAAGCTATGTTAAAAAACCTTTAAAACTGTTACATTGAAGAATTTTAAAAAATATCAGTGTTACCAATAATATTAGTTTACTAATATTAGTTTATTAAATATTATTTATTAATATATTATTAATATTATTATTATATTATTATTATTATTATATTATTATTAATATTAGTTTACTACTGATATTTTTTAAAATTCTTCAATGTAACAGTTTTTAACGGGTTTTTAAACATAGCTTACCAAAACATACCAAGGTGCAATATGAAGTAGTCTGTAAAATTGTATTTTCATTTTATACTTTATATTTGTTAAACTCTGATGATGACTAATTTTTAGTCGAAAGCTTAGTTATTATTATATATTAAAAAATAAAAGGACTTTTTGTGTTACTAATCTGTTTTTATTTATGTATATTTAACGTTTTACTATATAAGTTATTGTAATTTTGTACTGATTGATTATAAATACAAGCGAAGGTAGTCAGGTTACTTTTTCGATGTTTCACAATTTAACCTATTGGGCACCTCTAATAAAAATATCTCTATGCTTTCAGGGGCTCTGTGTAACCTTATTGAAACCCTCTTCAAGAGTGAGTTAAGGTTGTAATAAATTAATTGTTTTTAGCTTTCCATACTTTATCTGTGTTTGATGTGTATTTTAAACGTTCTTAAATATACTATAATTTTGTTCTGTTTATTTGATTATATTGAAAGTCAAAGGTAGTTAGGTTATTTTTTCGATGTTTCAAAATTCAACCAATAGGGCCCCCTCTAGTAATAATATCTCTATTATATATGTTTTACTTTGTGGCCGAAGACAGGTAAATCTTTAACTGACTTATTTGAAGTTCCCACTAAAACCGTTTTAAGTAAAATTAGATGAAGATAATTGTTTCCTTTTTAAGTTTTAATAATTTATAGTAGTTATTACTTAATTAATAGTTATTTAACTCGATTAAAACCAAATATTTAAAAAAATAAATCTTTTTTTAGTAAAAAATATAGAGGCATCACTGGTGAAAAGCTTAATTGTACTAAGTTCATTAATTTTTGTTGACTTTTTTTAAAAAAATTCACTTTAATTACAGTATTATTACAAATATGTTAGTTAACATCATGAAATGTTTTTAGTTTATTTATTTTTTTAATTGAAGTAAATAATTAAAAATTCTAAATCTATTATTAGTATTATATTAATTGTGTAATAATATTATTGCATTATTGTATATTATGTAATAATTGTAAATAATATTTAGACAATGAGTTTATCGTTATGTTTAATAGCTATATAATTATGTAATTACTATATTAGTAATTAATAATATTAGGTGGCCTTTTAAAAGCATTTAGGTTGACTTTTGGTTTATTTTTTTTCATTTGAGAGATAAAAGACGTGAGAGGGGCGTGTATAGACTCGTAAAAGGTTCTCTAGGTAAACATAATCAAGTAAAAACAAGATAAGATAACGAAATTAATAATCAGAGATTAATTCAGCCGAAAAGATATGCCAAGTATACTTTTTCGAGAAACATATTTTTTGGTGTACATGCAATGATAATTAAATTATTTAATTAGTTGTCAAAAATCATCCTATGTATCATCAAAATTTTCTCCTTTTTTTTAAAATTTGAGTCTCATTATGTTCAGTGCTTCTTTGAGCATGCCTTGTCTATTGATTATTATTTGTAATTTTTCCATAATGCTTTGGAAATTCATTATATAGTCATTACCGTCAATAAATAAATACTCCCAGCAGTAAAATGACACTTTAGTGCCTCGTTACATAACCTACTATAAAAACAGATTTATCAATAACAGAGCAATTTAGCATTATCTAATTAAAATTTTTTATCGGCGTAAAATTAAAACTAACTTAATTCTTTTTTTTATCTTTAAACATGAATATATTTTTAAATATTTTATCTGAACGTCACGCATGGAATTTCTTCATATATTTTCCTCTATTAACATAGTATCCATTATAATTTTTTCTTTATCCCCATTGGTGAATTCCGAGTCATGTTATTTTTTAAATATAGTGGGGGAGTTAAAAAAAAGAATTCTAATCTCTACTTTTTATCTTTCAGAGTTTGAACGGTGGGTCTAATGGTTCGATACGTCAGGTTGCTATGTAATTACAGGTTTATATTTTTATTTTTTAAGGACTGTATAGGCTGCAATACATTTTATGTATATTAATCCCCAATTTATATACTATACATACTAATATATACGTATTACGTATATTAGTTGCTTTTCAATTCTCTTATACTTTAATTTAAAGTTTATTTCAACTACCTATATTTTTTAATTTCTTTACGCTTTATTTATTTCCTGATTCCCTTATCAGGAGACATATTTTATTGTTCTTACCAATTTTTAATATTCAATGATTCTTTTAAGATTTGCTGACGTTTTCGCGTTCACTTTGCTATCCCTTTCTTATCTCAATACATTACTTACATTATATCAATTTTGTTACGAGCTTATTTACGCTTTTTATGAATATCTTTTGATACTACCGAGTTTTGTAAAACATGTTGAAACAATATAATTGAGCGGGAGACACCAATGCAATGCCACAACTGGGAACTGTTTCATCATTTGACATTCGTCATCATTGATGGCTCGACATAACGTCATGTCCTACTCTGTTTCGTTACGTCTAGTTCATCAAGCGCTCGTCTCTCGTAACTACTTCACATATCATTCTTCTGAAGTTTAATTGAAAGTCAGAGTGAGTTCAGGCTCTGTCGGCGACCTGATGAGTTAGACTTAATGAAACAGAGTGGGACATGACATTATGTCGAGACATCAATGATGGCGAATGTCGAATATGATGGAACAGTTCCCAGATGTAGCTTTGCATTTTGCTTGTTACATTTCCTATAGGTGTCTCTCGCACAATTATATTGTCTTTTTATAAATGTTTATATATTATATATATATATATATATATATATATATATTATTATATATATAATATATATATTATATATATATATATATACACATACAATACCTATAATTTATATTTAATACTAAACTGGTCTTAATCGATTTAGCTAGTACCTCGTTTTACCCATTAATAGTTTTTAAAAATAAATTACGACGTCAAAACTTGGGTTAATGATGTCATATTTTTTTTTTATAACAATAGGCCCCGTAACCTCTCCAACATCTCACAATACGCAAACCTTCGTTTCGATTTGAGGAAGCCTTCGAGAGTTATCGTTCGCTGAACAAAAAATAGATTATACATACATACATACATACATATATATATATTATATATATATATATATATATATATATATTATATATATATATATATATTATATATATATATATATATAATATAATATATATATACATGATATACCTTAATTACTTTGTGATAAATGTGAAAATGTGTTTTAGATTTTGTATGTAGCTTTGCCGTATAGATATACTATTATAATTTTTTCAAATCATCAGTTGGAAAAATGAGGAGCGAAGTTGTCGAATTTCTTAGCAACTAAAGAATCAACTTCCTCTGCTGTTAACTAATTAATCAGCAAATTCATTAATTTTCTAATAATCCCTGAACGCTTTAAGTCATATCACCGGATAATACAACATGTAACCGTGACTCACCAGTAAAACTTAAATCTTTTAACTTTAATTATATCGTAGACATCGTACTCTGATACTTATAATCTTTTTTTTATCTTCTCATCAATTATATTAAAATCCTTTTACATTTTTTTTTATTTCCAAAATCTAAACCTTCACCGATAGCGAACGTCAAACCCATGTTCAAAAAATCTAATACAAAAAATAAAGCGGCTTCAGTACAAAAGATACAAAATGAAAAAAACTACCTTTAACTTAAAAAATATATAATGTAAATTATTAAATCCATATTATATAAAGCAGAGTTGTAATTTAAAATTTAGTGTATGGGATACATTGTATCATACATTATAATAGATACATAAATTAATGGTATGATCAGCATAAATGTGCTGACTAATTTGTATAAAGTTGTAATAGTTAGGAATAGTAGTTGCGACCATAGGCCTGAACAATTTCATCAAAAACCGTCATATTTTATTTTCTATGTCCGAGTTCCGTAACCAGCAATACACATATCGTTTAGAAAAATTCTTTAGCTATAAATTCATTAATGAGGAGTTTGGTGATATTCTAGTTTGTGTAGCCGAGATTGAATAATTTCTAGTGAGTTTTAGCGAATTTTATTTAAAAAATCGCTTATTAAGTGGCAAGCATACCGGGCTCGAAGGGTGTAAGTGTGAAGCAAATCTATTTCAGAGGTCCCAGATCACAGAAAAAGGATTTGCAAAACTTCTTATGCTGTGTGTATGCTAAAAATTAGCACAGAACCTTTAATGAGTGCAAATAATGCTCAACAGTGCCCATTTTAGAATAATGACTATTTTTGTATAATCTATGGGATAAATAAGCGTATTTTCTTTGAAAAAATCCGGAAAAATCAAATAAAACGTTGTGATACTCAGTGCTAGAGAACTACCTGCAGCTCAGGTCATAACCTGAGCAATAGCTAAATTTCCGGCATATGCTTTTTAAAACATATACCGGAAATTTAAGCAAGATTGCGCATGCCTTTGAGAGAATATTCGTCTTACCATTTTACTGATCGAATACAAGGTACCCCGAAACTATTCCTCACTATGTCGGATTTGCTACGCTCTTCCTTACTAGTTCATAATTTCTTCACTCTTATGTTGCATGTCATCTTTGACTGCGTATAATTTTAATAATCAAACTACACATTTTATTCGGGCGACGTATAATTTTAAGAATCGAAATACATTCAATCTTCGGACTGTGTATAGGTTTTATAATCAAACTGCATATAATCTTCAGACTGCGCATAATTTTAATAATTAAACTGCATATAATTTTCGGACTGCGTATAATTTGAATAGACAAACTGCATATAATCTTCGAATTGCGTATAGTTTTAATAATAAAACTGCGTATAATCCTCAAACTGCGTATAATTTGAATAGTCAAACTGCATATAATCTTCGAACTGCGTATAATTTTAATAATTAAACACATTTATACGGCTACAAACTGCGTATAATTGAATAGTCAAACTGCATATAACCTTCGAACTGCGTATAATTTTAATAATTGAACACATTTTATACGGGCTACGTATAATTTTAATAGTCAAACTGCGTATAATTTGAATAGTCAAACTGCATATAATCATGTTAATAGTTAAACTGCATATAATCTTCGAACTGTGTATAATAAAATTTACAAAAAACGGTACAATTCAAGTTTATTATTTTCGACGCAAAAAAGGTCCTTAGATCTGTTTTTTGGGGCGCTGAATCAAATGAAACGAGTCCGTAGTTGATACGATCATAAGTTACAAAAAACCAGTGGTAAATTACCAGAAACCAAAATTACGGTCCATAGAATATAAGTTTTAAGTAGGGTGTCGTTAATAAGTTTTAAGGAAATGCGCTATAACCTTTAAGATAGTTAGTGCATTTCTTTATAAGCATCAACTGAACTTTAAACTAGTACAAATAATGGTGTGCACTGCTAATTTTAGTGGTATTGTTTTGCATAACCAACAAGATAAAGATGCGTCTTTACATGTAAACTCGTATACAACTTATTCGATAAAAATTGAACTAATCTTGATGAGATGAGACTTATCTAAATCTAAAATCGATTGAAACATTTTTCTCCATTGTATCAATTTTTTAAATTTGTGCCGAGTCATTAGTCATTACTTCATTATTGCCGGATAATGAAGTCATCAAAAAAATATTTTTCGGATGGTACAACTGGACCTAAAAATTGATTTTTGAACAAGTCAAGATGATAACAGACACACCCGGACCCAGATTTATAAAACACTTAGGATGACTTAAAAACATCTGAAACGTATAAATCTAAATCCTGGTTTCGGATCCAGCCGCTTCGCGACCTCTTCTTTATGGGCTTTTGGTCTGCTTAAAAGAGTTTGGTTTTTTTAATATTTTTTATTAAATACAATGTTGCAATGTATTTAGCAAATTTTTATTGTGTGGTTTGCTTCGTAGCTAATTTGTTTTGCAGGCTTTCTTCACGGGCCGACTTGGCCAGCGAAGAAGATAGAAAAATAATGACAAAATAATTAATCAGGTTCCATTATATTGTTACAAATGATCGGACAATAAAATTGTCAGTTGATGTAGTTATGTGTATTCGCCTTATATTTTACATTTAGATTAAACCTTCATAACTCCGACGTATTAACATATTTCCTTAAGAATTTTTTCGTGTCCTGATGCCTGGCAAAGTTTCTTTCAAACGCTTGCTTCTTCCGTGCTTAATTTTCTTGCTGGAGTTATCGATTTATGCTTTATAACCTGAACAGTAGCATGACGCATTACTACTTGTTCCTTATTTTTTTCTGAATTCATTAAATGAAATGCGTTTATTAATCACGCTGGTTATAAAAAAAACTATGCCCGTCCTTTAAAAATCTATTGGAGTAATCTAGGGTAGAATAGAGTAAACTCTGGATTAGATGAGTGCGCGAACAGAAAAAGAAGAAAAACTGTAAATAACCTTTCAAGAAAACTAACCTTTTTAGGTAAACAAAATAAATAATAGTAATTTACAATAAATCTACAGTTTTTGTTCAATTTACCAATTAATACTTTGTTAGAAAATTTAGTTATTTTACGGGATCTAAAATGCTTAAGGCAGACCTGTCAGTTCAGTTTAAAAAATCAAGTTTTTTACCTTACTTCGCGTTCAAATTAAGAAATTATTACTCAAAATTTGAGTAAATATTTAAAATTTTATTAATCTGCACTATCTTTTGTAAAATATCACCGGGACATTGCTAGTTTTAAATTATTTTTGTTAAAATTAAATACATGCATATATTAGCTTTTAGTTGGGTCTAGTAAATTCGATATCAGGCACTATAAGGGTTGCGATCTCTACAGCATGGCTCTTTACTTCTTTTTTCTTATAAAGGATAGTAAATATTAATAAAAAAAGTAACTATTTCCTAAAATTTCACGTATTGATTTCATACTTAGAACGAAAAGTACGGTAAACAAACATAAAAATTATCACTAATATCTCTTTATATTCATTTAAAATAAGATAAGATTTATAAAATTATTGTTTATTAATCGAAGAATCAGCTACCGTCGATTCTTGCTGTTGGATATAAATATCCCTGGACCGGTTTCGGCATAACGCCATCATCAGCAGGCGGGGCAACACTTTTTAATTTTATTGTTTATTGTTGAAATTCATCGAATGGATAACACATAATTTAATGTTATCAAATGTGACAAGAGTGATTTCCCGCCAGAACTTCATTTTACTCTTAGGAGTAAAATGAAGTAAAATAAATCCTACTTACTATTTGGAGGAGTAAATATTACAATTTAGACTAAGATTCTTCTCAGATTTTTCTTGGCCAATCTTCGTTACAAAAGCCAGTGAAGTGCAGTTTATAGGGCAGTTTGGAGTAGGACCGAGGACGTGCTCGAACATATTTCTTACTCCTATTTACTCTAGTGTACACTGGAGTAAAGTGTACCTCTAACCACCTCAAAAGTGCCGAGCAAACCTATAGAATACGACAACCTAGGATGCTTGCGGGACAAAATAACTCGTATTCATTTCTACCTTAAGGGAATAAAATAAAGATTTTGAAAATAAGACAAAAAACTTTATAGGGACCTCTATTTTAAATTATTAAAGCTTTTGAGGAGGAATAGGTCCAAAAGAATATAAAAAACTAATTTTGCCGAGCTTTCGATTCAGTTGTTGTCCAAACATCTTTTCGTTAGCAACCATGTAACTGTTTTTTGTTATTATTATTTATTATGTTAAGCCTTGAAAAAGATAACATTACATCGAAAGCTCGGCAAAATTAGTTTTTTTAATATTATTTTGGACCTATTCCTCCTCAAAAGCTTTAATGATTTTGAAAATAACATTTTGATGAATATAGTGATTTTGATGAACAACTATTCCTCCGTTTAAAATATTTCATTTAATTGCTTCAGTACATTCAATTGAAAAGACAGAGCTTTCTCTTTCTGTATGTACATATTCATTTATGGCTGTGCACGGATAAAATCTTTGTCCATTGAAAAACAAAGATCTTGAACAAGAGTTGAAGCGTTAATTCGATTTCCTATATAACAAAGTGACCCCATTGAGAACAAAAAAAAAAGAGAGGAGTCCATCACAAAAGCAAACTCTACATGCTTTGCACGATCTGCGCATACTTACAATAAATTCATTAACTGCGCAGGTCCTACATTTAGAGCAAACTTACCTCCCGATTGTGTGCTATTGTTTTGCTTATTGAAGGTTATAAACAAAAAGTAAAAAATTATATATTTTCTTTTTAACTTGTATCAATCATGCTAAAACATAATACTGAAGCGTCATGCGGGTTTAATCTAATTCTCTAAATATAAGGGGAAACGACAAAGTATCTTAGTTCTTTATCAGATTTACACTTTAAAGCGTAATAATTTATCTAAAGATAATTAAATTATTTATTAAATCTTTTTTAATGAATAGTTTGATCGATTTGCGATAAGTGTACCTTCCCCATGGATAAGGTATACTTATCGCAAATCGATCAAACTATTCCTAGAAAAAGATTTAATAAATAATTTATTTATCTTTAGATAAATTATTACGCTGACTTCTAGCGTTACTTATAGGTTTTCAGGGGTTCTATAATTTGTCAAAGCCTTTATTCTTTCTGGTGCGTGTCCAGTTCTAGTCTCCAGACCTAGAATGGACTACACTTAGACCATTAAATTTTATCCACACAATTTTTTTCTGTTTTTAAGTACTACAGTTATTGGTAAAGCAAACTTGATAGACTTAAGTGAAAAACGCTAGAGGTGAAGTGCTATAGGGAAATGTAGGTAAATGTCCATAACAGTATATTTTTTCTCCTTAGATATTAATATTTCTGAATAATCCGAGACTAGAATAGTTATTTATGCCATAAGGCTGAGAAGTGTGTCTTTATGTCACGGCAATTAGATTTACCGACGAGCGAAGCGAGTCGGGAAAAATTGCCAAGACATAAAGACATTCTCAGCCGGATGGCATACACTATTTTTTTTGAGGTAGCACTCATTAAATAAAGGACTCAATAAAAAAACTCAAAAAATAGCACTCATTAAACTGCGCTATATACTTAATTAAAAAAAAAACAAACGTCCAATTATTATTAACTCCATATTATCGCCGTCATTGAATTCATCCATAGCGACACACTTTTACTCAAAAATGTAAAAGCTTTACAAATAAACACACAAAAATTGTCAATTAGAACACCTTTAAAATACGAAAAAAAATTAGTCTACGAACAAAAACAGAAACAAAATGAACGTTTTTATAGAAAACTCATGAAGGTTTAACACAGATTGTTTTTTGAACACGCTACATTACAGTAATGGCGGCAACATATGAATTACTTTTACGTCATAGGAGTTTTTTTACATTCATTATTGTCCTCGGAGGTGAAAAGTACTAAATAATCTCCTATAACAATAATGATTGGCTTCTCATCCTAAAAACGGTCCAATAAAGTGCTCAATTACGTACTACCTCGAAAAAAATTAATTACTAGTTGATCGAGACTTATTTTGTTATTAACTTATAATTTAGAGAGTATTGGCTGCAATGTTCAGTAACGACTGCACTTTACATTACAATAAATAGGGAAAACATAGGAAGCCAAATTAAGAAATAAGCGATTTTTTAATCTAATTACAATAAGAAGATTGCAACTACAAAACACCAAACTCGGGTACGGAATAAATCAGAACTTTCTCTCGCCACATCGGATTAGCTTCGCTCATCCTCACTGCATCGGATTTATTTTCTTAGGATTCATAACTTTAACTTTACAATCTTAAACAAATTAAAGGTTGTAAATTTATCTAAATTTATTTTCAATAAATTTAGATAAAAGGACTAACGTCTTCATTAAGTTAATTGATATTTTAATTCGTAATAATCCAAAAAGCTCTAAAGTTATTAAACAAAGTAAGAATAACATTATGTAAAATTAACCACTACAAAATAATAAAGAATTAAAACTTTACTCGGTTTGTTTATAACCTGATGATAGGAAGGATGTAGTAGTGCTACGAGTGCTCGAGGGAGTATTGGTGGGGGTTGGCGACACCTTTTTACATTGTAAAGGCCTGATATGTTCCTTCCCTTTTATATAAGTTCCTTGAGAAATAATATCTTCTTGTTGTTATGTCAAAACTGTATCTTCTTTTAACTTTTGATAATATTAATGTCCATCAGTATTAGCGTAAATAAATAAATCAGTAAATAATAAATAAATATAATTTCATTTTTATGAAGTTTTTAATTTATATGCTTTCTTTAAGCCTTAAATGCTATTTTATTAAATTTTACTTACTGTGCGGCTATAAAGTAAAATTTCACAGCCGGCGGACATAAAATAAATTTTATTATCCCCTAAGCAATAAAATCTTTCTTTAGTGATATTTTTGTGGTTGTAGACCACAAAACCGTTAAGTAGACACTTAACGGTCGTCTTAAAAAAGATTTTCATTTTTATTTGCCGTATTGTTTAAGTAGATAAGGAAGAAGAAGTAGAGTTCGTTTAGTTCAGCATTTAGTAGCGAGTCAAGCACATTCTATTGGTTTTAACAAGAACTATTACTCGATGTTTTCTTATGTTACCGCTAGATATCAGGCCAGTTGTTATTTAAACATTTTACTTTATTTTACTTTTTACAAACTATAAAGTACCTACTTCTCTTAAGGATGTACCAGTAAGAGAAAAAAGTCCCTCAACACAAAATTCAAAATTTATATTTTCGACCAAAAACATATATGAGGACCTTTTCCCTTAGTTTAGCAATATTTTGAAAATTTTGCTGACTCAGGTAACTGAAGTCACAAAATCCTGGGATTTCAATAAGGTTTCTTTCCTCCTTTCGTTTCAAGTTTGATTTTAAAATCTAAATCCGTTCCAAAGATGATGTGTTTACAAACATCTGCTAGAAATGCGTACACGTTTCTTTAAAACCTATTTTATCGTGTATAAGGACCTTTGAAAAGGCTTTTGGTCACACGGCTTGAGTCCAATTCCTAGGAATGTTATATAATTCCTAATGCCTCACCATCCTTCCTATCAACGAATTTGTTTAAGGAAAATTCCCCAGAGAGTGTTTTTTCTGATTATGATATCGCCGAAATTTGAGGCTAGGCTTATGAGACTTCTTTGCTGAGCTCGTGTAAGTCTCTTCTACTAAAGGTAACGGTAACTTAGCCTATTTAAAACAATTTTCTGAGGTTAGAATTACATTATTTAACTAATTCTAAATATTTTGAATTTCCACCCTTGTGTACTTATTATTAAAAGACTGATTGACTTTAAGGAATTTTAAAGATTGACTGACTTTAAAAAAATGACACTGACTGTAATGGTTAAACAAAAAATTAAAAAACCATTCTGTGCGATAGTCTGCATGTCGGACGAATTTCCTTTGGAATGCGTATTTCTGTGCTTAACAATCTATTTCTTGCTTAAGGTTCTGGTTTATGCCGTATAACTTGCATGAAAATGCGCACAATTATCCTGTTGGCTGTATAATCTATGCCTCTAAAATCAGCAATGCTCACCATTATTATCACTAGTTTAATGCTCAATTGGTTTCTTTAAAGAGTTTAGTTACAGCATAAACTGGAACGTTAAGCAAAAAAAGGATTGTTATGCACAGAAACACGCATTCCAAAGGAAATTCGCCCTTCATGCGGACCACTATGCCAGAATTATTTTGTAGGTATTGACTAATTTAATATAAAAACAAGATAAAAATATTGTCCTTACCAGGATTCAAACCCAGGTACTCTGGCTTTGAATGCTCGTATCGACTCAGGACCACGTTCATACAACTCCCTGGCCCAATGTCATCGAAAACGACTTCCTACTTAAAATATGTGGTTTATCGGCCGTATTTAAGGGTTTCTAGTAAGGGACTACTTTTTTCGACCTTTTGGTCACTTAGAGTGGTCATGTCGACTTTGGACAAGTTTCATTCGATTCAGCATTTTCACGGCGAAATGTAATAGTCTTGAACTTGAACTGCTGATTTTTTGAAATTTTTGCTGACTCAGCAAACCAAGTTAATTACGCCACAACAACCTTCTTTTCAATAAGGTTCGTGTCCTACCCATTGTTAGGAATACACACACACACACACACATATCTGGGGGCACGGCAGTGCCCCAGCCAAGTCTTGCTTTATAGGGTACAAGTTTCATATCCAAGACTGGCACTGACGAACACCCTTTTCCCGAAGCAATTCGGAGCATTTTCTACCCCCTTGTATCTTTTGACTGAATTAACCTAGAATCTTTTAATTTGGCTGACGCAAAGATCATATTGAAACAATACTACTTGTGAAATTACAATTCTTTATCTGGACTAAAAGTAAAAAAGGGAGGAAAAGGGACGAAAGTGGTCAAGGGGAAAAGTAGAAAAATCAAATCAAACAAGTATCATTAAAAAATATTTATTATACACATTTTTATTTATCATTTGCACATCTAAATTAAATTAAATAAATTTATTTACTTGATTCGATCGATAGTAATAAATCATTTTATCTTTATATGAATATAATTTTATATACTTAAACATATATTAAGTTAATATAGATTAAGGCAAGTTTTTGAACTGCACACTTTTCAACTGGCATCATATTCATTAAGATTTAAGTTTTATTCTTTTAATTTTAAGTCAAAAGATTCACTTACTTACTTCACTTGACTTAAAAAATTTGTTTTGCTCCAAGAATATTGAGAAGAGTTGTTTAAGATTCTCATTAATTGAACGTTATTGGGAAAAATTGTGTTAATAATGCTTTTACTTAAATATATACGGAAATTTAAAATTTTACTAAGACGAATCCTTAATAATTATGTTCCTGTTACCCTGGTATTTTATAGAGGAAATTACATGGTATATATATTCTCCTCAAAAAATTGCCATAGAAATGACAATTGTGTTAGGATGTAGGACGTAATAGACTAACACTCTATGTACTACTAAAATTAAATGAGATTTAGTTTTATAGAACATATAGAGTTCATCTATAATGTCCTACTTCCCTGACGATGCCTCCAACAGGGGAAGCGAAACTATGGATTATCTGCATAGATGAGTTCATCACCGGAAGACCATAACTGAACTGTTTGGTTTTTTATGCTATTGTGTTTTCATCCATGGTGTCCAACATCCCTGAAGATGCTTCTTACAGTAGATGCGAAACGATCACCTAGATTGACGCGGTATCCACCGGAAGACCTAAATTTTTATGACAATAACTGCCGAAGCCTACGCAGTTTTTAAGTCAATTTTCAAAGCATTAAAATCACACATTAAAGCCGAGTCCCATAATCTAGTCTTCACTAGATTATTTTACTAGGATAGGCTAAGTAGTTATTTGGCTAAGTACCTATTGCACTTAGCCAAATCAGTTTATTATGTTATATAATTTTTTTAATTATGTTTTGGAATATCAGTCCTAAGTTTTTTTTGTTTCCAAAAATGATACTCAGTGAAAAATAAGTCAACGCAAAAACTCTCTCATAAGATTATACTTAATAATAATACTTAAAATACTCTATACTTTGACTTAAAACAATTCAAAATTATAATTTGCATATTAGTGCACACAAATTAAACAATTAGCAAAATTTCTGTTCTTGGTCTTTCATAAATTTCATTCGCAAAAACGTTTTTTCAATTATTTGTTTATAAATATAATAACAATGGGTAACCAAAGTTGATGAAGTGATAATAGAATTCATAAATTGATAACAAATTTGTTTGTAAAATTGTTAAGAATTAGTTTTAATTTATCAGTCCAATGGCATAAAACACTGTACTGTATAAACATTGACTTACTGATAGAGTAGATTATCATTCTATTTATAATTAGGCCCAAATATTTATATTATGAAGAATAATGATAACAATTTTTGTTTGTAAATAATTAGGTTGGACTTCTTACTTTAGGGCTTTTAGAACATAAATTGTAAACTTATTGATGTAATGATGATTTAATAAAATAGGAATAGGTTTTACACGCTGTTAAGCAATATTCCTGGTTCTTGCCTGTAGTTATCAATTGATTGTTTTCAGTTAATGCTGAATTTCGGATAAAGAATTAGGCTTGTTAAAGAAAAAAAGTAACAATTTGTCACCAAATAGGACTCGCGGTCCTAAAAATAACCTATTTAGGTTATTTTAGATTTTAGTTTTGTTGAAACAATCTCACATATTCGAGTTTAGTAGTAGTCTTCCTTTGAATAAGGGTTGTATTGGGGTGAAGGGTTGAAATTTTCTTGAATAGGCCTCCTGTGATGCAGAGGAATATTTACTTCTTCTGGCGAATGAAATACTTGGCTACTATGCTGAGGCTGTCTTAACAAAGGTTGACGTGATGGAGCAGGCCTTTGAATTTGATGAACCTGCTGAAATCAAATTTAAAATTAGAATCATCAAGAAATTAACAAAGCCAATTGTCCCCTAAGTTAAATAAATAAAATAAATAAACACTTTATTATTTTGAGCAAACGATCACAAAAAATATTGAATATATAAATTGTACAAAAAAATGGGGGTAGTCAGTTTTTCAACTGTTCTTTCCTACCACCCTTAAGTTAATTAATTACACTGTTCGTGTTATGATTTAAAACATATCGTGTTATTATGTATTAGACCTGTATTCAGAGTCATTACCCATAACTAAACCAAACATATTCTTTAAAGGGGATATTAGGAAACCTAAAGAAACTCTTGAAGAACCTTTCTTACAGGCTACTTTGAAGAAAAGTTATCAAAGGTTTATATTATTTTTAAGGCGTTTTATATCGAGCTGAGCAAAATGGTAACTTCCCAAATTTTTTAGGAATACAAATTTTCGTTTTCTTGAGTCCAACAAATTTTACACCATTAACATTATTAAAGCACCCCTGGGTCCCGAGCTATTTTAATAGGTCTGTAAAAAATTATAAAACAGTTTTTAACAAAAAATTAAATGAAACACTTCGTTCAAAATTTTATTACTAACCTGCATAGCTCTAACGCTGAAATGGTAAAACTTTTGCTGCAAGTAATTTTAAATTTTTATTCAAAAGTTGAAGAAAATCGTAGTAGAAGTTGGACCAATGACAAGGCAAAATTACAAATTTTGTTAAATATGACCTACTTTTTTCTTTTCTTGTAAATAAATAATTACTAGCTTAAATTAAAAAAACCCTAGACTTATTAAAGTCGTCTCTATATGAAATCATCTATAAACTGACGGTTATCAATTTTAAATGAAATTTAAGAGTTTAATTCCTTTGTAATCTATTTTACAACTCACAATAACTATAATTAATAAAATCTTGCATAATAATGCAGAGAAATTTACATTAACTTTTTGTCAAACCTCTATCTGTTACAGGGTTGTTTGAAAAATATGCGCATCCGTTCTCATCATCAATCAGAGTTAAAATTTATTTTTAACTAACCTGATGTATCGGTGCTTCTCTCAAAGGATGTTCTGGTAGATCATCTTCGACATAGAAATTCTCTGGGTAATACCTTTCTGAATATCTTAGCGTAGCATTAGGTTTGCGTTCAACCTCTTCAGCATTGATCGGTTTATAGAGATAATCGTTTACAAAGTGATATTTAGTTGATTGTGTGCAGATATTATCATTACTGGGTGGCATACAGATTAAATGAACCTGGAAATTAAAATAATAACATTAGAAAGTGTTAGTCGAAAAAGCAACATTGAATGTTTGAAATGTTTATATAGTTTATAAAAGCAACTTCAATGTTTTTATATAGTTTCGTTGATAAGATTGCAAGTATAAGATTTTAATTTTAATGTATGAGAGTAATTTAAGAATATACTCAATATACTAATTAATTTAGTCATAGGTACTATAAAATCTAAAATCATTAAACTCGTCCTTCCAATCGCAGTTTATTAGTGTATTTTATACACTACATACTGGGAGTGCAAAGATGTTCTTATTTAAATCAACCAGAAAATAATAAAATTTATATCATTTGATTCTACCGAGTTTTGCAAAACATGAACAGTTGACACAAAATAATTGTGCGAGAGACACCTTCAGGTTCTGTCGGCGCCCAATGATGTCGAGCCATCCATGATAACGAATGTTGAATGATGGAACAGTTCCCAAATGTAGCATTGCATTTTGCTTGTTACATTTCCTATGTGTCTCTCGCACAATTATTTTGTGTCAATAATAAAATTCATTAAAAATTATTTTATGATTAATTAAAAGCGAACCAAATTGATCTCGCTTTAGATTAAGTTTATTATCAGTATGCTTATCAGCTATCTATAAACTTCCTTCTAGTCAGTAATAAAGATGGTTTTTGATTTCTGACAAACAATCGTTGTAGCAGTAAATTAATGTTTTTCTGCGTTATTATTGGACTAATGGGAAAAGGCTGCGAGTAATAATAATTTACATCTAGACTGTTAGTAATAACTTTCAAATGATTACACATCTTAATGGTTTATCTTTACGCAGAAATAGAGATTGGTGATTTTATCGGTCTATTGCACAATGGAATAAAATGCATAATTAATAAGTAGATGGAACTGAATTGATATTTTTTGCAAGAAAAAAAAAGAAAAACAAATAAAACTAGCTGTAATTTTGTTCATTTAACAAGAAATGTGTTATACTTTCGCCGCATACATTAAAGAACGCTCTGAAGTCAGCTTTTTTTCCTTGTATTCCCCCAAAATGGACAAACTATTTGAGGCTTTGTTTTGAGACAGAAACAAATTTAGGCTAAAGTGGCCAAAGAGCACACTATGCAATGATACACAATAAATTTTAATTTTAGACAAAAAAAACCTAAAGGAAACGTTCCATTCACAGCACAAAATATATGCCTTCAAATTTACATTTTAATTTTTTTCCGTTAAGTAGTAAAAAAACTGTCTAGAGTCAGGGAGGACGCTCAGAAATGTTGTTCTTACCTGATGGAAAACAAATCCCTCAGGGCATATCCAAGAATGCCTTGCGTTGTCCTGACAATAATGGAAAACTTCACACCCTAGGCCATCATCTGCGTAGTAGCCGGTTCTCTTTTGCTCGCAACTGAATTTGGACTGTGGAAGTAAAAGTGTCAACCTATCAGGTTCTTCCTTTTCTTCCTCAAGTTCTTCTTCCTGTAGTAATTTAAATACAAATTTAGTTGTGGAGTTCAAGTCAATCAAGAGATTGATTTTTTGCGACATAGTGGGATCAGTAGCTAATAAATCAGTAACTATTAAATGAATAGTTGTAGTAAATAATATGAATATTCTTAGACGGTTTCGACTTAACGCCACCTAAGATCTAATGCAGGCGGGACAACAACACTCCAGCTCACAACTAATAAAGTAGCAGCTTTTAGCTTTATAACCTTTTGTTCCCCGCTAAAAATATTATCAGGGACACGTTGTAAAGGTCTTTTTCTTTAACTCGAAAACTCTAAACAATTCAAAGTGAACAGTTTTTATCCTGCTGTACGTCAGCTTACAGTGAACTCTAGCAACAGTTTTACTCCTCTAAAAGCGTTCCCATAGTTAAAAACAAAAGTCATAGTACGGTTTAAAGAACATAACATAACATTAATTATTCTTTATTCCTACATTAATTACACATAAAATAAAAGGCTTGATAAATATTATGTATCATGTTATTAACACAAGACTTACTCATTCCTAAGCAAACAGAAATAAAACCAACCAATCCACCAATAGACAGAAAGAGAAACTTTTTCGAAATGTGTTTTTTTCTTAAAAAGTACCTCTCAGTTTCAAAATATTCTTAAAACCCGCTCCTAGATTCTACCAAAAGGTCTTACATCTAATCCGTCTGCTCCACCATAAGACCCAATAGAAAATGACTTAAATCAATATTATAGCTTTTTTTGAAACCTTGCCTAAAGACTCATAGTTTAAAAAGTCTCGATAAATATTAAACAAATTTCGCCCCGTAGCCAAGGCGCTAGTGGAACCATGATATAAGCAAATTTTTATAGGTACTCGTATTAATAAAAAATACGGGAGTTGTTTACGTCAATCGTGATTTTATATATTTCAATCGATAAAATCATTACTAATGCTAATATTAAATTTTTAACTTCACAAACGTGTTAAATACATAGCAGTACGTGAGTATAAAATTTTTATCCGATCAAAAACATTTTGAAGTTTTTTGAAAATTTCACTGAGTCATTATTAACAAGATCAATTTTTGAACCAAGTTTCATTTCGATCTGAGAAAGCGTTTGAAAGTTATCGTGTCTTATAGAAACGTCTAAAAAACAAAACAAAATCTCATACATACATACACACACACAGATATATATATATATATATATATATATATATATATATATATATATATATATATATATATATATATGTAATATCCTCTAAAATATTTATATATTTTTGGTTAATAAGCCCCCTCAAACAATTCCTCCACCATGACCCTAACCTTATACGCTCATTTTTCTTTGAAAATTCACCAAAAATAAAATTAATGTCTTGATCAATATCTAAAATTTTTTTAAAATTGATTTAAAAAAACGCCTTAAGACTTTGCCAAAACATCTATAATTTAATAAGTATTACTCAATCCCAAACCATTATTCACTGCCGTCCTAATATTCCACTCTAAGACCCAAAAAATAAATTTAATGGTTCTTTCTCTACATTGAAATTTAAAAACCGCCTTAAGACTCAACCAAAAGACTGTTAAACAAACTTCATTTAAATTATATTATAGTTTTTATCCTACAGAGCGGCTTTAAGCCTAACTAAAACAAATCGGATAATACTTTTTAGAGTGTTAGCTGTGGGTTATGTAGGCGCTACAATCGTTAATATTTATCATAAGCCGCTGAGATTTTAACGAATCAAACCAGATTATATTTCTCGATTAAGGTAGCATAATAAATTTGAACAACTTAAGTAACTTTCTAGATTATTACGTCGATGAAGAAAAGTCTTTATCTTATCTTTGTTGGTTTTGAAGGGGTATTAAGGCGTAATTAGTGGATCGGAAAGCAAGGCCCACTTTCACTGGTTTCCGAGCACATTCACTTAGTCTTACTACTCGAAACATTCCATTATGAAACTTTATTCCACAGGAAGAAAAATTCTAAAAGTATTAAATTGATTTTGATCTAAAGATAAAGATAAAAGTTTAATCGGATTGTATTCAGATGTAGTTCAATCAGGCACTAATGTTTCCTCTGCAGTTGTAGAAATAAGAGAACTTAAAACAGTTTCTATTATATAACAATAATTATAATATAAATTTATTGTGTTGGAGAAGTCGAATTACAATATTAACATAGGCGATTCTAACTAAAACAATTGTGGGGGAGGGGAGGGGCTCAGCTACTTACTATATATATATTACTGTATTTTTGAATAAGATATAATCTATTCTTTTCGTTGTTACTATAAACCAATATTACTTATCTTCCTATTTAACTTTTAAGTAAAATGATTCCAAGGCCCGTATTCAAAGTCATTTTCCTTACCTAAACCTAACATTTTCCTTAAGAAGCCCTTAAGGAAAATTATACACGTTTTAAGTTTAGGCAAGGAAAATGTTATGATTTATTTGCTTAATATATTTTAAATTAGTTAAATTTAATTTGAGTTTAAGTAGCTAAAATGGCAAATGTTTTTATTCAATTTTTCAAGAATTTTATGTTGGTTCAAATGAAATACTTGTTTTCAAACCCAGTGGTACGTGAAGTCACATTTTTTTATGTTAAACATGCAGTAAATACATTAATTTTATTCCCAGCGGTCACCCATCCAGGCACTGACCTCGCTTGATGCTACTTTATTTAACGAATTTAACGAAAACCTTAGATATACTCATTTATTGCGAAAACAGATACTCTTATATATGACTACAAGCGTGCGAAATTCCTTATCTAATCTAGACAGAAGAGCCTTGAATTTTTATGGATCCTTCTCTTGCTTTTTTCAAGCAATTATACATATTTTCACTGACTCTTATAGTCTAGTGAAAACAAGGAACAACACGTCCCCCTGCTGTTAATTCAAACCTCCATACACTTTAAACTACAAGGCAGACACACAATAGTATTATAATGAATCTACTATGAGGGTACTTAATTTTACCTACCCAGTTTCATTTAGGGTAAGGGATCTTTAACGAGTACTTGACCAACGCACAGGCTCGAGACCACCGGCTTTACGTCCCTTCTGAAGGAAGAGATACGGAGAATTTTTATCCCTCTCTAAAATCGCAGAGGCCCGTGCTGGGATTGAACCCATGACTAAATAAACTCGGAAGTTTAAAGTCCATTCATTCTGTGCATTGGCCGCGTACCTTAACCACTACACCACGGGTGACTCTTATTATTTATTTAAAAAATTATACATATTAATTTAAAAAGTTTTCCGGATAGCACAACTAGACCTAAAGATTAATTTTGTACCATGTTATAAACAAACAAGCATAAACATACTGGGAGCTACGACAGTGAAAGACACACACATAAACACACATTCACTCATACAGACAGACAAATTTGTAAAAAACAAGATGCAAAAAATTAGATCGTCATGCACTTTTTATGCTTGACGATCCAGCACCAGGTCAATATGGTTAGCTTCACCCATTATTTTGAATTATTTTGATTTCTTGATAAAGAATCAGGTTCGCCTTTTCAGATAGGCAGAATTTTGAAAATGTTAGAAATTATAAAATATTTATTAGCTATATCTCTGGTTTTACTGAACCAATTTTGATTGCTAAATAATAATAAAATTGTTACAAATTTAATTTGCAAAACGTTTTAACGCGCAAAAAGAGCCATTTAACTTTTTAATGTACAATACAAACCTTTTCAAAACACCATCAAAAATATCATTTTTGCAAGTCCTGGAAAAAAAAAATACCCAAACCAAAAAATTGGAAATTATCCTTAACCCAAACAAACCCCCTCACACCCCAAAACATAACCAAATTTAATACCAAAATTAATAAATAAAATAAAAATAAAGAGGCACAAATCACCCCAAATCAATAAATAAAATATGGCTCCGGTTAACACAAAATAAATATTGTATACTTTTGCCAATAAAGAACTTGTTAAAAAAAACTTTTTAATGAAAGCAATAGAAAACGATTGGATTTGGGCGGGAAACTGAATTCAAATAAGTTGTCCGAACTTTAAAGGTTTTCTGAGCAACATTTGTTTGACTCGCTTCGGTACAAGGTGTGCTATAAGTGTTCTACAAACGTAAAAGATTTTGTAACTAAGGCCCGAAAGAACTGGGCCACTTACAAGAGTTTGAACAAGTGCTCTCCCTCTGCAACCTATCAAATCCCATTCGACTAAATTCTTCAACTTACTATTCGAACTTATAACGCTTCATGGTCACGCCAAACCAAATTTTCACTTCTAGACTTCCAATCTTATAAAAAATGAGAGCAATATTATCAGTTGTTAACCAATTTAACTTTAACGATGGATTTACAGCTCTTCCTTCTCTACTAATTTATGAGGAAAAAGGAAGCTAATAGAGAAAGGTCTGCAGTTATAATGTGACGTAACCAACTGATACCTAATCCTTGTAACAAGATTATCCCAATATACAGAAGATCAAACTAATTTTATTAAATTAGATTTTTATAGCATACATAATAAAACTTAGATTTTATGACATCCCCCCCCCCAAAAAAATCTAGAACCACTTAGGAGGTCTTAAAAACACCTGAAACAAATACATCCGGTGACATCCCGGTGTCGGATTTTTTTGCAAGTACAATACATTTCCTATATACCTGCGGTATAAAAGAAGAAAAGGGAAAATATATGCAAAATAAGAATTTATAAGGACACATTAAGGAATATAAAGTTACATTTACGTAAGATGGCCGCTGTTACGTTATTAGGAAGAACCAACCTGATGAGTCTTTCAAAAATTAGAATATTCCATTTACACGTTTCTTTTGTTCTGCGTAAAATCGCCACATGACTTCACTAATTAGATGTTCGAAAAATTACACAAACTCTCGGTGATTGTTAACAAAACATTTTTTTGAGTTTAGCGAACCAGATAACTTTTAGTATTGTTATTCAGTTACGTGATCATATCGCCATAACTTTTTATAAGAGGTAAAATGTTTATGAACACCTATTGTTATAAAGAGAACTTAGGTGCAGTTTGACATACTGAGAACTGTAGAATATAATTATAACTTGACTAGAATTGACCTAATAGCATACATACAGACACAGGCGAATTTATTGAAGTATGTCATATATATTATATATATATATATATATATATATTATATATATATATATATATATATATATATATATATATTATATATATATATATATATTACATTTTTATCAAAGATGCATATCTGGGTTGAATTTTAAGATGCACAATATTATATAGAATAGAATAGAATAGAAAAGCTTTATTTACATACAATTTTTGTTTTCTTACAAATAAAGTACAAAGCCTACCTCATGGCCAACTCAGGGCCGTCAGAGGGAGGTTCCATATATAACTTAGTATTAAGTTTCAAAACAATTGATTTATTATAAAAGCAGATTAAAAAGAAAGGAAAGATGGGAGTAAATATGTGAATATAATATATTTTTATTATTAGTATTAGTCTCCATTCTATTTCGTCCCATCCAGTGTCTATCAATTACAATCAATAATATATTTTATTTCTTTTATCGTTATGTAAATATCAAGTATACAATATGTGCTACTAATTACATAGGTAAATCTTTACATTGCCAGTGTACCCCTTTGCCAACACCCATGGATTTGCATGGTGCAATAGTATCAATTTTTACGTTGCGCGTATGAAAACATAAAGTCGTAAATAGTTTCATACATTAGTAGCTCACTGGGTCATCTGGAGGATACACTTTAGCTTCACTAGGGGTTTACTTGTTCAAATAATTGTCTTGTTTAAATAATAATATAGCTATGCATATTCTGACATTGGAAATAGTGAGCAATCGAAAAGAAGAATGAAGTTGTACCGACGTACCGTTTCTTGGGTGCATAGACCCAAGTGCCTAAAGAACTCTAATGCCATATCGAAATCTAATTCACCTTGGTATAGTGGTCAAAATAATAAGAATTTAATAATTTTAAAGAAATGCATCTTTGGTTATGAGGGGCCCATCTTTGGTTATGAGGGGCCCATCACTTTGCTTCATTTTATGCTCATAAACCTTTCTAAATAAAACATTCAAATCAAGTAAACAATTGTGTAAGCAAGGAAATATGGTTAAAAACGTTGTCAGTGTAAACGATACGAGCCTGAACGAGGCTAAACGAAGCGGAAAAAATGTATCGATTTCTATGATAAATTCTCAAGGAAAGGTCTTAGCATCCTTCCTTGTATCAATTAGACGTTTTAGGGGGAAGGCCCCATCGTAGACAAGGTTTCAAAGTGCACAACAAAGTCGTTGATACCTGTTTACGAAGTTAGGTTAAAGTCCTAACACCCAACAGTTGACACACACACCGTCTTTCTCAAGACGAACCTGATGATGGGAGAAGTACCTGCTCCCGAAACGTCGTTAATTGTAAATAGTACTGACAATGGATTACGTCCAACTAATTTTACTCATCAATTAGACGGTCATTGGTCTGTCATAAGAATGAAAACAAAACTAACTAGAGTTCAGTTCAGTTTTGTAGAGCATTGTGTTTCTATCCATGATGTCCTACATCCCTGAAGATGCCTCCCACAGTGGAAGCGAAACGTCGGATTCTTCATCTACATTGACGCGGTCACCACCGGAAGACCTAAATCTTCATGACAATAACCGCGGAAGCCTACGCAGTTTGTTAACTAGATATTGTTAACGACAGACACTTTATTTTGCTGAAGTGGTCGAACATCGTAAGTTGTTATTTTGTAGCAAATTATCACAAAGTCCCTCTCATGAGGTGCAACAATCGTAGCATACAAACCCCTTCAATTCTTAAAATTAAATACTACAAGTTCACCTTCATTATAACAAGTACTCTGAATTTCAAAGCATATGAAATCATCTGGGCCAATACCTATAGACCAAGGCCATTGTTAGCACGCAGGATAATAATGACATTTAAAACTGTAGACCGAAAAAAGAGGATGATACAATTTATCACGTTAGTTAGCTTGTAAAAATTAATAGTTATTGTCATTATACCAGCGACATTTTAAACCAGTTCACCTTTTATATTTTAAAGTCTTTTGATCTAAGTTATCATTAATTTTAAACATTTAATTTTATAACAATAATATATATCATAAAATAATAAAATAAGGAGCGAGTAATTATTTGTTTGTTTAATTGCAAAAGTTGCAAGATTATTAATATAGTATAGTTAGTTTATATAGTATCACATTGTTAAGTTATCAAAAGTTGTAATAAATTTGGCCACTACTTGAATTTTTACAAGCCTAATTAACTACTTAACTTACTTAACTACTTAACTAACTTAATTAAGCTACTTAATAATTTTGGTAATTTTTATATTCTGAGGACGAGCGAAGCGAAATCTACGTAGGGAAGATGAGGGTGGCGAATCCGATGTGTCTAGGAAAAGTTTTGAGGTTCTCCGTATTCGATTTTTTTACTTGTTACCACCTCGTGTCTTCACTAGGTGGTGTATAATATTTTTATTAAAAATTATCATGGTGGGTCATTTAAATGTTTTATTTGCCCTAAAAGGTATATATATATATATATATATATATATATATATATATATATATTATATATATATATATAATATTAATATATATATATATATATATATATATATATATATATATATATATTATATATATATATATATATATGTATACTTATAATATATGCTTGTCTTAAGTAGTTATAAAATTTCCTAAGAGAAATTTCATAACTAATCTTCAACAGATCGGTCAAGTATACTAAGGCAGACTATTATATACCTTGGTAGTATAAGTAATGTATTAGTTAAGAGCTCAAGCCGATGTCTGTATTACGTCGAGCTGATGTATTGTGTTGAGATAAAACATGAATAGTGATATCCAGATTAAGCAAAAATAGTAAATGGTAAATTTATTTTATATTGCTTCTTAGACTATATTCATACCATTGTTTCAAACATAATAAAAGTAACTCACCTTTAAATTAGGTTTTCGGCTGGGGGATGGTTTTCTAAATTGTTGTCCTGGATAATCTTGCCTGGGCGTGTAGGCGTCTTGAGTCCTGAATTGTATCACCTAAAGACAAATACCAACGTAAGAATTGCATTTCTTTCAAACGGTTACATAATTAAGGTTTGGTTGTCTCTACTGGTAACATTTCATCATGCATACCACGCCTTTTCATTTATAAAACAACTTTTTTTTTATGTGCCACCAAGATCCATATACTGCAAGAGGTCGCCTGTCTGTTCCTTTATTACTTAATTTTTATTTTGTTATGATTTTTTAAATAACCATTCAAACAAAAGGTGCATTAAAGATCTTAGTTTAGAAGTTAAAAACTATGATAGATACGACCTATTAAATTTATAAACTAGTGCATAAATGTAATATTATGTACGTGTCAGGTGTCAGTTGCCATTACTACCTCTGTAAGTAGTTTAGACAATATGTTGGTGTTTCTGCTACCGTCTTTTGTGTGTGAATCCTCAATTTCTGAACAGGCAATGCCTGTCAAGATAAAACGGCAGCTTAGAACTTTTACGGCAGTTAGAGCTTTTACGGTGACATAGAAATGTAATGTGGTTAGGTTAGTCTATTGGTGACTATTTATAGTCGACAGGGTCAAAGGGTGGTTTTAGTTAATGGGTGGGTATAGTTGAGATGAAATAGTTACTATATAGTGATTGGAGGTTCCAAGGATGACCATATGGATGGTCAACCAGTGTTTCAAAAGGACGATTTCAGTCAATGAGGTTCAAAGAGTGAATTTAGTCAATGGGGTCATTGGGAGACTTTACTCCATCAGGTCAATTGGCGACTGTAGTAATGGTCATATGGTCAATTGGCGACTCATTGGAGACTTTACTCCATCAGGTCAATTGGCGACTGTAGTAATGGGGTCATTGGGAGACTTTACTCCATCAGGTCAATTGGCGACTGTAGTAATGGGGGTCATTGGGAGACTTTACTCCATCAGGTCAATAGGCGACTGTAGTAATGGGGTCATTGGGAGACTTTACTCCATCAGGTCAATTGGCGACTGTAGTAATGGGATCATTGGGAGACTTTACTCCATCAGGTCAATTGGCGACTGTAGTAATGGGGGTCATTGGGAGACTTTACTCCATCAGGTCAATTGGCGACTGTAGTAATGGGGTCATTGGAGACTTTACTCCATCAGGTCAATTGGCGACTGTAATAATGGGGTCATTGGGAGACTTTACTCCATCAGGTGTAGTATGGGATCATTGGGAGACTTGCCATCAGGTCAATTGGCGACTGTAGTAATGGGGGTCATTGGGAGACTTTACTCCATCAGGTCAATTGGCGACTGTAATAATGGGGTCATTGGAAGACTTTACTCCATCAGGTCAATTGGCGACTGTAGTAATGGGGGTCATTGGGAGACTTTACTCCATCAGGTCAATTGGCGACTGTAATAATGGGGTCATTGGAAGACTTTACTCCATCAGGTCAATTGGCGACTGTAGTAATGGGATCATTGGGAGACTTTACTCCATCAGGTCAATTGGCGACTGTAGTAATGGGGGTCATTGGGAGACTTTACTCCATCAGGTCAATTGGCGACTGTAGTAATGGGGTCATTGGGAGACTTTACTCCATCAGGTCAATTGGCGACTGTAATAATGGGGTCATTGGAAGACTTTACTCCATCAGGTCAATTGACGACTGTAGTAATAGGGTCATTTATTTACTATAGTCAAAAGAGTTTAAATAGTTAAACCGTTAAGAAGTCAACGCTTGCCGGGACTAGATAACATTAATTTAAAAATTGTCTAGAGAGTTAACCAGAATCACGTCTTATAGTATAGTAGGTTAGACTCATAATACAGCTTTTAATTGATAGCAGACAATCAGGAGAAACTTGTTATACTAGTTCTTATAGTATCAATAGAATCAAGCAATCAGATGGTGTTGTTTTGAAATAGTACATTGTATATCTACAAGGGTAGTCTTATGGGACTATTAAAAATACTTATTGGATAGAAGTATATAGAACTATTGTAAAGTTGTCGACAATATGCGTTGGCGGACTAATAAGTCAGGATATAATAGTGTAGAGTAAAGCAGTAGTAAAAGTAGTAGTAAAGTAGTAGTAAAAGTAGTAGTAAAGTAGTAGTAAAAGTAGTAGTAAAAGGTAGTAGTAAAAAGTAGTAGTAGTAAGTAGTAGTAAAGTAGTAGTAAAAGGTAGTAGTAAAGTAGTAGTAAGTAGTAATAAAAGTAGTAGTAAAAGTAGTAGAAAAAGTAGTAGTAAAGTAGTAGTAATAGTAGTAAAAGTAGTAGTAAAGTAGTAGTAAAGTAGTAGTAAAGTAAAAAGTAGTAGTAGTAAAAAGTAGTAGTAAAGTAGTAGAAAAAGTAGTAGTAAAGTAGTAGTAAAAGGTAGTAAAGTAGTAAAGTAGTAGTAAAAGTAGTAGTAAAGTAGTAGTAAAGTAGTAGTAAAAGTAGTAGTAAAGTAGTAGTAAAAGTAGTAGTAAAGTAGTTGAGTAAAGTAGTGTACTTCCGTTCATGTGCTAATCAAACCAATAAGTACTCTAAGTTTTGTTTGAATTCGACAAGTATATCTCAAATCATAAATGTTACGATATAGTACTGAGCACTACAATAGTGCTCTACTGCATTTTATACATATATAGTAGCGACTGTGACGGGCTTTAATTGTTTATCGAAAGCATAAGATGTTAAAAAAATTAGATGACGTCGATACCTGATCATAAGATCGTCAACGGCCAAAGCTAAAATTTTCTTTAGCAAATGAGCACTAATTTTTAGCCTTGGACATGTTTGCGGGGAGCAGAGATGATCAGTTCAGACTGTAAGCTTGTCAAGATATAGATTGTTTAAGAGAAGAAGTGGAGTCACGTCTGCTAATGACCATGTTTAGTGTTAAGCACTACTTAGTGTTAAGCACTAACTTATAATAAGCATATCATAAGTTATTTAATTAGGCATATGTAGCACAATTTTCTTAAGAGGTCTGCTTCTTAACAAAATGTCTATATTGGATTTCAGTTCGCAATGGGGAATCTTTATTATTACAAACAATCTTTCGAAATTGCGACAAACTAAATGTAAAGACTTGTGTCTAAAGGCTTGTTCCTTTAGACTTTATTCCGTTGTATTAATAATTTATTTAGACCCAGACTTAGTTAATTGTGTTGCAATACTTCTCATTTGTATTAGCCTCGGAATGAAAATTAGTTTTATAAGGTGTAAAAGTGGATAATAATTGATTTAAGATTGTCTTTTCTAGTATACTTATTCATGTACAAACTATGCATTGTGAATAGATACCAATTGAACGTTATAATTCGTTTATCTACGCCCTGTTGATAGAGTATATTCTACTCCGTTATTATGACAAAACTGTTAAAACCATATCAAGAGAAAATTAAAAAGATTTAAAAGTAATCAGCGTGTTTTATTTTCATTTGAATCCAAGCTGCTAATTATATATAACTAAACTTTAAAAAGTCTGGCGCAGAGGTCCGCAAGCCAGGTGATTTTTTTTGGTATCATTGCTTTCTGGATTAACAATTCATTTTTGTTTGTGCTTCGAAGTCTGAGCACTAACGTTTCTTCTTGTTTGTTGATTCTCCTGGATTTTAAAAAGGAAATTCACTTGAAGCACAACAAGAAAAAATTGAGCATAAAATCAGTTTACGCCCTAGTGCAATGTTACACACTTTTTCCTATGCACTTCCCTAAAATAAAAACAAAAAGACTTCGCTCAATCGTAACATATTAAAAAACCTTAGATTTTTAAAAAAATCAAAATGGCCACCATATTAAAACGATTGTCCGTAAAATTCTAACAGCTTTATCTCTTATAGAACTAAATTGTTGTACTTTAATAGTGCTGGATGTCTAATCCACCTAAATGATGATCTAGACCATCATTTCAAAATGACTCTAAACCTACAAAACGCATGTACGTAAAAGCACATATATTGATTGACATATGTGATACTTCATGTGGGTTAAGTTGAAACATCGATTTTTACGTATTTTCCTTAATAATGTGTCAATGTTAATTAGAATAGAAACTATTTGTGTATCGGTGCATCAAGATGTACTGGAGTAAGCTAGGAAAGAAATTACGTTCCGCTCTGCGGTCTTCCTTCCTCAATAAAAAGAATAATTTTTTCAGCTGATCCACTAAGAATATTCCTTCCTTTATCCCTAGAGCAGTAGTGGCGCTACGTGTTTTCTGACGTTATTAAAGTTGCTTATTTAAGCATTCCTCGTGGTGAGTTGCACCAAACGGGGAAATCGACGGGAATAAGCGATTATATAAATTAGTATATAAGCTTATCCAGCAGACTATAGTGGTACAACAAAATGGAGAAAACATTACTAAAGTTATAACCCTTATTAGGATATTTAATTCGATGTATAAACCTCATGAGTTCAACGGTATGCGCATAGCATACCATTATTATATACCATAGGTTGTACAAAACCTATAAGTCCAAGAGCTGGACCTGAAGAAGTGTGACAAATTTTGTACTTCTTCAAACTAAATTTGTCTGAAAATAAACCTTAAATTATGAAGAAAAAACATTGTCTGTCGATCAATTTTGAGCGAGCGCAATCATATGAAGTATGATTGCGCTCGCTCAAAATTTTATAAAATGGCACAAATTTCAATTTTCTTGAAATAAATGGTTCCCTGTGGGTTGTGTGTAAAATATAAGGAGAACATTGTTTAAAGGTAATGAAATGTTCTAAAAACGAATGTTTAATCATCAAAATCGGATGACTGCAACCAAAGTTATGGCTTTTTTAAAAACACCAAAACATGGTTGTTATGAAAAGTCAGAAAATTTCATGAAAAATATTGTTTTTTTGTGCATATTTTGGCCATTTAACAAATGTCATAATTAGTGGTTGTTATCCTATTTTGATGGAAAACACTCGTTTCATAGGAAATTTTATCAATTTTAAATAATGTTCTCTTCATCTCCCTGCGGGTCGTGTGCAAGAAAACTGGAATTTGAGCGATATTCTTATATTTTAAGCAAGTGCAATCATAGGGCTCCACTCTGCATTAGCAGACTATGCTTCGTAATTTAAATTAATTTGGTTTGAAGTATTACAAAATGTGACTCATTTTTTAGGCCTGGCTCTCGGGCTATATGGTTTTGTACAACCATAGTTTTTTCGACTTGTTAGTCACTTTGATTCGTCGTATTGACTTTTGACTAGCTTTGTTCAATTGTGAGCTCCAAAAAACAGTGAAAACGACACACAACTCCCAAAAAATGATTATTTGCCGACCGTAATTTTGGTTTCTAGTTATTTACCACGGGTTTTTTAAAAATTTTTTGGTAATTAAAAGTAGGAGTAATTTGCTGCTTTAGAGTTGAGTGAGTAACTAACAAAGTGAGGCTGTAACAAAGCTTACAATCCGACTCCTGATTTAACATAACTAAATCTTTTTATATAAATGCCAAATATTATTCCTGTAATATTGTAATATAAACAGCCACCAGTGATATAATTGCTAAAGTCTAAGATCCCCTCTTTTCTACAACTTACTGTATTATTATAACATAAAAAACTTCATGAATATTAAAAATTATATAAATATAAAAATATAATACTTTTATGTATAAAACATTTATATTTGTTATATTTATAGTTAGTCTAAAATCTGAAGTATAATTGTGAGTTTTATGTAAAGGCCTCACTTAAATAATACTACCTTTAAATTTTACCCTTCGAGCTTGAAACAATAGGATAAAACAGGGGATTATAATTAAAAATTTTTTGGCACTTTATATTTAAAGCTTGTTGGCATCTTGATGTCTTGGTAACCATCCGAATATCCATAGTATTACCTACTGTGTACACTATACAATCCTTGATATTAGTATAACGCTTTCTGACCACATGATTACTACTGGTTTTTCAATATTTATTAGGGATATTACTTTTTAACAGGTTAAGAGTGATTGCATATCAAAACGATAAATCCTTCCTTTCCGTTATATAATTTTAATAATAATATGGTTTATTACATACTTTAACACAACTGAGTAGACAAATCAACGGTTCAGTTGGCAGCAGTGTTAATAAACTCGCTCACTGTCAAATCCTTATTACATATTACCTTAGTGTAGTTCACTCGAAACTTTAGATAGCGTAAATTGAAGTGAAACAATCTATAACGACCTGTTGTTTTTCAAACTTCTTATCACTCCTGATTCTCAATTTATTCTAAATATAATAGGGAATAAGTTAAATTGGAAACGAAGTTTTGGTAATAATAAATAAAAACAACCATTAAGCTTTCGACCAAATGATTAGGTCTTCACCAGAAAGTTGGTTGGTTGGTTGTTTCAAATTAAAATGTCCAAAACTTAATACGGCGGACAGTTCCTTCTTTATTTGAGTCTCTTATGGTTTGGTTCAAATAAGTTGAGAAGTGTTTGTTATCAAAGTTGAGAAGTACATTAATAAGTTAAAAAGTGTTTATTAACAAACTTAACACTTAACAGAAAGAAACAGATAAGGTATCTAAACATAGCTAGCTGTGTATGATATCGATGAATGAACTACAAACTAAACAAAGAAATAGCCAAGGGCCTCCACATTTTGGTTAATAAGGATTTAAGAAATTAACTATAGAATAACTTAATTGTTTAATCTCTTGATCCTAGTCAAAAATTTAAGTTATTCTACAGTTATTGTTTAGTTTGTAGTTCATTCTTCGATAGAATACACATCTAGCATATTTAATATCTTATATGTTCTTCTGTTTACTGATGTAGATTAATATTAAATAATTTCTGATAAAGACCTAATCATACGGTCGAAAGCTTAAATGTTGACTTTATTTATTATTGACAAAACCTCATAACTCTTTTTTGTTTCTTATTCATATGATCAATAAACGCAAGTTGTTGATAAAAATAAAATTAGAAATAAATATAATTAAAAATAAAATGATACAAATTTGTCACGATAAAATAGTAACTTGTATCAACATATATGCTTCGTTCTAATATTTTTGTACGTAAGCATTTAAGTGAATGAAATATTATACGCAAACTTTAAAATTTTAATTGGATAGACATTTATAATTTTAATACTAGTTTTATAAAATTAAAGCAATTATTATGAAATAAATAGATTATATAAAAATATAAATAAATTATTTTCTCAATACTTGAATTCTCTGAAAAGTGGAACCACGATGGACTAAAGTTTCCTTAAGTTTAAGATGCAATATGAAGTAAACAAGAGTTGCGAATTACCTTATCAAATTTTTTGAACAAAAAATGTGCTGTTTGAACGTCAATAACTGAAGGAATGAAACAGATTTTCAAGAACCATTTTTTTTTTTATTTCTGAAGCCAAAGATTTAGGCCCCTAGCCAGGAGAAGCTTGTAAAAGGGGCAAAACCAAATCCAGTGGGTGCTATTTTCCCCACACTGTGATTCCGCTGAAAACTACTCCGTCTAAGGGGGTAATGATTTTTCCCCCTTGCCCCCTCCCCCCCTAAGGCTACGGGTCTGCAATAATTCAGGTTTCATTGATCTTTTGCATGCAAGCGTGCAAAAGTGTTACACTTAAATTTAAGTGTCACATTTAAAACTGCATCATACCTTAAGTCACAATTACGGCATCTTGTAAAGGTTAATTTTGATAGATTTTCAATAATGGATTAAAATAACTACTAAATCTTGACTAACTAGGTATATGAGTTGTTACCTAACGCTACCATGTTAAATTTACCGGGAATAGTTTTAATGTCCCTCCATAACTATAAATGTTAGACATTAAAAATGTCTTTAAGGGTATTTTATTTTATTTATAAATTTGTAGTAGTTACTAATGGCAATGTTTAATTGTGTTTATGGGTTTGCAATATGAACACACCTGAGTGGTCTAATGATCTGTCATGATAATATATATATATTATATATATATATATATATATATATATATATATATATAATATATATATATATATATATATATATATATATATATATAATTATATATATATCTGTGTGTGTGTTGTAATATATACGTGCAATAGTAATGTATATTTCAAGTTGCGAACTAAACCTGAAGGACAATTTTGGTACTAGGCGTTTCTATTGGGAGCTCTGAACAACACAGACACCAATTTTTAACAATACTTAAGATGACTCTTTGACTAGTGAGTGACAAATACGTAGACGCTGTTATTAATTAATTGCCAAGTTAATGCTACTTGATGAATTGTCCAATTTAAAGTTTATGCTTTTATCCACTCTCCGGTCAATTTACGATCCACATTCGATTTATTTATACCTATATAATTCTATGGATACTTTTCGTATTTTAAGGAAGGGATATAGTACAATAGTAGAGTCTGTCTTTTATATGAGCTAATGACGGATGTTAGCAGTTATTGAGTCGCGGTAATGCGACAAAAACCATACAACTAATAAAATTATTTATATATTTTTTTTGCAATCCCAAAATGACCCATATATAAAGTCAAACGTTTTTAAGTCTTTATGTTTAAAGTCAAACGTAAAGTGACGTAGAGTTGTCTTGAATATTAACCCAAATCTTTTTATTACACATTATTCTTATTCAAATAGCTGCCAAAATTTGATTGACAACATGTGATAAAAAAAATTCTTATCTCTTATCCAAAGTCAAAAAATTATAAATGATAGAAAATGAATGATTTTGAAAAGAATAATTCCTAACCTACATATTACTTTTACTTAGCCTTTAATTGGCGATCAGTCAGCTGTGATTAATGGTTGATCGGATCGCTTACGTTAATATATTTTATATAATATTAAATAGTAAATTCCAAGATAGGAAACGTTATGCAAAAAAGTAGTAATGCTACTACGTGTGTTTAGATTATATGATACAGAATCCTATCTCGTTGTCACTTATACCCAGATCTTTTTTCAAACCTCAATTTTCTAACTGATTGGTAGACAAAGTTGAAGAAATACACCAGAGTAGTTTTGTCTACCTGATTCGATACGACCCATATTGTATATATTTCCGGCATATTAAATTACTATGCCATTCCGATAGTTTACATGTATATAAATTATAGCCTAGAAATGAATTTACAATTAAGTTGTAATCTTAAATTGTTATCTTGTAATCTTGTTATCTTGTTAATATCCTCCCCCTCTGCAGCTCAAAGCGCAAGCTTTAAAGCAAAAGTGTATTATAATATTTACCGGTATTACACAAATATGTGTATGTAAGTATAGAATCGCAATTCTTCATATCCAAATAAATTTTTTAAGTTACATTTGTCAATAAGTGTTGGTATCATATTCGTCTAAAGGTTGTGAATTTAGTTTCTTTTAATTGAAGTATCAATAAATTATGCTTACATATGTATATTGGGAGCCAAGACATACGGCAGGAGTGTCAAACTGAAATCTCTCAAGTTCATCTCTTAAGTTCTAAAAAATTTACAATATAATTTACCTGTGGCTTTGGTGATGAAAGTAAGACACTATTACGATCAAGCTGATCATCGTCATCCTCAATCTGTCTAAATCCCTGAGGTAGTCTTGGAGGTCTATATTGGCTTTGTCTGCCAACCCTTTCTGAAGACAACACTGCCACTGGACCCAATATTGCCAACCATATTAACAATGCATTCATTCTAGACGTAAAAACAGAAATAAATTAATGAAAAAATTGTATATAGTTCGACTAATAGAAAGGAAAACATCAAGTAATATGATAATAAATTTAGTAGTGTCCATCTTATAATATTAGGTTCATTAAAGTTTAAAGAGGTGGTTAAAGGTTTAGATTGGCTGGCGTAAACCCTTACTTAGTATATTTTTAACCCAAAAATAGCGGCCGTTTTAAACTCTAAAAAGTGTAATAAAGGTTCGAAAAACTATTTTATGGTAAATAAATTTTTATTAAAAGTTTTAGGGATATGTTCATGAATTGGACTGGGACGTTAACCACATCTGTGGTTAGCACTGGTCTCTAGATACAGCGGTTACGAATCTTTTTGATACGTCTCTATTTTTGATCACTCGTGTTGAAAAATAAAGATAAATACGAGAAGATGCTTGGATACACAGATTTATATGTAGCTTTGTTAGTTGACTTACCCATTTTTTCAACTTTTTTAGAGTGGATGTATCGGTTCCGAACCGCTTTTATTCGATTAATTAATTCGTTTTATTTCTTGTTGAATAAAGTTTGTCCCCTAAGCTATCCTGTCTACTGTCCGACATAGTTCAATTTCACCAAGGAAGATATAGATAAATAAAATCGCACTCCACTTATTAACAAGACACAAGTTGGATTAAAAACTCGTGTGATTGTGTAATGTAGTGTTAAGCTGGTTTTTAAGCCACTTAATTCTTGGATTTTATAATATAAACAATAATAAATAATATTAACATATTTATATCATATTTAAAATATATAAACCTTTGGGTTAGATATTGAGGTTTTATTAGAAAACAACACAATATCTATATATCCAGTCGCTAATAGACGTAATGACCGCAAACACACCAGGAAGAGAAAGCATTGTATCTCCAGACGTATTTCAGATTATAATATTGATTGTTTAAAATTTAATTACAACATTCTCCAATTGATTCTATTAGATTTAGATATTTGATTACTAAAGGTTTTTTGTTGTTTTAAATTTCTTCAAAATTTACTATAGCTGTTATGTCGAGAAGCCAAGATGGAGTTTTAAAAATTCTTATCAGTTTTAAATTTTTGATTTTTTGATCAATTATGATATAACTCAAAATTTCAAACTACATGATAAATAGTTTAACTGGTGTATGTTTAAACGTTTTGCCTTTAGCGTGATAAGTGCACATAATTATATCTACTGAACGATACGTGAATGTCCTGAAAACAAATGTTACTATTCTACAGGCCATTGATGTAATTCCCGTTTTACAAATTTGATGCAATTACGATAAAATTGTGGCCGAAATTTAGGGAACGAAAGTAAACGTTTTCGTGGTAAAAATGAAAACAACGTGACGTCAAAAACTCACTACTTAAACATAATCTAATAAAACATAAGCAATCTTATCTTTTTATAATATTTACCTAAATATTCCTGTTAGGTTAGTATTTTTTTTTTTTTAATGAATTGGCTCATAAAGTTTGTTACCTTATCTTATCATCACTTTAAATTGTTTACCTATTAACCTTAACATGATAAAAAATGATACAAAATTATTGTAAAAAATCTATTTTAGTCCCCAAGCAACAACCTGCCATACTCGCATAGTATGCAAACATTGACAAAACAGGAATTACGATAGTGATGTCCTGTTTTTTGTTGGCTCAACAATAATCGATTGTTAAGTCGATTTTTGTTGGCTCAACAATAATCGACTCGAAATCGTTTTGAGTTAAAAGTCGATTAAAGTCGAGTAGACTCCGATTCAAATCCACTTGATTTGATTAAAGTGGAGCAAGAGCATAACGACTTGAGTCAATTCAAGTCGAGTCGAGTCAACTATTTAAGTTGACTTGCATCGACTTGATTCGTCTCGCACCGACAGGAATCGACTTAAATAAACATTATTTATTAAATCGACTTAACTTTATTTGAATCACACTCACGTCAATGTTAATCAACTCTGGTCTACTTGAATCGACTTGAGCCGACTTGAATCGACTCCGGACAATGATGTAAGTATACGAGAGTATTTTTAAGTAACTCGAATCGATTTAAATCGATTTGAGTAGACTAAAGAGATATAATCAACTCTAGTCGACAAATTAAAACAAATTAAATCGGCTCATTAAAAATTGACTCAAAAAATCGACACATACAGTCGACTCGGCTCATTCATTGCTGATGACCCAATATTAAAAACACAAAAAGAAGCCCGAACATGGCACTAGACTCACACAAATGTCCAGTCTCTTCCTCCAGTAAATCGACTCATACGAGTTAAAATTTACCAATTATGCTAAATTATGGTAACTACTTTACAAAAATGGTAACTTCGTTACCACTTTTGGCTACTTAAAATTAAAGCATGCCATAATATTGACCGTTTTTAAAACTATAATAACAATTAATCCCAACAAATTTTATACCAATAGCACCATAATTTGGTAATATAAAAGTTATTTATATACGTTTAATATAAATTTTTGTTAATAAAATTTTTAATGTAATTTGGAAAAAATAGCATATTATGTTACAAGTGAAGAAAGTCTTTTTTTACCGTGGCGACTATATTTACAGTCTCGCTTCGCTCGCTCGCATATAGTAGGAGTAGCATATGCTTTTTGTCGGATCTATTAATAGTAAACAACTATTTAGAAGGTATACAGTACAATGTATAAAAATGTGCCGGTACACTTCTTTCGATAGGCTAGTTGGCCAAAAGTTTCAATTCTGGCGGCGTGTTTTCAATGTCCGAATCACTATCCAATATTATTAAACACTTGATAATAAATAATTAATAACTCACTTTCTACAAATAAAACTTCGTTAACCAAAAACGTTCGATTATTTATTTGATAAGCAAAAAAAGAAAGAAGAACAAGGAAGGTAATATTATAACTTTAAAGTAAACTACTAGCGCCCACTTAGTGGACATTTGAGGAACTTCACCAGCAACCGTAAAAAACTACGACACTGTCGCAGACAGTAAAGAACTCATTTCACCTACTTTTTTGAGGATATAAAGTGCCAACTTTACAGTATATTAAGCATCTTGACGAAAAATTGTTAGAGCCGAATTGAACGTGGTATTTAAAACAGTCTTTATGCTCGTAAAATTAACTTTAACTTTTCAAAGCAGATTTAAAATTATTTATGTCTAGACGATGTATAATGTAAAGTTTATTGACTAGTTTTTAGGGAGTAAAGAAGAACTTTTCACTCCCAAGGGAGAAAAAGTTACTTTTCACTTCCCTTGAGAGTAAAAAGTAACTTTTTCTCCTTTGGGAATGATAAGTGTTTCCTATTAAAGCTAATTATATCAATTTTTTAGGGGAGTGGTATTCTCTAAGTTTATACGGGTGACCGATCAATTTTTGTTATTTTCCCGGGGGTGGCACCCCCAAAATTTATAAAGGGGAGACGACCAAACAATTTTATTTTATTGGCTCAAAATCCGTTTCAGGTCAAAAGAAGTTGTTTAGATAAAACAAATCCCCCTAAATTAATAAGAGGGTCCGACCCGAAAAAATTAGAATAAAATACAACAAAACGTTCTTTACTCTTTACTTATTCTTTACTCCCTTGGTGCATAAATATCTATTTTAAAATCACCATAAGTTTATTAGTATATGATTAAAAAAGTTTAGTTAGTGAATCAATGAACTTAAATAAAAGCAAGTCATTCAGTAAAAATATAGCTAGTCATTAGAAACTTGATACAAGCGTGAGTAGATAAAAAACAACTTTATCTAGTCTGTTATAAGGAACTTTGAACTTAGAGTAAGCACAATTTTTATTTATTAACTAAATAGTGGTTTATTTTTAAAGGTAAATTTAAACAAAGATTTAAAATGAAATTATAGCAAAATTTTTTGGAAAATTAAAATATTATTAAGAAGAAATAATGACGATTAAGATAACTTAAGATTACCTTTATTAATTACTTGCATTTATGCCAATTACATCAATTCACTTAATAGACCATTTTTCAAATATATTTTTGTATTTTATAAAATTTAAACCCCAATTTTAGTGTAATAAATATAGGATATGTAAGACGACAAGAAAGAAATAATTACAGTACATAGAATTTTTCTTTACTCGACTTCGCCTTGGAAATCAAAATTTAAATTACAAGCCTCGGCTTCGCTTAAGGAAGTAATTTTTGTAGCCTCTCTCTTTTTAGTTCAGAAATTTATTTTACTTGTCAGTAGTATACATTTTTCCTGCCTAGTAGCATAACTATCTATTTTAAATTGTTAAATAATTTTTTGAACTTTTTTAAATCATACAATGACAACTATCTTAATGATGTCAGTATAATAGACTATGAAAGTAACAACTATAAAAGATCATTACTAGAAGCATTCTATATATCTCAAGAACATAACAATGTTAATTTCAAAACTGACTCTAGAGATTTTAATAAGTATTATGCAGGCATTATTCATATTCTTAGCTAAAATGTTGTTTCCTCTATCCTAGTAATTTATAAATAATTTTAGTATTCATAATATCGTTGTAGTAAATTAATATTTAACCTAGTAAATATATGTATAATAATTTATATGTAAAACTAGTCTATCATATTAATTTTAGTAATTAAATACTTATTTAAAGAAGATGGGGAAGAACTTAATTAGCTGGTTATTCTAATAACTAATTTAGTCGTTAATTTATTAATTAATTAGACTTAATTTATTTTTAATTACTTGCTTGTTTGATCTCCTTAACTTTCTTTAAATGTATGTTTTTCCAATTAATAGTGACTTTACAATGTACTTTGATTTTTTAATGCTATGTAAGTACTTTGCACTTTTTTCACTATTTTGATTCAGGTTACCTTGTACTTTTCGTTTTTCGTTTATTCTTTTTACTAATTATGACTTATATTTTTAGGCCTAGAAGAATTTATTTGATATTAAAATGGTAGCACTAGTTTTTTTTTTAAATTTCTGACGTAGTTAGAATTTTCCTAACTTATTATTTCTGTAAGTTTTTATTTCCACTTGTAATTAATATTTATTTGCATGACTAAGTTACCAGCATACCAACGAATATTAAAGTAAAACATTTTTATTTCCTTTTCCTTTTTTAGATTTTACATGAATATGCTTGGAAAAACAAGTATGAATAAATAAATATTTATTAAAGAATGAATAAATAATTTAACAACCATTAAGTAGTCTCTTTAGTGTCCCTAACAAGAAAATATTGAACTATTATGAAGACCAATAATCACAAAAACTATCTTAATCATAAAAACTATATTGGTTAGCAAATTTTATGACTTTATAAAACAATTTAAAGTCTGCTTTTCCCTTTATCCCCTATTTTCTTTCTTAATTTGTTAAACTAGATTTAAACTTATGTAACCTCTAATACTTAGTGAAACAATTACTATCCTATATCATCTTTTAAAACGTATATCACTTCAAAAAAAAATAAACCAGAAAATAATAAAACCGGTCCACGAGTAGATATTTGACAATTTTCACCGGAATTAATAAAAAAAACTTTCGCTTTTCAGAGTAAACAAGTCCTATAACACGTGAGTAATCTAACATTTGCATACAGCCAATTTGCCCTTTCCTTTATTTGATATTTTTCTAATATTGAAGAAAGTAATGTATTAAGAAAGTAAGTAATGTATCCGAAATTTATCTATCCAATACAACACAATAAATAATTCAAGATCTGTGTGTCGGTTATTTTACTGACGCGTTATTTGAAAGACGCATTTGCGTCTTTCAATTAATATTTTATAAAATGTATTACAAGAGTGTTTATTTATAATTAATAAAGAAAATTAATCAATTAATTGCATAAAATTATTATTATTAATCATTGATATGAAGTCACGCTTTTAAGTGAGTTTCCTTAGTCGAAAAGATTTCTCCGAGTCCAGTGTTATTGAAAAAATAAAGTTTTTTTGTTGTTTTGTTGGCAAAACAACTAGGACTATTAAGCTGTAAGATTATTACTCTTTATTTAGTATTTATTTATACATTTAGTAATTGGAACTGACCGTGTTAAATTCCTAAAGATGTGATTACTCCAGGAACACTTATCTATAAGAAATAAGAAAATATATATTTTTTTATTTTTTCGTTATATTTTTTAATTTTTAACGGTTGCCTCCTATAAACTCTTCATTTTAAAAAATGAATGAAGAGTTAATAGGCTTAATTAAAGAACTCTTCATGAAATTGTTTAATTGTCCCTCTGAAACAATTTTTCCATAAAAAAATCCCCATCCACTTCCAAATTTGGATATTTTAAAATTTGTTCAATCTGGATAAATACGTCGCTTTAAAAGTCTTGATTAGTGGAAGAAAAATGGTTGAATTGTAAACTTCGATTTAAGTAACACTAACTTATCTACAATTATCAATAAGAAAATTATAAAACTTTATCCAATCTACGTCAATTCCAGATTCGCAACTATCCCTAGTTGTATTGGACTAGTATTGGATTCGGCGGTCAACCGTCTAATTTTTAACCACGCTTGCTATGGTTAACTTTCGAGATCTAACGCAAACGGGTTTTATCAAGCGAGCTATCAGTCAGTTTTTGATGCATAGTTTCAACCAAGTTTGCTATTAGTTTCCACATGTTTTCGTTTTGGTGTATAAAATGAGTTGTTTATCTTTTTAGTGAATAAAATGAGTTTGTTACCTCTTTAGTGGATAAAATGAGTTTGTTATCTTTGTGGTGGATAAGATTAGTTTGTTATCTTTGTAGTAGATAAAATTAGTTTATCTTTGTGGTAGATAAAATGAGTTTTTTTATCTTTGTAGTGGATAAAATTATTTTGTTATTTTTGTAGTGGATAAAATTAGTTTATCTTTGTGGTAGATAAAATGGTTTGTTATATTTGTAGTGGATAAAATTAGTTTGTTATCTTTGTGGTAGATAAAATAAGTTTGTTATCTTTGTAGTGGATAAAATTAGTTCGTTTTCTTTGTGGTAGATAAAATGAGTTTTTTAACTTTGTTTGAGGAAAGGATTAATTTGTTATCACTCTAGTAGCAAAATAAGTTTGTTATTTTGTAATTCTTGAAAAAAAGTTTTTTCTCATCTTTAGTTGTTACTATAATTTAATGTTAACAAAAAGAGTTCATTACGTATATATTGTTGTATATATTGTAATATATATCATATATATTGTTGAATTGATTTTTACTGAGTAAGTAAAATAAACGTTAAATCTCTTTTAAGTAATTTTCCACATTTTAAGCCAAACAGATTTGTATTACTGAGTTGGAAAATGTTTATAAATTAAAAATATTACTTAAAAAAACAATTGCTGTTATAGATCTCAGTTGTCTGCTTAGAATTAGAACCGTAGATATATAAATTTTATTGTTCATATAAAATTTAGTAACGAAAGCTTGAGACGCAAGTGTGTATTTAAACACTGCATAAACCGCAAGGATTATAAACTTCATTTTGTCTAAGCAAATAGAATGAAGGATATGTTTATCACTAAATACTGCCTTCCTGATTAACCAAATCTTAATAAAGAAAACATTAGTACTGGAAAACCTTTGCAGGTATACAACGTATCATCCAAGGATTATTTTCTTTTAGGTACGAATTTTTAGATAATTGCCTTTGAAAAAAATTCACTAATTAGATGGCTTGTGTCGCTTGCTATAATTCGCCCGCCTTGCGGACCTCCGCGCCTGAATTTTTTCTTCGAAGGTAATTTTTCTACACTTTAAGAACTTGACTAAAAGAAATGCATGAATTGATTTATGATGCATTTTTAGTTGTATTAAAAAGCTCCTATAATTTTAAATTTTATTTGCGCTTGTGTGTTCTTGCATTTATAATAATTTACAATATAGTGTTAAAGTATACTTACATAACTATTACTTGTGTAGTATTAATGGTAAAATAATAGGTAATAAATATTAGGACATGGAGTATCACAGAGTCGAGTTGTAGTCAGGTGCACTTTCACGATATTATAACAAGATCAGAACTATAGCTACAGCGCAGCGTTCACACAAACAAACTCTTACTAAGCGTTACAAGTCGTTCGTCCAAAGGCTTATATAGCTTCCTCGCACCTTTCCCACTTGACTCGGTTCTGGTATGTCACCCCCACATTATTATTAGTGAAATCGGACAGTTAAACCGACATCGTGTTAGGGTCAGGCACTGATTATAATGGATATTCAATCTTATTAAAGGATTGTCGTCAGAAAATGGCGCTTATGAGGTTGGATAGAAAGACTGGAGGGTTTGATCCGCTTGATCTCATGATTCTATTTGATTCCATTGATAAGTTCGAAGTTATATGATATATATATATATATATATATATATATATAATATATATATATATATATATATATATAGTTTTTAACTTTGCAAATTGTGCATGATTGTTGTACAATTGTGCAGGCATGCTATGTCCGCACAGTGCAGAGATGTTAGTGAGGCTACGAAGCCTTTTGATTGTAGAAAATGTATGTCTTCATCAACCAAACTTGATATATCAAGTAGGATTTTCAATGTGTCAAACCCATAAAATCAATAATAGTGATTAAGCCTAGGTGTTATATTTGAATTGGCAAATATATATACATTAGATGTATATATAATGCTAGACGGTTTGATCTACTACTAAAATAAGGTGCTTGGATCTACATCAATTAGGAGCATTTACACGAACAGACAGGGGCGGACTGGCAATTGAGGGCGGGGGCGGTAGCCCACCTTGGGCCTCTCAGACAAAAATAAACTTAAAGAAAAAACAACGAAACTTAAAAACAGATTAACATATTTAATATACTAATATCACAACAGTCAAAGGGGCTTCAAGAGACAAATGTTTTTAAAGTACTTAAAAATATTCTCAATTTGTTTCCTTTGTAGATTTAGGTCCTTTGCCTTAAAGGACTTAAATCTTTGTAAATGGCTATCTATGTTTAGGGCCTTAACATACTTGATCAGGGCCCTAGAGGAGTACAAAAGGGCCCTAAAAATTAAACATAAAATAGTTTAATTAAAAATTAAATTATTATGAATAAACTTAAGTTGATTTTATAGTTACTTTACTTATTTATTTTATTTACTTTAAGTTTATTTTAAATTTAATTAATAAAATAATATAATTTGATTTAATTTTATTAAATATGAAATTAAAATTAAATAAAGCTTGCTAAAATCATTAATACTACTCTTATTAAAAGTAGGCCTCTCTAAAAAGCATTATAGGGACTCTTTCCCCATTGGGCCCCTTGAGATGTAGGTTTAGGCCCTTTAAGGTCGAACCCTTCTCAGCTCTTTTTGGCTCAGGCCGCCATTGCGCACAAATTATACGTTAGATCGTTAGATGGGCTGGACGGTTTGTTCAACTACTAAATTAAGGAGCACGGATCTAGGTTGACAGATCGACTCGACTAACTTCTATTGTTTACCTTTTAAGAGTTAATTTTTGAAGTTATTGAACGAACGTAAGTATGTTAATTTTTAAATTTTAGAAAAGAGGGATGGTGCATATGTTTGTTTATGCGTTTACGTGCTTGGATGCCTCGCGATAAATGCCATAAAATTTGACTGATTTTGATAAAATTTAGTATACACGTAGAATGTAGAATTTAACAACGTGTCAGAGTTGTATAGTTTTTGGTCATATTCCAAATAATATTTTTAAAATGGCGGCCTAAATTCTCTTAAAAAGCAAAACAAGAAAAAATGTTACATTTTATAAATTTCCAACAATTTTAAAAATGGCGGCAAAAATAGTGAATAAATAAAAATAATAATAATAATAATAATAGAAGGGATTACATCAAGAAATATATAGTTGAAAAACCCTTGATTAGTATGACAAATATGTTATATACCGAATTCCAAAACCGAAAAACCAACATGGCGGACATAATGTTACATAATAATTAGTTTTACTAATTTTATAATATTTCTGACGTGATTTTCTAATGCAACGCATTACTAGTTGAACAAACGTCAGTGGGTTGTTTTATTTTAGAAGTTTGCGACGGCGTGTATGTTTGTGTTATTGTATTTTTCACCACGATAACCGCCGTAAATATAAACCAATTTTAATGAAACCTAGTATACATGTAGTAACAATTAGTCTTCTCAGGTGTATAGTTTTTGGTTATAGTGGGACCAATACTTTTAAAATGGCGGCCAATATGGCGGGGAACATTTAAAAAAAAAATATATCGATATAAAGCATAACGTTTTAAATCTCTAGGAGATTAGAAAAAGAAAATTTATATTTATATAACATGCGCATACAATTATCAAAATAATTGATAATTTTAAATTGATCACCAATATAGTGTACTACACAATAAAAATCGTTTATTTATTTATTTATACAGGCAAAGTTCAACAATTACAATGAAATAACAACAATGATAAGAAAACAAATATAAAAAATACAAATAATTAACAGATTTATACACAAATAAAACAGATTAATTACACAAAAGTCTTATATTTTTTTTAATATATAATGATAACTAAGCATTCGACTAAAAATTAGTCATCATCAGAGTTTAACAAATATAAAATAAAAAAACAATTTTACAAACTACTTCTATGTTTAGAAGTTTAGCTAGTTGCAAAAACGTAGCTTACCAAACCATACCAAGGTGCAATATGAAGTAGTTTCTAAAATTGTTTTTTTATTTTATATTTGTTAAGCTCTGATGATGACTAATTTTTAGTCGAAAGCTTAGTTATTATTATATATTAAAAAATATAGAACTTTTGTGTAATTTATCTGTTTTTATTTATATATATTTTTTTAAGTCCACAAAAAGAAACTTTTGAGATTTACACACATTTTTTTAAAGCAACAAGTATAAAAGATGTAAAGTATCTTTATTCTATGTTAAAGAAGAAAAAAATTGCTAAAAAGTTGATTGTATACATGTTACAATAATACTTTATAATTAAATGAAAATATAAAATAAACAACTGTTTAATAGCTTTATTTCTAGCTAATTAAAATGTAAACCTACTGTTAAATTTCTAAATAATTTTATATTTTATAATAATTAAGATATGAAATCGATAATATTATAAAACCAACCAGGATTCACAAATCGATCCGTCAGAGTTTATTGGTAAGTTTTGTAGATGGGGCCGGTATGCCGGATTGATCTGTCTTACCGACTTTCATTAAAATAGGTTAATGTATACGGCAGTTATAGCAAACAAGTGTATATTTGTATCTAATAAATAAGTACACTAATATAATATAAGTTTCGTTTCAATACGACAAGTATATCAATGATTTTTGTTGGATCATATGAATTAAGGAGCATTGAGCGTGGTCAGTGCTGTATTGGAGACCTCTGAGAATGAAACGAATGTATTTTATAGCTGAGGACGAGCGAAGCGAGTCCGAGAGGTGTTGCAACATACATTTGACAACTTTTATATTCTGAGGACAAGTGAAGCGAGTCCAAAGCAAGGAGGATGAGTGTAGCGAATCCGATGTAATGAGGAAAAGTTCCGAGGTACTCCGTACCTGATTTTTTTTAATTTTATATATTTTTTCGAATAAAAAAAATTGAATAAAAATATATCTTTATGCTTATTATTTTTGCCGCCTTTTTAAAATTGTTTGATATTTTTAAAATTTTGAGCATGTAATATAAATATGTAATATAAATACGTAATTATATTTTCTTTTCCTAATTTTTAAGAGCTTTAAAACGATATACAACACAATTTTTAAAATGTTAGTTGGAATATGACCAAAATACAACTCTTATCCTCGTATACCAAATTTTATCAAAATCAGTCAAATTTACGGGAGTTAATTTTATTAACTACATCAGATTCTCGAGTCAGCTTGCTCGTTAGAGCGTTAACATGTACTTATTTTTCATCTCGAGCCTGGTTCGACTAATAATTTGTATGTGAAATGCACCAATGACTTTTGCTAAAATCAAAAAACATTTGAAACCCGTAAAACATCATAGAAAGAATGAATACCATGAAATATTATACATACTCTTCACAGACTAATTTTAGTCTCATTAACAAATGGAATATGATATTTTAAGGAGCCTTCAAACGTTTGAACAGTCTTTACGCGCAATACACTACCGTGTTACTTGCGTAATATACCTACATACCATACAGATTTTAATTTTTAAAAACATCCGTTATCAATAATTGATTGGAGATATCATTTGGAATCAGGGGCGGACTGGCCAGAAAGAGTAAGGGTGGCAGCCCTTTTTGGGCCCCTCAGCCAAAAATAAACTTAAAAAAATTATTAACGTATTAAATATGTTTATGCTTATAATATATTCATATAAATTTATTTATTATTTTTATTAAGGCTGAAAGAGCTCCTAGAGACAAACTTTTTTAAAGTACTTTATAAATATTCTAAATTTGTCATTTTACCTGAATCAAAGGTCCATATTCATTTTACTTGAACTTTTAAGGGCCCTATACCGAAGACTAGGGCCAATAAGGGCCCTAATTCAGCATAAAAGAGCTCAGATATTCGTTTTTCTTAAGTAATAATTAAATATATTCTAATTAAATAATATTAAATAGACATTTAAGGGCCCCTTACGAAGAGCCAATGAGGCCTTTAACATACCTAATTAGGGCCCTAAAGCAGTAAAAAAGGACCCTAGAGATTAAAAATAAAAGAGTTTAATTAAATATTTACATTTAAATGAATAAAGTTTTAATCCAGTTTATTTTAATTTTACTTAAGTTCATTTTATACTTACTTATGTAATTTATTTACTTAGGTTTATTTTAATTAATTAAAAAGGAATAATTAAATTTGATTTAATTTTATTCAACATTAACTTAAAATAATGCTATGATCATTAAGTAATTTCTCCCTTGTCTCACTTTTAAGTTTATAGAGCTCACACATTCTAAAGAATTAAAATAATCACTTATATTCTACAATATTTTCTTAACTAATCTACAAATTAGCAATGATCATTTCACCCAACACTGTGGAAATCTTCAGGCCATCACATAATAAACTTGAACACTACATTAACAAATGAAATAAATGCTCTTTTCGACTATTATATAAATCTTTTAAAATACTTCCTATTTAGTTGTTTTTTATATTTTTTAGTTTTTTTTTATATTTATTGTTTCATATTTGTCTAATACTTTTCATTTTTAAATTGTCTAATCTAAACAATAAAAAATAATGCCATACTGGTTCAAATATGATACTTTTGCATGTTTTATATATAATTTAGTGTTCGTGAATTATATGTATTTTTGTATATGCAATAGTGTATGTATGTATGAATGTGGAAATTGTGTGTATTTTTGTATATGCCATAATGTATGTATGTATGAATGTGGATATTGAATGTATTTTTGTATATGCAATAGTGTATGTATATGTATGAATGTGGATATTGAATGTGGATATTGAATGTATTTTTGTATATTCAATAGTGTATGTATGTATGAATGTGGATATTGTAAGTATTTTTGTACATGCAAAAGTGTATGTATATTGTATGTACTATTTTGTGAATGCGGATATTGTATGTACTAGAATTAAATAACATTGTAAGACTATATAAATAGTCACTCTTATTTTCTGCTTTATTGAGAAATGACATTTTCATTAATAATTTAAAATCTTTGATTAAATATAATATCATTAATTAAATAAGACAAATGGGTGATAATTTAATAGAAATGACTAACTTATTATGCAATATAAAATTTAAAAAATTGTTTTAATTAAGAAATTATATTTGTACAATAAATAAAACAACAGCTTAAAAGAAAATAAATAAAAAAATAAAAAATGGGAACTAAAAGTTACCACAGCTACGGCTGACTAGACTTAAGTATTTCTTTAATATGTAAATATGTATATGTTTGTATTTCTTTTGTTTAATAAATGGCTATTCTATTCTATTCTACTACATTAACAACAAAGCTTAAAAACACACACAACAAAAAAATACTATAATTAAACTCTAAAAATCGATTCTAGGTAAGATAATTTGTAAAAGTTTATTTCTAGTTAGAGTATTAATTCTAGAGAGACCCGAGTTAAATTTTATTCTTTTATGTTGTACGTGTTAATTCATTTATTTTTGATCTTTTAATTTGTTGTTAATGTAGTGTTTAAGTTTATTTTTGATAGCCTGAAGATGCCCATTTCACCAGTGTTGGGTGAAATAATTATCGCTAATTTGTATAATTGTTAAGAAAGTATTATAGAATATAAGTCATATACATAAAGACAGATAACTTGGTAATAACCACTCAGGAGGGCTCAATAATTATCTGAAAAAGATAATTTAGGTGAAATCTTGATTTCAGATTTTTACTGCAAACGCTTTACTTTTTCTATACAAGTACCGTATAAATGAGGAAAAGTAAAAAAAATGACCAAAATTTAAGTTAAAAAATAAGTTAAATTTATTTACAAAACAATAACATCTAAATTAGTACAAAATTTACAATAACAATATATTTGATTAAGATATATAAGACCAGCGTAAATAAGCTGCGTCATAAAATACATAGGAACTATTTAAAGAAGTTGAAGAAAGATAAGCAGTATTTGGTCTAACAATTACTTCCCTATAAGGCCAAGAAGTTGGATTTGATAAAATATTTTAACATCGAAATGCAGTAAACAATTGCGAGTTTTAATAAGAGATCTTGTAAAATCATCTGCACTTGCGTATGAGGTAATATGGAAAGCCCAGTTATAACTTTTGTGATTAAGGGAATTATGAGAGGTCTTGTAAAATCATCCGCACTTGCGTATGAGGTAATTTGAAAAGCCCAGTTATAACTTTTGTGATTAAGGAATTATGAGAGGTCTTGTAAATCATCCGCACTTGCGTATGAGGTAATTTGAAAGCCCAGTTATAACCTTTTGTGATTAAGAGAATTATGAGAGGTCTTGTAAAATCATCCGCACTTGCGTATGAGGTGATATGGAGAGCCCAGTTATAACTTTTGTGATTAAGGGAATTATGAGAGGTCTTATAAAATCATCCGCGCTTGCGTATGAGTTAATATTGAAAGTCCATTTATAACTTTTGTGATCAAGGGAATTATGAGAGGTCTTGTAAAATCATCCCCTCTTGCGTATGAGGTAATGTGGAAAGCCCAGTTATAACTTTCGTGATTAAGGGAATTATGAGGAGTCCATTAAAATTATTATTGCAATTGCGATTTTTTACGAGAGTTTCTGTGAAACCTATCGCGATTGGGGACATTTTACTATCATATAATTTTTACATCAAATAAAGATCTCGGAGAAGCTAATACTATTATTAATATCTGTTTGTTCAACTAACTTAGCATAAGACGAAATCTTTTTAATATATTTAATAAAAGGCTCAATAGCTTATTTTCCCATTAGAAATTCACTAAAAATGATCTTTAAATAAATAAATAAATTTTCTACAAATAAATTAAGAAAATTTCAGTAACTTATTTTTAATTTGAGCATATTTCAGTGGTTTGTTTCGTGGGTGCCTGCTTTCCCTAGTTCTTAGGGATTGAAATGACGATCTCTTCCTCTAGGTTCGATGTGGTCGGGTCCAAGTCCTGGTCCAATCAATACAGGCCTTCTTCCGTCTCCTTCGGTTAAACCATATTTCGGTGAATTGTAGCAACAGTATTGTTTTCCAACGTCGCAAGTTCCCTGGAAAAATATAAATTTTGTTTTATTTGTTTTATTGATTAATTTGCCACTTGCTTTATAGCGATTGAATCAAAAAGGTATTAGCAGTAAGTAGCCTATAATAATCATTTGTTCATATGATTGTAAGGATAGTGACGACACTGTACTATTGTCCATTTACTGATTCAAGTTGCTTCTTCTTTAGTAGAATTAAGTTGTTTAAAATTATAATAATAACATATTAAATCAATTCTTAATAGGATAACAAAATCTGATTCACCTATTTGCAGATAGAATACATGTTTCGATTTCCTAAATTACAACAATCAAACGAAAGCTAAATGGAGAACATAAGATGATTTGTATGGAACTATGTTCATGTGCAATGCAAAGTCAATTAAATGATTAAGAACGATTAATCATTTTTGTTTTTGTTGTGTATTGTCCATGTTGTAAAGTATTAATTTGATATATACTATTATTATTTAATAAATATAATTTTACGGAATCAAAAATGGGATTTCAGTATATTATACCATGCAAATGTAGATAATTTTACTTACAAATTGAATACCAGGAGATTTGCAGTTAAAGGAGTGTTTACATTTGCAAGAATCAAAATCTGTGGGATCCTTTTTACCATGAGGTAGAGTTCCTTTCTCCCATGATGGTACCGGACCAGTCAAAATGCCTGGGGCGTTTCCTCCTGTTGGAGGTTTAGGTCTGCCGTTAAAACCAGGTGGAGGTCTTTCACCGTTTGGACGTCTGTTGTCATAATCTGGCCTAAAGCCACCAAAGTCAGGACGATTTTCGTTGAATCCTGGAGGTCTATTGTTTAGAAAAGGTCTATTATTATTTATATCAGGTCGGTTAAAATCAGGACGAAAATCTGGTCTATCTCCTGGTAATATAGGTCTGGCGACACCTAATTCGGGTCTGTTAGGACTGAAATCTGGATTGAAACCTGATAACCCAGGACGCCTGTCTCCAAAACCGGGTCTTCCGTTATCAATGCCAGGTCTTGGTCTATCAAAACCTGGATTATTGCCGGGAAACGGTCCTCTATCATCTGGAAATCTGTCTGGTCTGTTTACAAACGACCCTAATCCTTTGTCACCTTCTTCTAGCACTTCGTAACGAGCTCTAAACATACAATTCATAAATATTTTAATAAATATTATTAAAAGTGTTTTACAGAATTAATAAATAAAATTATACCATGTGATAATAATAATACAGATAAAGAATAGATATCATATGGAAAATATTATACTTGAAAAAATGTTACTTCGGAAAATGAGATGAGTGATTGTATGTCGGTTTAAGTCTTTATGCTGATTTATAAAAAGGGAGCAGGGATTTAATAAAACAGAACTTTCGATGTGATAACTCTAATACTCAAGAATTCTTACAATTTAAAAAAAATAATGCTTGTGTTTTATAATAAAATCACTTGTTTGGGGCCAGGTTGTCGCTATATTAACACTAGATCCTCCCTCTGCATTATTAGATACATTTAGACAGCTTCAAATCATCACTAGGTTGACTCCAGGTAATCACTGGCTTTATACTAGACTTGAATTGATTTAATATATTGGCAATTTTGAAATAATGTTAGTGAATGCTACCTTTAAAATTTATTTGTATATACTCCGCCAATTTAAAATAATATTCCATTCATATCATATTTATAAAAAATAAAATAAAATATTAAATGCCCGTTTTAGGGCCTTTCGGCCCATCAGGGTATTCACCCTGCGGGAACCACCTCAGGTGGGTTGCATCTACTACACTCTAAGAATTAATTAAAGTTGGCGAAATCTTTTTAATACATATACTATTCATAAAATCTTAAAGCATAGCCCGGGCTGCGAACCCCGGACCTCCGGTGCCGAAATCGAACGCCTTTACGATCACGGCCACGGAGGCAAAAATATATCATATTTATACAAGAATTTAATGTTGAGCCATCTAAATATTTATATATTTTTTAATATTTTTACGCATATTTATTGTTAATTTTGGCGCCCTTCTAGAGCAAGCGCCTCATCTCTTTGCCCTCTGATTATTTTTACATTTCCTCTCCTCCTGAACAAGTACTTAATTGATATCATATTTCAAATAAAGTACTTTTATGTAGTCTGTTTATTATAAGCTGTCAATTTTCCCTTTTAGTATTCAAATTAACAATTGACATATCTAGCTGTAATTTTTTCTTTTTCCATTCAGTATTCAAATAAACATATGTAAGCTATACATTGACGTATGTATAGCTTACATTATTTTGTCTTATGTTACATTATTGATAGCTATTGATAATAGCTATCAATTATTTGTCTTCAGTATTCAAATTAACTATTGACATATGTAGCTGTCAATTATTTCCCTTCAGTATTCAAATTAACCATTGACATATGTAGCTATCAATTATTTGTCTTCAGTATTCAAATTAACTATTGACATATGTAGCTGTCAATTATTTCCCTTCAGTATTCAAATTAACCATTGACATATGTAGCTGTCAATTATTTCCCTTCAGTATTCAAATTAACCATTGACATATGTAGCTATCAATTTATTTCTTTTTATAAATGAATTCTTGAATGACATGAAAAAAATGAAAGACATACTTTTCAAAATAATAACGTTGAAAAAAGCTTTAGACAATGAGTCCGATTGTTACGCAAAAAGATAACATCTTTAACAACTTTAGAGAAGTCTAAATAAAATCTTAGTTTCGTCTATCTAAAAATTATTTTTGATATAATATAGTTAAAGATATTAACGTCCTAAAAAAATTAAAGAGTCTCTTGATCAGAAACCTTCTTAAATCCTAAGGGATGTATTCTTTTTAGCAATTTTTCTTTTAAAAACATCCCTAATGCCCGGCCCGAAGTCCGAGAGTATGACAAAAATCTGTTTCAGAGGTCTCTGATCACAACAAAGTAGGTCTATTATATGTATTAGTCCAAGATCCAAGCCTAAAAAATGTGACTCATTTTGTACTTCATCAAACCAAATGTTTATGAAAATGTACCTTAAATTATGAAGGAAAAGCATAGTCTGCCTATAAAGAATGGAGTCTTTTATATAAATGCCCTCGCTTAAAATATTATAAAATCAAACAAATTCCAGTTTTTTTGCATTTTCCCTTCAAAAACGTGAAGGGAACATTTATTAAAGCTGATAAAATTTCCTATAAAACAAGTGTTTCATAGGATAACTACAACTCAAGTTATGACTTTTGTTGAATGGCCAAAAAATGCACAAAAAGCCAATATTTTTTCAATGAATTTCGCAGACTTTCCATAAAATAACCATTTCTTGGGTATTTTTAAAAGAGCTATAATTTGGTTGCAGTCGTCAGATTTTGACGAAAAAACACTTGTTTTATAGAATATTTTATCGCCTTTAGAAAATGTCCTATTCATGTTTTGCACACGACCCACAGGGAACCACTTATTTCAAGGAAACTGAAATAGTGCAATTTTATGAAATTTTGAGCATGCGCAATCATATGAAGGGATCCACTCTGGATAGGCAGACTTCGTTTTTCGTAAATTTAAGGAATATTTTCAAAAAAAATATGGTTTCAAGTAGTACAAAATTAATCACATTTTTTTCAGATCTGGCTATTGGACTATTTGTAAAGTATTAAAAACGCCATACTTAGAACGGAAAAATATTTTTAAGTCAAACTTAGTACACAAAAATCAACCTTTGGGTTGATTGTAAATAGAAAACCAGGCAGTTACAATTACCCGGTTTGCTGACTAAGCACAATTTAAAAAAATTGAAATTTATGTAACATCTTATTTTACTTTCTTTGTAAAACACCTGCTTAAAATAATATAATATAAACCAAGTACAAGGTATATCGGAGTTGTTCCACACAACTTTGCACTCGCTTCAATCGTTCTAAGAGTTTCATAGTAGCCAAAACTTCAAATTCGTATAAAGTCGGTTTCGCTACGCGCGAATGATAAGTAAGCTGTTACGCTCGAAACAGACAGAAATAATGATAATAACCACTCAGAACGTCATAAAAACGGTTAATTCTGATATAACAACGGTTTTGGATTTTTAAAATGATCACAATACGTTTTCTGTATACGTATGGTGTTCAGTAAGAAAAAGTAAAATCAGTATATCAGAATCTTTGATTTCGGTTTTAACGGGAACTTAGATTTTGACCATATAGGTAAAAGAAATTTATATTTTGTAGATCACTTACTTGTTTTTTAAAGGATCACGTGCTAATTGAAACAAAGGTTGATTACTCGGTTCTCTTCGGGCTACTAGAGTTTTAGCAACTGTGTATTGACCCCCTCTTCTTGAATTGGCATCGTCCCACGACCATCTTTCTTCTGCTTGGGCTCTGCATAGTGATATAAGGCTCACAGTCACCACACCTATAAATACAAACATGTTACAGCATGTTGTAATGAAAATAACTCAAAACATAACTAAGTCATTAATTCCTTTAAATGGTTTAACTTTATTGTGAAAGGAGCTATATTTCTGTAAGTAAAATTATCAGAATGACTTATTGGTAAAACATCTTCTTAGAACATAAAATTAGGTCTACAAAAACTATCATTATATTGCTCAAATTGAACTTTAAAAGGTACAAACAAAACACATAATAAATGGCCACCGCACATAATTAGTGAATAGGAAACTTAGTAGGAGTCGAGTCATAAGGTGAAAAGAGCATTTGCCAAAGTCGCTAGAAATGTACGCGAAGTTTTAGTTTAAATAAACGCAAAAGTGCGTTTATCTTTATCGGGAAATTGAAAAGATTTCACCTTATTTATCATCAGCAAGATCTATTTAATTATTTTATAAGATATGTATCTATGTTATTTATTTTGTTTTTAGATACAGTTAATCTTAGTAATCTTAATAGTATTTATCAAGTAAAATATCTTCATGGTTATATTAAAGTTACTTCTTTTTAAACATACTGTTTTTACTAATAATTATATACATAATTATATATATATATATATATATATTATATATATATATATATATATAATATATTATATATATATATATATATATATATACACTTATACTTATTACATAATAAGGACGATATAATATATTAGGGCAACAGTAATTTTATTTTCAGAATTCCAACAAAGTTTAAACTTAATTTTTCCTTAAAGTTATTGTATTATTGTTATATTTAATTAGAGTTAATTTAATTGCTCTTTTCAAATAAGGGAAGGTGTTTATGTATACATGATAATATAAACTTTTCAGTTGTACCTTCTTATACGTATGAAATGTGCTACTCAACACGTAATTGTAAGGCTTGTTAGGTTAAAAATTGATGTGGCATGAAGACTAAAACTGCTTTAGATCACCTAATTGTATTGATAGGACATTTTAAGTACTGCTTCAGTTTTCTCAATGATATATTATGATAGAGACCCTTAGAACTACATCAGATCACCTAGTTGTATGAGATAGGACATCTTAAGTACTGCTTCAGTTTTCTCAATGATATATGATAGAGAGACCTTAGAACTACTTCAGGTCACCAAGTTTTATGAGATAGGACATCTTAAGTACTGCTTCAGTTTTCTCAATGATATATGATAGAGACCTTAGAACTACTTCAGATCACCTAGTTTTATGAGATAGGACATCTTAAGTACTGCTTCAGTTTTCTCAATGATATAGAGAGACCTTAGAACTACTTCAGATCACCTAGTTGTATGAGATAGGACATCTAAAATACTGCTTTAATGTGCTAAACGGTATGTGGTGGTCATCTTAAAGGCTGCTTTAATTCGTTTAGTTGAATAAAATAAGGTTTTTTATCCAGGGGGGGGGGGGGTAACTATATCTTTAAAACTAAGAATACAAAGTAGTTTCTTTTTAATGTTATTATAGAGAACATAAAACTAATCATGAACCTGAAGGATGTAAAACCTGCGTAAATAAGCATATAGGATGGTGATTTTACATAAGCTTCATTAGAACTAAGTAATAAGCTTTTGCTCAGCCCATTTTCAAGTAGTATCAGCCTAAAGCTCAGTAAAAATATTCGATAGGGGTAATGACCCGATAAGTCACATTCATTTCCAGGTTTCAATTAGGGTTTAGGAAGTATTAGTGAAACCACAGGTTTTTGGGAAATAATTCGTGGCTCCGGCTATTGTTCAACTATATATCTTGATCCTAGCCTATATTTTACAGTTAATCACGTAGGAAGTTTATCTAATATATGGTTATGAAACGAAAACCACTGTTTAAGAATGAGTTTCTCCTGGGAAATACTTATCAGAGGTCAGTCAATCCGACAGACTGTAAGCTGATGGTTAAGGACACTAAATCCGACCTTGTCGAACCTTGGCCCAGTCCGCATACTCCCACACAAACTCTTCCTTATAGTCTAAGCTAACAATGTATAACATAGAACTTAATTTCGAACCATGAATAACCATATTTCATAATAAATCCCAAAAATTGTACATGTCCACACTCCATTTTGAGATAAGGGCTGATCAGAGTAAAAGCGGGGCCTGTTCAAGCTTTTTTATGCGATTATCTTTAAAGATATGATTGTTGTCGTTAGGGGGGAGATGCAGCAGTCAGCCCGACTGCTGTTCTATATACATGCGGTAATCGCTGTAGCATCTGGCTTTACTGCTTTTGATAGCTACAGTGTGTCTAAGAACTTAGTTCAGGGGCTAATGTGCTTCGAATACCCATATCAGACTTAAGCTATTCCACCTTATTAGTTGTTTTGACAGAGATTTTGTGGTATATGTTAAACATGGTTAAAATTTAACACAATTGAGTTTCAGTTTACATTTATAAACTGAAGAAACAGTTTATAAATGTACTCTGACGATGACTAATTAATAGTCGAAACCGGTCAGTTTTCTTTTTTATGTATTGTGGTTTGACAATAAATTTTTTTAAACTCAATTCCATTCCAACTCGTTAGCAGACATTATTTATAGACCCTATTTCAAACGGCTGCAACTTGTCTAGAGTGGTTTATAATTAAGGTAAAATTTTGATTTCAGATTTCTCGAGCGATCCAACAAAAAAATGTACACACCTGTTTACTCAAGTTATACACCTGTGGTGCCAGGACATGATAAGTAAGTAGATATCTATGGGTATAAGTACTTGAAAAATAACCAGAAAGAAAAATTCATAATTGTCGAGTAATGTCTATGCCTATTTTTTTATTTATAAAGTGAATCTTTCTAAAGAATCATCGCTAGGCAATCAAGTGTTAGTATATATATATATATATATATATATAATATATATATATATATATATATATATATATATATATATATATATATATTATATATATACATACAGATAGCATTGCGTAGTACCCTAAGAATTTTGTTATGGACGACGTAGCACAAAGTTTTATCAACAGTTACTATTTATTAATACGGGTTTGAGACGCCAAAGTTTTAAGTTCATTATGGCTCAGATTTAACATAACAGATAACATAACTATATACATAACTAACAAGCTATTTTTTTTTCTTTTCTTTGTCTAAGGCCATATTAAAGTGATGTGTACTTCCGGAGCTAATAGAATGCTGGCATTGTGACAAATATTCTCGGAAGTCAATTTAAAGTTTCATGGTTGCAATTTGGTTTTAAGTTCAAAATCAAAGTAATTGACCTTAAGCAGAAACAGAATTGGGATTCCCATCGACCTGGATAATCCTATTTAAGTGGGTGTTCATGAATTATCCCCTTGCCCTTGATTTTATAAATTTAGTTTAAAATTACAATAAAGCTATGAAAAACTCAAGTTTATAGGCATTAAGTGTGTAATATGTATGACCTTTAATTAACTAAATGTGTCATATATAGTTAATATAAATATTTCTATAAATATTAAGTTGCGATGTATAATGCTAGGGCCAGTGGGAAAAAGCACATAAGTAAATTTTTTTTATATACTCTTAAAGTATTTCTCAGACCTTATTTTTATCCAAACGTAAAAACCACTTAAGCCAAAACTATTTTCAACTAAGATAAATGAGTAAAAATACATTATGACTAAATCCAAACTTTTATCAATTTTATTAAATAATTAATAATAATAATAATAAAAAATAATTATAATAATGACTTATGTGCTTTTTCCCGCCGACCCTAGAATAAGTAGTAATTAAATAATATATTAATGACTTATGACTTATGTGCTTTTCCCGCGACCCTAGAATAAGTAGTATTAAAATAATTATATATGACTTATGTGCGCCGACCCTAGAATAAGTTGGACTTATGTGCTTTTATCTTTCCGCCGACCCCTAATGACTTAATATTAAGTAGTATTAAAATAATTATAATAATGACTTATGTGCTTTTTCCCCGACCCTAGAATAATAGTATAGTAATAATGAATTAATGTGCTTTTTCCGCCGACCCTAGAATAAGTAGTAATTAAAATAATTTATAATAATGACTTATGTGCTTTTTCCGCCGACCTAGAATAAGTAGTAGAAAATAATTATAATAATGACTTATGTGTTTTTTCCGCCGACCTAGAATAAGTAGTAATTAATAATTATAATAATGACTTATGTGCTTTTTCCCGCCGACCCTAGAATAAGTAGTAATTAAAATAATTATAATAATAATGACTTATGTGCTTTTTCCGCGACCCTAGAATAAGTAGTAATTAAAATATTATAATAATGACTTATGTTTTTTCCCGCCGACCCTAGAATAAGCTAATATTCTTATGTGCTTTTCCGCGACCCTTAGACTGCTAAGAAAAGTAGTAATTAAAATAACTTAATAATTCTTACCTGAATAAGTAGTTGACTTATGTGCTTTTTCCGCCGACCCTAGAATAAGTAGTAATTAAAATAATTATAATAATGACTTATGTGCTTTTTCCCGCCGACCTAGAATAAGTAGTAATTAAATAATTATAATAATGACTTATGTTGCTTTTTCCCGCCGACCCTAGAATAAAAGTAATTAAAATAATTATAATAATGACTTATGTGCTTTTTCCCGCCGACCTAGGATAAATAATAATTAATAAGGCTATTATTTTGTGACTGAGGCCTAGAACGAACATTATGTATTCACTGTTAATTAATTTTTAACTACCCCATTCTTTATTTCCAATTTTATTTTGTACACTCTGTATATTTAACCAATAATTGAGATGTTAAGAAAGCTGCAAACTAAAAATGATTTTTACCTAAGCGGGTAAACCTAAACTAACTTAAAGTACTTCCACTAAAAGCAAAAACATTTTGCTTTAATAATAATAAAAACAAACAGCGCACGACTTTCAGAAGCGTATTTCTTGACATCTCACATCACCTTTGTGAATAATTATACCGTTTCAAAGCCTTATATTCAAATTTATCACTACGAAATCTTATCAAAAAAAATTTAGGCGTTAAAGAAAATATTATAGGAAGCTTTCTCTTTAACAGAACGACTGCAAATTAATAACAACTAGAGGTTAAATCACGTGATAAACACACATAGAGTTTTAGTACAATTATTCTGTTTATTAAGCGTGTAATCAGGATCGAGCGATTCAGTAATTGTATAAATGAGTTTTATACTGTCAAATACCTATTTCCGCGGTATAATAAGTTAAAACCAACTCTTTAACTGTCAGTTTTTAGCAAATTTCCTTGTTGAAATTGGTTAGTGAGGACGAAAGTTGGATCAGAGACACGGGTAAAGTAATATATAAACCAAGTAGGGAAACAAATGCGATTTTGTCAGATATGGCAGGGTTACGCAAAGTTTAGTCCAAGGACCCTTGGGGGTCCATGGAAAGATTTTAGGGGGTCCATGGAAAGATTTTAGGGGGTCCATTGAAAGATTTAAGGGGGTCCATGGAAAGATTTTAGGGGGTACATGGAAAGATTTAGGGGGTCCATTGAAAGATTTTAGGGGGTCCATGGAAAGATTTTAGGAGGTCCGCGTGCTAATTAGGCACACTAATTTAATAATAAGTAAAATTATTAATTATTATTACAGTTATTAGTTCTAATATATTTTAGCAAACTTCCAAAAATAATTATCTTATAAGTTTGTTTGTATAGAATTACGTTTATGTTTTAGCTATGTCAATGAATCAAGAAATAATTGATCATGTTTTTATTGGTAAACAGAATTATTTCTATTAGTTAGTAAGAACGCCAAAAAATTGAGAGTCCAAATATTAATAATAATAGAAATTCTATTTGTTGGAAATACGATTTTAGACGAGCTCCCTTTATATTTAAGGGGGTCCATTGAAAGATTTTAGGGGGTCCATGGAAAGATAAAAAAAAAAAAAATAAAATTAAAAAAGAAGAAAGTTAATGAGTTGATCACTTAAGTTAAGTGATTTATAAGTTTTAATGAGTTAAGACAAAATAAAGATTATAAGAAATTGGTTTTTGTGCAAGTGATCGCAATATATTAGGGAAACTATATACAATTATAAAAGTTTATTGTAAATTATTTAATTTTATTTAATTGGTTTGATATACTTATGTATACTTTTATAATTCATGGGATTATAAAAGTTAAGCAGCATCGAGCGTAGTCATTGGTTGGATGGGTTTCTGCTGGAATGAACGGAAGTATGATATTAAATACATATGGATGTGATGCAGTATAAAGTTGAAATTTGGTACAAATGTACTCCTTGACGTAATAAATAAGTGTACTAAGTTTTGTTATAATACAACAAGTCTATCTATGATTTATGGTGGATCATAAAAGTTAAGCAGCATCGAGCGTGTTCAGTGCCTGGATAAATGATCACTGGGAATTAAACGAATGTATTTACTATCTGAGGACAAGCGAAGCGAGTCCGAAGAAGTATTGCAGTATAAATTTAACGACTTATATTTCTGAGGACGAGCGAAGCGAGTCCGAAGCTGGGAGGACGAGCGTAGCGAACCTAATTTAATGAGAAAAAGTTCCGAGGTACCCCGTACCCGATTTTTTACTTTATTTTTTACTTAAGTTTATTTTTCACTTACTCATTTATTTTATTTACTTGAGTTTATTTTAATTTATTTAAATAAAATAATTTTCTTATCCGTACGTTTGAACGTACTTGTTCAAAGTAAAAACCAAGACCGAGTTCAACTCAAAGTTTTAATAATTACGTCATATTTATAATAAAACTGGTTTATTAACACTTTATTACATTATCTAGGTCGCTCTTATTTCATTAAAACTTCAAGTAACTAGATCGTTCTGAATCTATCTTTAACATTTTATAACTCAAACAGCAAATTGTGTGGCTAACAATTAAACAAGAAAAGGGAAATATAATGATAATAAGAAGCACTCTAGTGCAAATTGGTATTAATATAATACTTATCAATTGTTAAATAGAAGACAATTAATTATTAAAATTAAAATAATAAAGGTTTAGATGTTAAATTTTATCTTTGAAATGTTAAATTTGATTATTAAACAAATTAAGTTTAATTCAATTGTTTAAAGCTTCATTTTAATTTAATTGTTATTTGATGCAACAAGGGAGTAATGAATGCTATTATTATTTCCCAGAGCAGTAAGTTGGTTTTTTGAGGCGAAAGCGAGAGAACCAATGCATTTAATTCCCGAGATGGAACCGATGTTTGTGTATATAACTCCCGAGGCAACGATGGGAACTTTCGAGGTAAGGTTGAGGGGGTTTTGACAATTAACTTGTCAAATTACTGAGGTAATTTTGCAAGGGAAAAATAATATTTTTCTCCCTAGGTCCATACCGGAAATTTTATCGCCAGACGTTGACGAAATTTAATTATTGCTATGTTGATTTTCATACGTTTTACTCTATTTTGTTTTTTTTAGTTGGTCCCCTTATAAATTTTAGGGTTTGCCCTCCTCTCTCCTTTCTCAAAAAATCATGTTTTTCTCTCCTGCCTGGAACGGCAGGATAGAGGGAAGTTGTTTCAGGCGATAACTTTGCCTGAAACGGATTTTAAACGACTAAATACCAAAAAAATTATTTTTGATTAATATTAAAATTGTACATGAAATTAATTTTGCATTCGAAATAGAAGTCTTAGGTAATATTTATTTGGTGCTATCTTGTTTAATATATAGGAAAGTATAATGTAATGTTTTGCCAAAAATCAATACAATAGTTTTAGAAATGCAAATTCTTACATATACGGTTTATAAAACAGATCAGCGCTCCTCTAATTTATGAAGCAGGAGCTTTAGGGGTTTAATCTTGCTTGTAAACATAAAATAAGAAAAATTTTCGTTTTAGGGCTATCATGATATTTTTCCCTGTGGGAAATACCTTAGGTAAGGTTATTGGCGGTTTCTTGACCTCTGTGCTCAAAGTTATTATAAAAAAAATAAAATGAAGGAGGACGTTAGACGTACTCATGTTTATACATATGAGTATGAGCCCTCACTACGTTTGAATTTAATCAAAACTACACTTGCTAGCATATGTGGTTATTTGGTTCTTAGACTATTACGCTGTCATGCCATTTTTAATAAAATTAAATTATATGTATAAAAATAATTGTTAAGAAAATAGAAATAAAATCTAAGTGTATGGATAAAACAAATGGTTAAGTAAATTGAAATAAAATGAAAGGTATATGAATTAAAATAAATGGTTTAAGTAAATAGAAATAAAATAAAGTATATGAATAAATAAATGTTAGAAATAGATATAAAAGTGTATGAATAAAATAAATGGTTAAGTAAAATAGGATGAATAAATTAATGAATAAAATAAAATGGTTAAGTAATAGAATAAAATGAAAGTATATGAATAAAATAAATGGTTAAGTAAATAGATATAAAATGAAAGGTATTAATAAAATAAATGGTTAAGAATAGATATAAAAGAAAGTATATAATAAAATAATGGTAAATAGTAAATAAATAAAATGAATAATGAATAAAATAAATGGTTAGTAATAGATATAAATGAAAGTATATGATAAATAAATAAGTAAATGAATAAATAAAGTGTTTGAATAAATAAATGGTTAAGTAAATGAATAAAATGAAAGTTATTGAAAAATAAATGGTTAGAAATAGATATAAAATGAAAGTATATAAATAAAATAAATGGTTAAGCAATAGAAATAAAATGAAAGTATATGAATAAAATAAATGGTTAAGTAAATAGATATAAAATGAAGTGTATGAATTCAAAATAAATGGGTTAAGGTTAATAGATATAAAATAAAAGTATATGAATAAAATAAATGGTTGAGAGATAGAATAAATAAATGGTAAGTAATCGAATAATCAGCTACCATCAAAACTAAATGTTAGGGTGAATCAAAAGCAAGTATTGGTAGCGGTGATTCTTTAACTTGTAGTAAATATGAAAGTTAAGCCATATAGTTTAGTTTCTGCTTTGAGTGTTCACCAAAATTACACATTTCTTACCATCTCTGATTAACCCGTATTTTTCGGGTTTTAACTACCTAATAGGGATCAAATCGCAACATGGGGAGGGGCAACATTTGAGGTATCAAAAATTGATTTAGAATTCGTAATTAAGTGAGATATTTTATTTTTTTAACAATGACTAAATCCTTTGAAGATACTTTGAATACCTTTAATTGGATCATAAATAGAAAGAGTAATTTTATTATTATTATTATTACAAGTGTGCAATAAGTCAAAAAATTACAAATATTTACCAAAGTTCTAAATCTATGATTTAAATTAACAATGTCTATTAAAACAAATAATATTTTTCTAACCTACTTAGCACTTTTATTGATCGCGTTCTTAAAAATCCAAACTCAGACGTACAGTAATAACCTTTTGTTTCTAAAAAAGATTTTACGCGTTTAATAAACGATTCGCAAGATATAGCTTCTTTTAAGACACCAAAAAGTTTGTTTTTGCTGGTTTCGGACTAAAGCAGGAAGGTTGTTCGGGCTAAAGACGGTTAGAAATTATGTCTTCTAGTATTAAACGAATGGACGCCAATATGAGATTTGAAGTTTTCTGGGTATCGATTAATTAATTTACATGCTTCTGAAATCAGAATCGAAGGGACTGTTAGGATATTGTTATTAATAAAACTTTGTTTGCTAAACTTACGCGGTCATATGTTAAATATGAGTTAAAAAACAATTAAAAATATGTTAACAAATTATTTGCAAGATTTAGCTTCTTTTATGACATTAGAAAGTGAATTTACATTTCACATACCTAAAATGAAAATTAGGATCCAACCTAATTTTTCACGCGGTTGGTTTTCAGGTAATACAGATTTATTTTAAAATAAAGACTTTAAAATTGATTTTCTTTTTGTCACGCTTGCAATTTTATTTGCTTATACTGAAAGCAAATATAGATATTAGTACAAGTTAGTATTAGTTCTTATCGGATTTTTTTTACTTTTCAAAATACTTTATGATACTAAAGGCTTAAACTTTAAAAGTATTTAAATACTTTAAAATACTAAAGGGCTTAAAATTTTGAATAAAATTTAAAAAGCCCGTTCCTTCTACCAAACAGCGTACCGCTCGGCTTGTATAGACGCCGCGATGGATGATGGTGTAGCTACAAAGATTGATAACCCGACAAGGTAAATTAAAGCAAAATTTTATTCATTAATATAAAGAAAAAACCAATAATGGTGAAATTAGTTTATAAGACCCACCTTTAGATGTTATTTTTATTAACTTAAGATACAGTAATAGCTAATTTTGTTTTTGCTTTGCTAATTATTTCTAGAGTTCCAATGTAAATCTATAAGGCATTACTTATAAATTTAGTGTTGTAATCATGTAAAATAATACTTATGGGGTTATTGATTTTTTTTGTGATATCTAGTGTTAATTGATTTTTTTTACATTTCGCGTTCGGGATACTAAGGAATAATAAACGAGGTATATTGTCATAAGAAAAAAGTTTGTTTACCTTTAAGAAGTAAAATTATCGGTGTCATATCTGCTTGGTGAATGAACGGGGAGAAGGATCAACAAGGTTTTACTATAGATCCCCCACTAGGTTAATATAAATCTGATGGAAAAGGTCTTGCAAGGTCCTTCATGGCCAAAACACGGGACTGATAAACAGGAACTACGGTTCTTCAGATACAAGATCCAATAATGATATGTATCCTTTGACCGGTCATAAATGTTATATTTGGGGAATTTTCACCTTTGTTCCGGGATTAATCTGATTGGAAAGTCCCAAGGGTGGTTTAAAAGGTAAACTATAAACACTATTTTAGCCTGCGCCATCCTCTCTAAATCATTGATAGATTTCTATATCAGATAACTCTACTCATAGATATTTTATAAACTAGAGGAGACATAGCCTATCTCAATACATTGAAATACCTACATCTTTTTTTAGGCTCTCAGGGGCTCTGTGTAACCTCATTGAAACCTCCTCCAAAAGCGAGTTAAGGTTATAATAAATCAATTGATTTCGGCTTCCCGCGCATTGATAGAGTTTTTATTTGTATTTTTAACGTTCTACTATAAAAGTTATAGTAATTTTGTACTGACTATTTGATTATGTTTTTAGCGAAGGTCAGGTTACATTTTTGATGTTTCAAAATTTAACCCATTGAGGTATATTACTAGAGAGGCCAGTAATATATCTCTATGTTTTGTTAGTTGTACAGATTCCATTATGAAAAAAAAACATGAAAATAAATGCCTGATCCGATTCGAATAACACTTAGTACAAAAATTTAGTTCTATAAGAGATAAAGCTGTTTGAATTTTAGGAAACAATCTAACTAATCGTTTTATTATGGTGGCCATTTTAATTTTTTTAAAAAGTCGAAAGTAATATAAGTTACTGTAATTTTGTTCTGTGTATTTGATTATTTTGATCGAATGTGATCAGTTTACATTTCTGATGTTTCAAAATTCTATCAATAGGGCCCTCTAGTAATATATATCTATGATTCAACTATTGATAACTACTAATTACCGGAAAACATTGTTTGACACCTTCTAGATTGCTATAGCTTTTACTCCGACTTATTTTGACTTTTAATTATTCCTTCGCGGAGCAAGCTGGGCGATTTTTTTAAATGCGTGCTCTCTGGCTTATTATTGCAATCATTGCTTAATTTTTCAGTTTATGCTTTATAACCTGAGAAATAGCGTCACAATTTTTATTTAATTGTCTTTAAAAAAAGAATATACGCATATTAATCCCATATATTATACAACACACGGCCCAGCATTATTTGTACTAATTTGAAGCTCAGTGTAAGCTCATTTTTAACCCATTTAAAAAAAAAAATAAAACGGCCTTTGGCTACTTTGCTGCTCCGAAGCGTCGGCACTTGGCGGCCCAAGTTCCGGGCCACATAGTTGTTGTCCTATATCAGTTCGGCATACATATAACTTGTTTATATAAGTGGCACGGCCACGATAAGGGGATTTTTAAAATGGATTAGTAAAAAAACGTGGTTCCTTTACATTATGTTATGTATGTCAATGAATAAAACTGACACTAATACTAATAATAAAATGAATACATAGTCGTTCTTGTGTTAAAAATTTCAGCTCGATCTAATCACTTTATTATATTTGTGATTATTTGAAATGTTTAGGGGGTCAATATTGTGGGTTAATGACGTCTCACATATTTCATAAACAATTAACAACGTCTGGGGACAAAAATCTCGTACATAAATACACACACACACACAACAAATATATATAATTTATATTATAATATATATATATATATATATATATATATATAATATATATATATATATATACACTCATTTGGAGCATTTGTCTAGTCCACCTCTGGGAGCCATTAGTCTAGTCTACTTCTGGGAGACATTGTCATTTTTGTTTGGCATTTGCATTTAATTTTAATAAATTCTTTAAATCTGTTTACAACTTTATTCTTTTTGGAGAAAATATCAGTTTACTTTTATTTGACTGTGGAAATCTCATTGTGTGTTTTATTTTACGTAAAATCGATTTGATATTGATATTATAATTATACAAGTGTTTTAAAGTAAGTAAAACATTTCAATGTCTTTACATTCATTCGTGGAGCCATTAGTCTAGTCTACCTCCTGGAGCTATTAGTCTAATCTTCCTCCTGGAGCCATTAGTCTAGTCTTCCTCCTGGATCCCTACTAGAGTTTAGTCTAGTAGAGATCTAGTAGGATCAATGTACCGTAACTGTACATTGGTGACGTCATTTCTTTTCTAATAATTACAATTTTACGTAAATATTATATTATTTTTCGTCTATTTTGTTTAAAAAAAGTAAAATGAATGTAAAATAAGTTTTAATTATTATCTATCACATGCATTCTTCAATTGTTAGTGTTGAATAAAGTGGTTTACAGTGGCATCACAGAAAAGTGTCCGCCGTTAGTAGAGTGGGTAGGATTCCTTAAACGCGACTGGTCGGCAACGCGACCGTACATTTTAGCTAAAAATAATAGTTTTTAACTTGACTGTACGTTTGAGCTACATTAAACTATCTGAAAAGGTTACTTCCTTCATAGCGAGGTAGGGAGTAACCATCTAAAGAAGATTACTCAAAGACCTTCTTTGGATAGTTACTCCCCTTATAGTATTGTTGGGGAGTAACTATCTAAAGAAGGCTACTCAGAGACCCTCTTTAAATAGTTACTCCTCTCATTGAGTTGTTGGGGAATAACCATCGGAAGGAGATGGTTACATCCCTTGTTAGGAGACCTTCTTTAAATGGTTACTCCCCTAAGATAAGAAGCAATATCTTTGTCTTTCCCCCTACTCTAACCCTAACCAATAGCCCCAATGCTTTTCTAAATCCCCAGGAAAGCGCGTATAATGAGGTAAAATATATGAAGATTAGTGATAAAATCAAAAAACTAAAGGGAGTAGCCAAAAAAGGGAGTAACTAGTCTGATCTGTCAAAGGAGAGTAACAATCTAAAGCAGGTCAATTAAATCAGAAAACTAAGAGGAGTAACCAGTTTTGATCAGTCAAAAGGGAGTAACAATCTAAAAAAGGTCACATAGATACAAAAAGCAGTATAGTACTCCCCTAAAAGGGAGCAACTATCTAAAGAAGTGCCCTAGTATAGATCCAGGGGGAAGACTAGACTTTAAAAGGGTTCCAGGAGGAGACTAGACTCTAGTAGGGACCAGGGATCAGGGTAACTAGACTAATGGATCCAGGAGGTATACTAGACTAATGGCTCCATGAAGGAAGACTAGACTAATGTCTCCAGGAGGAAGACTAGACTCATGGCTCCAGGAGAAAGACTAGACCTTCATGGCTCCAGGAGAAAGACTACTCATGGCTCCAGGGAGAAAGACTAGACTCATGGCTCAGGAGAAAGACAGATCATGGTCAGGAGAAAGACTAGACTCCAGGAGAAAGACTAGACTCATGGCTCCAGGAGAAAGACTAGACTCATGGCTCCAGGAGAAAGACTAGACTAATGGCTCAGGAGAAATACTAGACTAATGGCTCCAGGAGGAAGACTAGACTAATTAGTCTAGTCTTCCTCCTGGAGCCATGTTATACTCACTCATCTTTTTATTGTTGGTCGCGAACTTTTTTTTTTTTTATTTTTTTAATAATATACCTTTATTTAATTAATTTACAATATACAATAAAATATTATATAATAAAATATTCATATACTTAAATATCTAAGATTAAATATCTAATAAGGCTACTCCCACAAGAGAGCGGAAGCTCTGAGCCATGGGGAGGAGTGTTTCCATATTTTTGTTTTTTCAAGCTACTAAAAAAAAAAGATTGGATTTAGTTTGAGACAAAAGTGATGTTGTTTATGTACAAATAATTGGATATGAAATACCTACAAAGTAATTAAAAGAAAAAAAGAAGAAAAAATATTTCTTAATAATAAATATTATTTCTGTAATAGGTACGGTATAATTAAAGAACATTAATTACTATATTTAAAATAAATAAATAAAATAAATTAAAAAAAAACAAAAAACTGTATTATCATTTTTCATTTAAAATTATATTATTAAAACTTTACTAAATAATGCAGTGACAATTGATACATCCAATGTTTTATTTTATTTTCTAGCTTAGAATAAAGATTATTTATTATCTGTAAGGAATAAATAAGATTAAATAAACATTTTGTTACGATTATATGATTCCATAGTTATAATTAGGATGTTTTTAATTTATTATTCTTGTTTCTCACAAAAATATATTAATTTATATTTTATAATTTATACAATTAAATTAAGTTATTCTTTAATGATTTTTTTAATTAAAAGCGTAATTTTTCCACTTATATTCTCTTAAAAATAATTGTTTTACCAGTTTGTAAAAATATTTAAAGATTTTGAATTTTTGATATGTTGAGGCAAACTATTATAGTTAGCCGCTGCTACAAAGAGCCACTTTCTTTCCTTTTGTTGAGTGTTATCACTCTTACAGTGTTAAAAGTTTAAAAAAGGCTTGAGATATATAGCCAAAGACTTTAGTTCTAAGTAGGCCGAAATATTTAAGCCTCAAGCTAATGCAATTGGTCAAGACTAATAGATAGACAACTCAGAGATAAGCCAGTGGGATCGGCTCTTGGTGGTAAACCGACCTGCTTGAGTTATAAGCAAATGTGTTCAATCCAAGGTGGATCGAACTACTAAAGATATGAGGCTAAAGGCTCACTTTTAGGTAGACCAACCTGTTTGAACCATGAGCCAATGGGTTCAGTTCTAGGTAGGTCGATCTGCTTGAGGCATGTGCCAATTGGTTCATTTCTAGGTAGATCGAACTACTTAAGATATAAGCTGATTAATTAATTTCTAGATGGATAGAAATAATTAAGATATGATGAAATGGGCTCATTTCTTCGTTGACTGAGCCGTTTGAGCCATGAGCCAATGGGTTCAGTTCTATGTAGGTCTGTAGGGTCGAACTACTCAAGATTTGAGGCAATGGGTTTATTTCGAGATAGACTAACCTGTTTGAACAGATGCCAATGCATTTAATTCATGGAAAACCAACCTGCTCGATACATGAGCTAAAAGGGTTTTATTATGTAGGCTTCAAGGTGAATTAATTTACCTGGAAGCTTTATTAGAAACTTACCTTATTAGAAATTATTATTTTAATTTCTAATGGGCTAAAAAGAGGACACAGGTAAAATGAATAATTTTTAACACATGCAAAAACACAATAATAATACTAATTAGATGTAATTTTATTTACATATAATATACAAATAGATTATAACAAATTAAATTACAATTAAATTTAATAATATCATTAATTACATCAAAATATCATATTTTCAATATACAGTTTTCATAATTATGACTCCCTTATAAAACCTGAAATCAAGCAGTCAATGTAGTACATAGTAATCTTCTACACTCTGTTATGATTTGTGGTCCAAATAATTGTCTGAGAAAAATGTAAACCTTTCTTTAAAATTTCCTTCTTCGATTTTTATTAAGTGGTGTACATTGATTCAAAGGTTGTAAAAGGAGAGTTAATTATTATTTTTAATACTAATAATTTTTTAACTTTATTCAAATATATATTAAGATAATAATAATAATAATAAAATAATTTTATAGGTACTAGTAAGTGTACTCCTATAGCCGTTTATAAATTTCGATAAAATGTCGATTTTAATCATCTCAAAATACTAAATCTTTGTGTAACATAAACGAAACAGCGGGATAAGGAAAATTATGATCAATAGAGTATTTTCATTTTTTAAGACACTTATTATATGTAAAGATAGAAAAATAAAACTGACGCGACACTAAGTATTTTTAAATATTATTCCATTTTTTCCAATATATCTTAAAATATTAGGAATTTTGTCGCGATTTCTGAGTTAAGTGAAGTATTTATGACTATTTGATCGATGTCTTCCAATGTCCCTTTTATAAAACGATATGTTTTACAAGATAAAAATAATAAAATAGTTTAACTTATGGCACACTGTGAAATAATTATCAAAAGTAGGAACTAAAGTGGATACAAATTGGTTTAATTACTATCAGCGGCTTTAGGTACTTTAAAAACTTAAATATTGACTGAGCTTATTATCGATTTAACTAGTTTATTATTCGTACATTAGATAATCTGAAAGATGTAGTAAACTCATTAAGATATTACTTGATATTTCCAACAGTACTATTATATGTCTCATATTATATGCATCTAACACTTTACTGAAGTAATTTTAGATAAATACTATAATAAAATAGCAAACAAAGAGAGCATATCCTTTATTTTAAAATAAAGGATATGCCTCTTTGAAAATTCCCTCCAAAATGATCGGAAATTTCATCCGAATCATGATTTACTCATACCATATAAGTTGAGCTGGAGACTTCATCGACTGCGTTCTTAAAGCGGCAATACTTCGTGGTAGTGTGACGTTACAAAACGAATATTGTCTCGTTACACAACCAATAAGATTCTGTTATTGGTTTCCTGTGAGCCAACAGCATGGCTTTATTAGTTAAACCAACAAATTATTTTAGAATAACTTCCGTACCGTATTATGTTCGTAATGCGTAACATCACATAAATCTGATGAAGCATTTTTGCTTAAATCTGATTTGAATTACCTTAATAATTATGTATAAAATATTGTTTCTTTGTTTAATAAAAGTACCTATTAAATAAAAGTAAAATCAATCTTTATTTAGATTTGTTCATATGTTCGTGGAAATTTAACTTTAAATCATGTTAAATTTATTCTAGTATTATTTCAAAACATGTCAAAGCTTATTCAAGCAAAACTCTGTTAGACAATTAGTAATATAACAAAAAAACGTGACATTGATGACGCAGTTGAATAGGTCTCTAGTCTAATTTTTCTCTTACAAGTAATTCTGCCAATATAGTACAGCATTATTTCAAGCATAAAAGAAGTATTGCTGGACATGAGTTTACCACGAGTCTCAGATCAAAGTTAGTGACTGTAAAGATTTATTTACTTTGGTTATCGTAGTCTACGTAGACACGGACCACCTCGCCGGAATACTTCCTTTGCGATGGCATGAAGTAGAAATCAGGTTGAACCTGACCACCTTTGTCATTTTTTTGAGGTTTGGTCGGTCTGTGGGTATAATAGTTACCGGGTTCGAATTCTCCTTGCTGAGGAGGTCTAGGTAAAGTCTGAGTTGTTCTATCCGGTAAAACTTGTCCTTTCGGTCTTTGTAACGACTTAGCGTCCATATTATTGTTATGGTGTTTGACTTTGGGCATATGCTGTAAGGTATAAGGCATTGATGACATCTTCTGAGGGGACGGTTGGTACATGGGACCACCAGATATGGATTTCATGCTCTCTGGGGGATGTTTTGTTTCTGAATCCATGTTATCAACGCTGTAATTCATTCCTGATCCAGAATAATCTTTCCATGCCATGTTAGGGTACATCAAATCCTGAAATAAACATCAAATAGCTTAGAGAGGGTAAGCAATGGTTACATTATATAGAGGTATAAAGCAAAGTAGCTGCTGGCGCAGCATTTTAGTCTCGTGGTACCACGGAACCGATTTATTTTCTCCTAAACATCAAATCAGAAGCCTCATAATCTCATGATTTTATGTAACTTTCTTGGAGTTTGTATTAACAGTAACTTTTTAACAATTAGTGTATTAGAAAATAACCTTCAGTCACCAATTAGCATTCGCCATGGGATATGGCAGGCTAAACTTCAACGAATAATTTAGTTAGGAGAAGAGGATGCGAACGTGCTACCTTAATGCTGGTAATATTTTCGAAGTTTACTTCCCACTTCAAGTGCTATCTGCCATCGTAATTTGGCATTTATATATTTAATACAAATATTTACTCCACATTTTTTGACTTTTTTTTGACAAAAACCTAAAAGTAAAGCGCTAAAAATGCCAAAGCTGTCTTTTACTTTTAGCTTATTGTTACAATTTTTGTAATTTAAATTTATGACCCAACTATAGCCACCTGTTTAGCAAAAATTGAAAATAAATATATAATAAATTTACCTTTTGATCAGATTTTTTCGAACTTTTGCAGCAAAGCGTGCACCAAGCTTGCACAACTACTAGAACCAGTAACGCAATTAAGCAACCTATTACGATCCATGATTCTAATATCGTTGATAAAATGCGTTTATGAAATTCATTCGTATCCCCGGTGCCATTAGATTCTGTGGAAATAAAAAAATTAAAATCCACGCCATGAATAATAATAATATATAATGTATAATAATGTGAAGTTTATTGACTAGTTTTAAGGGATTAAAGAAGCATTTTTCACTCCCAAAGGAGAAAAAGTCACTTTTCATCCCCTTGGTAGTAACCTTTTCATGAAAAAGTTATTTTTTTGGAAGTAAAAAGTAACATTTTCTTCCATATAAGAAAAAATTTGGTGGGTTAAAGCCACCAAATCTTTACAGAATGGGGAACTTTTCCATTTTTTAGGGAGCATTGTCATTAAAATTTATAGGGGAGACGGAGCAATTCTTTAAACAGTTTTTACGTTACGGCACCCTCAAAATTTATAAGGGTGACCCGAATTTTTTTTATAGGTTCAAAATCTGTTTTAATATCTTTAGAGCTTTTGGACTAAAAAAAATTGTTTTAGCTCAAAAGAATTTGTTTGCAGCAATAAAACAAATTTAGATTTTTTTCTTAATTCGAATTTTTGGCATTTGCTCCTATGCCAAAAAATAACGAGATAAGGGTGAGCAAAGTACAATCTGTTCTTTCCCTTTTACAAACACATTCCTTTATTATCTTGATTTCATAGTAATTATCATAGAGGTAATTTACTAGATGGGGCATACCCAATCCACATTGAGATCCTTGAAAAATCTTTTAGGGGTTCTTAATGTCTCTGTGGAACCTCATTATAACCTTTTCATAAGTTTGTTAAATTTATAATAAATCTTGGCTCTTAACCAATCACCTGCACCACTGGAACAAATCCTCTGGCATGAGGCACAGTAAACTTATGTTAAAAGGACCCAGTCCCAAAGTAACTAAGGACCTCCTCAATCAGCAGAAGGGACCTTAGAACAGTAACTGGACTACTGACTGGTCACTGTCACCTCCGAAAACATCTCCATACCATTGGTATCTTTAAAGATAACCCAGTGTGTAGGCTTTGTGAATCGGAAACCGAAACTGCATCTCACGTACTTCTGAGATGTGAAGCCCTAGCCTTTCAAAGGTTCACCAACTTTGGTAGCAGCATTCTCACTAAGTTTGACTCTACCAAGGAATCACTGGTCAAAAAGATCCTAGACCTAGTCCGGGGAAAAGGATTATTCTGACCTGGACCAATTGAGGGGATTGTACAATAGACTTCCAGTCGCAGTGCAAATGGGGTCTATCCTCGACTCCAACCCCAATCTTTAATAATAATAATATAATAAATCAATAGTTGGCGGCTTTTGGTTCATTGTTAGGGCATTGTTTTGTATTATAAACATTTTATTACACAACGCACTGTGATTTTTACTGTTTATTTAATCATACCACTTGATAACCGAGGGTGTTCAAATTCATATAATCACAATACCAACTAACCTGATATTTGTTCATATCGCCAGTATTCAGGATCCAACAGTATATTACCCACTTGTCCCTTTTTGACAGCATTCTCAATAGCTTTCCTAATAGCAGCATCCAAGTGCCTATTTTCCGAATGTAGTTCTAAAGAAGAAATGACTTGTGAATCATCCTGCGAGAATCCTTTAAAGTCGATGGTTAGTGATTTAGAAAATCGGCTCAGCAGTTGCTTAAATGCTCCTGTTATTGATCCAGAGAAATTTTCATATTCTTTTGATCCTTCTTTTGGAACTTGGAAATCTTTTCCAAGGGCTGCAAGCTTGACTTTTAGATTGTAATTTGTACTAAGGCTAGTTCCATGGGTTCCGTCTGAAAATAAAATACTTTCATAAATAACCGTCCTTTAAATACAGTGTTGGAAGGAATAAATAGTAATGCAAAATTATTATTTTGAAAGCATTAAATTACCAAAGATGACTATGACCATAAGTGTGAGATTAAAATTATATGTTTGACCTTTCCTCGTTCATACCATACATAGGTATATGTAAAAATGATTGAGTTATTAATCTTGGTAAAAATTAATCGCTGCAGGTGCTACAAAGGTATGAAGGCTCTCTTGGTTAGAGTAGGGATTAATTTAACTGGAGTTTGGTAAATCTTAGGTTCAATGGAAAATTTAAAATTCTAAGCATGTATTCCTCTTTTAATTTTAACTGTATATTTGAGCCCTGTTTCAACTTTATATGTTTTAAATGAGCAACAAATTTAAGGAGTGCATTTAAAATTTTACTTCTCAAATCAAATCTTAGTTATTAATCTAAGCATCTATTAGCATTTGTCAAGTTAAAACAGGACTTAAAGACTTAAATTGACCAAAATCTAGAAGAGAAATGCAGTGTTGGAATTTGTTTTTTTTGCACAGAACAAGAGTTATTTTAAAATAAGTTCGTTTTACCCCCTACTCTTTTTTGTTCCTTTTACCGACCACTCAACGTTTCACCTTTCATTTTCAGTGCTCAGAAAATGAATACATCGTAGAAACGGGAATACGAAAGATGCCATAGCAAAATAAAACAGATTCCGATATCGCCAAAAGATGACACAAGTCCCATCTATTGGTACTACATAGACAGCAACAGTAAATTAATCTCATCTTATCATCTGCTGAGACAATATATAGAAACCCATCAAAATGTTTCGATTTAAACCAAAAAGGCGAGTAGGATTTTTCCCGTTTGCATAACATTTGTTAAAATTATTTAATACAGTATATCATATTCATACCTGAGGGACATGCTCTAATGCATATTCGAGTTGAAGAAATGCTTGGTATAACTTTATGCTGACGAATTTTCTTATTAACAGCATTGAACTCTCCTCCTTTAGTTGGGAACATCATATATAAACAGTCCTCGTCTGTAAAGGCTAAATCCTATGAAGTAAAAAGAACAGGAGTCAGTTTTCATAAGTTAATGTTTAGGATTGGAAACTACCAATGTATCTGGCAAGAAGGGCCCAACTAAGCGGTCTAATTGCCTGGTTTTGCCTCCCCACCCCATTACTATTATTAGTACTGATCTATCTGTATGAGCACTGAATACCCAATAGTCCAAGAGGCGGAACTGAAAAAATATGACTAATTGTGAACTCCTTCAAACAATTTTTTTCTGAAAATATACCTTAAATTATAAAAAAAAGCATAGTCTGCCTATCCAGAGTGGAGCCCTTCATATGATAGCACATGCTCAAATTTTTATAAAATCCCACAAAATTCGGTTTTCTTGAAATAAATGGTTCCCTGTTGGTCATGTGCAAAATATAAACATAACATGTTTTAAAGATGATAAAATGTCTATCTAAGCGAGTGTTCAATCATCAAAATCGAATTACTACAACCATAATTATGGCTCTGTCAAAAACAGCAAAAAAATGTTAATTTATGCAAAGTGAGCGAATTTATTTGAAAAAATATTGAGTTTTTGTCCATTTTTTGGCTATTTAAAATATTTCATAACTTTAGTATTAGTTATCCAATTTTTCGAAAAGCACTCGTTTCATAGGAAATTTCATAAAACGAGCTTAAAAATGTTCTCTTCATGTTTTGCACTCGACTTACAGGAAACCACTTGTTGCAAAAATTCTGGCGCGGTGATCCACATGTCGGGCGAATTTCCTTTGGATGCGTGTTTCCGTGCTTAACAACAATCCTGGTTGGAATGATAATTTATACAGTATTTTTACATTATATAGGTTTAAAACTACTAAATAAATAATGCCGGCGCGGTGGTAACCAACTATGGTGTGGTACTATGCGGTGTTAACCAACTATAAAATTGGAATTAAGAACACAGCAATTACGCCTCTATTTAGATTGTCAGTTTTAACTTTCTTAACGCAGTCTTGTACGTGAGGATATATCATTTTTCATAGCAATTTAAGAAAAATTCTTACTCTTGTATCCCCAGTATCTCTTTTTCTTTCAAAATTTAGCGTGTTCCTTCCTTTAGTTATATTGGCTGTTACGTCAGTTACATCTTGGCTTGAATCTAAAAATGGCGAAGTTCTCCCAACTATCCATGTATCCATTAAAAATGCTCGACCAGTTTTGTCCACTAAACCAATAATGGCATCTGTTTGAGCCTAGAACAGATTAAGCATAAAACATCATTCTAACAATTTAAATTGAGTCTTCTGTGGTTATTATAACCTGCATATGGTTATACTTAGTATAACTAAACTAATGCGAGTAGTTCTGAAGCAAGGACCTTGAATAAAGGGGATGACGCATTAAGGAACTTTTCTGACCCCATGGAAGATAGAGAAATAGGAGCAAAAATAACCTTCCCATGGTTATAACGTGAAAAATGCTCTAAACGCAGGTTATGTAAGTTGTTGAGTTTGCTTTTCAACTTTCTCCTGTGCTTCTCGTGATTGTTACATTTGTGGTGCTAGTTAAGTCATTTGTGCTTACTTAATTTTAAATTTTGGACTATACTTATAGCCACTTTAGTGAGTGATAATTTAAGCGTGTTTTGTTATAACCTTGTCAAGCAATAAACAATGGGAAACCATTGAAAGGAAAGTTTGCCTCTAAAATTTAAGACCTGCGCTGTTGTAAGAATTGTAAGTATGCGCAGTTTGTACCAAGCATGTGCGTTGGTTTTTGACGTGTGTTTCGTGTTGAATTCTCTCTATTTTTTAGTTTTCGATGGGGTCACGGCAAATCGACTTAGTGCGTCATCCCCTTTATTCAAGATCCTTGTTCTGAAGTGGAGAGTGTTACAAAAATATTATACACATTATTCTATCAAATAACCTCAAAATTGCATATATTCTGCAAAGTTTAGGCGATTGAGCTTCTAAATGAAAATATTCAAAATAGGTACATCTGTACCGCCAGAATAAAGAAGAACTATAATTTTGTTCCTCTAGTAGAAAAAAAAGTTTTAAATTACTCCTAGTCCGAATCTACAAAGAGAAAAGAAACTGGAGAGACTAAGATTATAATTTGTTAACATTTATTTGGTTTCTATAACAACTATTTAAGTACCGTTTCGCTTTAGCTCAGGCAGTAGAGTGCTAGGATCTTAACTTGAAAGTAGTTCAATCCTCACTAGAGACGGAAGTTTTATTACCAAATATATGTATATATATCATTTGATACAACGAAGTTTTGCAAAACAAAAATAGTTGACATAAACTCGGTAGTGTCAAATAATTCAAGTTTTGCTTGCCATGCATAATAGCGGTAATATAGCATGGGTCGTCTTTGGTTAATACTTCACATTATATTCTTCGGAATTTTAATTGAAGATCAGAGTGAATTTAGGCTCTCTCAGATCCTTTGTGAGTCAAACGTAACAAAACAGAATGGGACATGACATTATGTCGAGCAATCAATGGGACATGACATTATGTCAAGCCATCAATGATGACCAAGTCGAATGATGGAACAGTTCCCAGATAGATATATCATTGGATTTTGCTTGTTACATTTCCTATGTGTCTCTCGCACAATTATATATAATAATTTAAAACTTTCACCGGTTTAATAATTGGATGTTCTTTATATAGATTAACTAAAGATTTATGACCATATTTTAGTGTATGGGTGCAATATTCAAAGTCCCAATTACAATTTCAATTGAAAAGAATACTCTTTGACTTGTGAATTTGGCTTTAATTTACAAAAGATTAGAAAAACAAGCATAAATTTAGCAAGTAAAAAACTAATCATTTATGATTTTTATAAATGACTTATAATGATATTAATTTTGTCCAGTATTTACTTTATTAATACTAATGTGAATTTTATTTATTCATGCAAATCTTACCATCTTATGATCATTGGAGAATCCTATCCCAGTCCAGAGATCAGTGTTAGTTGTCGATACAGTAAATCTGATGGAATCTTTTTCTGGAATGTATAACCATTTAGCGTAATATTCGCAATCATCATTATTGATACTGCAACCTTTCGGGTGCTTCCATTCCCCCATACAGCTTTGTGTAACAAACTGCTGGTTCGATTGAGTACCATTTTCCTTTTCAGTTTCAGTCTCACTGTTTGGTTCATCTAGAAACAAATAATAATGGAATAATTATAAATATATATCACCTAAACCCCAACAGTTGTGAAGTACAATTTTAAGCAAGGGGTTTGTTGACTATAATCAACCAGGGTAATACAACCATAATAGTACAACTTTTTAATTTTCACTTTCGTTTAATTAAAAAAAATGACCATATCGTATATTAAATAGTGTGGTCATGATACTTGTCTGGTCCACATTAACGCCAGGTTCACACTAATCCATCGTATTTATATGCATTGCGTTAATCCTTCACTCAAAAGTATTCTGTTGCACTAAGTCTAGTTTAGACCCTTACACCTCTGTACGATTCGTCCATTTATCAAATGTTGCTCAACCAATAGGCAGCGTATAATGCAAATAGAATTTGCAATGTTAAAATCAAAATCTGGGTTCGCCCAGGCTTCTCGCTAACCAAATGGACTAGTTTTATCTTTTGATGTACTCTTCTTTCCTATAGAATGTTAACCATTAATTTTTTTCTATACTCCTTAGTTTACACCATCCCTATAATCGTCGGGGAAGCTTGTAAAAAAGAGCACACTGAAATCAGTCTACAGTCTAAATCTTCTTACCAAAAAAGTTAATAGTAGTCGCTCCTCTATTGCCAATGTATCCGTGGTACTTAAGTTCATCGTCTCTATAAAAATCTTGGGTTAAAGTTTTGTTATCATGGTCAAACCAATGCGAAACGTTGTTGGTGTCTTGGCCTTTTGCCCAAATTACATGCATTTCTTCGTCCACAATTGTATGATCCATCGGTTCTAATGCTACTTAACAGAAAAGAAAACTTCACTTAAAAGATCACAAAAAACCTTCGTTTTGAGCATTATACACCTTTTTGGACATTGGACACAAAACCTAATCCTCAAGAATAAAGAGATATTTCATTAATTCAGTATTTTAATGAACAATGTATCTATGGTATGATTAGTCTGGGTGGTTTACTGCAGGGTCTTGTGTATTGTAAAATAAATCCAGACAGTAGTCACTGTAATTATAATATTTTTTACATTATTTAAAAAAGGTCGGATTCCATGTTCGTTGGAGAAACCTTAGCTCTCGAATAACTCATGTAGACAAATGAAGAATTTCACGTTCAATAAGCAATATCTAGGTTCCAGTGGAAACTTGAACCTATTATTATAGATCTGATTTTCATCAATTTAGAGCCCTCCAAAAATTAGCGAGGAAAAAATTCATTAATTTTTTTTTATCCCACTGCATGAAGGCATTAGTACATTAGCATTTATTAATTCACTAATTTTCAACCAGATGTCGACTAATAGATATCAAAAGTGATTTTATAGTTGTGTAAGAACACAAAGTAAAGGCACTACCACAGCACCACGATAGCTCCACAAAATTAAATATTCAACACAATTTTTATTATCTAAAAACTCTATAATGGTTATTCATAGCTAACCGATGTATTTCAATCAATTATCGAACTCTAATCATTACCTATAGCTCCTTTCCAAAATTTTATACTACCATGATGGCGGAAGGTATTATTTATTGAAAGAGGTTGGCATATAATTTTAGGAACCATGTTGTTACTTCTATGCAAAAATTATATTTACCATTGATCTTCTTCCTAAAAATAACTGTAGTTACGCCATCCTTTTCAAATCCGTAGGCACCAGTTATGTCATTCTTACCACCCCAGTAAGTATCAAGTTTTGGAGTAGATCTGTAAAGAGTAAAGATTAAGTCAGTATATATTAAAAAGAAGTCATAACCATATGTACCTGCTTTGTTTTGGTCATTTGGCTTCGTTTTGTATCAGACAATTATTTTACATATTTTAACTGCACTTTAATTTAAAGGCAGCAAAGAAGTCATTGAAGTAGGCAAATGAGCCAGAGGCTTTTTCAACCACATACACATGAGCATTGCTCTGTTATAATATAGACGTTGCTGTGACAACTAAAGCACCATGTCTCTGTTCTCATTTTGTTTATTTTTACAAAAAAAAAGTGAAAATGAAGCACCGGCAGCACATTTTTGTGCATTTTCGTCCTTAAATGTATTACTATCAATTAAATTAATGAAGACTTTAGTCCTTATACAAATTTATTGAAAATAAATTGTTTATGAAAAATGACTTTCATTTTTGTCATTTTTTAAGAACTGAAGAAGCTCAGGATCTCTGGGCGAAAGCTCTTCAACAATTTATTTCCAATAAATTTTTATAAGGACTAAAGTCTTCATTAATTTAATTGATATTAAATTTGTAATAGTCCAAAAAGCTCTAAAGTTTTTAAATGTATTACAACTTAAAACTCATACATGCAATACTCACTGATCTTTTGAGTAGTAGTCCCATATTTTAAAAGCAGTTCCTCTAACCATTGCTATAACCATGTCCGTGCACTCCATAGGATGAAGAGGATTTTCTTCGTCTTGGCTTTGGGCATCAGTGACTGAAAAAAATAACGAATTATTCTGTAAAATATTATCAAATGTAATTTTTGGCTGATTAAATTAATATCAGACAACTTGAAGTAAGTGCATCAGAAGCATTCTTATTTTCCTTAAGCCTATAAGTCCCAGGAGTATAGTATGGGCTTCTCTGACTCTTCAAATCAAGTTCTGTGATTAGTTAAGACTTCTCTGAGTCCCGAATGGAGTGAATGTTCTCAAATCTCATATCCCCGATATCATTAAAGAGTTCGATACATTAATTAATGGAAACTAAAATAAACTTATTTACCTGTAGCATTTTCAACTTTGGGAAAGTTACGACACTCAATGGATGTGCTGTTAGGCCTCCAACCAATTGCAACATAGTTAGTCGTATTTGCAATTATAGCAAGTTCAATTTCGCCTTCTTCACTCATTAAACGCCAGTACAAATCAAACCCATTGCTAAGTTCCTTGTGCATGTGCCCGCTTAAATCAACTGCAGATCTTAATGTTGATCCTAGAAAGAAAATGGTTATTATGAAAGTATGTATTTCTTCTAAAACATTGAGGAAGAACTAGGGCCCAGGTAGCGAGAGGACTTAGGGTTTAATTTACCTGCATTGAACCCAATATGTTATTTGGAAAATTATAACCCTCCTTCCAACATCATACGACATTTTAGTGTTAGAAATAATCTTCTATCCCTAACTATGTTAATAGAACTTAAAAGTTTGTACCCTGTGTCGAATAGGTTTGAGAGCTGTGGTCCACTGGGTAAATAAATAAAAACTACGTTCTTAGTGGAGACGTTTCGACCCTACTGGTCATAATCATTCATAGTTCAAAAAGAAGAAAATAAAAGTCGGTAGGATTCATTATCACCCCTAAGGGGAAAAGTAAAAAAAAGGTGATACCTTTAAGGTGAGTCAAATGAGGTGATACCTTTTGATTTTCATTTTTTGTATGACCAGTAGGGTCGAAACGTCTTATGTTAATACTCTATTAACATGAAGTTAAAATAAAAATAGAATACTTTCTTTTAAACGTCCCGATTATAAATAAATTATTCTATTATACTAGTGCGTTGATAAACGTAATATATTTCAACTCTTTTGGGCCATTCTCAGGCAAAATAGATGATTAAAATCCTCTATAAAAAATAAATTGCTTAACTAATTCCTATGTTTTTATAATTAAACATTAATTATTTGTAATAAAACAATGTTAATTATTGATTACTTTTGGCACAGTTAAGTCCGAACCATCCTATATCGCAGAAGCACTGCTTTCTCGGTGGTGATATCGTATCCATATCAACGCATCGACCCATCTGACCGCAATCAGTATTTTCGACGCATTCATCTTTGTATTGACAGTTCTCTCCGTAGAAAAATCTGTCGCAGCGGCATTTTGATAGCAAATATCTGCCATGACCACTACAAGTTTCTCTGTATGTTTTCTCTGAAACCAAATGCCTGATTAACACAAATTATCAAGGTAAAGGGGTTAATACAATAATTACTCACTATGTTTACACATACCTAACTAACGTAAAAGAAAAGATTACTCCCCTTACACCTCTTCTAGTAAATCTACACCTATCCGAATCAAATCTATCTTAAATCCCATGTGAATCATCACTATACGCTACAATTGCAACTTGGTGGAGTTAAGACAAGTCTCAGCACTAGGTTTTTTCCGGCTTGACCTGCATTTAGCCTTATTTTCCAATTTCAAGATTTTTTGGCTAAGCTTTCAGTAGATTGTAAGTTCAACCGTGTAAACATAGTATATAAAGCTGTGCGAATTTTGAAACAATAGTCATTATAGCCGGTATTTACTAGTTGCGGATATTATCCCTAAAGATACGTAAATTGCGGACAAAAATGTTTAAACTTGATATCCGAATTGCGGATATCATTTTTTCTATTGTTCTTTAATCGTTTTTACTTTTCATTGCATATACCGTTGGTATATAGAAAAAGTATTGTGTTTTTTCTATTCTTTTTTTTATTGAATTTTATTACTTAAAGTACAATTACGTAATAATAAAAATAAATTAAATAATAAATAAACCATTTATTAGCACAAATATTTTGTTTTTTTTTTACATTTTAAATATATATATATATATATATATATATATATATATTATATATAATATATATATATATAATAATATATATATATATATATATATATATATATTATATATATATATATATATAACAATTATTTTTAAATTTTCATTTGTGCCGTTCGGCTCTAAGCCGTGGCTCCTAATTACGTAATAATGGTTTTATTAAATCAAAATTAAAAGATACATTCTTCATTAAAGCATACAACATAAAATATAAAAAAAATCAAAATATCATATCATTCCTTATTACATACATTTTTGGGATAAACTTAAGAGAGACGGATTCAACGTATTCAATTCTGCTGATTGATTGTAATGTAAGTTTTGCCATTTGCTGTAATATAAATGTTTATTTCTTGTCTTGTTTTTTTCTCCTAGAATTTACTTCGTTGGCACTGTTCATTTTTATATAAAGTCAATTTTATATAAAACTCTGAACTTATATAAAATTATAGCTTGTTATAAAACAACTTTATTTAATCAAGTTGAAGAGATTTATCTAACTGAGGTATAAATCTTTGTAATAAATTTGCACAAAGACGAAAATGAATACTCACTATTTTTTATATCCACATCTGCACACGACCAAAACCACTTCTTATCAGGCCATTCTTGTGATTCACGGACTAAACGAATTGTACAATTTTCACACTCATAATCATTAGGTATAGTTATTGTTATATTTTCACTCCTGGAAACAAACATAAATAGTCAACATCATTTATTTATGAATAATTATAACCGTCTAAAGACGTACTATTAGCTTAAATATCAACTATATTATTTTAACCTTAGTATATTTTGTTTACATTTATAGTCCTGCTGTGGCCAAACCCTGTCGATTTGGCTGACAGAGCCTTTGTGGCCCAAGGATAAAGGCTCTGTCAGTTCGCATCTGGGATTTGGTTCGAGGACCAACGAATAGAAACGTTTCCCTCTGTAGATGTATTCAACTAGCGATATATTTTGCGGGCAATATGGACAACTTCCAGCTCTTTGGACAATCTGGGAAATATGACAATATAAGCTTTTATTTGCTAATTTTTTACTCAATGTTAGTTTTAATTACTTTAAAATTGAACTTGCAAAAACTTAAAGCAAGAGCAAAAACATCAAAATTACACATGCGCAACTATTTAATTTAAGATTCAAAATACATACATATAGATGGAGCGATAGTACGTATGAAGCATACGTGGAGGAACCAAGATTGACGAGGACAGTGCTGTGAGGTCGAAGAGTAAAACGTGGTTGATTCTGGAACACGAATTGAAGGTCGCATTTTCTGGGGATCATGCTTATAATGTAAGACTATTGCGACAGTAGAGGATGGCGTGTACTGGGGTCTGTACCGATCACAATAGGATTGTAGTATGATTTAATTTATGCACAGTGAGAGATGAATAGAAAGGAATTGTCATTCGCATATGTTATTATAGCTAAGAACATAGTTAGAGTTTTGTAGGCCATGTGTTAAGTATTCATATAGTTGTATTGTAGGTCCTAGAGTGAATGTATAGAGGAAATGAAATGAACTTGAGAAGAGTGAGTGGGTCTGCGTACCAGACATTAGTAGGATAGTGAGAGGCTCTAGGCAATTAGAATCGTAATGGATGAAGTCGACTAGTCAGCTTCATAGGAGAGAGGAAAAGTATATGTGATGAGGTAGATATGAAAGGACATAGAGCAGATGTGGACACTTAATTACGGTCACTTTCACTATAATAGGAGCTGAGAAAAATGATGGAGACTACAGCGCTAATTCGCGGATACGTGCTGAGAGTTTCGGGGACGCGGAGAGAGATGATCGTGAGATGAGGATAGTTCGTTCGATCAGTATGTAGAACATATTATAGTTTATTAGTAAGTATTCAAATAAAGTAGAATGGAGGTAGAATGCATGAGAATCGATATAGAGAGTAAGTCCTGATCAGGTTGAGGAGTGATGATGACATGAGCTAGTGTCTGAGCTTGATGATTTGTGTAAGGGCATGAGTTTCTAAGAGAGGGCAGAATAGATAGTTCATGTACATGTTCGTGATGTAGAATGATGGGAGCCAGAGCAGTTCGCGAGACAGTAGGAGAAGTAGTTCTACATTGACTGATGTAATTACTGTGTCTGGAGTAGGATATGAGGGGGTTAATGGGGTGCAACACGAATACTAGACGAGTGTGATACCAGGATTATAGAGAGACGTTCAGGGACGGAAGGAGAAGGCATGATAGAGGTGACAGAACATAGTAAGTTGAGGAGAAGTAGCTGATCGAGGAAGAAGTAGGAGGACGTGGTAAGGGAGGGCGAGATATACTGAGTGCTGATCACACGTACTGATGGATGCTAGGTCGAGAGGGCACGATAGAGAGCCGTTTCATGTAACCGAGAGGTGCATAGGTAGAAGAATGAGCGAAGTTCTATGATGAAGTTTGTAGATTGATTAGTATACGAACTTACGAGAAGGCGTGAGACGATAGCTATAGAAAATGAGTAGGAGTTATGTATGAATAGAAGGGTGCGCTCAAGTAGAGGGCGTAGGGAGGAAGTTCAGATAGGACGATTTGGGAGGGGAAGAGAGCGAGTGAAAGTCGGGAGGACGGATCAGAGCAAGGTAGGATAGCAACATAACAGATCTTAGCAAAGGTGAAGAGTTTGTCGCTGGAGTGAGAAGGATGTGGAAGACGAATTACTTGCGAAAGTATATAGAAGTACATTGACTAATATCTAGCGAACAGATTGGCGAGCTGAGATGTAGCTCCCTGAAATTACCAGAAATGAATAATCAAGCTTTCCCAACCAATAAAATATGGAGATACGCTAGGTATACCGGTGACATACTAAGGTAGGAATATATGTAACTAATAGAGTTGTCTAATAAGAGTGAGATGCACATGTTTCTATTTGAGGACAATTTCGTTCAAGCGAAGAGCTAGATATGCAGAGTGATGTGTTGAGATGATGATGGTAGCGAATATTAGAAGGAGAAAGTTATAAGTGAAGGGCATGAGCGAAGAAGCAGCAGGATTGACAGTCTGATAGAGTGGGCAGAAGCATAATTGGAGAGTGATAAGGATTACGACTAGATGAGAGAGTATTATGAGAGGTGATATAATGAGGAGAAAGAAAGAGATGGGAATGTGAGATATAGGAGGCTGAGCAGAGTGAAATAGGAGCATATTCAGAAGGGTGTAGAGAAGAGCATGTACACATATGTGCTAGCAGAGTACAGTAGGCAATGATGAGATACTACTATACTAGAGAGTGAGGAGTATCTCTGAGAGCACGAGATAGACGATCAGGAGAAAAAGTGATTTGACAGAGAGAGATAAAGAGAACGTGCAAGATGGACTTGTGCAGCTGTGGAAATTCACGTAGAGATATAATTAGCTATTTGTGTCTATATATCAGGAGGTCACAAGTATATGTCTCAGAAGAGGAGAAGACGAGTAAGAAGAAGATAGGATAACCACGTGTACATTGATCTTAGTAGATCAGATTGAAGCCGAATTAGATATTTTTCACGTGAAATGAGAGAGTTGCGGATAGGGCAGGCAGAGATAGATAGGTAGATGAATCTATATGATGGAGATAGATTACATGGGTATGAGATTGAGTTAAGTGAATGCATGAATCCATGAGAGAGAGATAAGAAGCAGACCATCCTGATAGATTAGCTACTCATATAATTGGGATAGTGGAGAGTGGATCTTGTGACGAAGTTGTGAGAAGATGTATAGCGGTAAGTCAATGGGCGGTGGTGCTGTTAAACTAATTGTTTAACTTTAATGCGGATCAGAGGGAGAAGAAAAATAGATTGTAAGTGCAAATTTAGATTAATAGAGAGTAAAGATGTGCAGTTCATAGATCGAATATAGACGGCGAGCAGTAGTATACAAGTGATAATAGAGTCAATTAGCAAAAGATGCAGGAGATGCAGATGATGATGAGAGGAGAGTAGAATTTCCAGTTTATCGCTAGTCGCTCATTAAGTAACTGCGAGAACAGTGAGCTTGCGTGTACAGAAGAGGCAAGAGTAAGTACTATGAGAGAGCGAGAGTGGGCCACGACATTAGGAGATCAAGGCAAGATCATAGTGTGCAATGAGTTTTCGGAGAGTGCGAATTACTTGAGAGGAGCGCGGACGATAAGGTTTGGTGAGTCGATTAAGAGAATATAGAGAGTCATGAATTTATGTGCGGATACTTCAGTCTGGTTGATGGTATTGGTAGTGATGGTCAGATGCCTATTCGAGAGAGATAGAGTGTGAGTGAATAAGGTCGGAGAGTAAATATGCACATGCAGGCGTCTGAAACTAATCTATGTGAATTGCTGAGAGCTGAATGCGATCGGAGATAGTATTCAGAATCATGGATGAGTAGTGAGATGCAGAGTAGAGGATGTTCGCATGGGAGACAAGTAAGGGGGGGGGGAACGAGGGAGCGGGAGAGAAAGGAGAGTTCGATGACTGGACGAGCGTACTGTGAATGTTTTTATGATTATGATATCATCTGAGTTTACATATATGAATAGGTGCGTATCAGGAAGTACTTTATGATAGATATCCATGCTTCGTGGGCGGAAGGTAGGAAAGATCAATTATATGTATGGCGCGAGAGTCCGGATAGCCGGAGATGTGCAAAAGCGAGACGGCGTTAGATCGTATGCTCATGAGCTAAGAGGTAAGTGCAAGATGTAATATATTCTTGCAGTTAGAATGGAGTTGATGTGCTTTGTGTATATCGTTATAGGAGAGAGATGTATGATACAGTATGAAGAAGGATTAGAAAGAAATTGAACAGTAAAGTAGAGTTTAAATAGGCAAAGGATGCATAGCATAACTAGATTCGAAGGTGAAAGGTATAGTTGTAGAGAGTCAGATGAGAGCAGAAGAGTTTGAGGATACGCCAGAGAAGTGACTACTGATCAGGTCGGAGTAGAGAAGTACGAGAGACCAGGGAGAACGGTACTGTAAGCAACAGAGCAAGAGAGCAAGTGATGGTGGGGGAGGGGGGCGCGTATAGAAACCAATGCCCGTAGAGGAGAGGGAGTAGACTCTAAAATTGATGTGCAACACATATTTAAAGTAGGAGGACTTGGCGTCGAGCTATAAAACGCGTACTAGGTGGTACGTGTACACAGAGAGGGGGACAGAAATATAAATAGGTTGCATTGTCGTCTGCGCGACGAGAGATGAGCGTGACGCGCGGCGCTAGACGATGAGGTAAGAACTTGCGATGGAATGCGAAACTCAGAGCAGGATGTAGAGAAGACATAGCAGGGTATGGGTCCCAGCATGAGAGCGATGGGAAGATAGAGACTGTCTAGGGCTCAGAAGCTCGCACTTAGTTGTTGTAGATAGTAGAAAGAGAGAGTAGAGCGGTCGAAAGTCTGGCGAGTAAAGATAGTAGGCGAATCGGGATATTAGGAGAGACGGGTAAATGAGAGCGAAGTGCAGGCGTATGAAAGATGAGACGACAGTTGATGGTATGTGAGTTCCGAGAAGTCGTCGTAGGGATGAGTGTGAATGCTCCTGGCGTCAGTGCTCAATCAATAAAGAATACAATTACAACTTCAAAAAGCGAAGGAGGAAATTGAAGCATGTATTTTCATGAACATTAATGGTTTCAGATACACAGAAGAGCGCAAATATGGGAGAGATATCGTAGTTGCGCACAGTTATCGAGACGCGAGGCAAGAATACATAATGTGTGATTGTTCAACGATCGCACAGAATCCTACGCATATTTAATGCTACTAGCACGACAGTCAATGTGTCAAGGGAGATAGAGGCGAGAGTATTGTTAAGAAAGAGTTAAAGATGTCTGTGGGGTATATCGAGGAGTATGAGTTGATGATATAAGAAGAGTCGTATGTACAGTAGTGTGGAGTGCACGAAATGAGATCAGACTAGTAGATGAGTTCTCTAGCGGTGATAGGTCGACTAAGCTATAGATAAGGAGCACTTAAGCCTCGTGAGCGTTAGTGAGTAGATAGTATTTGTAGTGATAAAGTAGAGATATGAGATTAGGGACGGTGGAGAAGAGTATGTAATTATATAAATAGACAATATAATGTTCTTAGAGGTATGATAAGTGAGTGCAGTTGGGTTGTGTAAGTGAGTGTTCTTGGTACTGACTCGATGTAGCAGTACACGATGAGAGTAGTGAGTTAGGCTGCGGTTGTATGTGATTAGTCGTATTGACAGAGTAGAGAGAAGAATATGAACGGACTAGAAGAAATTAGTCTGGATGACGCGGCGTTGCTGAGTAAGAGTCAGTTGATCTGTAAATGAAGCCATCATCGTGTAGACAGATCGATAGAAGCAAAGCGATGATGAAAAAGCTCTCGTGTAATGATAATGGATTGGAGATATATCGATCTGTAGATTGTATATACAAATGGGTCACAATTATGATAGAGTAGTGTTTAATGAGTAGAGAGAGATGGAGTTACGGACTGAAGCAGCGTATGGATCGATTATTGAGGAAGCATGGTGATAATACGACTTGTATATATGGATAAGGAGGGCTGTTGAAAGACTAAGAGCAGTGAGTAGTATAGTGACTAGACAAGATAGGTGTTGATAAGATCAAGTAGTTTTTAATATGAATGCAATTGTAGATTAATATGATCATTCGGGGTTTAGGAGAATCACTTCGAGCGACTTATTGGATGTGTATACTAGCGCATTCTCTATCATATATCTATGATGGTAGTGTGCACAGAGAACATGACGATTGCGTTATTAAGAAGCATATGAGATCCTAGCTGAGTTTGTCGCATAAAGTTCTTATTCCAATATAGATGATTGTAGTATGAGAGATCGATGATAATGAACGCTCTAGGATGCAGATGTTAGGTTAATTGCAGTGAGACGAGTAGAGAGTGTGAATATAGGTGTGATATAGAGTATGAAGAGCGGTACGAGGAGTGAGGAGTGATGGAGTGCGGATAGAGATATCGAGCGAGTAGATCATCAGTCTTTTGTTCAGAGAGTCTATCGACTGTCGTGGAGTGCATATGATAAGACTTAATCGTAAGATAAATACACGATCCATGAGGTCGTTGAACCGTATGGGGTTTTGGACAAACTAGGTATGTCAGGTATGATCATAGTCACTTGATTTGATATCTGCTCATATATATTAATATAGAATCTCAAGAATGACGTGAGAGATAGGCGTAGCATAGTTAGGGAGGACGTAGTTTAGAGCGCAGCATGAAGCAAAGGGACTGTTTGGTAATGCCTGTGATGATACGACAGACATAGTGTATGGGGCGAATGTGTTGCAGTATGTGTGAGAGATGAGGTCAGATCGTGAGTTATCATCCTGTGCGAGAGCAGGAGGTTCAAGAGCCGTGACAAGTAGCGCATTCACTCACCGGGTGGGAGACTGGAATTCTTCATTAGCAGAATGAGCGCGCAAGCGATAATGATCCGATGAGGTCGATATGTGATGAGTGGAAGCTTTAACTAGATTATACGTAGAGTAGCAGATACTAGTCATGGATCGAGCGAGACTGAGATGATCGTAGCCGTGCATGAAGAGAAAGAGGAAGGATGAACGGAAGAGACGTATATAGTAGGGGAATGAGGTTTTTATTTTGAGTTAGTGTGAAGGATATGAGAGACAGTGAATTTATATACGGCGTAGAGCATAAAGATTGAGGATGCTGTGCAGATGAAGTGACTGCGAAATAATATTATAGTATGCCGTTATTGGGTCGGATGTAGTGTAGAGAGTTAGAGTGACGTTTAGAAGGTATATTCGAACAATGTTTTGGTGTTAGTCATATGCTGTAGTATGAAGTCGTAGTAAGAGCGATAGATGGAGGGTATGGTTGGTCTACAGGTTGCTAACTATAAAGGATCGGTTTAGGTCTAGATTGAAAGAGTTTGTTATTCCGTGGAAGATCATTAGAGCTTAAATTTGACGGGGGAATAAAATAGGAGGGCTCTGAAGCAAAGTGTCTGATGAATTGAGAAGATGGCAACTAGACGAAGAATATATGATAATCGGATGATCGTTATTGCTATAAAGAACATTGTGTTATTTCTTGTATAGTGAGGATAGTTGATTGAGATTGATCAGCTATGATGAGAGAGTAGATGTGGTAGAGTAGTTAGCTATGGAAAATGATGACTTGTTTCATCTAATTGATAGTGAAGAGTGTAAGTATCAAGACTATCGAGATGAGCATGGGCGTGCAATTGTCTCGATTGATGGGGCAAAGCGAATGTAAGCGTATGTGGAGATTGTGTTGAACGAGAGGGGCTAGGTTGCTTAGAAAAGCAGACTGAGAAGATGATCTATGTAGGAAAGCTAGGTGAACTATTAGAGTGCGAAATCTTTTGCTAGAGTGAGGTGGCGACATGATCGGAGGCTGTAGAAGCACTGTACATTTAAGATCAAACCTGTTAAGATAGCGGTGGAATGAAAGGCCTTCATTTTATGAGAATCGCAATTATAGGGAAAATCTTAAGCAACTTTTCCATGGAAAGGTTGACTTTTCCCTTTAAATGGAGAAAGGCCTTCTATTGTAGAGCTCCAATTATAGGGAAAACTTAAGTCAAACTTTTCATGGGAAAGGTTGACTTTTCCCTTTAAATGGAGAAAGGCCTTCTATTGTAGAGCTCCAATTATAGGAAAACTTAAGTCAAATTTTTCATGGAAAGGTTGACTTTTCCCTTTAAATGGAGAAAGGCCTATTGTAGAGCTCCAATTATAGGAAAACTTAAGCCAAACATTTCATGGGAAAGGTTGACTTTTCCCTTTAAATGGAGAAAGGCCTTCTATTGTAGAGCTCCAATTATAGGGAAAACTTAAGCCAAACTTTTCATGGGAAAGGTTGACTTTTCCCTTTAAATGGAGAAAGGCCTTCTATTGTAGTGCTCCAATTATAGGGAAAACTTAAGCCAAACTTTTATGGGAAAGGTTGACTTTTCCTTTAAATGGAAAGGCCTTCCATTGTAGAGTCCAATTATAGGGAAAACTTAAGCCAAACTTTTCATGGGAAAAGTTGACATTTCCCTTTAAATGGAGAAAGGCCTTCTATTGTAGAGCTCCAATTATAGGGAAAACTTAAGTCAAACGTTTTACGGAAAAGGTTGACATTTCCCTTGAAATGGAAAAAGGCCTAATACTGTAGAGCTCTATTGTAAAGAGAACTTGCAAGGAATTTTTAATGGAGCTGTATAAAAAACAGGCTGTGCTAATTAACTTGTTAATATAAAATTAATACTTTTATTGAGATTATGCGGGACACAAAAACATTTAGAGTCAACTAGTTCATAAACAATTACACCTCCAAATAGTTGTGTCGATGAAATACTTTGAGAAACGACACAAGTCCCATAACCCCGGATAGTCCCTCTTCTCTCCGGATTCATATTAGAATATGCTTATAATCATAAAAATAAAGGACTATTTGCTATCTAAGGCAGCTTTTGATAACAAGATGCTTGCTGGTCATTTATTATCTCCTAATAGTTTGTATTACTATGACTACAGCTGGAAAATCCTTGAATATAATCAATTTAAGGCAGCTGTTGGCAGGAAGCGTACTTGCTGGTCATTTATTATCTCCTAATAGTGTGTATTACTTACAGCTGGAAAACCCTTGAATATAATCAATTTAAGGCAGCTGTTGGCAGCAAGCGTGCTTGCTGGTTATTTATTATCTACAACTAGTTCGTATAAGTACAACTACTGCTGAAAAATCTTTAAGGTGCTGAAAACCCTACACACTACTTTAGATACTTACTTTAGATTCATAATAATTATTAGCTTGTCCTTTTACATGCATTGTACATATCTAAGACATGTTGGAGTGTTGGTTTTACATTCGTCCACTTCCTTAACCATGTTTACTAACTTATCACATTTCTGAATCCTGAAATCAAAACATCGGAGGTTAGTAAATTAAATTTATTTTTACATCAGAGAACTTTTAAAAATAAACGTCGGGAACTTAAATATTTGTCATGCGTTCATTTACAAAATATTTCAAAAAAATACTTTGAGGAAAGCTACGGGATGGGTCTAAATTTATTTATCATTATGATGACCAATCATTGCCTACGACATTTACCCAAACGGTTTCCATGACATTACATGTCTCTTCAATAAAATATATGAATACTATATATAAATAAATATAAATAATATATATATATATATATATATATATATATATAATATATATAATATTATATATATAATATTTTTGACGCATATTTTTGGTTCTATCCACCTCTTCCCCACCCCATTCAATTAAGTAATCCGAACAACCCTATTAGCCTCATTTACACGATGAAAATTTGCTAAAGAGAATAACTTGTACGCTAGAAGAGAATTATTTACCATAAATTGCAATGTCCTCACGTCAAAAGCGGTAGAATAATCCATTATATTATGGATCAGAAAAAGATGCTTTTGCAATTATTTTCCGATTTGCAAAGCCCTGTCATAATCAGAATCCATTTAAAAAAGCTTCCTCCTCATTTGGCAACAAATTTCATGTCACCTTTAAAACCAAATAATATCATGTACAAATATTTCCCGGGAAAAAAATGAAACCACGTATCGGCAGCAGTGAATGATATGAATTTTGACGAATATATATGTATTATAAACAGTCGGGTTCGGGGGGGGGGGATTCCTCCTTTAGATTTCGTCGATATAAAATCGTTTGTAGCGTTTTTGGCCAACGTTATTAATTTAGGCGGAGTATTTTTTTCATAACACTGTGACTATCATTTATTTTAATGAATTTCCAAAGGAAAAATGAGGTGTTCCTTATTTTTTGAAAAAATTAGGGTCCCCTGCAAGACTAAATGCTCGTAAATCGTTTTTACGTAAAGCTTATCTTTTTCTTTACCTTATTCTAGGTTCTTGTTTCTTGTTATTAGACTCATTATAATTCTGCGAGAGACTTTCTGTGTCAACTATTCATGATTTGCAAAACTCGGTAGTTTCAAATAATTATTGTTATTCACAAATGATTTTTTTTCACATTTATTCAGAAATGTTATAGTAACTTTTAAAGATTTAACCTGAAGATGACCCAAAGGCGTTGAAATTATAGCTTAGGTTACGAGGTACCTCGGAACTTTTCCGCATCATATCGGAATCGCTACGCTTATCCTCAGAATTTTAGATACAGCTATTTTCGTAGTCAAAGAAATATTGAAAAATCACATTTTTTTGGAAAATTCACTACCCTACTGCGGCAATATGACTGCACCAAATGAGCCAAATATCTGTGTTTTCCTTTCTTCTATGGTGCCTACTTGGCAGCCAAATTATATTAAAATCGGTGACATCGAGTCAAATAATGTACTTTTTTGTGTTGATTTGACATGGAATAACCTGTATTAATTATAGATAAAGAAAATTTACAGCGAGATAATTATATAGGCAGATTAGCTATCTACTGTGTCTCTACGGCTTATAGCGTTATTGTCATTTAAATTTTTCTTTAAGCATAGTTCTCACAGTAGAGTTAGAGCTAGAGATTTTATAGAGTAAAGTTTATACTTTAAGTTTTTCTGGCATCGTCCTTCGCATCTTTGGGACCGCTTTTGATAAAAATTTAATTTCATATAAATTTTTAATTCGATTTAAAACCTGTCGATTATTATAAAACCAATACAGTGTAATATTCATAAATCTAATACAATTCCAATAAGACATGTGTGAGAAACTTGACGTCAAATGCTGAAATTCTATATATCATTGGCCGTGTCGAATTACTCTCGTATAAGGCAATATTTCTTGTTTCTCAACTCTTCATTCATTCTTATTAACTTAACCGCACGTTCTAGTACGACACCTGATTTAATAAACAATTCACAGATCTACGCAATAAATATTGAATTTTATTATACCAAGATTTAGCTATAGCAATTAATTATTTGTGGGAGAATATTGTGAATTGTAAAGAGAAGTTTGATTACTTTTCCTTATTTGTACCGTAGGTATATAGAAAAAGTATTGTGTTTGAAAAAAAAAATGCGAAACCAGGATGAAAAACGGAATTATGCGTTTCAGGCGTTTTTAAAGATTCCAGAGTGGTTTTCGCAAAGTTGTCTGTCTGCATGTGTGTCTGTTATCATCATACCGCCCAGAGTATTTATGCTAGAAAGTTGAAATTTTGTACAAAAATCAGTCTACCACTATAGCTGTGCTATTCGGAAAATAATTTTTTTATCATGTCATTAAGCCGCAATAATGACTCAGCAAAAATTTTGAAAGAGATTGAGATTTGGCACGCATGTGGCATGTAAGCATTAGTTCAATTTTTATCGAATCCTTTGTATACGTTTTTTAAAAAATTGTAAAAAAATCGGAAAATATTCCAATTAAGTTGAAATTTGGTACAAGTGTACTCCTTGGCGTAATAAATAAGTGTACTGAGTTTCGTTATAATACAACAAGTCTATTTATGATATATGGGGAATCATAAAAGTTAAGCAGCATTGAGCGTGTTCAGTGCCTGGATAAATGATCACTGGGAATTAAACAAATGTATTTACTATCTGAAGACAAGCGAAGCGAATCCGAAGAAGTGTTGCAGTATAAATTTGACAACTTGTTTTAATCACTACAATGTAAAAATTTGTGTGCGGAATGGCAATGCCTTACTGACTTCGCAATGCTCGTCCTCACTACATGAGACTCGCTTTACTCGTTCTTAAAATACGAAAATTGCCTAATTTATACAACAGTGCGTCTACGGACTCTCTTCGCTTGTTCTCACTCAGTTGAAACATCCATTTTATTCCTAGTGGTCACCCATTCAAGAACTGATCTCGCTCAATGCTAATTAGTAATCCGACAAAACCGTAGCTATACTTGCTGTCTCGTATCCATGCTATGTATTACATAACATGGAATACACGGTGTGGATTCATTCCGTCAACAAATCAGTTGGTTGACAGTCGACGGAATGATTTGTCGATGCAACAACCCGGATCATACCGTCGAAAATTTTTTCCATCAACAAATTATTTCGTCGACAAGTTATTTGTCAACGGTATGAATTGTCGACAGAACGATACGGAGCCGAATACATTCGTCCACAATTTCAAATAAATTATTTTTCGATACTTAAAAATCTATACATATTATTTGATGCAATTTATACTAATGATAATGAGATAAAACTTGCTGGTCTTATATGGGACAATATGCTTTCCAAATCACAAATCTATCTATTGCGTTGATAACTTTCCTGAGTCATTATTGACGTCATAAAAGATAGTTTTTGTCGGAAAGCAGTACTAGAACTATAGATTGATTTTCGTGAAAAGGTTCAACTCAAGCATAGACACGCTGGAGGCAAGGGTGATAACAGACTAATACACACAACTTGGTAAAAGCTACGCGGGAGGTCATAAATACACCTGAAATGGATAATTTAGGTGAAAACTTGGTTTCAGATATTTAGTAAACTCATTACTTTTCTTATACGGTGCAATGGAAAAGTAAAAATGTAGGGATGAAATTTCTTCTCTTTTTCGGAGGGATCAACAAGGAGCTTTATTGAGAAATTCATTTTAATCATTTTTGGAAATAAAAATCAGAATTAGGAACCACTATTGCTCCTATACCAGGAGTGATGATAGAAGTAAGGTTACAAAAGTCAAAATGTAGCCCAAATCTTGTTTCAAACATATCAATTTATAATTTTACTCTAGCACAAACAAAAACAATGCAACAACTGCTTAATCAAAAATCAACTGGTTTTGAGGGCCGGGAACCACAAACATTATTATCAAAAAATCCGTCAAAGTGCTTGCAACTGAGAGTTCAGTTTTGTAGAGCATTGTGTTTCTATCCATGATTCTTACATCCCTGAAGATGACTCCCACAGTGGAAGCGACTCGTTGGATTCTTCATCTACATTGACGCTGTCACCACCGGAAGACCTAAATCTTCATGACAATAACCGCGGATGCCTACGCAGTTTATTAACTAATTTTAGGAAAAGAACAAAAATATAACATAATATACTAGGGCTCGCTTCGCTCCCTTACAGTATATGTTTGTTAGTACCTTATTTTAGAGCAAAAAGTAAAAACATAATAAAATATTCTACCGCTCGCATAGCTCGCCTTTATGTATTTGCTTATCATTATCTTCTATAGAGCATATATTAAAAAATAGTATTGGGGCCCGCTTCGCTCGCCTTTTATTTGTTGCTAGCTAATTCTAAAAAAGTTTGATCCAAACTTTTCTCAATATTCTACGGTTCTATATGTGTTTGTTTGTCTATTCCTAATATTAGTGAAAAAAATTAAATATAAATAATATTCTAGAGCTCGCTTCCCTCGCCTTACTGTCTATATTTATCACAACCCAATTTTAGAGCTACAAGTAAAAACATAACACAATATTCTAGAGCCCTCTACGCTCGCCTTTTGTTTGCTGATTAGTACCTTTTTAAGACCATATATTAAAATAATAACATAGTACATTAGGGCTTGCTTCGCTCGCCTTTGTTACTCGTTATGTGTTTGTTTGTTACTAGTTAATTTTACTAAGGCTCGCTACGCTCACCTATATGTGTTTATTTGTCCATACCTAATCTTAGTAAAAAGAATTAAAACTCAACATAATTTTCTAGGGCTCGCTTCATTCGCCTTTCTGTGTTTGTTATTACCTAATTTAAAGCATATATTAAAAAATAACATAAAATGCTAGGGCTTGATCTAATCGTCAGTATAAGTTTAATTTTTCTCGAATTACATGTATATGTTAAGAGTTAAAATTTAGCATGAGTAAATTGCTTTGTATAATAAACATGGATGACTACTAGGATTTAAACTTTTACTCACCAGGCTTGACCTCCCTACCCCCCCCCCCCCCTACTACTACTAGGATTTAAACTGATCTTTTCTGTTTGGAGACAAGAGAAGCGAGTCCGAAGAGGTGATGATAAGCGTAGCGAATCTCCATCAAGGTGAAAAAAAGTTCCGATGTATTCGCATTCGATTTTCAGCGAATTTTTATCAGAATATTACGCTTATGAGGTTGTTAGGATGACAGGGATTGTGTAAAGTGCCTCAGATTTTCTTTTAAATTAAACATGTATTATTTAAAATTTGTAATATATTGGGGAGCGAACTTCAAGTTTGGAATGGGAACTTGTTTGTTTGCCCACATTTTGATGACATGGTCCTCACAGCATCCGTAATCATGGACCATTATTTATTTATCAAAATTTTAGATTTCTCGAAAATCTATTCGGGAAAATAAGAATATCTGAATAAGTTTAAAAAACATGACTGTAGAAACAGTTTGCTAAGGAATGGTGGACTGATCATTGTGAATATCTGTAAGACAAATACGAACGAAGCAAGATTCGCAAACGTTTTCGCACATTTGTTTTGTTTATACCTTTATTTATATCATCATTTTGTGTCTTTGTTGAGTTTTATGCAATTGATTTATGTAATTATGCTGTTTTAGTTTTTTTAAATTTTAATTTAAGTCAGGGAAAATTAACAAAACGTTTAGAATCTAGAGTGGGAGAATTACTGGATAGAAACAATCTGGTACGAGTTTACTCCATTATTTCTACCTTAATTACAACTTTATGCTTTTGTTATTTAAAATAGAAACTAACACTATCATACCTCAATATAGAAATCCAAAATTTTGGTGAAATGTGGAATTTGAGGCCGAATTAGGGTTGTCAGGTAAGTCTAACCGAGAGAAAGGTTTTTGTATTTTTCGATATTTTTTTAATAATTTTCTTAAAGCGACACAAGAAGGAGTCGAACTGAAGGATACTAGGCCCCTGTTTAGCGTTGTAACGGTCCCCACTACCTTTCAGTACATTCTCTGATGTAATGGCACATACCTGAGACTAGGAGGTACCTGAGCTAAGAGTTTCATGAAAGTATAAAGAATAGAGTAGTTTTCTTCAGTAAGAATGAAGCCAAACATTTCGGTATACAGGTTTCTGATAACAGCACCACTATAGGCATCAGAGAATCAAGGTCGATATTATATTTGTATGCTTCTACGGTCGCTTTCCTGAATTCAACCATTTAATAATTATCGTTTGCCCACTCTATTCTCACCAACTTCGATTTCAAGTCTCCCCACCTTAAACTTGATTCTTTGGGCTCCGGGATCTAAAGACTTCACCTAACATTCCCGCATAATCGGACAAGTTGAATGCCTACAGTGCAATATGATTCATTCAATAATTATAAGACTAGATTATAACTCTCCTTAATTTATTCTATTTTTACTCAATATAACTGAATACATTGTAAATACTTTATTGAGACAATGGTATAACGAAATCCATCTAAAATAATCAAAAAATTAAAAACTGTATACATTTTTGTATTATAACTACAAAAATTAATTATTGTTACTTTAACTCATTAAATATTTAAATAAATTGTTATTTAAGTTAATAGTTAAATAAATTTTTTATCCATATAAATTACAATTAGGATCAAATTATTTAAAAAAAAATCAGATACAAGGTACCTCGAAACTTTGCCTCCTGTCCTAAATTTAACTTTTCCGTGCGTATATAGGAAAAGTATTGTGTTTTGTGAAAAAAATCCGAAACCGGGATATTACCGGATTTATCTGTTTCAGGAGGTTTAAAGGCCTCCTAAGTGGTTCTCACAATGCTGTCTGTGTGTGCGTGTATGTGAGAATGAAACGAATGCATTTACTATCAGAGGACATATTAATAGTAATAGTAATAATGGTGGGGAAGATCCTAGATCATAGCAATTATGTCTCTAGGACGCTTTTTGCCAGCCCCAAGAACGTCCTCACCTCTTATCTAAAGAATCTCTATTCTCTTTGAACCTTCTGATTCCTTAATGAACTTCAGAACATCTGCCCATGGGAGTTTCACTAAGTCGTCGTCTAGAAGAGAGGCTGATCCAAATATACTAAACCTCAATCTAGAGTATGCTTCACACGTTCAAAAGTGATCTGTCGTCTCCTCCCCAACTTCACACTTGGGACAAATTGGCTCTGCTTTTATTTTCATGGCATGCAAATGTCTCTGAAGCCAGCAATGACCTGTCAAGATACCTACCAGGTATCTTAAGCTCTTCCTCCCCAAAGAGAGAGCCCATATACTCATGGCTTTGTTGGCTTTCTTCAGAGTCAGAGGACATGCTCCAATAAAAAATTTGGTGAATTGTATATTCTGACGACGATTTAATCGAGTTCGAAGCATGGAGGACGAGCGCAGCGAATCTGATTTGATGAGGCAAAGTTTCGAAGTACCTTGTACCCGATTTTTTAAAAAAATAATTTGATCCTAATTTAATTTATATGGATAAAAAATTTATTTAACTATTAACTAAAATAACAATTTATTTAACTATTTACTTAAATAAAAATGTTATTTAACTATTAACTTAAATAAAAATTTATTTAACTATTAACTTAAATAGAAATTTATTTAAATATTAACTTAAATAAAAATTATTTAACTATTAACTAAATAAACAATTTATTTAATATTTACTTAAATAAAAATGTTATTTAACTATTAACTTAAATAAAAATTTATTTAACTATATAATAAATAGAAATTTTTTAAATATTAACTTAAATAAAAATTTAACTATAATAAATAAAAATTTATTTAACTATTAACTTAAATAAAAATTTAGAAAACTAAAAGATGTCCCTCGTTGTTACTGCTTGCGCAAACCAACGTCTTCACAGTTTTTTCATGCATAATAAAAATATCATGTACAGGGTACCTCGGAATTTTTATCTATATCGCTTCGGTCATTATCTCTATTCCGAACGCCCTTCGCTCGTCCTCAGAAAGTGAAAATGTCATCATTTATTTTATAATTGTTGTTGCGTTGCTAATACCTACATTAGATGCAATTTGTCATTGAAGTATAAATAAAAATAAATAAAAAGTATACACAAATTAAACTTATCTAAAAATTGAAATGACAATACAAAAACAAATAATAGAATTATTTACAAATTATTAAACTGCTTTTGACTATCATTAAGAAACTTCTTCACTAAATTTAATAATATCAGACATGCTGACTACTGATATTGATCTAATGTCAGTGTAGTCAGTAGCTAGGGACAAGCTAGGTACACTGTTGTAACAGTTACTGCTGATGTTAAACTGAACTGACTTAAATAATTCAGTCTTACATGAGGGTGGATATAACTTATATTTATTTCAAGTATTTCTTTCATGAACTGAACTACCCTTCGTAAACTTATCAGGTACTTGAGATATTACATATAACGTTAGTACATTGCTTTTTTGAGAAAGTTCAACTGGGAGCTCGGCTGTGCCATCTATTCTTGCCTGCTGTCGGAGGCTGCAAAATCTTATATAGAAGCTGGCCTTATAATGTAACTATAAGCCTGTGTTAGTTTAAAGATAACTAGGAGATACTAATAGTTAGAAAAATAAATTTATAGTTTTAGTAAATAGTAATAATATTAATAAATTGATAGATGATATGCTTATTAATGATAAAATAGACATAGAAGATTTGATAAAATAGATATAGAAGATCTGATAAAATAGATATAAATTTGTCCAACAGCAATAAAGAAAATTCAACAGGAAGCTAGCAAGTGCCTCCTATTCTTGCTTGCTGTCGGAGGCTGCAAAATCTTATATAGAAGGGGTTATTATTATGGCGGGATTCGCTGGTCTCTTGGTCACTGTCTTCTCAGGTGTTTGACAGGATTATCTGGAAGGCTTTGAGGGGATAGGAGTTGTACTAAGGGATTTGGATGATCTATTAGGGTTTTATGAAATTTCTGGTAGCGGAATTTGGAGAGGTCTCTCAAAAATGGAATATTAAGGTCATTATGGATGGTGAGGTTCGAAGCATAATACGGAACATTAGTTATTTTTTTTAGGATTTTTGGCAGTAGGAATTAAAGACGTTGTGGGTAATGGAAAAATAGCGATTCAGCGTTTGCTTAGATAGCGAATCTTTAAATATTTATTTTAAGTGAATTTTCTTTTTAAAATATTTGTTTTTACATGTCTCATTTTTACAGCGTTTCCAGCACCACCCTTTCTCCTGTGTAAATAAGCTAAAAATAAATAAGCTTTCGACTTTTGAAGCGAAGTCCAATACATTACACACTTCAAATAATGCATGTTTTATTGAATCGTTTTTTAAAATTATTTTTAACGAATTTATAATAAACTTTTGATTTTTTAACACATAGTTGGTGCGAAATTGAACAAATACTGATTATGAGATGAAATTTAGCACATTTGTAGTTCTTATATTGCAGGGTTTCGCAAAAGTGTGGTTTAAACCCCTGGGGTCCGTGCAAAGATTTTACGGAGTCAGTGAGCTAATAATGAGACTACAAGTGTGTTAAATTCCAATAAGGATCAAAAAATAATTTGCGCTTTATAAATTTTCGAAATTTTTGCTGAATCTATAATAATTTGTACATTTATACATATTTATACACATATATATTTATGCAGAAAAAAAATAGGTCTGTAAGCGCTTGATTGTGGACATTTGGTGATTAAGTTGATTTTACATTTGTTTACAATCCTTTGCTTTAATTAACAAATAGAGAAGGGAGATAATTAAATTATTACACTTCTTTATTATTGTTAATTCATCCTTTAATTATTAAAATTAAATAAATAAAAATTTAATTGGGGCCGTAGGTCATCGTTTTAAAGGATTTTATTTTCTTAAATCGTAAATCATAGAGTATGAAAATGAAATTAAAATTTGGTACAAATAAAAAGTGCTAATAAAGCTCTGTCGCAGATGCATGAAACTTTGAAATATTTCAAAGATCCGTTAAGTGAGATGAGGAGGCGCGAGTAAAGGTCGATATTTTTATCGAAAAGAATCTAGTTTTTGATGTGAAAACCCGTCTTGACACAGCCCATCAATTCAATTTTATTTTTTTATATTCTGCCAAGCACGATTAGAGTGTATTCCAGACTAGGTATGAAGCAATGATTATTTTGCCTCCCCCATATATTTCTTGGTCATGTTGCTTCTTAGTAAGCAGTAATTGTTTGAGTAAAATCAGGAAACCTCTTCATCTTTATTTTGGACAAGATTACTTTACGTTATACCTAAAATTATGCACACTGTAAAATTTCTACACTCGGCTTCTCCTCAAAAGGTTATTAATTCATTCTTTTTCTTCGGCTTCCCCTAAAATGGTAATTTCTGTCGTATCCCTCGGCTCCGCTTCAAAAGGCGGAGCCAAAAAAACATTGGACAAAAACATTTTGTCCCAGGGGAAAATAATTTCCTCGAAATACGGGAAAATAGAGACATCATTTAGAAAACAGGGTATTGGATAACCTTACTATTTTTAAGTAGAATTAAGCAGTTAATAGTTGATAATTCAGCCTTATTATCAAGTATATAAGAAGCTAATTTATTTAAACACGGAACTTACTGAAAATGAGTCTTGAAATTGAGTTATTTTTAATATTTCATACTCTATACACCAACGATAAACAGAGTAGAAGTGTGTGTTGTCTAAACCTATTACAATTATACACTCTACTTCATTATACTATTAATTCTAATGATGTAACAGAGTTAATTAAAACGGTCGTTGCGATAGTCAGAGGTATTTTGTTTCACATGTTGCGTGTTTCATTAAATATTAATATATTGTATAAAGCTAGAGGGCATATATTAATATAATTAATATTACTCTGGTCTGCATGTTATTTCGAGTGATGGGTTAATAGTTAATCTTACCTGAACATTATTTTACTTTGATGGTTTATTGAAGAGATTGTTGGAGGAGGATCATTAATCGTGTTCAAAATTAACTATCAATAGTTGGTGATGGTTCCATATGTAACGAGAGTGGTAATGGCTTATGACACCACTTCCGAGATAAACTTTTCTTGTTACAAGACTAGTTATGCCAAAACTGGTAGTAGTAGCATATATGCCATGATAGTGGTTATGCCACCACAAGCTAGATAGCGGTGGTATTTGCCTCGAGAAAAGTTGAACAACTACTACGAGGATAGTGATGGCATGATGAGAATGCATGACTGTGCCACCAATAGCCACATGGTGGAGGAAAACGCGTGGTTATGGTTATAGTACTAACGACCAGCTAATAGTGACTTATGTTGATGAGACTGATGTTATGCCACCACTTTGGTGCAAATAAAGGGGGAACTGAGAGGACTTTTTGAACTGAGGAAGAACAGCGCGGAAGAATTGTTTGGCTGTATTTTAAACATTAAACTACGAACTCTGAAACCTTTTGTGGCTTTTAAACTTAATTTAACCTTTAAATATTCATTTTTCATCGTTTAATGGATTTTGATGCCTCCTTTTTTACATCATAAAAAAAGAAAGTTGGTTACACCACAAGAATATGGTGGGTTCCACCACAAGAGTTCGGTGGGTTCCACAAGAGTTTGGTGGGTTCCACAAGAATTTGGTGGGTTCCACATGAGCTTGGGAGTTCCACAAGAGTTTGGTGGGTTCCACAAGAGTTCGGTGAGTTCCACAAGAGTTTGGTGTGTTCCACAAGAGTTCGGTGGGTTCCACAAGAGTTTGGTGTGTTCCACAAGAGTTCGGTGGGTTCCTCAAGAGTTTGGTGGATTCCACCGCATCAGTTTGGTGTTTTGTCTCTACGGGATGTATTAGGAGCAAAGACAAATTAATCCTTTTTTCAATGGCTGAGGCTTGAGAATCCTTTTTTCCTGGAACTGCTTCTGGGTAGAAGCAGTTCCAGGAGGGTCACGTGCCCCCCCCCCCCCCCCTAACAAAATAAATACTTTTTTTATAATTTTATGTTTATAACAACTAAATTGTAAGTTGTTCAGTTGAATATATGTATACTTGTGATATTTTTATCAACCTTTTTACAAATAACTAAAAGAGTGCAGTTTTTTAACAAATTAACATGTGATTAAAATTTTACTATTTTATTTTTGCATTCATTGTAATTTTATTATAATGTGAAAGAGAACTACTTTTCTGACTTTTACCTTCAATACCTTGTTGGTAAACAATTTTAAAAATCGCAACCTAAATGAAACTGCAGTGGTTCTAGGACAGCAGGGAAAAAGTAAGGATGGTGTCTAACATTTTATTTTGTTTGCCTTCTTCAGCATTAGACATTTGTTACGTTATTACTATATAGTAATTGTATTATTGGTGGTTATTTTTTATTGATTGTGGTTAAAGTGGTGCTTATTAATCATCAAAAGCCAAAAAATGAACTAATATTTTAAATATACTATATTAAAATGGAGGGGATGTTATACCCCCCCCCCCCCCCCCCCCCCCCCCCTCCCCCCGAATATGATATGAGTGTGACACCCTCAAGATGATTGGCTGGAACCACCACTGCTGATACCTGCTTTTATTGACAGACGAACATTTAAAAATTGTCATGGATGTAAAAGTGTCAGAAGAGATGTGTTTGGGAAACATTTCAAGCTCATACTTGAGAAGTTTCTAAATAAGTAGGTATAAAAGAAATAACATTGGTTTTTCTTAAATGAGTTTTTTACTGAATGGATTGCATGAGGCATTAGTCATGGTCTCTATACACATGCCTCTGCGGTATCATAAAACAGTATCTCAATACACTCTGGGAGATGCGTGTCAGAATAAACATTTTAGATGGAGTTTACTGTTGATTAATAAATAATAAGATGGCTCTAATACGAGAGGGAGTTTGAATACGAGGTGTGGCCGAAACACGTCACAAATATTACATTCAACAACTTTAGCCGAATTCATGCTTAATTGTTAATAAAGCACGCTAGAGGGCGCTACCTCGCTGTCGCGATATGTGGGCTTATAACCGCCTATACTATTAACCGCAGTCTATACACACTGTTGCTTTTAAAATGCAAATTATAACATTAATTTTGAAATTTGTAATCATCAACAGTCGCTCTTATTAAGTTGTGTTCATTTAAGGTGAAGGTGAAGTCAAGTAATTTTCGTATTATACGTCGTGCTTTCGTGATTAATTATTTTATTTTAAAATCCCTACTTATCTAATTAATTTCTTTGCCAATCTTATTAGTAGATGTAGAAGGATAATTGAAATTCGCTTTTATTACAGTTAATTTAAACTCAGTTTGATCCTAATTGTTTTTGTTTATTTCAAAATAACAACACACCAAAATGAAGTTACTTCTAGCGATACTTGGCTATTTCCTGGTTGTGGCATACGGTGAGTAATATAATTTACTTGTTTTAAATTATTTTTAAGTATGTTTGTAATTGAACGAACGGTTTAATTGAAAATTCGGCTTGGATCAACAGGTTGTAAAAGCATGTTTCCGCAACTTCCCGCCTTCATTATGAAAATGCCGAAATTTTCACCGGATAATTTTTACTGTTATCAATTTGAGTATAAATGTTTAATTACTTTTAAACTTGGATTAACAAGATATTATCTATTTTTTTGGGCGGAAATCTAAACTTTATAACCTTGAAATAACCTTGTTTGATTATTGTACAAGGTTCACTTATGGCTTGTCTTTTAATTCACCTCAAGCTCATTGGTGGGTGGAATTTTGTTAGACGGTGGATTTCATATCTCTCTTTTAATTTAAAGTCCGATTCAATAGTCCTAGAGGTTATCCTCTCAAGACTAAGCTCCGTCTATAAGCGGAGCCTCCTTTTTACCAATCACAGTCCCATTGGTCCAACCAACCAGAGGTTTCTCGTGTGAATTAAAATACAAGCTGCTAATGACTAGTTCTCTGGGTTAGCATCTGGCTATTGATTATTGTACAAGGTTCACTTATGGCTTGTCTTTTAATTCACCTCAAGCTCATTGGTGGGTGGAATTTTGTTAGACGGTGGATTTCATATCTCTCTTTTAATTTAACGTCCGATTCAATAGTCCTAGAGGTCATCCTCTCAAGACTAAGCTCCGTCTATAGCGGAGCCTCCTTTTTACCAATCACAGTCCCATTGGTCCAACCAACCAGAGGTTTCTCGTGTGAATTAAAATACAAGCTGCTAATGACTAGTTCATCTGGCTCTTAGTTCGTTGATACCTGCTAATGTCAGTAACTAGCTGGATAACCTAGTTCTATGCTTGTCTGCTTTATAGAAAGTGATATTAATAAGGGAAACGCCACGTTGTTGGTCCCTTTTTGCTATTTTCCCTAGATAGAATATAGTGTTCCGCCTTATGAGTCTTAGTGCAATCATTTTGTGTCTAATCCTCAAAAGAGCCAGAACTTTACTATAAGTTTTTGTAGCTTTTGTTTAAAAGAACATGTGCCCCACTGCCAGACCAAGCTTTCCTCCTCTCGAAAACCATAAGGCAGGAAGCATATATATATATATTATATATATATATATATATAATATATATATATATATTAATTTATAAAAATACTATTGAGGGTCCTAAATGTTGCCTAAACCCGGGTTCAATCGGGGTTTGGGATCTTTTACGAGTACTTGACATCGCACATGCTCGGAACCACCGGCTTAACGTCCCTTTTGAAGGACGGCATACTAAAGGATTCCCATCCTTTGCATGAAAATCCTAGAAACCCTGACGGGGATTGAACCGAGACTGGGTGGCAGGCGCACGTGTTAACCATTACACCACCGGGACCCCTAAATCTAATTCATTTCCAAGACTTTCTTTTACTACTATATTTAATAACCCGAGCAGTAATGTATATGCATCACAACTTGTTATTTTTTCAAAGAAAATGTACTAAAAATGAGCATAAACTGTACTTTAAATGGGTGCAAATAATGCGGTTGCATTTAGTGTATAATCTATGGGATACATATGCTCATTTTATTTGAAAAAATAAATAATAAGTTGTTACTATATTACTATAATATTGGTCTATATTTTGGGAAAAAATGAAAAGGATGGAGGCAAAAATAATTATTTACTTTTAATATTTTATTGCATATCATGGTTGATTATGCAATAAAAACTCATAGAAAGATTTTGGTTTTTTGTTTGTTCTTTCCATAATGATTAGCATGTGTTGATTGCATTATGTATGACATAGGTAATTACGTTTAGTTCTAAACTGTGTTTCATATCAAGCTAATACACTCTAATATGTTGACTCATTTTTGAATTTAAACAAAGCTAGATGATAGCTTTATTGAAATCTTAGTTTAAGGTCTGACATGTGTCTCTCTTTCACCTGGCTCTAATAAAAATAATTAAATATCAACATCGTAATGTGAAATGTGTAACATTAAATATTTTCAAGACACTCTTTACTGGTAGTGCTAAATATCTTCTCACTAAGGTTTTTTAATCGTATCAAGAATGTGGTGAAAATAAATTTTAAGAATATTACTACAACCATCCAATAAACATTTTTCTTATACACGAAGAAAAATAAATATTAGTGTCCAGTAAAAAAAGTATTTCGTACATGAAGCACAAGTCACAAACAGATATGTATTTGTGGTGGAACGGAAAAATTATTTAAAAAAATATATAAAATTATTATTAAAAATGAACTGGAGCTTCTTGAGTCATATTCATTTGTCTGTTACTTGTTCATTGGCATAAGTTCACTTGCATAATATGTATAAATTTATACAATCATAATAAATTTAAATTACATCAAATCTTTCTTAAATGGAAAGAGAATACTTGTGGTTTTTTATCAGGCCAATAAGTCATAAACAATGATATTATTTAAAAAAAACTTTATAAAGTGAATTAAAATTTACAATTATTGTTTCTTTTATATTCTCGGCGGAATGGAAGAGGAGACTTTTGTCTCAATTTTGCCAGTTTAAATTAATCATTAAATAAATAAATATTCACATTGCATGGGAGACCTTAAATTTGTGTTAAAATTTGGCTTTTTAGGTTTGTTTTCCTTCAGTGTATTTATTATTTTGTGATTTATTATTTTTTGTATTATTGACTTATATAAGGTGTCTATAGATAATAGCTTTGGTTTTTTGAAAGTCTGCTGTAAATCAGTAAAAGAATGAATTTATTGGTCCATGCGGAATCGGCATTGCTGATTCCTGTGAGGCTGGGGTAGGAATGAGCTAATAAAATTCATTTTCTCAAAACATGTACACATTCATCCTTTCAACTTTGATAATTTTATTGGGGTTGACTGATCAAAACTAATATTATTATTACTGTAGATTTAAAATATTTGGTATAATTTATTTATTTGATTCTATTCTACACTTTGTCTTTAACTGCTAGCCGTTTCATATATTATTTATTTTTAAAAGTATAAAGTTGTGAGAATTGATTAGCTGCTTCATATAGTATTTTTAAAAGTATAGAGTTGTGAAACTTTATTAAAACATAATTGTGGTTTTGAGTTTCATAGGTATGATAACCACATCATTATGTATTCTCTATTATGCAGAGCATAGAGCATCTATTGCACTTAAATAGCATAGAGCATCTATTGCACTTAAATAGCATAGAGCATCTATTGCACTTAAATAGCATAGAGCATCTATTGCACTTAAATAGTCTTATGAGGCAACTAGTTTGAAATTACCTATTATACCTGTACATATACTAACCTGTTCATAACTACTAACCAAGGATTTATGCTTTATCACTCTCGGTAAATTAATTTAGTTATTCCTATTATAAAAGTAGACTTAACTTATTGTTGCTTCAGCAAAGGTTAAGATTGTATAATAATGTACATATATGTTAGTAGTGTGTAAAAACTCTTTTACCTGTATTATATTTTTTTATTTACTTGAGTATGGTTGTGGTGCTTTTAACGTAATTGATTGTTAGTGGTTATCGTTTTGTTAAAGTTTTCTTCATTTAATATTGATTAAAAAATATTTCAAAGTTAAATCTTTATTATATTTTTGCCCGTGTTTTTTTTTTAATATCAATTATTTTCTTCACTTGAGACCCTCCGTTACAAGAATTTAATGTAAGTTATTTTTTTATTATTTTTATAAATTTTTCCTTAAAATTTAATTTAAATATTAATAGCTTTTATAAATATTTATAATAACATCACCACCATACTATTATTATGGTATTTTATTATTGATATCTGTTTTAAATTAACCTTTTTAAAGACATTAAAAATTAAATAAAGTTAACTAAAAAAAATAATGTTTGTATGATTTAGATGATAAATATATTATGTGCTGAACTTGTGCCATAAGTCTTACTTTAAGATGAAAATAATGTCATAGTTCCGACATCAGGATAAAAAATAAATCGGTACATTGAGTGAAACTCAAAGACTTATGCTACTGCTATTTTAACAGACTTTTGAAGATATATTCTTGGTAGTAGATTACCTTACTAGTTTGGTTACCTAACTTGTAAATGATGTGGTTTAATTCGTTTTGTTACCATTCTATAAACGTATCAAAAGGTTTGTGGAGGCTGAGGGGTCTACGACAGTTAGCTTTATACCTCTTAACTGAACAGCATTGCCTGTTCTGGTCTGGGTTCAAATCCTAATAAAACAGTATCTGTTTCACTTTCTTCCGGGATACACGGTTTGTTTTTAGGGCTCCACTACCATTTCTAGGGTTTGAACAAGTGATACCATTGTACCAAATGTACCGTTACTAGTGTAAATTGATTTATTTTTGTTACTTAACATTACCAAAATCCGCTTTATGTTGGCACAAGTTTAGCATCTATTATTTCATATAATTTATTTTTTATCTCATGTTTGATTAGTATTTATCCTGTTTTAGCCATGGATTGTAATTTTGGGACCAGTAAAGATATTTTGGATGAATTCATAAATTCTTGTCCAAGACCGTTAATAGATAACAAAGAAGCTGAGTACTGCTGCATCAATAGTGATGGAGAAGTCCACTGCTGTGATATTTTTAAATTTATCTTCACATGGTAATAATTATTTTTTTATAGATTTGTAAATCTTGGTGTTTGAATGCTGCAAGGATTGTTTCTCTCTGTTAACCAATAAGTCAAAAAATCTATTAAAACAAATCTTAATTTTAAATTATAATTACAACTATTGCATAAGTCAAGTCATATTATGATCTTTTGTCGTTACTATTTTTTTTTATTCTTAAGACAGATGTTTCAATTATAGCCAAAATAAAAATAATTATAACAAACTTGATAGGTTCTTATTTTATCACTTATGATATATAGAGCAAATATTGTATGCTTTGATTTAAAAGGGCTATTACAATATTCTTTATTATAAAGTGTAAATGTTTTATTAGCTCTTTTAGATTAAATGTAAAAAGGCATAACAATTAAAAAAAAATATTAATAAATGTTATGATCAATATTTTATATAATTGTCAAAGGGGTAAACCAGGCGTGTTTATTATTTTTTTTTGTGATTTAAATTTGTTCCATGATGATTGGACAACTACAAGAACAAGCTAAATGCCCTTAAGGCGTCCTTTGCTTTAAAAATGGCTTTATTTAAGGCTGACACCCTTGTGGGAAAAAATGGTGCGTAAAATTGGCTTCAAAGAAGCATCAAAAAGGTCCTCAAGGCATTCTATTCTTTGAAAATTTGCTATACTCAAGGCCAACAGCCATGTGGGAACAATTAGTACAATAGAACTGTAAATTGGCTTCAAAGGGGCCTCTGAAAGGTCCTCAAGGTGTTTATTTAAAAAAATGTTATACTCAAGGCAAACTTATGATACTCAAGACTTGTCAATTGGCTGCAAAGCAACCTCTGGAAGGCCCTTGACATGTTCTTTTATTTGGAAATTGGCTATACTCAAGGCTGATAGCCATTTGGGAACAATTAGTACACTAGAACTATAAATTGACTACAAAGAGACCTTAAAGGTATTCTTGCTTGAAAAAAACAATGCTCAAAGCCAACAGTTTGTTGGGAACAAATTGTATATTCGAACTATCAATTGTTTGCAAAGCAGCTTCAGGATGGCTCTCAAAGCATTCTATCCTTTGATTGATTGGTTGAATCAATCAACCAATTGATTAATTCAAACTATCAATCAGCCGCAAAGCAGCCTCAGGGAGGCCCTCAAAGTATTCTATCCTTTGATTGATGGGTTGAATCAATCAACCAATTGATTCATTCAAACTATCAATCAGCCGCAAAGGAGCCTCAGGAAGGCTCTCAAAGCATTCTATCCTTTGAGAATTTGTTATACTCAAAGCCAACCGCCATGTGGGAACCATTAGTACACTAGAACTGTAAATTAGCAGTAAAATTAGCAAAGCAGCCTCAGAAAGGCCATGTATACTTTTGTAAAATATTAAAAAAGATCCAATTGAGTTGAAATTGGTATAAGTGTATGCCAATTAATAAGCACATAACAGTTTATTGTTTAGTTTAAAAATCCTCAAGGTCATGAGCATTTTGGGGATTGACCAATCAGAGAAGCCACTGCCAACCCCTCACTTTAAAAGAGAAAAAAATCCCTACCACCATAACCGCTGTAGGGAAATAACCTTCTTCCTGGCATTCGTTCACTTCATTTATGGTTCTTCTAGTGTTTACATCAATTTGAAAACTATTTTCAAATTAATCATAAAAGTGGTATTATAAAATAAAACTAAACAAAAAAATGTAAAAAACATCGCCAAGAAAATACGGGTAAGATAACCTGATTGGTTTACATAGTTTTTTCCTGCTCCATTCTTGCAGGGATTTTTTATCTTTAGAATCGGCGATAGACTGTAAGTTTCAATTTAATATGGCAAGTATATCAATGATTTTTCTGGAATCAGATAAGTTAAGCTGCATATCAAGAAAGTTCAGTGCCTGAATAAGTGACCGTTAAGAATCAAACAAATGTACAGTAAATACATTCGTTTTTCCTTGTATCCTTATTATGACAGGAAGTCTGAAGATGAGCTTATCCGATGTGGTGAAGAAAAGTTCCTAGGAACTCCGTACCTGATTTTTTTGTCTTTGAATGTTAAAGTATATTTTTTTATATTTACTAATATATTGTTTTACTTTGTTCTAGGATGATAGCATTCCTACCAATTATAATCATAGTGATTTTTGTAAGTTTTCTGGCTAGCTGTATTTGTTGTCTGTGCTGCCCCTGCTGTTTATGCTACAGAGGCTGATAAAGGGTATTAAATACTTTCTAATTATTTTTATATTAAATATAAAAAGGAAAACACTAGGCGAACAACTTATTAGTTATGGTCTTGTGAAAATTTGCTGAAATCAATTCACAACTATTCTGCCATGATGTAAACCTTGTTTCGAAATATAAATACTGTCTAATTTTTTTTAACAGACATGTGTATTATACAGTAGAGTCCCGTTAAAAACCCCGCTAATCTGAAAATCCCTATTATCTGAACTTCTTTTTTTTAACAGAGAGCAAGTAAGAATGCACTTAAGATTAAAACAGTAAAATGATAATGCATTCAACAGCAATTATAGCACGCAACACAATTATAATAAAACAATTGTATGTAAATACTATTTTTTACATCTTTATAAATACTTTTTTTATCAGGTATTAACAAATACTACTGCCGTTGTATTTATTAAATAAAGTGTTAAAAAATGTATTTTTAAATTATGATATTTTTACCTTCTGAAGTCAATAATATGACGGCAATTATAAAAATCAGCATTATCCGCGTAATCCGAATTTTTGCTGATCCAAACTGGGGTCGGTCCCAATTAGTTTGAATTAAGAGGGACTCTACTGTTCTCTAGTGTTCATGTCACCAGGCAGCAAAATATACTTTAACCACCAAGTTTTTTAAGTTTAAGATCCAAGCTGAAGGTGTAAATAAACAAATTTACAGCAGAGGCATAGTCTAGGCTGAAAATTTAATATTTTACTGAACAAGCAAAGCTTTGCTAGAAAAATCGTAATTTGACATTTGTATGAGAAATGTGTTAATTACATGCTGAAGTGAATAGGAAGCAGGAAATCTTATTGTGAGTTAAGAATATTTTATTTGCTGCATAGTGATGTATAAAATTGTGTCTACTTCAGCAGATGGAATAGCCATTTTTTCTAATAACATGATGAATAGTATATAACGCTGCTTGGCAGAAAAATGGAATTTTGCTGACAAGTTTTAGAGAATTTTCATCATGAAAATGAAGCTTATGTGGTTGTCAGAATTTGAGAGGGGAGTAGAGGGGATCGATTCAGTTTGGCTACCTGATACAAAAAAATATACTTATAAGTACATATATACATATATATATATATTATATATTATATATATATATATATATATATATATATATATTATAGTATATATATATATATATATATATATATAATATATATATATATATATATTTATATATATATATATATATATATATATATGCATACGTTTAGGTCAATGACCTTTGTGATGTCTGTTATCTTTATTCTATCTGTTCTTTCTATACAGTGGGTGTAAGATAACTTATGGTGTATGTATGTAAATAAACATATGGCCCTGAAGGGGCCACAGCAAGTCAAAATAATTCAATTGAGTTGAAATTTGATACAAGTGTTTTCCTTTGTGTAATAAATAAGTACCCTAAGTGTCATTTCAATAGAGTTAGTATATCAACAGTTTTTGTTGGATCAATAATGTTAAGCAATATGTTTTTAATGTCTGATATTGAGCTAAGCTACTTCAAAGGCCAACTGCAACATAAATTAGGTGATTTTCTTTCTTGAAGACAAGCGAGTCCGACTGTAGTTAGGATAATGACGAGAATCCAGTAAGACGAGGAAAAGTTATGATGTTCCCCATACCTAATTATTTTAATAAATGAATAGATCTGACATATTGTATTTGAGCAATAAGTGAAATAATAAATTTATATTATAAATCATATATTTGTTTAAGAAAATACAATCTTGTACAAATAGAAATCTGTGCTATAAATAAACATGCTTTTGATGCTAATAAATTTGAGAGTTGTCAAATTGTTGTTTTGCTGTGTTTGTTAATTTACTGATTCTATGCAATTTCGCTACACTTTGAACTTTTGCTACGATGGGATTTGGGGGATGAAAACAGTGTGAAAATAATAGTTAATGATAATTTTTCTGCCATAAGATATAACTAAATTATTTGTTTTTTTTTTTCAGGCTTGTTTCACATGGAAAATTGAAAATTTTTGTGATTGTTGCTGTTTAAAATGTGTGTCAACTGTTAATATTGTTGTATATGTCTATAATTTTAACCAATTTTTGTATTTATTTTTTGCTGTAAAATTTGTTTGATAGCATCACTTTTTATCTAATTATTTTCATAGATTTTTTTTTTAATTTAATGGGACTGGTCCTGAGGATAAGTAATGGACCCTAGATTGCTAAATTGTTGTAGAGTATTTAAACTCTTACGTACAGCTTATATCTTAGCTATCTTGACTAAAATTCGTTAAAAATACATTAAAATAAGCTAAAAAGACAATCTTAGTCTCTGCTTTAATCTAATCTGTTAAGCTGCTTTAATATAGAATTAAAAGTTTGATTGAAAACATGTCTAATATTGATTTCAGTTATGCAGACTCCACTGAAAGACTTAAAACTCTAAATTGTTGAATTCAAATTTATTTGTAAGAAAAAAGTAAATTTTTTTGTAACAACAATTTTATTTACTTTTTCATGCATATTGTTCATATACTTAATTTAAAAAAGTCATAACATTTTTTTAGTTGTATTTAAGCTTAGAAAAAAAGCTTTGTTGTTGTGAGCTTCATGATAAGAATGAAGTTCACATTTTGCTTAGTGCTAATAAATTATATTTTATAAGGCGTTCTTAAAAATACTCTTTTACAATTTGCTTTGAACTTGACTGATAATAATGCAACATTGAGATTATTTTGATATTTTTCTAGAATTTAGAATGCATATTTATTAGTTTTGTGCATATTTTATGGGCATTTTTACTTAGAATTTTTTTAGTGTATTTTTATTAAAGCTTATTTATCTAACAAATAAAATATTAACCCTAGGTTTCTAAATTGTTTTGAGTTACTTAGCTCTTTTCTACAACTGATATATTGGGTTAAATTGTTTTTTCATATTTAATTTTTACATGTAGGTTTTATGATATGTTTCTAGAATGGGTATGGTGTACAAATAAAATGGTTATAACTAGGGAATGACTATTTATAATAAGCCTCTTGCCATAACACATATATATTTCTACACATTATACAAGCTTTCAATTTTTCTGAAAGTGCGGAAATAGAAATTCAAAGTAGTTAGAGGTGGATACTTCCTCTGTTCATAGATTATAGTGATGAGAGGTCGTTTCTACTTTGAAAACATTTCCAATCACTCCTAAAATTTCCATAATCAGAAAAATTGAAATCTTGTAAACTGTGCAGAAATATATAAATATGGTTTAACAGTTGATGGTCTGAAGGCTTATTCTAATTACTCATCTTATAGTTAGAATCTTATTATGTGTCCATCATAATCATTCTTCATAAAATCATTAAAAACTTAAATAACAACTCCCCATAATACTTAAGTTGAAGAAACTATTGCAGAATCAGCCACTGTCCAACAGCATGTATCAACAGTAGCTAATTCTTCATTTATACATTTTATTTATGAATCTTTTTTACTTTTTTTTCAAAGTTAAGTAATTTTTTTTAAAACGTGTTTGTCTCCTCAAATAACATTCTTTAATAATTATTATTATTTATATTGATATTTTTTATACACTCTTGAATTGTTAATTTAAAAATTAATGTTAAATGCCTACACATTTAAGGACTGTGATAATACCACTCGAATCTCTTAAATAATTATTTTTTAATACTTTTTACAAGTATAATTATCCTTTTGTCTTTGTAAGTGTAATATTTTTTATTTAATGTTCATGTGCATTTTTGAACCATTCTAGCTAATTTTGGCTTTCTCTCTAGATATGAATGTTTTATTTTATTATTTCACTTAATCGCTTTGGTTTAAGTAGCAGTTAAAAAAGTATTTGATATATCAAAGATTTTTCTAACCTTTAAAGAGATTCGAATCCTATAAAGTTTTTTTTGTTTATTTATTATTTTGATGTTATTGTTTCCCCACCAGTAGAATTGAGGATATGTCTTCACTTCCTTCACTGACAGTGTTAGAAGGGCTGTGGAGTTAAAGGAAAAACTATGTTCTCAGTATTTATTATAAAAATATTTTAATTAAAATATATCACTAACTTTTATCATTACTTTGAGCACAGTAGATAGTGAATTGCCATCTGAAATGATGGTTTTCACTGTGTGTATTATTTCAAGATCTGAAATGGACTCTAAAAGGATTTTTTAAGTGTACTTTAATTCAATATTATGATTGTTATATTAAATTAAAACTATCATATTGTAATTATTTATCATTTTCCATTTTCACAGTCATAGGGGTCAATTTATTCATTAGTAGGGTTGATAAAAATCTATAGTCACAATATTTGATTCTTAAGTCTCTGCTCATTAATTTTAAATATTATAAAAATGCTTTTGGTATTTATAAGACTATAATTAAGCTCATTTTCCAAGTTAAATTTAAATATTATAGTTGTAGAAAATTTAATAGTTTATACTTGTCATTGGAGTTGTTCTGTGCCTGTTACTCTTTTAGCTATAAAGTTAGACTTTATGCAAACTACATGATTGTGTGATATTATTCAAATTGTATTTTATATGCTACTAAACTATCAGCTTATACTCCTCGTGCTATAACTTTCAACATTAAAAAACAGCTGTTTTAATAGAAGCAGCAGGTGTCCAACTTTGGAAAGAGAAAAATACCTAGAGGTGCTTGGCGACGTCACATGATAAACATAATACAACCCCCAGTGGCCATCCTTTAAACACACGTGCCTTGACCCGTTTAATTTTGCACGTTCTCGGAAAGGTAGGGGTGAGCACCTACACATCGCCTCCCTTGCAGCTGGGACTTTTATCTTCCATTTTACTGTGTCACAATGTTTGTATTTTCTCCCTTCCAGCTGATTTTTAGTCTCGTGATTATGCCGAATGATATAGTTCGAGGAGTATAGTTTTCATAAAATTTTCAGCCTCAAATACTATTATAGAAATAATATTTATGTTTCATAGAAATATTTGTAGAAAGCCTCTATTTTGAAGGAGTTTGAACCAAGGTCTTATTATTCCGACAAACCTTAATGTGGCCTTAAAGATGTGTTGTGTAAATGTGCCGTACTTATTATTATAATATTGTACTTATTATAATATTGTATGTATTTATAAAATTAAGCATGCTAAATATAACATTAATTTCTCATAATTTTATTTCTGTTTCATTTCAAATCTACCTTATAATAATGGTAATTAAAAAGTAAATTATTTTTACAGCTTTATATTTGCATTCTACCTTAAACCCAATACCTTAAACAATTTTTTCTGTCAAGGTGTCTGTATACGATAGGATATACTAGACCCACAAAACATACCATATCTGAGCCTAAGTTTACATTTGAGATCAGGATTTAAATTTCTTATAGTTTAACCACTCAAGTTGGCAAGCCTGCATTGTGTCGTTCTTTTCAAATTGAAGTGGGGTAAAACCGGGGCTTCCAGCCGCCATCTTATTTCAGTTACCTGTATAATATTTTAGATTAAGTATTATATTCTAAAGTTCTACCATAGAGGATCACAAACTTTTCATTCATCATGAGGTTTGTGAAAGTAAATTCTACTCAATATGGAATGATCTGAAACATGTGACTCACTCGCGCGATCTTCGTTCAGCTAAGTGCAACAGCTTTAATTAAATATTAGCCAAATTCACCTAAATTTTACAGTTAATTGTTATCTTTTACTGAAATATAGATAACTGGTACTAATTTTTAGATTAGGGTTTTTAATGTGTATAAATTAAACCTATATAACCTGATCTATCGCTTATGCTACTTAGCTTTCTATAATATTATTTCCACATTAATTTCTTAATGTTGATTAAATCAACCAGTTGATTAAATCACTCGAAAATATATATATATATATATTAAAATTTGAGACTTTCCCTTCGCTTCCCTTAATTGTAGTCAGGCGTCAGCCCCTGCTTCTACAGTGTCAATAAACATGAAACTATGTCACAGAGCTTATGCTATTAAGTTTTTGTTAAAAAACTAAGTCTTTTTTTTTAAATACATTATTCTTTAAAAGGAAATCTTTTTGAGCTATGATGATAAAAATAATTTTGTCAAGACCTGAATGAAATTTCCCAACAAGTTTTAATACTACCAGTTTTTACATGGGATTTTCTTTTGTTGTTACTTTGTATCTCTTAACTTTTAACTATTATTCTTTATGTTTTAACAAATAATAAGTAAGAACTAAATATTTTTGTAAAAAAATGGATTTATTGAAATGAACTGTTAATTGTAGAACCCTGTGTAAAACAGGGATCCTGAGTAAAGAGGGTGATGAGATAAGGGATTTTTATGACCCCATGGACGTTATATGAGATAATGAAAGAGGAGCTAACTAAAAGCAGGTTACGTATAAAGGATAAGTCGAGTTTGCTTTTCAACTTTCTTTTGTGCTTGTCGTTCGGGGTTTGTTGTGATTTTAGTCACTTTTAGTTCTTGTTATTTAAATATAAAAAAAGTTAAAAAAGAAAACTATTACTTTTTTACTGTTTGTTTATAACCTTCTCAATAAACAAAACAATAGGAAACCTTCAGGAGCTGGGTAAGTTGGCCTTTAAATTTAGACCTGCGCTTAATGAGTGCTATTTCATCTTACGATTGTAAAATAGCAAAACATATTTTACTTTTGTGTCACTTTTTAACATATTTCATTAATAATTGCTTGTTTTCCCCACACTCAGATTTCTTGGCCTTGTAATTGTTGATATGGTCATCATTGTGATTGTTGATCCGAATTGTTATGAGTCGTTACTAGAGGTCTATCACCATCGAGGAATGTATCAATATCGATATACAGCGTGCAGCTGATAGTTATGGTGCCGCTCTTAAAAATCGTTCACCATCGTGACTTGACCATCGTTGAGAAATACTGTTATCTTTAGTATATTTTAATAGGATATTCCTAATGATCTCTTGACTATACTTTTTGGGATTCTGAAATTCGCAAGCTTTTTTGTATAAATCCCGGAAATAAAATCTTAAATGAGTTGTAATGCTTCTTTCTTGGTCTGCTTTCATAGGAAATTCGTTCGACTATAGGTTTTTAAGGCGACAGTGTCTCACACATGAGTCTTGTGGTCTATATACAGCTGTACTTAAGTTGTATTCATAAAGTTGGCAGACCTGATCTCCCCCAGTAGACCCCCCTTTGCTTTCTAAACAAATTCATTGTATAATGATTATATGATGATTCGGTTACACAATCAAGCAAGATTTTGCACTTTAACTTCGCCATTGTTATAAGTCAGGCAATATAGAAATCCTCATTGTAAAAAGATATGATGATTAGAAAGTTTTTTGAGGTAGAAATCTGAAACCTTTCCATATTTAATTCAAGCCAGCTTTGTTATGGCTTATTTTGCAAGATTGCAATGCTAGTAGGCTATGTACTATGTCCCAGTAGGGTATAACCAGCTATCTCCACCGATATCTCCAAAACATAAATTTGGGATATTGCAATTTTATATCTGATCTTGTAGGGCATTTTAAATTGTTTTTTAGAGTTGATAGTAGACTTTCAGCTATTCTCATTCAAAATATTTCAATTTTGTATCTTTAAATTAAGAACTAGCTTCAAAATGTTAGGTGGAAATAGATTTTCTAAATTTTCTTAGAATATGAATGGAACTTAAATTTTATTTTAATGTTGGAACTAGACTTAAAACTAAAATGTGAGGGGGGGTTGTGCCTTTCCTCGTACTTAGGGGTAAGGTAGCCCCACTCAAAACCTTTGAATAACCAGATAAACTGTTAATTTTCAAATATATTATGTTTTTGTAAAGATTTATGATTTTTGTAAAATGTTGCATTTTTATGTATTATAAAAAAGGGCCTTAAAAAGAAACCAATCTATCGCTTATTGAAGGTGGCTGATGTTATTGTTTACAAAAAATTACAAAGAATTATTTAGCAACAAAATGATAAAAATTCAATTGATTTGATTTCTTTGACATTTTGTTGGGGTGAATTGGCCGAACCAAGACTCACCTCACAACCTATAAGGTGGTTAGCACAAAATGAATAATCGATCGGACTGTATTTTTGCTTAAGTGATGGAATGGATAACAAAGAACACTTTATGATATCAATTTCGTTAATTTAAATATTAAATACCATTAGCCCTGTACATATTATTGGTAAAATAAATAATTTATCAGTAGCGTGCAATGAGACCCCAGGAACCCTATGATGATGATTTGTCCTCTTCTCTTCCTTCCTCTTAAAATAAAATTAGATGTGGTTAAATCGAAAACCTGTGATAAGTTGAAGGTGGTGATTACGTATCCTTAATTGATGATGGATGGTATAAGACCATGAATGTTGATCCACTGATAATGGTGATGAACGAGTTGGTGAGAAGTGGCTATGTCCAAGAAATGGCGCTGTTAACTCTCACACAACCGTAATACTACCAAGAAATGGCTTTAAATTAAATGAATTCTGGAAAATGCAAACTGAACAATTGATCACCTTTGGCACCACAATTTATCAGCTTGAACAGCCACAGCAACTCTAAACATAGATCTAGAATTTGCTGAGTCTATGTTGCCTAATAAATTGTGACCAGCCATCTGCAAAACATAGGTGCGTTGCGGGAGTTGCATACTTAGTTAATTCCAGGGGGCCTAAATATGGAGTAAATTAAATCTAAGTAGGAACTATGGTATATCTCTTTGCTAGATTAACATAAATTCAAAAACATTAACAAAAATATAAATAAATGTTAGGAGAAGTCCTAACAGTATAACATTTTTAACTTAGATTGTGATCTGTTGCAGATATATTTTTAAGATTATAATCCTGCGGTTTCTATTGAGCCAGAAATAACAGATCAGTTTAAAATTCTGAAGGGATGTTCCGCATGTTAGGAGAGTTTCCTTTAGAATGCGCGTTTCCGTGTTTAACAATTCATTTTTTGTTCTTAAGGTGACAGTTTATGCTTTACAACTTGAGCAGTTTACTCAGTCATCAAGAACTTGCTCGTAACTTCATTTAGCGAAAGAAATGCGCTAAAACCTTTAAAAAACACCAACTGAGCATTAAACTAGTGCAAATAATGGTGCATACTGCCTTTTGTATAACCTACAGGATAATTATGCTCATTTCGTTTCAAAAATACAGAAAACATGAGTTACGAGTAGTGCTTGATAATTGAGTAACTGCTCAAGTTATAAAGCATAAACCGGAACCTTAAGCACGGAAACACGCATTCCAAAGGAAATTCGTCCGACAAGCGGGCCTCCGCGCCAGAATTTGTCATTATTTTCATAGAGATATATACTGGAGGAGGCATAGCCTATCTCAATACATTAAAAGACCTGAAACATCGTTTTGACCTTCTCAGGGGCTCTGTGTAACCTCCTTGAAACCTCCTTCAAGGATAAGTTTAGGTTGTAATAAATATATTTATTTGGGGTTTCGCACATTGCTTTTGTTTTGATTTGTGTTTTAAACGTTCTGCAATATAAGTTACAGTATTTTTTATCTGTTTATTTGATTATATTAATAATTGAATGAGGTCAGGTTTCTTTTTTGATGTTTCAATATTCAACCAATAGGGCCCCTCTAGTAGTATATCTCTATGATTATTTTGAACATGAGTGCATTTAAAAAGTAAACAAAGATTTACCTTTGATAAAAGAAATAGAGAGGCCTTATAGATTAAATTTTGAAACATCGAAGAAGTAACCTGACCACCTTCGCTTGTGATTATAATCAAATAATCAGTACAAAATTTCAGTAACATACATAGTAGAAAGTTAAAAATTCAAATCAAAACACAAACTATGTCGGGAAGCCGAAATCAATTGATTTATTATAACTGAACTCACTCTTGAAGGAGGTTTCAATGAGGTTACACTGAGCCCCAAAAAGATGTTTCAGGCCTATCAATGTATTGAGATAGGCTATGCTTCTTCTAGTTGATGTCTCTATGCCGTTTGACATATCGAGCATTTGCTTCAACGGTGGCACCCCTAGCCATAGAGATATTATTACTAGAGGGGCCCTATAGATTAAATTTTGAAACATCGAAAAAGTAACCTGACCATCTTCTCTTATTATATAATCAAATAAAAATTACAATAACTTTTATAGTTAAACGTTAAAAATACAAATTAAAACACAATCAATGTGCGATAAACCGAAATAAATTTAGTATTTAGATAGGCTATGCCCCCTCTAGTATACACATGTCTATCCCCCTAGCGCATCAAGGCGAGGATAAGTTCCGAAGTATCCGGCACCCGACAATAGGTGTGGTTTGGCACATTACTCCAGTGTACACTAGAGTAACCTAGGGTAAGAACTATGTTGAGGCACGTCCTCGATTCTACTACAAATTGCCCTAAACTGCACCACACTGTTTCTCGTGCAAGAAGAATGTTACTCTAAACTGCACTTTTTCACCCTCTTAAAAGACCGAGTAAAGTTGAGTAAAATATAGTTCTGGCGGGGTATGACTCTTATCACATGTAATAACAATAATTTATGAGTTATCGATGTATTTTAACAAAATTAAATAATTGTATAACCCTACTTATGCAATTTTTTTTGTTTAAACTCATAATAAACTATCAGTGATAAATTTTCAAGTGCCCGTTGCTCACCATACTTTTCGTTCTAATAACGAAATTATTGTGTGGAATTTGAGCAAATGGTTGTTGTTTTATTAATGTTTACCATTTGTAATAAAATAAAGAATGATATATCTCTTGTTGTAGTGATCACTACGTATTATATCGCCTGAAATCAGATTCACTAGTCTCAACAGAAATCTGATATATGTACGAACTTAATTTGAACAAAAATAATTTAAAACTAGCAATTGGCCCAGTGATTTTTTTTTACAAAAGAGAGTGCAGATTAAGAAAATAATAACTATTGACACAAATTCTTAGTGATAATTTAAAATTAGATCGAAAGCTAGATACACAAAACTTTATTCTTCATCGAAATTCGAACGGGTCTGCCTAAATCAATTGAGATCCCGTGAAATAACCACATTTTCTAACAAAGCAACTCAATTCAATATTAAATTCAACAAAAATGTAAATATATTTAAATTATTATTGTTTATTTTGGTCAAAGAGACTAATAGTATGAGTCTCTTTGATTTTTGTTGGCTAGGAAGGTTATTCACACTATGATGTTTAATAAAAAAAAACACTAGAATTAAAAACAATTAATATGTTGTCAACAAAAATAGTACAAAAAAATTATAACTGACCGGTTTCGACTTAACCTCATCGTCAGAGCTGTTTACAGACTTTTTTATACTCTTGTGGTTTACAGTATATTATTATTTTTAATAGTGTATTTGTACAGTTTTTTTATTACATTATCTTTAAGTTCGTCATACAAAAGAACACCCAGTAAAATATTAGAATGAAAAAACTTATACTTTTGATGATACAGCAAAAAACGAAAAATATATTTAAACATGTTCTTTTGGCGGGAAAACAGCTTCGACTGCTTGTGTGACGTCAGACGTAAGAATGCCGCCGTATAGTACAATATTCACTAGAGCAACACTCGTTAGAGTATTCTATACTGTCAACAAAATGATACTGACATCTGTAGCCAACTCGTTCCTTATGCATTGTATTACCTGGAACACGGAATTGTTTGGTTTCAGTCTTCTTTACATTCTATTAAACTGTAAGCAACTGTTGAGCTTACGATATTTCTAACTAAAACTCCCATCTGTACGTTAAACGACCCAACCTTTACAACGTTCCGTTTTCACCCTACTCTCATCTTCTTTAAATGCTTATTTGGACTATTTAAAATTAAATTAAATATTTTTTATTACAGTTTAATATATTTTTTAAACACATTTAATCATTTTATGAGCGAAATATTTTTTTTTGGAAAAATGCAAATACTCTATTCAAGTGTTTTTTTTATTAAACGTCATGGTGAGTCTATACCACAAAATCTCCATCAAAACAACTAATGAGCTATTCAGACTTTATACCCTTTTTCTATTCGCGCACGCATCTAATCCTGAATTTACTCTATTTTACCCTAGATTACACCGAAATGATATATTTGGGTGTAATGAAGAATAGTGCAGTGTTAAGTAGTGCATAGAGATATATACTAGAGGGGGCATAGCCTATCTCAATGCATTGATAGGCCTGAAACATTATTTTGGGGCTCTGTGTAACCTCATTGAAACCTCCTTCAAGAGTGAGTTTCCCGCACATTGTTTGTGTTTTGAATTGTATTATTAACGTTCTACTATGTAAGTTATTTTAATTTGTACTGATTATATTTGTAGCGAAGGTTGTCTGGTTATTTTTGATGTTTCAAAATTTAACCTATAGGGCCCATCTAGTAATAATATCTCTATGGAGTAGTGTATTCCATAGAGATATTATTGCTAGACGGGCCTTAAAGGTTAAATTTTGAAACATCGAAAAAGTAACCTGACTACCTTCCCTTATAAATATAATCAAATAATCAGTACAAAATTACAATAACTTATATAGTAAAACGTTAAAAATTAGAAATAAAAACACTAACAATGTACGGGAAACCGAAATAAATTGATTAACTATATCATTAATTCACTCTTGGAGGAGGTTTCAATGAGGTTACACAGAGCCCCAAAAACATGTTTCAGGTCTCTCAATGTAATGAGATAGGCTATGCCCCCTCTAGTATATATCTCTACGTGTACTCCAGTCCATGTGCCGAACAAAGCTTAAAGCTGTTGAAACGAGTCGTTTACATACAACATTACTGACACACGACACTATGAATGAAAGGAATTAAGTCAATATGTTATGTAATAACATGTGTTGGTAGGGAATGTGACGTACGCATAGTCCCTGTCAGAAGTCGTTTTTTATAATTTTATTTAGTCTCAATCTTATACACATTCCCCTACCTCTCCGTTCGTAAAGTAAACACTCAGTGTCACGCCATTTCAAGTGTACTTCGTATTTCCAAATAATGTTTATTTACGTTAATGATTCACGCTGTGTTTCGTTCAAACATAGAAGAGGATAACAATAATCAAAGTAAAATATATTTATTAATTTGAATCTAATTGACGCAAACTGTCTGTTTAAATTATATTAGTTTTACAGATAATATGTTTGACATTATTGATTTTTATGTCGAATGTTATCTTTCATTGTAAACGGAAGTCTTGAAGTTTATATTTAGAATTCAATTTCTAAATAAGATTTCTTTAACACCATAACTATTACCATTAATTGTATTGACTGGTGTTTTCATACTATTTATAAAGATGTTAGTTCATTGCTGAAAATTGGTTAGTTATGAATCCTTAGTTGGGAAAACTAGGGAAGACTGACTGTAAAAAGTGTATGAATACGATAATATCCAATGTGGTTTTTATCTAATGTTGATGCTTTTCGCACTACATAGTTTAACATATTTAGTACGTCCAACCATATATTATAACCAATAGTTAGTGAAAGAATAGTATTAATTGTAGCATAGCTGCTTTTTCCGGACAGTTGGTTTAAAACCTGTCCAAAAAGTAAACAGTTGCTTCGCGTAATATGTCAATTCCGCATTGTGCCGAAATAGTTATGATTTTGTCATAAGTAATTCTGACAGATATATCTACTAAAATTAAAAAATTGGGTACGGTGTACCTCGGAACTTTTCCTTATTCGGACAGTAAAACATCCATTTTAATTCCAGCGGCCAACTATCCATGTACTGATCTTGCTTGAAGTCCTTTAACATTAGTAATCTTACAAAAACCGTAAATATATCAGACGTAATGTAATGTAACATAGTATACTTCTTTATAAAAGGATACACTAAATATCAACTAGATTATTTATTATTTTTGAACATTTTTTAAAAAAAAATATTTTATTCCATAAAAATTGAACTTGCATAATGACGGTTAATGACAATATAAACAGTCTTACTATTACTGAGTTTACGATAGTAGTAAGTAACTGGAACTATGAAGTGATAATTTCATCAAGAGTGCACTTCGATTAAATGATCATTTGTTGGTGTAACGTACGTTACGGTTTACGCAGCTAAGAGCTGTTGCTGTACTTTACAGAGTCACCTATTCAATTTTTGTCGCCAATAAATTAGTACAATTTATGCCCATATTTCAAATAGGTCTGCCCATTTGCTTTCGAAAATCAAAGGTAATTGAAAAATCTAAGTAAAATGTTTAAGAAGTAGAAATGCTTTGTTCAGACGCGGAGTTTGGCATGGAGTTCAACCCCGTGTTCAACCTCATAAGGGGTTCAATCCCTTGGCAGCTTTCGTATGGGATTGAACCCTGGGTTTCAACCCTGAAATTCATTTATACGGTGAAAAATACCGTGTGAACAGTTGGGGTTGAACATCCTATTAAACCCCGCGTGTGAACAAAGTAATAATTTACGTAAACTTCACTACATCTAATGAAATAAACCTATATGAATGTACCCATAAGTAGCGCTTCATTACGTACAGTCACTATGATAATTCAACGAGAGGCCATAGACGGGTATCTTAGACCACACATTGATATTCAATGACCAATGCAATTAAAAGACGTCTATTTTCTCTTACGAGATTCGAAAAGTTATGCAACGAATGCAATACAGCGTTGCAACAACAACTAATAAATTATGTACTAATTAGCTTACGAAGCAAAATGAGTGGCTTGATTGTGTGGTAACGTATACTCTTATTTATCTATTTAATCTTTTAATTCTATGATATCCTTTGTTTACTAATGATTCTGGCTTGATGGCCCCAAAGCCAAGCGAATTTCCTCGAGAATGCTTGGTTTCTTTCAATGCTTGGTTCGCTGTTTAACAATCCATTTTAAGCTTATTCTCGGTTTATGCTTCATACCCTAAGCAGTAACAAGTTGGTAAATTTGCCTTAAGTTTTCAAATGTGCCTATATATGCCATAAGTTTTTCAAATAATATGAGCATCCTTTCAAAATCAGGTAGAATCTCAATAAGATATATAAATGGATGGATTTATTCAATTAAACACCCAAGAAAACATAAATGACGCCCCTTTTTCTAAAACGACTCTGAAAACGGAGTTACTTGGGTCACAACAACTTGGTTTTCAAAAGGGTTCTAGTTCTCCCCAGGGTTTATCTTTGTACCTAGTTTGATTTAAACTATAAAAAAATATTTATCCGTTTGAAATAATGGACGATTATTGTAATTATTAATTTAAAAATAGTTAATTCTCATAGAACAAGAAGCGTCTTTAAAAATCATTGTTTGGTCACACACCGATATATATATTATATATATATATATATATATATATAAATATATATATATATATAATATATATATATATTATATATATATATATATTATTATCAGTGCGTGTGGGAAATAGTCTTTTGCGTTTTACTAAAAACAGTAGTGATTTTAATTTAAACTTTAAATAAAGGTATTATGTTTCCCATGACTTAAGTGTATATGGATTTAGCATAATTTTTTAATTTAATAACAATATTAAAACAATGTGTTATAAGAATAATGTTTGGGTTCTTAAGATTTTCTGAGAAAATGTATATTTATTTTTTATTATTATTTTTATTATCAACATCGTTAACGTTAATTTAATTCTACAATGTATTTATGTTTCGTTTGTTTTATACATGAAATGTAACAATAGGGTTTGAATTGAACAGAACTATCATTCTCACTATAGTCTGAATAGTAAAATATCAGGTGTTTTAAATTATTAGTTTTTTTAATTCTTAACGGGATTAGAATAAAATTAAATCATAACATTAGCAATATAACAACATTAACACTATTGCAATAACAGTAGCGTTAAACATAGCATATTTAATTTCTGTATTTGTATGATTTTCTCAAAAGATTCAAATTTATAATACATAATAAATAGAGTACTTAATTTTTCGAAAAGATTTATTTAAATATAAAAACATATACTTTATTAGTTTACTTTCTTATGTGTGTGGATTTCCCCCTGATGGGAAAGTAGCTTTTTGAAGTGTTCGCAAATTATCAACAATTATCCAAAATTGGTAGTGCATTTGATAATGCGTTAAAAGAGTACTAATAATTCTTGTTCTATTTTTTATAAAATAGAATACTAATAATTATTGTTTTTCTTAATAAAAGAGAGCACTAATAAATCTTGTTATTTTTTTTATAAAGTAGAGCACTAATAAATCTTGCTATATTTTTTATAAAGTAGAATACTAATAGTTATTGTTTTTTTTAATGAAATAGAGCACTAATAATTATTTTTTATAAAATAGAATACTAATAATTATTGTTTTTTTATAAAATAGAGCACTAATAATTCTTGTTCTATTTATAAAATAGAGTACTAATAATTCTTGTTCTATTTTTTATAAAATAGATTAGTAATAATTCTTGTTCCATTTTTTCTAAACGAATTAGTTAACACCACAAACACATCAACAATACAGGTAAAATGATAAATATGATATATTGAACTCATTATGAGAAGCATTGTTGTTGGTAAAACCTCAAGTATAATAATATTTTAATAAATACAATATCTGGTGTTATCTTTCTCAATTTCTATTGGTTCGATCCCCAGGTAAATTCAATGTCACATGTGACGACCGTTTCGAACTCATTCTTTATAATTTACTATATTCAGACCTCGGATCTGAGCCAAATTTTCGTTTTGAAAATACGTTGCGACGGTCTCTGACATTAGTTTTCGTCTGCATGTTGAACCATTTTTATCGTTTTATAAATCGAGAAACTTGTTAATTTTTACAATACTTATTAACTAAATTGTGTTTTATTAACTTATTAAAAAGTTAATCTAATTATAATAACAATTCTAATTTGAATTGTTTAATTTTTTTTTCAATTAGTTTGAATTTTTTCGTGAGTTTTTATTTTGTATCATAACTGTTTCTTAGCTAATTTTTGTAACAGTTTATTTTTTATTTGTTGTATTTATTTATTTCGCATTTGCAATGAAGTGAATTGTTTACTTTCCACTTGGATTTTCTGAAAAAAAAAATCGTTAAATATACTAATTTATATCAGTGAATCTGTGAGTAGAACTTTTTCTTTTTTTTGCATTTAATATTTATTTTATTTACTTCAAAGGATTTATTTTATTTAGGACATTGGTTTAGTTTATGTATAGGATGATCGAGCGATCTATTATACTTACTTGTACATGACTAGCCAAATTCGTCAATTAATTTTTAACTGTTTTCACAGTTAAGTTTTATTAAGAACAGTCAAAATGCTGTTCGCAGGATCTACTAACTTGCTCGTTTGAGCATAATAAAATCGAAAATATTTTGACATAAATATTATTTAACTTCTTTAAAGATTAGTCTGAGAATTTGTCTTGAAATCGTATCTGCGTTTCGTTCTAATTACGTTTATCGTATCTCATTCACAGTTCCATCCAAAGTTCTTCTACATAACCTTAATGCAGAGACGAGACCTAAAAATTAAGGTTAGGTTATAGTAATGGATACTAATATACCGCTCATGAGACTTTTTTTACCGAATTTTATTCGAAAAAGCTTGGATAAGATGGGTGGCATGGTGGGAGTGTACCCAAATTCTGTTTTAAAATACGTTTTGCGAACATATATATATATATATTATATATATATATATATATATATATATATTATATATATATATATATATAATATATATACATACACAAACTAATGTTATAGCATTCCAAAATTAAATTAAAAAAATGTCCAAACGTAGACATTTTTTGCAAGAAATTTGCTTCCTTTGCAAAAATTCACCATTTTTTGGTGGTTTCGCTATAGCTTTGGTTGTAATTATCTTTTGTTGGTCAATAAACACTTGATTTATTGGAAACTTTGTCAAAATCGGGTACGGGGTACCTTGGAGCTGTTCCTTATCAGATCGGATTCGCTAGGCTCATCCTCCCTGCTTTGGAATGTACAATACGACAAATTTATACTGCAGCATGTCCTCAGACTCGCTTCGCTCGTCCTCAGATAGTAAATTCATCCGTTTTATTCTCAGCGGTCACATATAAAGCACTGAATACGCTTAATGTTCCTTAATTTTTATGACCAAACAAAAATCATTGGTATAATTGTCGTATTGATACAAAACACAGTGTACATTTATTAAGTAAAGGAATATACTTGTACCAAATTAAACCCAATCGGATCATTTTCTGATGTCTTACAATTTTTTAAAAAACGCACACAAGTCAATAGATGAACTAATGCTGATAATGAGATGAAACTTGTACTTTGTAGATGAAACCATGTTTAACTTGTAGATAAACATGGCACACAATTTTGTCTAAACATAGCTACATGCGTACCAAATTTCAATCCAATCTTATTACTTTTTCTCGTTTTATGATTTTTTGTAATTTTCGCTTACAGCAGTAAACTGATTTTTGTACAAAGTTTTAACTCTCTAACATAAATATAGTAGGAGCTACGATGATAACACCCACACACACACACACACACAAACATACAGACAGACAAATTGTAAAAACCACTTAGGATAAAGGCCTCTAAAACACCTGAAACGGATAATTCCGGTTTTATCCCGTTTTCGGAATTTTTTGCTAACACAATACTTTTCCTATATACTTATGGTATAAATGAGAAAAAGTTAAAATGATGCCTCCAAGTTTTGCACACGATCAACAGGGAACCACACTTATTTCAAGAAACCTAAATATATGCAATTGTCTAAAATTTGGTGTCACTGGCCTTCGTCGATAGGCAGATTATGTTATTCCGCATCATTAAAGGTATATTTAAAAAGGTCAGGAAAATGTTTTTTTACTCATTAAAGCTTGATGAAGCTATAAAAAAAATTTTTTTGAAAGCATAACTAGACACAATGGTTGATTTTTGTTCTATGCTTCAACTCTCTAGCATAAAGAAACTAAGAGCTACGATGATAACAGA
>JACMZG010001893.1:11649958-11722773 GCA_018340805.1 Microvelia longipes
AAATAATTACTTGCGGGGTGCCCCATTTTGTAGTGACGCCCTGTCCAGAGTGTCAGAAGATGAACAAATACATAGAAAAATAAACACTTGCATTTATATTACTCTCTAAACTTTCATATTTAATACGTCTGATCTATTTATATATTAAAAACGGGTATGGGGTACCTCGAAACTTCTCTTCTACGCATTGGATTCGCTTCGCTTATCAAAACTACTTCGCACTCGCTATGCTCAACCTTAAAATATAGAAATCACCTAATTATTATATTACAATTATTTTTTTCTCTTAAGTTGTTGTATTATATTTTTCTCTATATTCCATATTCTTGTACGAAATAAAGCTTGTTTGTCTTTCATATTATAATTCTTTTTAGTTGATGGAAGATAATTCTAATTTCTTCCATAGTTGAATTGAATTGAAATTAACCATTGAAATATTATTACTAGAGGGGCCTTATAGGTTTAAATTTGAAACATCGAAAAAGTAACCTGACCACCTTCGCTTTTTAAATATAATCAAATAATCAGCACAAAATTTGAATACCTTATATAGTAAAAAGTTAAAAATTCAAATCAAAATACAAACAATGTGCAGGAAACCGAAATAAATTTATTAATTATAACCTTAACTCCCTTTTTTTTAGGAGGTTTCAATGAGGTACACAGAGCCCCTGAGAGCCCCAAAGAGATGTATCAGGTCTCTCAATGTATTTAGATAGGCTATGCCTCCTCTAATATATATCTCTATGAAAGTAACAAGGCAAAGAAATAATAATAACAATATAAACCTGGCTGCTAATAAACCATTGGGTAAACTGTCCCAATTTCTCTGACTATTACAATAAATAAATAAATATGATTATCAATTGATTGTATCTATAGAATTAATGGGACAAACAAAGCCTGCGTTAAATCGATTTGCATATATTATTATTCATATTAGGTAACTATACATATTAGTATATATTGACATTAATTATATTATTTATTTCCTTCATTCCATTTTTTGTTTGCACTAAAGTCTAAAACCGAGATTTCAACTCAACTATTCTTTGACTATACTAGTAGTAGTAACATGGGGGGCAGTGGTAGTAACTACCAGGCCTACTTGCCACGTTTTGGCCCTTTTGTCAGCTCCGCTAAGATTTTCTTACTCCTTTTAATTTTTATAGTTAGGTATATTTAATCTAATCTAGACAGAAGAGCCGTAATTTATGGTTCTCTCATGCTTTTTCAAGCAATTATACATGATTTCACTGGACTGCTTAATAGTCTAGTGAAAACTAGTACAAACAAGTGTCTCGTTAAACCAACCTCATACACTTTACTACAAGGAGACACACTATATATTATAATGTGAATCTACTATGGGTCCTAAATTTGCCTGTTACCCTTTCATTTGTCAGATCAACCATTGTTACCAGCTTCATTTCATTATTAGCATTAGTTCAATTTTGATTCAACATGTTCACATATTTACGTAAACGTGTAAAAGCAAAAAAGTCCCTGAATGTAACCAAAATTATCCGTTTTAGGTATTTGTACGATCTCCTTAGTGATTTTTACAATTTGTCTGTCTGTATGTGTTTGTGTGTTTGTTGTCATCTTATCTCCTGTTTTATTTATGATATAGAGTTGAAACTTGGCGCAAAAATTAATCTCTAGGTGTCGTTGTGCTAACCGTAAAATAACTCTTTATGACGTCACTAACCTGCAATAATGACTCTGTAAAACATTCGTAAATTCATAAAATGCGGACAATTTTTTTGTTCTGTTTGAGATTTCAGTTTAAATTTGGTAATTTTTATATTCTGAGGATTAGCGAAGCGAGTCCGAAGTAGTATGAATATGCGTAGCGAAACCATTAAGGCAAGAAAAAGTCCCAAAGCGAATGAGCCATCTTAATTATAACTTTGAATAGAAACAATTATATACTTAATTATAATAATTAATAGAAATGCATTTTTCAAATATAAATAAATATACAGAAAAAATTAAATATATAATAATATATTTATAAAAAAATAAAATTATAATATATTTATAATAACATTTAATTATAAATATAATTAAATAAATTATATTAATTCATATAAATTATGATAAACAACATCAGGCGTTATGTTAAATAAAACTGGTTGTGAATATTAGATGAGATTTGTTTGCGAAATTCCAATGGAAAAATGTGCTTTTGTTATTTAAATAGAAAAAATCGAGGTACCTCGGGATTTCATCAGACTCGGTTCGCTCGCTCGCTCTCAGAATATAAAAACTACCAAATTTAAACTCTAACACGTCTTTGGACTTGTTGTGGTTGTCCTCAGACAGGAGGGCCCCTGAGAGCCCCAAAAGATGTTTCAGGGCCTTTCCACTAGTATATATCTCTATGGCAAGAACCTTATCGTATTTAATGCGTATCCAATACGATCGCCTGTTAAATATGCTGTGTGTACGTAGTAATACTATTTCCAAAGAATTAAAAATTTAGTATTGTACTAAATTTCAAATCTATAGCATATATACACTCGGAGCTACAATGCTAACACCTACATTCACACATACTAACTGATAACGTTGTGATAACAACTCAGGAGGTCTTGAAAACCCCTGAGGCTCAAGTGAAATCTCGGATTCGAAATTTTAGTACCAACACAACACTTTTCCAACATACCTGCCATATATAAATGAGGAAAATTAAGAATAGAAAAATGCTAAATAGAAAATGCTATTAATAGAAAAATGTTTTGCTATTTAGAAAACGATTATTGGATGAGGAAAAAGCGTTCTTTGTGTTCTTATCATTAACAAAACTTAATAAAATGTTTTTGTTGTTTGGAGCTTTTGTTTTCATTATAATATTTAATAAAATTTAAATTTTATGCTTAAATTTATCTATAAATTTGGTAATTTAATGGTGAATTCTGATGAGAATTCGGTAATACTATGCACATATGGCAAACAACCAATCTACATATTGCATACATTCACAGATAATGCTATCTCATAGACGACTTTTTAAGAACACTTTAAGTTATTTATAAGTAAAATAAATATTGTTAGAAAACCGGGTACAGGCTACCTCAGAACTTTTTCTTACCTTTTCGGATTCGCTACGCTCATCCTTACAACTTTAGACTCGCTTTACTCGCTCTTAGAATGTGGAAATTACTAAATTTAAATTTCAGTACGTGTTTATTTGCTTTACTCGTCCTCAGACAATAAAACATCCATTTTACCTACGGCGGTCACCCATACACTCTATGCTAGCCGTATTGAAATAAATCGTAGTATACTTATTTATTACATAAAGGTAAACAATTGTGCCAAATTTTAATCGAGTTGATTTTTTTACTATACCACTTTTAGCCACTAAACTAATAAAGTGCATACTGTTATTTACCACTTTTTAACATGGGTATATATCAGGTGGTATCTGCCTCCGTGGCCGTGATCGTAAAGGCGTTCCGAATTTCGGCACCGGAGGTCCGGGTTCCAGCCCGGGCCTATGCTCTAAGATTTTAATGAAATTAGTATTTGTATTAAAAAGATTTCGCCAACTTTAATTAATATCTTAGAAGTGTAGTAGATGCTACCCCACCTGAGGTGGTTCCGCAGGTGAATACCCTGATGGGCCGAAAGGCCCTAAAACTGGCATTTATTTATTTATTTTATATATCAGGTGGTAAATACTAGTGGGAAGGGTTCCCAATGGTATTTCCACACCTAGGGTAGGTGTGCTATTTCCTTGACTGTAGCCATTTTTCCTGATCCTTGAGGTCGAGGATGCGCTGCCAACCCTCTACTATAAAATCCCTCCTGTTGATTATTGTATTATATCTATCGTCCTAGTGACTTAGTTTTTATATAACCAGTCCATCATAGACTTTGATTGCAGAGGAAGAGAGGAACTACTTATTCAAACCATTTTTTCGAGTCTTTGTAACTAACTTCATTGTGGTTGTAGAGCACTATCAGCCCAACATGTACTCAAGTAAACACATACCCTCTTGACCGCGATTCAAGCCTCGGTAGAAAGACATCATTGTTAACTCGTCTATTAAGTCTGTTTAACTATGAACTTGTTTGTGAAGTTTTAATACGTTGAAAATGTTAGTTTTGGGGGACCTGTTCTAACTTAGGGATGCTGAGAAAAACCTCTAACTTCACATCTTCTTGGTCCTATAGGATCACAGCTTCAATCATAGCTGACCAAGGTCAAAACGTGATATTTTCACTCAGATTATATGACAGTAAAAGTAAAATTTATATACAATTCATCCAGTCTTAGCCTGCTTTGCTGATAATAAAGCCATACTCTCATCCCATAATGCAGCCTCTGACAATGTCCAGGATCACCTTTTACTCCTCGAACCTTGGTTGACAAAATTGAGGATTAAAGTATACAAACAGAAAAGTGTGTACATTAACTTTGCTCTTCGTTACTGTGCTCCAGTCGCTCTCACCATTCACTTCATCCCCCACTTTCACACAATCCGCTACCTCGGTTTGCACATCGACGCCTAACTTAGGCCCACCACACAAAAACTAAACGAACTGAAGTTGCAAGACGAAATACTAGACTTCTGGACTAATTTGTACTTTTTGTTGATAATTCTTGTTTTATGAATCAGAGTTACAGATTTCTTCCCGATGAAAGTGTTCTAAGAGTTTAAAAATTAAATTGGAACCAGCGGAAAGTAGTCTGACGAGTTGAATTGGTTTAAGACCTTTCTCATGTGATCATGCTTAAAATTCCAAATTTACTTTACTGAATACTACGATCACAGTGGTCAAAACTTTAAAGACAACCACTTGATTGAGGTGAATTCAAATAGATGTTTATTTAAAAAGGGTCATAATTTTTTCCTAACAGATTCAGGGTGGGAAACATTGTTTTCCCTCTCGAAAATCAGAAATAACACCAACTAATTTCTAGGCTTGAATTTTTCAGAATATACGAATATAGATCGTATTTGCAGTTAATATTAATAATTTTTAGTATTTTTCACTCTTTTTTTAACTGTCTATACGTGTTATGTTTAGCTCCATTATGTCGCTGAACGTTATATTTACATACTATATTTACTATGTTGTATTTAACTTGATAATTACCAGTCTGGGTCGGTGATTACGTATTGTTGTGACTGAGGTTATAAAAACTGTCCTTGTTTACCCAGATCAAGCCATATTAACGTTCAGTCTCTCTTTAAGGCAATTTCAACACATTGTTAATTTATTTTAACCATCTCAATTGTATTTCTGCATGACATGTTGCTTTTATTTTTTACATCAAGCGTTTATTTGAGGCAACTTGCCAAATACGATGTGCGTGTTATCGTGGGTATCGTCGGACAAATTAACGTATGATCTGAGACAAAAATATTGGCGAAACTTGGTCGCTGTCCATACGCTTTGACTCAAAGACGTCACACATCTTTTTGATTTAATTAGTTGTTGCGAATAAATAACATTAATTGTTTTGATGATATTTTTTTCTGTCATTCATTTGAATAGTTAGTTGCCGACTCGGCGCTTAACTAAAATATTAAAATGCCTGTCGAGTGCATTAGCTTTTGAGGGCCATATGTGACGTCTATATGCACATCTATAAATAAATATATCTATACGATTGTTGTACTATACATGTATACAATTGTTCACGCAATCTCAATCTCATGTGATAGGGCTACATTTTTGCCCAAAGTATTTATGTGGGCGAATCTTAATTAAAGTTTTTTCAGCAAGTTCTTTATTATCAAAAATAAACAAAAATTAATTTATGTAAACCGGAGCCTTATTATATTCTACTATATTGGTCATTAATGTTGATAATGTTGAGCCATTTATATTTCGTTACCACTGGAACATCAGGAGGCAGGCAACAGGTGAAAAATCCAGTACGGGTCATGTGATTCTATATCACACAACCCGCACTGGATTTTTCACCTGTTCCAATGATAACGAAATAAAAGTTACAAAATACATCTAATAGCATATTAATTCTTTACATTAGAAGCAATTCTCTAATATGCATCTTCAGTGCTTATAGTGTTTGGCAAGTGACATGACTATATGATTCATAATTGATAATAATATCAATGAATACGAAACATGTAAGTGCTTCAAGACAAATATTTAATGCTACTAGTCCGCAATAATTTTTATATATAACATAATTAACATGTTACTAATGACAGTCCTGGACCTTAGTCAATTTCATCTCTCTTAACACATGGTTTTACTTAGTAAGGGACATTCCTAATTGACCAGATTGGGAATCTCTCTAAAGAGATAGTTCTTCCACTTGTAAGTTCAAAATCAGCCGCTTTATATATATATTTTCCTTTTTTAATCAAGTTTTCTATTGGACATATCTCTCTTAAGAGCTATATTTATTTCAATATAGGTGGTTAGTTATTTCCAAAGTGAATAGTTTGGAAGTTTCTTTTATGAACTATTGTTATTTCACTATAGTTAGTCCCAATTATGCCGCTTTAGAATATCTCTTAAGAGCTATATTTATTTCAGTGTAGTTGATCAGTTATTTCTCAAGTGGCTAGTTTGGAAATTTCTTTTAAGAGTTATAGTTATTTCACTAGTTAGTCCCAAATTGGTAGCTTTAGAATATCAGTTAAGATCTACATTTATTTCACTGTTGGTGGTTAGTTATTTCCAAAATGGCTAGTTAGGAATTTTTTTAAGAGCTATAGTTATTTCACTAGTTAGTCCCAAATTGGCTGCTTTAGAATACCTCTTAAGAGCTATATTTATTTCACTGTAGGTGGTTAGTTATTTCCTAAGAAGCTAGTTTGGAAAATTCTTTTAAGAGCTATAGTTATTTCTTTAGTTAGTCTCGAATTGGCCGCTTTAGAATATCTCTTAAGAGCTATTATTATTCCACTAGTTATTTCCTAAGTGGCCAACTAAAAAATTCAAGAGCTAGTTGTTTCGCTTCTTAGTTGAGCATTCTTCTGTATTGTACAGAAAAGCCTTATCACTTCCTAACTGACCACATTGCAAATATCTGATGACAATTTTATGGCACTAGTTAATGAACTGCCAAATTAGGCATGTTACAAAACTCTCTTTTAAGCTGTTCCCTAATCTAGTAGATAACTTTAACCAAAGAACTAATTAAAACTATCAGCTGTTTAGAATTGCTTACTTTTCTAGACCAATGTCATTCCTTATCGGTTTCTAAAGAAGGTCTGTTGTATTCTAATTCCCCTAGCTTGTCTAGGTCTGGGGTGATAAATATAAAATCAATAAGTGTGAGTTAAATGAAAGCCAGTCTCAGGTCATGCCTACCTTGCATTGACGCCAAAAAGTCTGATTGACGGGGTCGAGCATGAGTTACGTTGTGTTTACTAGTGCCCTTTCTTATTTTCATGTACAACATTCTCACAAACGTGTTTCGAATTTCTTTTTATCCAAGTATAAAAGTGTGACTTGAAATCTGGTAAGTGATTATTACATTCTCAACTCTTTAACAGTCTTACTGTACAAATATAAATTTAGAATCAAAGGATTCTAAATTTATATTTGTAAAGTAAGACTATAACTACTAATAAAATATATTAAAATACGTAAAATAATAAAAATAGCACATTGTGAATGATTTTACACTGTTTTAAACTCACCAAATATTAAGTGTTTTGGCACAGAGAAAAACGAGCTAAGATTAGTTTTGCATTTAAATAGCTTTGTTCAAAAGCCATCAAATTTATTTTTACTTTTTATTATTTATACCAAAGGTACACAGGAAAAGTATTGTGTTCGCACAAACAACCCAAAACCGAGATAATCTTGATTAGCAATTTCAGGTGTTTTATGACCTCCTCAGTGGGTTTACAAAGTTGTCTGGCTGTATGTTCGTGTGTTTGTGTGTCTCTAATATCTACGTAGATGAAACTTGGTACAAAAATCAATGTTTGGGTCTAGGAAAATATTAGTGTTATCAGGAAAATATTTTTTTATGGCCTTATTAACCGGCATAGAGATATATACTAGAGGGGGCATAGCCTATCTTAATACATTGAGAGGCCTGAAACATTTTTAGTGGGGCTCTCAGGGGCATTGTGTAACCTCATTGAAACCTCCTCCAAGAGGGTGTTAAGGTTATAATTAATCAATTGTTTTCGGCTTCCCGCAGATTGTTTGTGTTGTGATTTGTATTTTAAACATTCTACTATATAATTTACTGTTTTTTTGTTCTGTTTATTTGATGAAAATGATAATCGAATGTGGTCAGGTTTCTTTTTTGATGTTTCAAAATTCAACCAATAGGGCCCCTCTTGTAATATATTTCTATGTTAACCGGTAATAAAACTCAACACACATTCTGAAAATCCATAAGGCACTAAAAATATTTTGATCGATTTGAAATTTACTACACATGTAAAAATTGCATGATTGATTTGATTGTTGGCCCTATTTGATGTATAGTACCAACAAATCAAATAGGCTAAGCTTCATTTGATAATCAGCATTAGTTAAAATTTTATCAAATGTCTTGTAAACGTTTTTAATAAATTGTTAACAATTGAAACATAATCCAACTGAGTTGATTTGGTACCCCCTTTTAGGTAATAAATAGTATAGTAAATTCTATTTTAATACTGCTAGTATATCCACCTACTAGTATGTTCTCAGTTTCTGTAAGATCAGAAAAGTTAAGCGAGATCAGAATAGGTGACCACTGGGAATAAAATAAATAAATAATGTCTAAGGACAAACGTAGAGAGTAGGAAGACGTGTCTGAATCCGGGATGTTCCTTTAGTCTAGGCTATGCACTCAGTTTTGACTCTGCCATGAACTCAGGATTTTCTCTTAGTCTAGGCTATACTCTCTGTCCTGACTCTGCTATGAACTAAAGATGTTCACTTAGTCTAGGCTATGCACTCAGTCCTGTCTCAGCTATAAACTCAGGATGTTCTCTTAGTCTAGGCTATACCCTCTGGTCCTGACTCTGCTATAAACTCAGGATGTTCTCATAGTCTAGGCTATACTCTCTGGTCCTGACGCTGCTATGATCTCAGTTATGTCCTCCTAGTCTAGGCTATGGACAAAGTCCTGACTCTGCTATAATCACAGGATTTTCTCTTAGTCTAGGCTATACTCTCTGTCCTGACTCTGCTATGAACTAAAGATGTTCACTTTGTCTAGGCTATGCACTCAGTCCTGACTCAGCTATAAACTCAGGATTTTCTCTTAGTCTAGGCTATACCCTCTGGTCCTGACTCTGCTATGAACTCAGTTATGTCCTCCTAGTCTAGGCCATAGACAAAGTCCTGACTCTGCTATGAACTCAGGATTTTCTCTTAGTCTAGGCTATACTCTCTGATCCTGACTCTGCTATGAACTCAGTTATGTTCTCCTAGCCTAGGATATGCACTCTGTCCTGACTCTGCTATAATCTAAAGATGTTCTCTTAGTCTGGGCTATGCACTTCGTTTGACTTATAAATATTTATTATAACAAATCACGACTTTGACGAATACATTTGGGGATTTACTAATACCATGGCAGTACAACTAGAAAATATTGTATATATATATATATATATATATATATATATATATATATATATATATTATATATATATATACCAGCGTTAAAGAGTTTAGGATTAGTACAGTCAAATTACTTACAAATCGCTCTTAAAGTAGTTACCCAAATATGGCCATACTGTTACTACTTTTGGTAATTTAATAAATTCTATTAAAACCCAAGTAACTAACACAAATATCATCATACTCTGGTAAGTTTTCACTATGCTATTATTATTTGACATATGTCATAGATTTTTGTAACAAAATACGTTTGTTGTATAGTTTGGTACATACATCTATAATTTATCAATATATTTTATAAATATAATAATAGATATTATAGATATAGATATAATAGATATAAATATAGATATTATTGTTGGTATTATCAAACAATACCAAGGTGAAAAATTACCAGAATATGACAATAATGGTTATAATATAAACATAATTATGTAATATTTTTATCACACCAGGGTCAAAGGGCCCAATTTTCTAAGGTAGGGCCTAAAGAGCTCCTTGAGACAAATGTTTTTTAAGTACTTAAAAATCTGCTCATTTGTTATTGTTACCTGAATCTGGGGCCTTTAAGGACCTTATTTATTTTGCCTGGGACTTTTAAGGGCTCCTTCGAAAGACGAGGGCCAAAGGGGCCCAACATAGAGCCCTAACATACTCGATCAAAACCCTAAAGAAGCATAAAAGATCTCTAGATATTTTTTTAAAGTAATTATAAATATATTCTAAACTTTAGATCTTTGTGGCCTCCCATTCATTGTACCTAGACGTTTAAGGGCTCCATACAAAGACTTCAGCCTAGGATGGCCCTTAAAATACTTTGTCAGGGCCCTAAAGCAGCAGAAAAGGGCCTTAGAGATTTGTTTAAGTACTTAAAATAATCTCTTTTTTAGAATTCGATCTCATTTTAAAACTGTCTACATTGATGTATGTCACCTTCTGACGTAGCCAAAAGTGGTAATGAAATTACCAGATATAGGGTAATAGTTACTGATGAAGTACAGGTAAATTTCGCAAACTCCTAGATGGGGGTTTACTGCAGGGAATTAGAATATTTTCAAAAGTCAAAAACTATTTTCCATCCTAGCGTTTAAAATTTGGAATATTTCACCCGGTATACAATACTACCCCCCTTCTCCCCTCCTCGTCATCAGGTGATGTTTTATTAAAACTATTTGATGACACATCTTTCTACGATTCATCTTAACTGATGAATGGAGAGATAGGTCCTCTTATCATCACAATTTTAAAGCTGATAAAAACTTAAAACTTTTTTATCAATTTGTTTACATTTTGGACTCCCGAAAATTTTCTCCTTATCAACTTCTCCCACTGGTCCAAATAACCTTCGATATTGCATCACGTGATTTGACAATTAAAATTGATTGGAAGTAAGTCTCAAACCGATAGATCTTCCCAAAGTGGGGGGCAAGGAGTGACTGAATCTAGTTTAATTGATAGATGTCTCCTCAGAAGTAATAATTGAACGGTATCGAAAATTTCTTTTTTTCAGCGATCACTCGAATTTTAAACAGTTTTGTTTTGTGCTACAATTTTTTAAGTTTATACATATTAACGGCTTTTCGAATTACAAATCATTTTTTTTGTATCAAAGCGTGATACATCACCGTGCGTCTTTTTCGGGACTTGAGCCTTTTGCGACTCTCATTCTTTTAATTTTTTTGATGTGTTATTTTTATGTGTTCCTCAGAGAATTTTAATTTATTTTAATATAAAGCTTAATCATAATTAAGCTTAGTTAAGTGCCAACAGTTGTTTTTGTGAAATTTAGAGTAAGAACTATTTTATAAAACAAAGTACATTTTGAGTCGGACGAAACTGAAAAATAAGTTATCTATATCATAGGATCTATACAGAGGTTCTAAAATTCTTCCGTTATTCTAATTTAAAAAAAAGTAGAAACAAAGTCGAAGATCTAAAATCAATACATTGAAAATATTTTGGGATTAGGTATTTAACATTTATTTTTTGGTGATGACGACCGAAAGTCCACCGAAAGATAATGATAATACACCAAAAGCTAGTTCACCAAAAGAAAGTCCACCGAAAGAATGTCCACTGAAAGATAGTTCACCGAGAATGCCCACCGAAGATAGCCGAAAGAATGCCCCGAAAAATAGTTCACTGAAAGAATGTCCACCAAAAGATAGTTCACCGAAAGAATGCCCACCGAAAGAATGTTCACCGAAGAATGCCCACCGAAGATAGTTCACCGAAAGAATGTCCACCGAAAAATAGTTCACCGAACCCAAATGAAAATGAGTAAGTGTTGAATGTTATGACAATTATATCATTTGATACTACCGAGTTTTGCAAATCATGATTAGTTGACGAAATTAATGTTGAGTTTAAGCTCTGTCGGCGCCCTGATGAGCTAGACTTCACGAAACCAGAGTGAGACATGACATTATTGTCGACAGTTCCCAGATGTAGCATTGCATTTTGCTTGTTACATTTCCTAGTCGTCTCTCGCAAAATTATTTAAAACACCCCGTGATCACTTATATTTTCATATTCACACACACACGCGATATATATAATATATTATATATATATATATATATATATATATATATTATATATATATATATATTATTATTATTTTTTATTATTATTATTATTATTACATTTCTTACATTACTTTACTTTAACTTATCTATTCCTTGCGTTTTAAGTTCTTTATAAAGTATCAGAAACTCTCATTGTCATTAATCTACGGCAGACGTTACATGTCTGTCAACATGCATCTAAAATACGCCTTTACATTGTTTTACTACATTTCTTCTTTTTTCCGTCACTAGTGCCGAAATCAAAAAGAATTCTTCTCCTAGACCCTCATCAGTAGTTGTTAGTTCTTATTTAGTTCGCGTTGCCGGTTTGAGTTCTTCTGGTTTATCGAATTCGCTTTCTTATTTATATTTTATTAGTGATTAAAGTAGATAACAACTTGGAACCAGAGGCCTACGGCCTCTTTGCCGCTTCGCGGCCACATGGTTGTTGTCCTTTATCAGTTCGTCAGATTACTAGTTTTTATAACTTGCATATTGCCACGAAAAAGCGAATTTTCAAATGTATTAATCAAAAACGTGATTTGTTCTTTTGATATTCTGTGATTACATTCTTTTATTTAATAAAAGAATTATAAAGACATTTATAAATAAGTTTATAAAAAAAACTTATAATTCTTTGGATAAAGCTTCACTTGGTTTGATCTGTGTAGGGAGACATTTAAACCTCTCTTTTTGTCACCTAGTTGTAACATGAAAAAAATATGTTGCACTACCCCCAAAAAATGTTGGTTAACAATTTTTACAAATGGGTATCCCTGCCCCCATATTTTAAATCCTCCCCTCTGGTAAAAAAACCTCTGAAAGTAACCCTGCTTTGAGCATGTTATAAGTTAAGACAAGAGGAGGATATGTATGTGTATAGATACTTGCAAATAATATTAATAATTATGATGAATATTAGATTAATGAATATTGCCTATTAATAATTACTTATTTTATATACTTTTTAAATAAAATCCAATAAAAGTGGTTGTCAAAGTAAGTAATAATGATATAAGTAAGTATTTTGTGTAAGATAAGCCTAAAATAAAAGTTGCTGATTCATTAGATTTGAGATAATTAATAGCATTCATTATTTCATCGCCCATGTTACTTTTTAGTCACTATCTCTGGATATTAATTTTAATTCTTGATAATTGATTCGGCTTTTGTCTTAATTCAACTTTTGTTCCAAATAATAAAAATCGGGTACCTCGGAACTTTTCCTCATTACATTGGATTCGCTTCGCTCATCCTCTCTGCTTCGGGCTCGCTTCGCTCGTCCTCAGAATGTACAATGCCTCAAATTTATACTGCAACATATTTTTGGACTAGTTTCGCTTGTGCTTAGATAGTATATGATGCATCCGTATCATTCTCTGCGGTAACCTATACAGCACTAACGCTCTATTCTGCTTAACTTTTATGATCCATCAAAAACTATAGATATACTTGTGATGTTAAAACGAAACTTGGTTTACATTGCGTAAAGGTATACACTTGTACTAGATTTGAACTAATGCTGATAATGAGATGAAACTAGCACATATGGATCTTATACATAACCACATGCGAGCCAAATCTCAATCTAATCGCATCATTTTTCCGCGTTTTATGATTTCGAAAATTTCGCTGAGTCATTATTGCGGGTTAATGACGTCATAAAAATTATTTTCCGAATAGCACAACTACAGCAGTAGAGTGATTTTTGTACGAAGTTTCAACTCTCTAGCATGGATACACTAGGAGCTAATTACTATACTATATGCGTTAGTGTGCGTGAAAATTTATGTGAGTATGTACCTACATTTAAATAAAAATATAAAGTATTATAATTGGATCTAAGATATATCATAATATTGTATAATAATATTTATAAGGTTAAAAGACTTAAATTAGTTGTAAAAATACAGAAACTCAAAATAATTTAATTTATAAGCATTATAATAAACGAGACAGTACCTCCCTCCACTGAACAAGATATTCGTTTATCTTTCGTGGAGGGATAAACCTGATTAATTGTAAATATCAATTTTGATGGTTGTGTATTTTATAAATAAGTAAATTTTTGAAATCCATATATAAGGTACTTTAATAAAAACATTTGAAGACCCCTTGTCTAGCTTACATGATAGTCGTCAGGAGATAAGGGCAATACAATATTCCTTATCACCCGTCAGTGTCAAGAGACAACAATACAGCAGGAATAACAAAACTTTAGAACCCCGCGGACCCCCATTGTTTATAAATGGTCATTGGCAGACCCCATATTTCTCATCCCCTCCCCAACTATTAAATTCAATAGCTTGCACTTATCGCTTAACTTTCAGTTTTTAATATTATAAATTTAGATACGCGAGGCAGCTCTATATTTCGAAGAACGAAAGATATCAACAAATTATTGTATTTTTGTTAGTTCCTTAACAGTTTATAGTCAAATCGCTTTAATAAACTGGGAAAATAAACAGTAACTTTTTTATCGTTCCCTGATAAATCGTGATCACTTGAGCGAAAACTAATATCTCTTATAGCTTTCATTTTGTTTGTTTCAATAAAAAGTTAAAGAAAACGTCTTAAATCGAATTCACAACAAATATAATCTCTGTAATTAATATTTGGACGCCCATTTTGCTGACCATCTTACTAACAACAGAAAATAAATGTTTGTACCACGGACTCCCAGGGGTTCGCGGACTACATTGCTTAACACTGAAATATCTTACAGAACTACCTTTATTTAGTTTATTTTTAAAAACAAGGGGTCTAGGCCCCTTAGGAAGTTAAAGTTCTTTTTAGATGGGATGGAAAATTTTGATACCTTCTTTAAGGTGCCCTTAAATATAAAAGGTAAAGCCTCTGTAGTGTCCGTTACACCTAGTGTGTGGAAATGCGGTTCTGATTGTATGTGTTGATTCTTGGCAATTTTTTAGTGATAAAGTTCATAGTAATAACTGTGAGGCAAAATCTTTAAGACAATAGGTTATTCCCGAAATTTCATTTAGGAAAATTTTATTATAATTTGTCCCCGTCTTATTAGGACTGAGTCAAACAGCCTAATGACAATCATTAAAAAGAACAGTACTGTCACATTGAGTACTGATGTGACTGTTATGCTTTCAACTAATTAAGCCTTCAAACACTCTGTAAATAATTTGAAAATTTAAAAAATTTTACTTGCATACAGAGCTGGTTTTATCCACCTATTTGACTTGATGCAACCGAATTGAAACATAGGCGTGATTTTTATTGAAAATTTATGAATTGAGTTTGCTTCAAATGTTTTGAAGCCGAATTCATACAAACTCGACTAAGACTTGTAGAGGAAGTCATTTTTAAAAATAACAAAAAAAATCGGACAGACAGACGCTCGACAGAAAGTATAATGGTTTCGAAGATTATCTTCGAAACCCTAAGAAGGATCTGAAATCTAGTTTTGGCGAAGTTGTCTTAATACCTTAAACGAACTATCCTTTCTTTTGCCTCTAAAGGTATAATTCCTTTTATCTCTACTTATGGTGGAAGGAAAATTGGTGGAAGGAAATGAATACCACAAGCAATTGGTTACTTTTACTTGACCAAATCGACTCGATAAATATGTTTTTAAATCATGCTAGGCATGCTCTTTTTTACTGACCGTCTTGATGTTTGTTCACAGGAGGAAAAGACGGATGAGAGGGTTAGAAAGATTGATGAGATGGCTGGGCCTCGGCTCGCGAAGTTCCTTCCAGTCGACGCCCCTGTCTCAGATGGATCAATCAGACAAACTTCTAGGAAAAAACTGTCATATCCCTCCTAGATCAAGGTCAAGGCAATGCTTGTCTCCGTCGAGAAAAGGTAACTATTTATGACTAAAACTTATTACCTACCCCGAATACCAAAATAAGTCATTGCAAGTATATAATTTTGTATTGTGTAATTATTTTATAATACTTCATAGCCAAGTTGTGATTTATTAATCTCTCCAACTCACACTTAAGTTTTACTTTCCTGCCACGTTGTGCACGTTTTAAATATATCGACGCTTTCCAAAATGAAGCTTGTGCGCAGCAAGATGGCCCCTAGGATTCTAGAGTTAAGACGGGAATCCTAACGCTCGAGCAAAACACGAAGCGAAAGCGAGCCTAAGGTCGACATGCTTCATACTTATCTTATCAGTGATTATAAGATAAGTAATTATCAGTGATGTATACTTTTATTATCAGTGACTTATCTCCGTAGAGATATATACTAGAGGGGGCATAGTCTGTCTCAAGGCATTGAACATTGCATTATATGAGTATATGAATGAAACTTCATATAACTTTTTTCAAGGAAAATGCGCCTGTTATTAGAATTTACATTATACCCGTAGCCAGGGTTGCTTTTAAGGGGTCTATATATATATATATATATATATATATATATATTATATATATAATATATATAATATATTATATTATTATAAATATGTGTGTGTTGTGTGTGTGTGTGTGTGTGTGTGTGTGTGTGTGTATATTACTAATGATTAAAATAAGGTTAATGTTTTGTCTAAAAGGAAGCACTTAAAGTACAAATCAAAACTAGTTTTATTCAAATCTAGTTTCTCTTAGTCGGGTGAGCCCACCAGCTAACCCTGTTGGAGGGACTTCAACAATAGGTATTTGCTTATTAAAATCCTAACTCTACAAAATACTCAAAACCCCTAACTGGGAGTAATCCAAGAATACTAACTTATAAATTATGAAAGGATTTGCCTTACATTATTAGCCAGGACTTTTGATTTTAGTTTCAGTAATATATGTTTTGATTGTTCAAGGTGTTGTGCTCTCAGCCATTCTGGTGCTTTTTAGTTTATTACTCACTATAACGATGTGGTGGACAGATATATACGATCAGTCAATATTAAAGGTAATATTATTCGTATTTGTCTTGTTCTTTCTCTTTTTCCCTTTTTCTATTATATAAATACCTGTTATATTTTATTATTACTTAGTTATTAATATTAGTCTTGCAACCTTTTTAAATAATTTACGAGAAGGTTGTGTTCTATAGCAGCGTTTCCCAACCTTTTCAGTACCGCGACCCTATAATTTGCTTTTCTTAAGTTTGGCGACCCAAATGCATTTATTTTGCATAACCTGAAAATTGCAGGCGTTTTTATTTATTTCCGAACTAGTTATGACTTCTGCCATGACGCCTATCCTATTAGAGAATTTTAAGAAATTTGCTGAAAAGAATAAAAAAATAAATATGTATGATATCAATGACTATTTGTTGCTGTTGGTTTTCCGCTAATAAGTCAAGTCGTGTTGTTTATTCATTTCACTAATTTAATTGAAACGTAAATGTATAAAATAAATAAACTGGTAACACAATAATTATTAAAAAACTTGTACGCGATATTAAATTACTTTGATGATTGTTAGAATCAAATTTACATATAATTGAACATTATAATTTTAATAACCCGAACCTTTAAAAGAAGTGATAAGAAACTGTTAAATACGTATTATCATTGGTATAAAATTCATCAAAGTTAGCAAGAATTAGATAAAGAGTGCCTCTGTCGGTAAAGGACTTCTAAGAAATATTTTAGCCGCGTCTTCTTTTGTTATCGCATGTTAAAGTATTATCAATTACTAAAATAATATCTGTTTAAGCAAATCTGTTATTTGCTTATAATAATGTTTTACATAAACTTTTGGCATTTTTGGATTGTTAATAATAAAAAATTTGGCGACCCAAACATTTCGTTCGCGACCCAATCTGGGTCGCGACCCAAGGGTTGGGAAGAGCTGTTCTATAGGGTGGTAATAAAAAACGACGATTAGTGTAACGTTTCGGCTATAAAGCCATTATCAAACATTTAAGTAAAAGTAGACATCTTAAAGAAAGTCATAGTCAAAAAGAAAAAACTACTGAAAACATCTCCATCACCTCTTCATTGCACAGATGTGTGTAAAAATTAAAATGAGCCTTGTGAAAGCAAGAAGCAAAAAGAGCAGTAGAAAACGTAGTAAGGAATTAATAAAAAAGACTGCACCGGGAAAAAGAGAAAAGGGAAATGACTAGAAAAACTGATGTGCTAAAGGATTATAAAATCAGGCAATCTCAATAATAAAATTTTAAATTAGTCTTAGCAAACATATTATATTATGACCGACCTTTGCTACAAAATTGAAAAAATGTGGTATTATGGAGATAAAAAAAGACTACTGGAATGTGATGGAGACTGTGCTGGGATTGAGGTGTTTGGGATATTATGAGGTCAACCTTTCTTGAAAATGACTTGTATAGACTTTTCTCCTAGCGTTATAACTTTCGACTTGGTCACGTGACCAAAAATCAGCTGATAGGGATACAATGCTTAATTTTGTTTGCTGGGGGGCGCTGAATCGAATGAAACCGGCCCGAAGTTGATACGACCATTCTAAGTGATCAAAAGTCGAAAAAACCATGGTAAATTACCGGAAACAAAAATTACGTTCGATAAAAAAATAAATTACTAGTAGTGCGTAATGTTTATTGGGGCGCTGAGTCAATTAAAACCGATCTGAAGCCGATAAGACCACTTTAAGTGTCGAAAAAGTCGAAAATTCGGTAGTTACAAAACCTAAAATTCGGCAACTACATATTACTAGTAGGAAGTCGTTTACGATATTTTTTCGGCCTGTGAGTTAAATGAAAATGGTCCGGAGTCGATACAAGCACTTAAAGTCGTCCTGGTAAGGACGATAATTTTTTAATAGTTTTTACGTTATGTAAGTTTATAACTACAAAATAATTCTGGCGCGGTGGCCCGCATATCAGGCAAATTTTCTTTGGAACGCCTTTTTCCGGGCTTAACAACCCATTTCTTGCTTAAGGTTTCAGTTTATGCTTTATAACCTCAGCAGTTACTCAATCATCAAACACTGCTCGTAATTCAATTTGTCTGTATTTTTAAAAGAATCTGCGCTAAAACCTTTAAAGATAAACACTAACTGAACTTTAAACTAGTGCAAATAATAGTGCGCACTGCTAATTTCAGAGGCATAATTTTGTTTAACCAACTGGATAATTATGCGCATTTCCTTTGAAAAATACAGACAAAATTAGTTACGAGCAATGCTTGATAATTGAGTAACTGCTTAGGTTATAAAGCATAAACCGGAACCTTATGCCGAAAATGGGCTGTCAAGCATGGAAACCTAATTCCAAAAGAAATTCTCCCGAAATGCGGACCACCACGCCAAAATTATTTTATATAATAAATAAATTAACTCCGTTTTTACAAGCCGAATCCGGTCTCAAGGCGCCATGAGACCGTTTGTCTTATTCGCTCTCTGTTCTCAGGTTGCATATCAAGTATTGCTTAAACTTCTTAATGGTAATAACTTTTTGGGAATTTTTTTACCTCCAGTTGGGAGAAAAGTCCTTTTTTTTCTTTTTATTGTTGAGAGAGAAAGGCGACACATAACTCTTAGTCTGAGAAGAACTGGGAGAAAAATAACTCCATGATTGATTTACTACCGCTCAATGATCGGCAAGCCTCGGGAACCAAATAAATAAATCTCTCGGCAAGCCTTGGGATTTAAAAATATGGTTTCTTCGGCTTTGGCCTCAGAAACCAACCTGACTGCTCAGGGAGTAAAAACTTATTTCTCCCCTTATAAAGTTAATAACTATAACTTTTCTTGAAAAAATATTCAATGAATAATAGTTAGTAAAATTTTTAAAGTATAGCTTCCTTTGCTATCTAACTCATATTTATTGTCTTATGTTGCAGTTAGTATCTATAAGGAATGATTTAGATATGATCTTTGATTTATGGAGGTTCCCTCCTACAAGGCCGTATCTTAGTATTTACATATTCAATTACACAGATCATAAGCTACCACGAGTCAGTGAAGTTGGGCCTTATGTGTTCCAGTAAGTTTTATTTTTAATTAATTTTTTTCATTGAAAGATTTTAATTATAAACGATTATTATTGTAAAAGATTTAGCATGTATTTTGGAGCCATTTTGTATGGTTATATTGTAAATTATTTTTTAAATAAAATTGATTAATATTTTCATAACTTATTCATGAGGTAATAAGGAATTGCTATACTAACTTCGCAATTTGGAGCGCAGGGAGTAACTTGTCCCAGGGGGATTTCGAATAGTTCAAAGTGGTTGGAAATCCCTGAATTAAGGTGGTGACATCCTGGCCATAACCTGTAAAAGATTATTGATTATTTAGCTGTTTTGTCGTGCTTTTAACTACATACTGCAAATAGTGAAATAACTGCAAAATTTATTTTCAAAAAAATGGTTGGCTCGCCCTCTTCTCATCTTTAGAATAGCCAAATAGACTTGGCCAATTTGATCGATCTGACCAAAGAGCCGTTACCTGCATGCTTTTCCCAGTTAGTAGGCAGAGTTACTCAATGGGCATGTCTCGAAAATCAAGGTGACTTTTATTATTAAAGTGAATGAAAAAATTTGGGTAATTGACTCAGGTCTACCAAAATTCTTAATAGTTTACCAATTTTTGTTTGTTTTCGCCGACTTAAAATAATCATATTTATTTTAACGTTACAATACGTTGTTGTAAGTTACGTTCAGTTGATTCATCAAATTAGGCAATAATGAGATTGAATGAAGCCTGTAGTTCTAGACTTCTTGCTCTATTGATGGGTTGCTGTGTTGATTAATAAACATCAACACAAGACAATTTCAGAATCAATAAATTGTCAGAGTTTTCTATGATCCATCATAGGGTTTAGAATTCTGAACTGAAGCCAGAGGGTGATTAACTATCTATGAATTATTTAAAGTTTACGTTATGTTTGAGCATAACTGCCTCTAAGAAGTAATAGTAAAATATCAAGATATCCTATCCAGAGGCGGACTGAGCCAAAAGGCCCGAGGAGGATTTGGCCCAATAGGGGGGAGGGGTCCTACATTGCTTCCCAAGTCTAGAGGTCTACTTTTAACTAGAGTAGTATTAATGATTATAACCTAGCTTAATTTATTTTTTAATTTAAAATTTAATCAAATGAAATTATTTTATTTAAATTTAAAATTTAAATAAACTTTTAGTTTAGTATTAGTATTAAAATAAACTTAAGTATATAAAATAAGCAAGTGAGTATAAAATAAAATTAAGTTTATTTATTTAAATGTAATATTTAATTAAATTATTTTATCTTTAATCTCTAGTGCCCTTTTGTACTGCTTTAGAACCCTGGTCAATTATTTAAAGGGCCCCTTGAGGCCCAAGTCTTCCGTTTGAGACCTTTCAGGGTCCTTGAAGGATTTAGTTTCAGGAGACAAATTGAGAATAGTTTGAAGTATTTTGAAAACATCTATCTATATGAGATTGTCAGGCCCTACCTTACAGTATTGGGCCTCTTTGAATCTTTTTGTGTTATGAATATATTACATAATTATAATAAATAAATATATGTATATATTGTACTATTTAAATTATTTAATAGGTAAATCATTTTTTTTAATTTTCGTCACTTTTCTTTAAGTTTATTTTTGGCTGAAGGGCTCAAGATCTGCCGCCCTCTTTTTCAGTGGCCAGTCCGCCCTTGAAATTATAATATTTTTATACTTAATGTTTCTAATTATTTATTTTCTAGGGAAAGGACTGAAAAGATTAATATTCAATTCCATGATAACGGAACCGTGTCATTTCAGGAGAATAAAACTATACATTTCGTACCTGAGAAGTCATATGGATCGTTGAATGACACAGTTTTTATACCCAATATTCCTATTCTGGTAAGATTTATATGTTATCTCAATTTTTACTTTCTCCGATTTATATCTTAGTTATATAGGAAAAGTGTTCTGTTTGAAAAATATCTGAAACCAGGATTTGACCTAAATTATCCCTTTCACGTGGTTTTAAGAGCTCATAAGTGGTTCTTAAGAGCTCCTAAGTTGTCTCTCTGTATGTGTTATCATCGTATATCCCAGTGAATTTATGCTAGAGAATTAAAACTTAGTATGAAAATGAATTTGGATCAATACTATCCGGGAAAATAATTGTTTTATGACGCCATTAACCCCCAATAATGACATAGCAAAATTTTCGAAAATTCAAAAAATTAGGAAAACTGTTTTGATTGGTTTGAGGTTTGACACGGATGTAGTCATTTATTAGACCAATATATGCCCTAACTTTCATCTCATTATCAGCATTAATTCAATATTTATTGAATGACTTGTATACGTTTTTTTAAATCATTGAAACAAATAAAAAAAAAAAAAACAATTGAGTTTAAATTAAAAGTGTATCTCTCTACATAATAAATAAGTATATAATCCTTAAGTACTAGTATACTTCATAGTCCTTAGTTTATTTTTCTCATAGGAAACTGTAAAAAAATAGCCTTACTTTCAATTATTTTCTGATACCTTATTCTGAGTACTTCCCTTAAATTTCAATGTTCTTATTGTAGGATTCTATTATAAGGTTAAAGTAAAAAAAGAAAATTGTATACAAAATCATTTTAAAGGTGGTGGTTGTTGAATTCCGTTCCATTTAAACTTATAACGGATTTATTTTAATTGTCAACTAAATTAGTTAATTTAAAGTGATGTTTTTTTTCCAGACAGTGATAAATTTGTTTAGAAATCTAGACTATGTACAGCAAATGGCATTATCGAGAGTTATCCTTCCTATGTTGGGTTCTCAACCGTTTCAAACTGTTACTGTCAGTGACTTTGTTTGGGGGTACGAAGACAAATTTTATCATTTAACTCGAAAACTTGAGTCATTACTTCGAGGAAAGGAAATTAATAAATTTGGATTTTTGGCGAAAGTAAGTATTATTCTTGGTTATAAATTAAAATAAAATTACTATTTGTCCTATTTCTTCTGACTTGTATAGTCCTGAATGTATACTAGTTAATTACTGTATTTTGAATTCTTTGTATACAATTAACAATAATAATAATGACCATTTAGAGCCTTATGGCTCTTCAGGGATAACCCTGTGGGAACCACCTCAAGTGGTAGTTGCAACATTCACGCTTAAAGTGTATTCTAAAGTTGGTGACAATTTATTTGAACAATAATGGTATTTAAACTGAGAGCGTAACCTGGGATGCAAACCCCAGACCTCCGTTGTGTCAAAGGTCAGTTTAATAACTGACGCCTTAACGACCTAGACCTCAGAGACCTAGATACAATTAATACTATACAAAAAAAATTCAAATGAATAATTCTGAACTCAAGAAATAAGAGTTTTTAAAAACAACACCAAAATCTGACAAAAATGTAGGGGGGGAGGGCAAAGCAGAAACAACTCATACTCCTTACATAGCTCGTAACACGTTTAGGCAAGATGCCTTAAAAAGATGCCAAATTTAGGATTTTCTTTATTATCTTGGTGTCATACATAACTATGATCTTGGGATTGGGAACAATCAGTTAATAATGGGAATCAAGTCTTTCGGTCTCCAAATCTGATTAGAGGCGTGGTTAAAGATGATATAATTTGTCCTAACTATATGTACCATGAATATTTTGTTTTTATAAATTTTTGTAACAAGGAATACAAATCTCTTCAATTAATTATTAGTTAATAACTTGCACTATTTTTCTAGAGAAGAGGAGTTGGACATCATGTTCTAACTGTAAATACAGGAAGTTATGATTTAGACCAGGTAGCAAATATTGAGGAATTTGATGGTGAAACAAGAATTGGTCAATGGGGAGATACATCTTGTGATAAGATTGAAGGACATGAAGGTGGTTTATTTCCAGGCAATCTTATTTATAAACAGCGTCCTCAAAATCTATACCTTCATGACATGTGTAGAAAGTTACCTCTTATCTATAATAAAACAACAGAAGTAAGTTGTCTACTGATTTATAATAATTTGTCATTTCTTTTTTTAATTAAAAATTACAAATTTATCAAATGTAAAATTACTTAAAAAATATAACTCATTAGAAGCATGGCCTTTGCAGTGAGGAAGAGGCCACATTCGATTACTATGCATAGTATTTTTTAAAGAAGTTTATTCAAGAACAGGATACATGAACACCACATAATGAGTTATTTGTTAAAATATTACTTAGCCTGACTCAGAGGTACAGTAGTATGTACTCAAAATTACTTATCAGATCCTAACTTTCATTATACTCTTGTTTTTCAAAGTAATTAACAGTAGACACAATATAATTGTGCAAGAGACACCCAGGAAATGCAAAAAGCAATGCTACATTGTGGAACCGTTCCATCATTCGACATTTGTCATCATTGATGGCTCGACACAATGTCATGTCCCACACTGTCTTGTTACGTCCAACTCATCAGGGCACCGACGGAGCCAGAACTCACTTTGACCTTCAATTGATTCCGAAGAATTTACGAGAGACAAGCGGTGCTCTCTTACCCTCATCATGCATGGCAAGCAAAACATATATCATTTGATACTACCAAGTTTTGCAAAACACGGTAGTATCATATTATATAATTAACAGTATTTTAAAAGGAGTGCATCAAGGGAGCATCTTAGGGTCATTATTATTTCTCCTTTATATAAATGATTCGGGAATGTGACTCAAACGAATATGTGCTGACTTACAAATTATTATTTACACAGATGACACCACCGTCCTAATATTTGGTTTTAGATTAGAAAATCTTGAGATTAAAATGAACTTAGTAAGTAAAACTTACATGGAGTGGTGTATAGCTAATGGCTCAGTAGTCAACAAAACTATGTCAAATCACTATGTCAACTATCAGTTTTATTCACTAATCACACTGTTCAGAGATCTTTCACTCTATTCATTGATTCCAGTACATTGACAGCTGTTCCAATGACTAAATTGTTATGTTAGCTTATAGATAGAGACTGTCATTTTCATGAACATATGAATACGGTTGTAAACAAGTTGAACACGCCTTTCCATCTTATCTATAAGCTGAAACCCTTGATGTTATGTTGATGCTATATTATAGTTGAGCTTACCCTGACATAGCAGGTCATATACTTACTTGGGGCGCAAGTCCAAAATCAAAAAGGATTTTATTAGTACAAAAGAGATTGATACGATTAATTTTTAACATCCCAAACCGTTAATCTATACAATCCATATTTAAAGAAAATTTAATATTGACCGTTTATTCTTTATTAGTTTTAACTAGACATTATCTGGATTTATTTAAAGCTCACTCTTATGTTCACCAAATCATCACACAAAATAAACATAATCTACTTGCTTCCACCATAGGACAAAACAATACAGCGACTCACCATACAATTTATCTATATAACTATACAATAAGGTACCCTCCGATATTAAAACAATCAAGCCTTTTAATAAATTTTCAAATTGTGTAAAGAAAATAATTACTAAAATACCGTTGTACTCTTTATCTAAGTTTAAATAACAGCTTTGCGCCAATGATTGCTAGCATTATCTTTTTATTTATTTTTTATAATTACTTTTTGAACATTATGGGAAAAGAAATCATTCTTGCGGGTGATTTCAATGTTAATTTTAAGAATAAGACAAAAACAACCAAAGAAATTAGAAATATCTTAACCTCATTTGGATTAGAAGAAAGGGTGAAACTTAGTACACGGCTAGACAAAAGAATCGATAATGTATTTATGAGCTATAATATGAAAGCGAAGGTAAAAGTAGGATCAGATCAATTGTCTGACCACAACATGATTAATTTAAAACTACTGAAAAATCTTGAAGAAAAAACAGAGCAACGCAAAATACAAATAATATCTAAGCAAACATTAGATTCTTTTAAAACAAGGTTATGTATTACAAACTGGTCCAGTCTTATAAACAATATCAATAAGGACATAGATAATATAGCAAGCATATTTACTGACTATATCTATCAAGAATATTCTGAAGCTTTTCCTTATAAAACAGTAAAAAATAAGGTAAAAAAGAACAACCAGTGGTTTACTGGTGACATTGACAAGAAAAGAGAAGAAGTAAGAAGTTTATTTGAAAACAATAAACATGCATGAGATGGTGATGGATGGAAAATGTATTTAAGTGAGAAGAAAAAGTATTTTAAGCTACTAAGAAAAGCCAAGTATGACTATAATGAACAGCAATTACTAAATGCTCCTAATTTGACCAAGAAGGCGTGGGAGATGGTAAAAAAAGAAACCGGAAAAGAAAACAGAATACAGGAAAAAATTAAAATTGACCCTAATAAACTTAATAATGAATTTATTAATTTTACAAAGACTGATAATGACATTAGTGAAGCAAAAACAATAGTTGATTCTTGTTACAACCAGGTAGATAAATGTGTTTTTTTTCTACAGCCTGTAACAGAGATAGACATTTATAATGCAGTAAAAAATATGAGTAATTCCAAAGCAAGGGACTGTTATGGCATATCTAACAGTTTAATGAAAGAAATAATACCATTTATAATAGAACCGTTAACACATATTATCAATACCTGTCTGAGAATAGGATATTTTCCAAATGCCTGGAAAATTACTATGGTTACACCTCTATATAAAAAGGGTGATAAAAATAAAGCAGATAGCTACAGGCCACTATGTATTACTCCAATATATGGAAAAATACTAGTTAGAATACAGCTTATGGATTACTTAGAGAATAATAACTTGATTCCGGATGCTCAATATGCATATAGGAAAAGAAGATCAACTGTACAGGCTGTTCAAGTAATAACCAGTAAAACAATAAATAGTTTTGAAAGAAATAAGCAGGTATTGATATCGTGTTGTGATCAGTCAAAGGCATTTGACAAAGTATCTCCTAAAATCCTAGCTTACAAATGTGGAAAACTCAATATACAAGGGAATGCACTCACCTTGATAAACAGCTACCTAAATAAGAGGCCGCAGTATGTCCAATTCCGGGGCCTACAATCCGAAATTGAATACGTTCATGGCGGAGTAGTTCAAGGTTCGAATTTAGGAACGCTTTTATATGTCATATCGACCTTTGACCTCAGTTATCATCTTAAGAAGGAAGCAGTTATAAAACATAGTGATGTAGAGGAATGTGTAGTGGCGTACGCTGACGACACCAACACATGGCAGGAACACCATGATGTCCGAGTACTAGAAGTAGCAGCAGATGAAAGCCTGCAAACAATAGATAAATGGATGAATGCTAATAAATTTAGTTTAAATAAAGAAAAAACACAAAAATTACTACTGAGTTTAAAACAAAATAATAAGCAAAATAGTGTTACCTTCTTAGGTATAATAATAGATAGTAAAATGACTTGGAATGATATAGATAAAGTAGTTAGTAAAATATCAAGCTATACTTATGTATTTAGGAAAATAAAACAGTACTTACGCACAGATATGTTGATCATGGTGTACCATGCAATGGTTGAATCATGGAATACTAATATGGGGCCATGTTAATCTGAACAAAATTTTAATTAAGCAAAAACATATTGTTCGAATAATAGCAGGAATTAAACAAACAGAATCATGTAAGAAATATTTTAAACAATTTAACATTATGACTGTAGTAAATTTATTCATCTACCAATCTATTGTTTATTAAAGCCAATGAAAATAATTTTGATCATAAAAGTCATGGTTATGAAACTAAAAGCCATGGTATAATTATACCACAGCACAGACTTAAGAAGTCTGAAGTAGGGTACCATGTACTAGGAATAAGACTCTTCAACCATCTACCACAAGAGACTCGCAATATGCAGTTTAATAATTTTAAAAAAGAAATCAAAGATTATTTAAAAGAGAACACTTATTATACAATTAATGAGTTCCTATTAGATAAATATTGTAAATAGTTAAATAAGAACTATTTCGAAGGACGCATTTTTTACTTGTCATTTGTACAGTTTATAAAATAAAGATTTTATTTATTTATTTATGCAAATTTGTCATTGTATTTTTATATGTTGTATCCTATCGTGGTAAATAACAATATATTGTAAATAAATAAATTAAGTACTGTTTACTATGAGAGCTAAAGAAAATTGTTATTGATCATTATTTGCAGATTTTATTTGCAAGATTTATGTTTAAGTAAATATGTATGAACATTTCAGAGCGAAGATGGCTTTCCTGTAAATGAATATGTTTTTCCTGATAATATGTTTGACTATTCTTATTCTAATGCTGATAATCAGTGCTATAGATACAAAGGCGAATTCCCCCCTAAGGGTACATTTTTCAGCGGAGCTTGTAAACAAGGTAAGCTCATGAATATTTAAGGTTACAAGTACATAAAGTAGCTCCAAGATAGCATCAGACTCAAAATAGAATTGAGAGGGTGGCGTATGAGGTAAATAACACAGGTAAAGACAAATAAAGAGAACAAAGTAAAAATTTATCGGAGTCTATTAATTAAATAAATTTTTAAAATAATACATTAATAAATTAAGCAATTTATCATTTTACATCACAGGCTTTACAATAAAATAAATCTGAGGGATTATAAGAAAAATTCTTTTTGTCAAAATTTAAAAATCGACGCGTGTTGCTACAACATGGTAAGGTTAAGAAAATTTTTCAAATTGAACCGACCGATATTTGGTACTAAGTTATTCAATTAATGAAACGTTAATTAAATCAGTAAAACGGAAAAATAAGAAGAAAGTAATTAAAGAGCGTAAGTAATTAAGGCTCAAATCTGAGAACAAACAAAGCAAAGAAAAGAATTAAAATCAAATAAGATTAATATAGCCAAAAATTACCACGTGATTCAAAAAATTTGGACTTACAAACCATGAAAATCATTAAGGCGTCCAGTAGACAAATCTCAATATTTATAAATCATGCTAACTCATCTATAACAAATCAAATGTCGAAAAACTATAAGAATCAAAATATTAAAAGAATTTTGGATGTTAAAATAGAATTTAATTGAAAAAATAAGTGAACTAACAAGACAAAATGTTCAACTTACATGTGATGAAATCGTGAAAAACCCCAGGTCTTTTATTTAATCAAAATTCAAAATAAATTTACTAACTCCATGACTTGGAATGGCGACAATATATTATTTAATGTTTACTTTGTAAAAGAAATATAACAAAAATTGACAAAAAAAAATAAAGAAGTGAAAAATGTTACTGATCGTGCCTGGGAGAAGGCTGGCGTCAAACAGAAGGAGACAAAATTCGTCTTCAACGGAAACTTGGAAAATCTCACAGTACCAACCTCACGGAAGCTGATACGTGGCAAAAAGAAACTTTAATTAAACTTGAACTAACTCAAAATGGAAAAAAACTAAATAGGAACTCTAAAAAGAATTAATTAAGCATCCAAAATAATTTTTTACAATAAAACTGTTACAAAATTTGAAAAAAAAACAGATTATAAAAGTAAATCTTAATTTAGACAAATGGATAAACTAAAATTTTTAAACTGAAAGGTTATACCACGTTATCAAAAGCGCGAAAATTTAAAATAATAAAAACTCAGAAATTTTACTATTAAATTATACATTACAATATATTAAAGGCCCGTCTACAATCTTAAGTTAAGTTAGGAAGAATCGAAGAAGTGAAGAATTCCTCAGAAGAATCGAAGAGTGAAGAATTTTTCACTTAGAACAAACTATTTTGAAATTCCCGCTCTTTAGACTTAAGAGATCCGTAAACACGTCTACAACCTCTGAGTTGTTAAGTCAAGTTTTAAAGTTACAATTACACATATAGCTGTATTTAGACTACTTTTCTTCCTACCGTCTACACACATTTTATTTATTTACTTATTGTAACAACGAGCAGAGCTCAATAACAATTTTAATACAATTTAAATAAACATAAACTACTTTTCTTTCTACCGTCAACACACATTTTATTTATTTATTTATGGTAACAACGAGCAGAGCTCAATAACAATTTTAATTCAATTTAAATAACCATTGCTTTTTCAATGATCTTTCCTTCCATTTTTTAAAGACTTTTTGCAAATATTTTTTTAATTTACTTCTAAAATCGACCGTGTTTTATTTATTTTAATTAATAAATAAAATCAAAATGGATGAGGTAATTGTTGGAAGCGTTATTTCCTTATCTCTAGTATATCTACAGACGTAGGAACCTCATCCATTTCAAAAACTATATAATTCAAAAAATAAAGAAAAATATATATTATATAAAAAAATTCAAACAAACAAAACAATCACATATTCAAATAATCACATATTCAAACAACAACAATCAAAACAATCACATCACATCGTTTACAAAATATTGTAATCATTCAAAAACAGATAACGTTGTACATTCTTCTTTAAGTAATTATAAAAACCATTCTTATGGTTTTTCTTAAGTCAAAAGAGCGGGAAAAAGAATTATTTAAGAAGAAAAGAGATTTTGAAAAATTCTTCACTTCTTCAATTCTTCCTAACTTAACTTAAGATTGTAGACGGGCCTTAATACAGTGTAAGAGAGAGAAGCGGTACACTGTAAACTACAAGGCAGACACACTATAGTGTTATAATGAATCTACTATGAGGGTCCTAAATTTTGCATATACCCAGTTTCATTTAAGGTAAGGGATCTTTAATGAGTACCTGACAATGCACAGGCTCGAGACCACCATATTATATTATATTATATAATAATATAATAATATAAATATATATATATATATTATAATATATATATATATATATATATATATTATATATATATATATATATATATATATATATATAATATATATATATATATATATATATATTATATATATATATATATATATATATATATATATATATATATATATATATATATATATATATATATATATATATATATATATATATATATATATATATATATATATATATATATATATATAATAAATTATATATATATATATATATATATATATATATATATATAATATATATAATATATATAATATATATATATAATATATATATATATATATATATATATATATATATTATATATATATATATATATATATATATAATATATATATATATATATATATATATATATACATTTATTGTATTTATTGCATTTATAGTGATTATTTATATTGCATGACTACTATTTAAATTTCTATTTAAATTTCTAGAAGCACCAATTTATTCTACTCTTCCTCATTTTTTGAATGCTGATGAAAAATTGATAAATTCGATTGAAGGATTGAACCCTGATCCAGCTAAGCACACTTCTTCGTTTTTAATTCACGAGGTATGATTTTAAATGCAAGTGTATTGTATTTCAGCTATCTTATAATGTATTGTATATTTGATGTAAGTGTATATTAGGGGTCAGTATTAGGTGTTGGTAAAGCGTCTGCTTTTTTAAAACTAATCAAACGCTCCCATGTTCAATTCCAGGCTGGGATGGATGTTTTTTTCTCATGCTGTGTTCATTTATTTCTTTATTAGGACCAAAATCAGTTATATTCATACTACTTATGAGATTTTAAGTTACTTTGAAATACGCTATAATGGAACTTTGATGTTGACAGTAAGATGGCATGGGCCGCTACACTAAATATGAAACATGAATTAGTAATTTTGATCTCAAGACTGTTAACTGTATTAAATTGTTAAATTTAAATAATCCAGATTATGATGCACAGTTTGTGCATCACTGATCACATCATAATCACTGATGGATTATGATACTAAAATAGTTTGGTTTACTATTTCAGACCCACTTTAAAATCCATGCTGCCTTTATACAACTTAGTACTTTTTTTTATATTTCAGAAACTTGGAGTTACCCTAAGAGCACAAACTAAATTTCAATTGAACATCAGGTACAATGCTGCTAAATTTGTTATTCAATTCACTGATTTAGCTAACGGAACACTACTGCCTGTTGCATGGCTTCATTACGTGAGTATTTGTTAACTATGAATTGAGTTTATACATGCTCTACTTTATACACCTGGACTTAAAAAAATATATTGCTCTAATAAATATCTTACCTTTGAAAATTTACATGATAATGAATGTAAATCTCTTACACTCGTTGCGTTATAACTTTTGACATAAAAAACAGCTGTTTTAATAGAAGCAGCAGGCGTCTAACTTTGGAAAGAAAAAAATACCAACATCTATTTCCCTTACAAACGGGGGGGGGCACACTTTTCCTTTATGCTCCCCCCTGTGCCCCCCCCCCCTCTCACCTACACATTACCCCTTTTGCAGCTGTAGGGAATTTTTTCTTTTCTTTACTGTGTTACAAGTGTTGCATTTTCTCCCTTCCTGCTGATGGTTAGTCACATGACCATGTCGAAAGTTATAGCACGAGGAGAATAGTCTATACCAGTCAATTAAATGAAAGGATGACTCATAATATCCCAAACACCTCACTCCCAGCACAGTCACCATCACTTTCCAGTAGTCTTTTTTTATTTTAAATTCTAAAATAAAAAGTATTTACTTTTAAATACTAATGTGCATTGTGCACACGACCACTTCCTCCTTAGACATTTTCCCATTACTTCTTGCTCATTGCCTTAATTTTTAATTAATAAAAATAATAAGGCTTATGTCTATTTTCTTTACTTTTTTAGGATTCTGGACCACTGCCTGATTATTTCAAACACATTGTTCATCATTTGACTTACACCACCCGCACTGTGGAACTTACGCTTAAATGGGTATTCTTATTTGGTCTTATCGCTTCTATATTTTGTGGGTACCGTCAAATGACAAAATATCATAGATTCAAAAGATCATAGTGAGGAATCATCGAAATTAGAAGATATATTCTTACCATTCAAAGGTTATTATGTTTTTAATCCGTGATAAATTAAGAATAATTTAATCCACCTGGTCATGATGGATTATGATGGATTTATTCTTCTCAGGGAGAAGAATAAATTATTTGTTTGACTGAAGAGGTTGGTTGCTTTTAAATGCCAGCTCATCTTCAGTACATTGTCTCTCCCTCCAATGTACAATGTTGGAAATAAAAAAAATTGTATTAAAAAATATCTACTAAATTTACATATTTGATATAATATTATACAAAGCCTTTTTTGCTTTTGTAAAATTCAAATCTTGAAAAGTTAATACCATTGTAATTATTAAATCGTGTTATAAATGAGAGCAAATTGTAGACTTTCATATATTAATATATATATATTATATATATATATATATATATATATATATATATATATATATATATATATATATATATATATATAATATATATATATATATATAATATATATATATATATATATATACATAATACATACAGACATCCATACATATATAAAGATTGGGTTATTATTAACTGTATCTTATTTTAAATTAGATGAGATGAAATTTAGATTACTATTTAGTGCGTTTAATGTTTATTATTGCCATTTTGTTTAGTATATTTATTACTTTTTTAACTTTGTAAATATAAAATTATGAACAATGTATATACTGTAAATAATATTTAAAATAATAATATTAAAATTTGAAATAATTTGTAGATAGGACAGTAATTATGATCGGTTTGTTTTAACTTGTCTACACGTTATAAAATAATCTAATATGCCTACATTTTTCATTGTAATAAGGTTACGTAGTGAGTTATAACAGAATTATAATTTTTGTATTTGTAATATAATTCATGAAATTTTATACTCCATCTAAAATTTTAATTATTTCTTAAGAGTAAAATGTGCAAGATACATTATTTTATTAATTTTTAATTTACTCCAAATCTAAAGACTAAGGTTAGTATTCATGAATATTACTTTAGATTGGGTAGGATTTATTACAATGTTAATAGCATAGTACAACGTCTTAATTAATCTCAAGTTAAATTCTTTATTATTGTCCTTAGGACGTCTAAGGTACTTATACTACTACAAAATAGTATAATTACTTTGTTTGTGAGTTTCCAGTACAGACTACTGAAACTTAAAAATTAGTTATTGGTCGAATTTAGAACAATATTTCAAGAAGATCATTTTCCTTAAATGGATGCTTTGATAAAGTTTCTTTACTTTTTTCTTTGTTTTTATTAAGTCTGAATGTTTTAAAATATTTCTTTATGCAAGTTAATTAATTAGTAACCAAACTCTATGAATATTTGTGATAACTGTAAACTAAACTCAATATTGATATGTGATATATTCTATCAACAAAGTTTAAACTTTTTCTCCAAAAACTAAATGGTAGGCAGTTTAAAATTATTCCATTGATTTTACTCTGATTATATAGGTACTTTATGTTGGGCTAATGCATTGAAATAATTAAAACTATAAATATTTATATAACTAATAAATACTATAATATAATTATTAAATATTTATAAACTATAAATATAATATTAGTAAATAAATATTCATGGTTTCAAGAGCTGGAAAGTCTTGGTCTGGCAGTGTGGCTTGTGTTTTTTCCAGTGAAAGCTGTAGAAACTTAGTAAAAGTCTTTTCTGTGGATTAGACGCAAAATGCCTGCACTACCAATCATAAGGTGGAATACTATCTTCAGTCTAATTGAGTTAGCAAAAAGGGCCCATCAATGAGGCCTACTTGCTATGTGATCTATCACCTTTCCCTAATTACAATCACTATTAGGCTCTAATTAAAGCTTTCAATGCCAACTTTTTCCCCAATTCGCTATATATAATTTTTTTGTATGTATGTAATTTTTTATTAATTTTACCGTATAAAGTAAATAACCACTAATTCAGGAAAGGAGTTAAAAATTTAACGTAGTTAGGAAGTATTAAAAATATATTTATTGTGTATAACTATGTATTTCATTTTTTTATGTTAATAATTGTGTCTGAATGAAATTCAGACACGTAATAGTGTTTATGTAAATTATAAGTATTAATTATTCTTATTAAAGGTCGATACTACAAACTTACTTGATAAAAGCATAATTCAAATAAGTATAGATATTCTGTTCATTAACATGTAATATTTATGCAAATTTCACCTGTGTAACTTAAATTAATTCTCTAATACTATAATAACAAAAATTATCCTATATTTTACTTAAAACCTTATCTTAAAATTGTATCCCAATTAAACAATTAGCTAGTTCTAATCTCATCCTTTTGGGATTATGAAACTGCCATACTCCATTAACTCTATTGTCTATATATTTTGTACCAATTTAATGAGACATTCATAGCCAATAACATGAAATCATGCCCTTTGATCAAAATAAATGGAACTTCATGATATCATCATTTTGATGTGAAAATAACAGTTTCTACTTAGTTTTTGCCTCTCAAATTATATTGTTAAATATAATCTAGACTTAACATTTTTTTATATTTTATTCTTAAGATTTATTATTAAGTTGTTTTAAGTACATATTTGCTTCTTTTATTTTTGAATCTCATTTGTCATAACACTTATTTTATTGAACATACTATACTGTCTAAAAAGGTATGGGATCTAAATGTAAAAAAATAATTAATTCAATTCAATTAAAAAAAATACTTTTATTGCCATAAATAAATAAATTAAATAGTTAATTGATTTCCCATGGTTTAACAATTTTTATTAATCAAGTTTGTCTTTTAAAAAAATATTTCTGTGTTACATTATTACTTGCTCTCATAGTTTGTATCTACGAATGTCTTACCTATTATTGAAATTTTGGAGCTAATTTCGTAGCTAGTTTCGAGGTTGTTTACAATCTTAGATTGTATCTTGTATTGTAGTATAAGTCAATTTACCCAAGATAAATATAATATCTTAGAATTATTTATTAAATGCTTATAAAAAGTTTTAAGGTAAAAATGACACTGTATTTTAGTTGTTAATTATTAACTGTTGAGGGAGGTTTGATGAGTTACACTGTGATTATTAATAAGGCTTCCTTCCTTAATAGCTTCAACTACCTTTTAACCCCTTAACTTACAATAGCAAAAAAGTTTTAAGAGTAAAAAATGACACTGTATTTTTAGTTGTTAATTATTAACTGTTGAGGGAGGTTTGATGTGTTACACTGTGATTATTAATAAGGCTTCCTTCCTTAATAGCTTCAACTACCTTTTAACCCCTTAACTTACAATAGCAAAAACTCTGCAACAAACCACAATGTTTGTTCGCTGATGAAAGCAGAATAATACTTTAAAACAAGCTCTGCACTCCACTTCTTGTGGTAGACTTTATCTAACCACTTTATTCTGTTATTAATTTAAGTTTTACATGACACTTTCATCTGTTTTGAATTTCGCTCAAAAGTAACTTTCGTAGCGGCAAAATACCGTCAATCTGTCGTAGTTTTAATTTCTATATTTGCACATAGATCAAAGATAGATAGATTTCTGATTTGCATCATCTTAGAGCTTTTGCTGTCCTACCTTGACCTTAAGGCTGCAGCACTAAGTCTTGGATAGGTACAATGTATTATATTCTCCTACTAGGGTTTAATTTCATTGCCCATTGAACTAATCAAAAGTCATGACTTGATATTTACTGTGTATAATTATAGAAAACAACTTCTGTTTTACCTAGAGGCTATTTTATCAAGAAGTAATTAAAAATGTGTGAGAGTGCGTTGCTGTGTATACCGAGTTTTGTTCCATTTTGTTTTTTGTCACTGTGAATTTAAATCATAGAGATATATTACTAGAGGGGCCCTTTTGGTTGAATTTTGAAACATAGTAAAAATAACCTAACCACCTTCGACTATCAATAATCAAATGAACTGAACAAAATTCCAGTGAATTATATAGTAGAATGCTGACAATATAAATCAAAAGACAAACAATGTGTAGAAAGCCGAAAACAATGATTTCTTATAACCTTAACTTACTTTTAGAAGAGATTCATTAAGGTTGAGCAGAGCCCATAAGAGCCCCAAAATGATGTTTCAGGACTCTCAATGTATTGAGATAGGCTATGCCCTCGCTAGTATATATCTCTATGATTTAAATTGTTTATCCCCCTTATGAACAATAATAAATTACAATAGATTATAAACTGAGTTTACGATACTCAAAATAAGTACCTCAAAATAAGTAAGTGTTTACACTGCTCTGATTTCTTAATTTTTGGTTGACCTAATGGGACTATATATTATTTCAGAAAAGCTCAATTTTCAAGTTTATTCTTTGAATGTAACTCATATATCTGACAATTTGTTGTGATATTTTTATTTCCAGATATTTATTAGTATGTAGGTATGTATGATAAAGAATGTAAATTAGTTAATTATTTAAAAAAATCTATAAGTCAGACATAAGTATCGTTTTAATTGTTTCATCACTCCAAGTATGCTAAGATATATATAGTTATAATTTTATATTAAAAATGTTTTTAGGTGAATGATTAAAAATAAATTGAAGGACTATTGTGCAAGTAAATGTGAAACTAAGGAGGCAGTTATCCAATTATGTATCTAAACTTTTTGGCTATCCAATTATTTGTCTAAACTTTTTGTAATTTGTTTATTTCATCATTTATTTTTTATGTTCGAATTCGAGCAAGGTAAAGGATAACCTTTAGCTTGTGTTTACCAACTCAGAGTTAAGTCAAACTATTTCATACATCGTGTAATTAAAATTGGACTCTGAATAATGAATAACTCAAGCTATTACCTTGCAACTATATAGCAATACTTTCACTCTGCGCAGGCTTGTAGCCAGCCAAACCTTGTAGGAGGGGGACCAATCCTAGAGGGCGCGATGTTTCCCGCACTTTAAGGAACTTCTGCTAAAAACTACTTAGCGAACATCAGAGAGGGCAACATTTTTTTCCGCCCCCTCCCCCCCCCCCTGGCTATGGGTCTTTCTCTGCAAAGCATGTGTTCCATTTCTTTATAACTCTCTATTAATAACTTTTTTTTATCTTACTAAATATATTTAAAATAAGTCATATTGTGTAATTTATAAGTCATATCGTTAAATTTATAAGTCAATAAATAATAAATCTCTGAGAATTTTATTTGTTAATTTTTTAGTTATGTATCTATAATAATATATTTTAAAAAATTAAAAAGTGAGTTAATGATTTTTTAGACTATTTGTATTTTCTTTGAGTACAGTGGGCTTATTACTCTTCCTTATAGAGAAACTGTAACAGCTATTGAAATCCAGCGAGCCTTAACTGTACCAACTACAGCGAGCCTTAAAATATTAGGTAAAATTTTGATTCTAAGCTGTAAAATTAGCTAGTAAAGGTAAGGTAAAATACATAAGCTGAGCAAAGCGAGTCCTAACATATTTTTATGTTATTTTTGCGAATTTCTATCAATATTTTTTCTCTCTAGCATAAACTAAGTTACCCTAGGATAAACTATTCTGATCTAATTGAAAATTTGCAGGTGTGTGAATTTTTACATTATTTAACTAAGAAGCTCAAATATTTAATTTTCCTCTTTAGGACAGACCCTAAGAAAGAACATAGAATCTTCTTAAATGGAACATGTCCAAAACGAGCTACTATAATTATAACTGACCCTACAATAAAGATTGTACCTTCAAAAACTAACCTACAATAAAATTTAAATTCTTCAAACATTACTCTAATAATCAAGCAGAACTCTTAGGTATTAAGAGAGCACTTCTTTGGCTGACATCAAACATACTATCAGGTTACAAAATCATTATTTATTCAGATAGCCAAGTCTTAATAAGTTGTATAAAAACCAAGCTTGCCATTATCCTCCAGCAGAATCATGCAGGTCATTTTTAATAAAACTATTAAGACAAGTTTCATTTGTTCAAATAATATGGTTAAAGGGCCATTCTGATATTGATGGTTATGAAAAAGCTGATGAGTTAGCCAAGGAAGCCTCACTCAACTCTTTCAGTGAATGCTCTGTATATGATGGAATCCCTAAATCGATGTTAAAACGGTTGAGCTATGATATAACCTTACAAAACTGGGAAAAATACAGAGGAAATAAAAAAAGGGCAATGGACGAAGCAGTTTTTCCAGCAGTTGAGAGCAGATCAAAAACATATATATCCTTAACATACAAACTAACGCAAGCTCTCACTGGTCATGGCCAACAAAGCATATCTCCACAGTTTTAACATTATTACAGATCCATCATACAGCTGTGATAGAGTTACTATGCTCTATCATACTTGCTCTACTATGCTAAACCATATAGTCTTGAAATCGAAGTTATTTCCCTTTATTTTACAGTAATTAGTACCTAAATTCTGTTTGCACTTCTACAAATTTGCCTTTTAAGTCATTGATACCTCTACTACTGAGTTTTTAAAAGCAGATAACATATGTAATAATTATTGGGGCATATGGGAAATAAACAGCTTTCTAAACGGGTTACATTTAGAAGAAGAAAAAATAGTCTACCTCTTTCCTGGTCCACAAAATGGTACCTCTTACCTCATCACATCGGATTTGCTACGCTCACCCCCCTTCGCTCGTCCTCAGAATATACAATTCGCTAAATTTACAGACTCGCTTCGCTCGTCCTCAGATAGTAAATGCATCCGTTTTTTCTCAGTGGTCATCCGGGATCTATCTCAATGCTACTTAACTTTTATGATCCAACAAAAATCATGAATATACTTGTTGCATTGAAACAAAACTTTGTATAATTATTTATTAAGTAAAGTTATACACTTTTACTAAATTTCAATTCAATTGAATCATTTCTGATTTATATTTTTTTTTAATAAAACGTACATAAGTCATTCCATAAACATTAAACTAATGCTGATAATGAGATGAAACTTGGCACATATGTTAGTCTTATACATAGCTACATGCGTGCCAAATTTTCAATTAGGTCACATAATTTTTCCGGGTTTTTTGATTTTTAAAAATTTTTGCTAAGTCATTATTGCAGGTTATAACCTCATAAAACATATTTTCCAAATAGCACAACTACAGCTGTAGATTAATTTTTTCTACAAAGTTTCAATTCTCTAGCATAAATACACTAGGAGCTAAACAGACACTCACATACAGACAGACAACTTTGCAAAAACACTCAGGAGGTCTTAAAACGCCTCAAATGGATAATTCCAGTTTTCGATTTTTTTGCAAACACAATACCTACTTTTCCTATATACCTACGGTATAAATGAGGAAAAGTAAAAAGGGTTTCTTAGTTTTTCCCAAAATAGTTATTTATGCATGTTCAGATAATACCCTTGGATTGTCTGAGCGAGTAACTCTTTATGAAATGGTTATACAGGGATTTTTTACTTTAAAGTGAAACACCCCTGCTATATTATATACTTATTATATTTTTAAATCGAACAATTTGAGTCAGATGTCAAAGCAAAAGTGTTGTATAATAAAACAAATTGTTTCAAAAATAAAAATTTATTTACAAATAACTAATACGAAAATCTTTGGTTGCACTTAACTAAATAAAAAAATATCTATAAAAAACAAAATAAATAAAAAACAAAAATAATAAATAAATAAACAAATAAACAAAGTGAATTTATAAATAGTGAGTTTTAAGCCTTATTCATTATCAGTGCTTTCTTTTATTAAACCTTTACTTGTGTTTTATAATCATAGGCTTGATATTAAAGAAGGCATGTCCCTACATAAATGAAAAGAAATTTTGACATAAAATTTGGGTTTTCCCAATTAATACTATGTGAACCTCAACAAAAACTTCAGATTGGTCTTGAAAAAAATTTAGATGAGTCTTGACATAATAGTTTTCTAGTTTATTGAATAATAAAGAAACAATTATAATTTTCATTTATTTACTGCATAACAAATAGTAATTTTTACACAATTCTGGCTGTATTACACCATGTGGGCTGTTTATAGTATTTCCTAAAATATTTTATTAGCCTGTATTTTCTATTGTTCTTTATATTATCTATGTCCATAAAATTGGTACTATTACTCAATTAATTTTTGGTTTCACTGCTAAGTTTGTCGATATCCTACATTATTGCACAAATATTTGTCGGTTTATGTTCCTACATAATAGAACATCATTACATAATCATATGCGCTATCATTACATAATTATATACTAATAGTGATATATATTTTGAATAACACTGTAGCTATCTTCAGGCATTCCATGTACTCATCTATAGTCATAGTTAATAATTTAAATCACATTTCTATGAGAAACAACCTACTCATGTGGGGGAGGCAAAGCCAATGAATATTAATATTTTAAAGGTTTGATAAAAGAAAGCATTATAAAAGTGCGCTTAGAAACATATAGTCCTGTTTTTTGCCAATTATGAAACTAAGGTTCTCCATTTATTTCCTACATTCATAATAATATAAGCTGCCATGCAGCCTGCTTGTTAATCTTTTAAATATTGTGAGCTGTGCTAACCACATATCTAGGGGATTTATTGGAAGTTATCACTTGAAATAATTTTTACCCAAAAATGTTTCTTTACAGTTCAAAGTGGTCGCTATATTGAATGCCATGTCAGTTTTCTCCCAAATTTATTTAGTTCTTCTTCTTATAGAAGTTGATTTATTATCGTGATTTGCTTAAACTTATTAATATGTGAATTGCTAAGTAACACTAAATACTGATATTAAAGTTACATTTTAAAACAAATTATAGCATGTGAATGAGCCATCATATGGATATAGATAATATGGCCAGTTGTCATCGCAATCATTCATATTACTTCTCTATCTCTCACTGAAAGAGGGAAAGCATTGAATTATGAATAACCCAATTTTTTCATCAATTTGCCACAATTCAGCACCTAAAAATCTCAAAAATCAAACGAAGTTGATGTCAATGTTATAGAAGGATAAGCCGAGAAACTTATCCTACCTCCCCAATGAAAATAAATGTCAATGACCCCCCCCCCCTCACTCTACTCCCTGGGGCACTTATAACAGTAACACTACTGCAAGTACTGCATCCTTCTTATCGTCAGGTTATAAACAGTCAAAACAATATAATTATCTACTCTCCCTGCAGGAAAAGTAGATGGAAATAAATTCAAGTTCTATGAGAGAAAGAACTGTCATAGAACATAGCTTATGCCATGTTGGCATAAGCTAACATGGTGTCTCAAAATGGTGGGCATCTTGAATAAAAAAAGGGTTTGCTTTTACAAATGATGTCTCGATATAGTTTGAAGTGTTTTAAGAGTATTAAGGCTGATGCCTAGATACTCTCAAAAAATTTCATGAAGGGTTGAGTCGGTTATTGATATACTAAACTTTTAAATTCTGTCCGCAGAGCATCTAATCTAGAAGACAAATTTAGAAATAAGACAGAATTTAGTTTTAAATATGGCAGCTTGTTTATTCATATATTGTCATATTCATATGTTGTATTCAAGAACATTGCAGACAACCAGGGACAAGCTGGCAGAGATTTTAATTGTCCTGTAGTATCAACTTATCCAAAACGAAGCCAATATTGGATATAGATAGTGTAATAAATAAGCAGCTCATTTAGATACTTTTGATGTTTAGTTTACAGGATTTATTTATACTTTATACTGCTTCGTAAGGAAGCTAAATAATTAACAGAAACAAAAAAGCATATATTTCTGAACGCACTCTAATTTGTTTTATTTTTATTAGACAATAAAGGTAAGATCAGGTTGTAATACTTGGCAAGGTATCTTAAGTATTAATATTTAATAATAAACAAATAAATAATTTATTATAGCTTTACTGAACGTTCTTTGCCTTAAAAGGAGTTTTTAAGAATGAGTCAACACTATAGTACCTGAGGTACGAGTATCATAGGCAAGTACTCATATCTATTCCTTTGACAAAGGATTTGAGGAAAGATAAGTTCTAAGGTAAGGACTGAGGCAACAGCTAACTAAAGAATAACTCTAACAGAGCAGTAAAATGATGATCTGAAACAGCACCCCATTATTTATTTCGGACTAAAAACTCGAGTTTTTGGCCAGGATAAAATCTGAAAAGTTTGTATAAAGATTATTACTTAAAATGTGTTATTATTTGAAATTTCAATATCTATGGGCTGTTGAAAACCAGCAAGAAGAATAAAACAATATCCTTGGGATATAGGAATCCAATATGAATGATGAAAGAATATCCTTAGCAAGTAAGAATCCAAAAGGAAAATGGAGAAATATTCTAGGGGTATTGAAATCCAACAAAAATGATAAAAGAAAATCCTTTGCATGAAAGAATCCAACAGGCAGAAAGGAAGAATATCCTCAGCATATAGGAATTCAATAGGAAAAATGAATCAATATTTCTCTAGCAGCAAGTATTTCAAGTATCCATTCATTAGTTTCTTCTTCCTCTTATTGAAATACAAATATCATTAAAACTTCGTCAAATCATTCATATTTTTTGTGCTTTCTTTAATTGCTAATTTTGTTTTGAACTATTGATCAAATATTTGCAGCAGTGCGTAAGTAAATGTTTTTCTGGGTTTACTGTGCTCTCGAACTCCCTTGTGTATATGTCTAATCCATATTGTCCTTCTTCAGGAAAATTAATAATAAAAGTAACAATATCTTCATCGACGATCCTATGAGTTATGTATTTATTTAACCTCTTCTCTTCGACTCTATTTTTATGAAGCGTTGCCATAAAATCAGTCAATGGTCTCGACATTCTGAATTGGATTTCAACTTCTTGACTAGCAAATATTAAAGCATCCTAAGAACAAAAATGATTTAGGAAATTAATAATCATGGTATAATTAATGAATACAAAATAGTACTCTAATATCTTAGTAAGAGTTAAAAGGAAAATATCTTTATAATATTTCTAAAAAACCAGAAAAAAAATATTTAAGTACAAATGCTGGTGGAATCTATCAAAAGTCCAGTTCACTCACATTTGTAAAGTCATGATGTGACTTCTAAAAGAATTTTAAAACATGTATGAAAGGGATTGAATTCATAATCCGGTTGGTTTCACGAAATTCAAGATTTCAGGGTACCAATGTCTTCAAGTCTTGTTTTGTTTAGATGGTTATCGTTATACAGGGTGGAACATTCCAACTGCATCAACATTTATTCCTTAAAATTATGGGGGGAACTTACGAAAATGGTCTCTACCTGTTGTGAATGAAAAGACAAAATTTTAGTTTACAAAATTAAACTCTTTTTGCTCCTGAAGTTGACCAACAAGATTTTGTTAAATCAAAATAGCTAACAAGTCATGGTTTCAATTGGACCCTTGTTTGTTTACTCCCCACATTTCCCTCACAGATATCGACAAGATTGTATTAAAATTAATATACGCAGCTAATGGTATGATTCATCACAATGTTTTAATGCAGCCAAAAGATTTAAGTTTGTCTCAAAACATTTTAAATAATATGGAAGGAAAAAATCAATGAAACCTAAGTGAAGTAGTCTTTATGAACATTTTTGGTTTCATTCCAGCAGTTTGGAGGGAAAACTATAAGCCAAAAGAATTACCTGGTGAGTTATTGGGATTAATCCAAACAAGCGTGTTGCTTTTGTTGGCCCCCACTCACCGCTGGCACAGTCAGGCAGCGGCACCATCACGGTTTGTAAATCCTCACATTCGATTTTAAATTTACAAACGCTTTTGAATTTCATTGGTTCACCAGTTAAATATTCCTTAGGGGTTACTGCGTTGGCGAATATGTCTAATAAAAATGTACCACTAGTTGGAGCATGGACTCGAAACGATACGATATTCCCAGCTACAGACTGAAAAAGTGCAAAATAATCATTACTAAAATTATAACCTTCCATGCTTGTAATAATAAGACTTATGAGTTCCTATATAACCAGAGTATGGTCAATGGAACACTTTTAAATTGTCAGACATCTTGTTTTAGCTTAGGAGAGAAAAATATAGAAGAACTCACAAGGAAAAATAGGGAAACATTTTATTTACTTTATTTTCTACTTGACTGTATTTTATATGATTTTGTTTTAAATTCATTTAAATGGAATATAATTTATGCCAATAATCTGTTGTCTAATTTCCCACAACGGAAGGCATTTACATAGACGCGGTCAACACCTGAAGACCTAAATGTTCAATATATCAATAGCAATATTATTAACCCAAAATAGAATAAATTCTTTAAAATCTTTTGCTAAGTAAAAAACTGAAAGGCTTGAGAAAGTCTTTTAGGATTTCTGAACATCACAATCTGTTGGTTAGACATCTAAGATGAGTGTTTAATAAGCTTAACAATGTGCTTCAAGAGGAGTCGTAATTACTTAAGATATAATACGTCGTTTCTTTGAGTTACATAATAGTACATTTCTTGGCAGTTCAAAAGAGAACTGCTACTAAGATAAAAACACTTGCAAACTTTTTATTTTGCAAATATACAATGTATTTGTTTTCTGAATTGAGGTTAGATTATCAATTTGTTATCTTATCTTATTTTTAATCTATTATGTTTGGCTAATAAGCTTGTGTAGTCTCACATCTCCATTTTTATTTTACGATATCATTCAATATTTGATTCCCCAATCTGCGGCCACAAATTAGATCAGAATTGCACTAAACTTGGTGTACCCATCATTAAGGCCTGTATCATTAGCTTTTTCTAACAAAATGAAAAAGTTAATTTCTGAAGACAATTTAAAAATCAAAAGACATTGGGGCCTAGCTGCATAATTTGTAGAGGATATCCTCATAACTAATTGGGAGGAAGCTATTTCGTAAAATCTATAAATATTCGTACTTCACCTCTACCCTCTAGAATTATACAAATATTTAAAAAACGATACATACTTTCTGGTTTAACACTTTCAATAAATTTACCTTTAATTAGTATTACAAGGCATTATTGAAGAGTGAAACATTTATTTATTTAACTCAATATTGTTATGGATGGGCATGTTGTCTTACCTGCATAACGTATCGCTTAAGACTTATTCCATCATAGGTATCACCATCACTGTCATAAAATTTTAAGTTGTAATGAAATATTAAGCTGGACTGGACATTTGTAGGCATGGCTATTCGAACTGTCGATGCCCCTGTAAAAACAAAACCATTATGCTAATTTATTCAGCAAGCATAATATCTAAATATCAATAATGTCTTTTCCTAAAATTGTTATCCTAGATTAAAGAAAAAGTTGCACAGCAAGAACCTCTGATATAACATTAATGAGAGAGTGCAGAGGGAAAAATATACAGCGATTACGTCTATCCTTAAACTTGCTATCAAAACTTAAAATCAGTGAGCGCTGCGGGAAAGATATTTGACTAGCAATAATCTATTTTTCTTGAACGTATAATCGTAACTTCAATTGGCTATTGCAGTGAAACATATATCCATTACACTAATTAGTAAAATAGTAAATTAAGAAAGTGAAAAATAATTTCTTTACACGCAGCAGACAAATAATTCTAATTACATTTACCACCAGCTAAAGAAACTACTGAAGAATTAGCTATTGTCAATATTTACGGCTTATCGCCATCATAACAAGGCTGGACAGTACTTTCTTTCAACTAATAAAGTTGTATTAGTGAATAACTTCTAGTCTCAAGGATCAGAACGAAGAATGAGCCCTCTAATATTAAGAGGGCTCTGTTTTATTAAACATCATAGTGAGTCTGTACCACAAAATCTCTGTCAAAATAACTAATGATTTAAAAGAAACGTCCTTGGGAGATCAGAGGACAAGTCCAATTAATTTAGAGCTCGAGTGTTGCCTTGTCTACTGATGATAGCGTTAAGCCGGCCCAGGAATATCCATATCCAACTTCATTAATTATTGATTCATCAATTAATTATTCTTACTAATGAATATGCTCCTGGCATTACTTCGTTAGAGGAGAATCTTCGTTTTTCTAAGCAATATGTATATTGATATTCCAGAATATCTTAAAATATAAATATAAACTAATGAATAGTAGGTACAATTCATTACTATAACTGCTGCTGCATTATTATAACTGCATACTATTAACTGCTCCTAAAATCTGCAAAGGGGAACGATTCTATTGGTGCTCAGACCAAATCCAAGATAACAGACCAATAAAATTGTTTCCCTCGCTGGGTTTTGATGCTTTTGATAAGGTCAAATCTTACTATTATCAATATTTCATAAAATAATACTATATGCTATACAATACCAGTAGGATCAGTGAATAGAACTGCTTTTGTATTAGGATCAGGGAAGTAGAGACCATATCTGAAAAACAGCGATCTGACAAATGGAAGCTCTTCGAATTCCCTCAGAGTAATAGGACTTTTCAGCAATTGCCACTCTGGTTGAAGTGGAAAGAATTCATAAATAAATTCCCTTGGATCGGTTAGAAAATAGTGATCATCATATTCATATCTGCAACATTAACAAGTAAACCTTTTATTTATTTAATTTTTTTTAGTTTTTATTTTTAGCTTTATTTTTTAAAATTTATTAGATCCTAGGCTAATTTGTAACTATTACATTAAATAAGTCGTTATCAGCTACCCCAAATGGGTATTGTTGTGAAGCTACGATTTCTTAAGAAATCAGTGAAGTATAGTAAACAAATGTAACACATGCTAAATAAAATATACAATTATAGAATTATTGGATAATAAAATCCAAAATACATTCTTAGAGAAAAATAACTTCAACTTTAACAACTAATAGTTATATTCTACACTACCTTAAGCTATCAGATTTAGGATTTTTAGCGCCTGATTTAGGGACTTCCTTGGCATTGACAAGATGTCTAGCACCCCAGTTACACTGCACAAAGCGCCAAGCTCCGGCAACGTAGACAGCGTTCCAAGAATTTCTAAATCTATTGTCTTCAAATGCAACTCCTGGTTGATATCCAGCTGACTTTGAATATCCTTTGATCACAACACAGTGTAATCCAGCGTAACTAAACAAAAAATGACGTATTAACAATTTATTTAAACCAGAGTAATGACTAATCATAACTCAAATTTTGTATTCATTGTATGATAGGCTGTATGATAGCTAAAATTAACTACAATTTAATTTTAGAAGCCTATCATACAATGAATACAAAATTTGAGTTATGATTAGTCATTAATTTGTAGTTTCATCTCAGATATTTTATATTTTAAAATACATAATTCATAGAGCTATCTGAAAACCCCTTATTCGTTTTAAGTCAATGGAATGCAAGGTTATTATAACATACACATAAAAATAAATGTTGTGTGTGATATCTTTTATCTTAAAAATAACTAGTGCAAAAGTATCTCAGGGTGAGTTCGCGAGTGTGAACAGATCGATCGGAATTGGTCAGTATCATAGTGGCTATTTTACACCGAAGTGATCAGAGTTAAGTTGGCGAACTCTTTTTGATCTCTTCTTGAGATCAGTGATAGATAACCTCAGGGTTACGGGCACAACCTTTTGACAACAACGTGCTTGGGTTTGTTTACGCTTTGATATACTTGTCATTACTCTTAAAATCTCGTTTTATGTTTTGTGTTGATGTTTATTAATCCTACTTGAGCAATAATTCTACACTCCAGACTTTATTCTGTCTCATTATTGCTAAATTTGATTTATAAACTAAAAGTAACTATCAACAACGTATTGCAATGTTAAAATAAATATGTTTCTTTCAAGTCGGCCAAAACAAACAAAAATTGGTAAACTCATAAAAATGTAGGTAGACCTGAGTCAACTCACCCACCTTTTTTCAGTCACTTTATTAATAAAAGTCACCTTGATTTTTGAGACCCGCCATCGAGAAACTCTACCTAATAACCGAGAAAAACATGCGGAAAACGGCCCATTGGTCAGAATGATCTGATTGGACAGCATTCGCGAATGTTGCCTCAGTTACAATGCTTTTGGAAACGATGCGACGGGAACAAAGGTTTATCCATTTTATACTGTTTTACACCGTATATTACTTCATACTATGGCTAATATTTCGAAGTGGAGAAGCACGCCACTACAACCACCTCCTCAGCCTGAAGGATTAATTAAATTTAAGACAACACGTTAATGTTTCTAATAATGAACTGATTTCAAAATTATATATAAAATAACTTTACCTGCACAATCGTTGAAAGAGTACATGGTAACTTTCTGTGCCGTGCTTAATTCCCCTAAGTAAGCCCATAGGCGTATCTCCTCTTAGATTATCATCAAATTGCATCGTATTCAAGTTCTTTACAGTTATCCAACGAAAAATAGTTCTGAAAAATAATCCAAAATTAATTTGGCGTAAAAGCTGCATATTAAGACTTTCATAGACTTTTCACAATGAAGAGCTCTTTACGGAGTAATAAGATAAAACTAGAAACGAGGAGTGAAATATTCATGAAATTGTGTTAAAAACAATGGGTACTAAGCCAAAAATTAAACTTCAAAGATCAGCCACTTCAATAGCCTCTTAAACTTGACTATTTACTTACTTATTTTGCATAAGATAAAACCTTACTTTATCCCAACAACTCATTTAATGATATATGATATCATTAAATGAGTTGTTGATTAGTACATATATGATATGTACTAATCATTTCCTATATTTTGGGATAAGGATGTAAGATATAGAAACAATATACCTAGCTTTCTCGATGTCTAGACCACACCTTCCAACCAACTGACGCACAAGATCTGTAAATGTCTTTTGATCTTCTTGAGCCACCTGTAAATTAAAACATATTAGTAAATTCACTGCCAAACCTACTAAAATTTTGCCATTAGCTCGACAATGTATTAACATAATCGCAGAGACTCACGAAATAATAATCAAGAGTCAACTTGTTCAATGAGCTTTACACAATGCTTGCAGATATATTTATTTTAATATCGTTATCAACAACTAAACTTTGACTACAAACGGTATCAATTACAACAGATTAAAATTGTATAAAATGTTTATAGAATTTTGCACCTGACTATCCACTGACTTCAGCAATACTTAGGAGTTACAACTACATATGGCACTGGACAATAAAGATTTTCCGTATCCACGTTTCATTAAAGCACCTATAACAGTTAGAATTTTACAAAGATAAAAATATACTTACAGATATGGCGATATCATCAACATATCCGAACTCGTCAGGATGATTATACAACTGATATTTAGCTAGGAGAGGAGGAGCCGGGCTAGGCGGCTGACTCGGGTAAGGAATGATTTCATCTTGTTCATGTGACTCTATGTATAGGCTTTCTGCTCTCATGTATTGTGTCCTTTTCTCATTAATTAGCTCTAACATCTCTCGACTTTGTTTATCAACCAATGCTGCCGTTGCTGCCCTGAAATAAGACGTGCATACGTTTCAACAATGTAAATGTAAGAAAAGCCATCTGTAAAAACTTTGTTAGCAAATAGAGGGCAAAATTTAAGTAATTAGCTAGAAAATTAATTATACAAGCTGAATAGCTTTTAACTAAATTACGGGAAAAAAATAAAGAAGAACAAGTATTATACTTTCAAGAATAGTAAGAAACTGAGTTATATCAAGTCAAATAATTTTCGTATCGAAATGAAAATCTAATGCAGTGAGTAACAAAAAATCAAAAATAAGTTAAAGAAGTACAAATTATTTAGAGTACTTTGAAAGAAATCTAAATGATTGTAGTACGTTAAATTGCATCGTCATGAGTAATGGCTGTTAGTAATCAGTGATACAACAAAAATAACTGTATACCGTGTAAATTTTAATAGACTAGTGAAGTTATTTAGACTAGTTGGGCTTACATTTTGGTATTTTATTATTGTTTACCATAGATCGTCTCCAAAATCACTAACAAATATAGAAAAGCCCAAACGAGTAAGTACTTTTAATGAGTACCTTTCATGTTCCAATAATTTTTTGGTTAAACTCTCTTTCTTCTTTTCTCTTCGTAAAGTCATATTCTTTTCTAAGTCATCTCTCTCCTGTTGAAGCCGAAGCGTTAATACTTTAGTATCTTCAGGCCTTTTTCTCTTCGCTGACATTTCTCTTTCAAACCTAGATGTAATTTTCTCCAATTCTTTTTCCCATTCATCCTGTAAAACAATTTTGGATTATTTATAAGGTATGAAATATAGCCATAAAAATACGTTCAAAATAAGCAATGTCATATAATAGACGCGTTGGAAATAGAGGCTGTAATTTAGGTAAACAGTCCACGCTTGCCCCTTTTTGGCATTCTCAATCAGTTCTAGATAACAAACTATTTATTCATTGAGTAGCTACAATGAATGTGGATTCATTGTAGCTGTCCTCATCTGTGGATATAAGGACAAGCAATCACCCCTTTTTAGGGACTTCCACTGAAAATTATTTCGTCAGAAGCGGCGATATTTTTTTCCGGCGGGCGAGGCAACGGGCTTGATTCAACTAGGCATGCTTTTCCCACTGGAAAAACTGTACTAAAGATTTTTAGGGCAAAAATGTATTTTTTGCCCTCTCCTTAAACGGAAAAATTACTACCTGTAATAAACTAATGTTTATAAGGTAGAAATGGTGTCTCTTTTTATTTAATAAATTTGAGATACGTGCCAGTTATTTACGTTAAAACTAATTAGACAATTAGTTATTTGTACATAATTATGCATAATCTAAATATATTATTTGAAATGGAACTTGGTAGTAAAAATAAAGCTTAAAGTATTACCAGTACTCTACTACAATCTTAAAGATGAGTTGATACTTACTCTAATTTCTTCTTTGATTCTTATATCTTGTTCTTCTCTTTGTTGAATGAACTTCCTATACAGATCATCTTCTTCTTTCCTATGTTTCATTTCAAGTCTAGTCTGCTCATCTTTATCCTAAAACAAAAATAATTTGATGTCAAGTTTGGTTTAGTCCAATATAATAATAATAATAACCAATTATTGAATGAAAAACCAAGATACATATAACTAACTTCACATGCGTTAGTCCAACGTTATCTATAAATAATTAACCTAAAATTGTCCTGCAGTGACCTATCAATAGCACAAGTACAAATTTGTACGTAGTATGCAGGGACGTCAACTCAGAGCTAAATTTCACAAGGAGGGGTATATGAGCCACCAGAATAGGGATTTCACGCGCTTCGTTTTCGTTGATTGCCTGAACCTTACACACATTAAAAATCAATCAGAGCATTTCGTATGTGCTTTTCAAGCTAAGTTCAGATTCACAATTTAGTAATTTAAAGCTATCTAGACTGGTTTTAGTACAATTATACTAAATGCCATTCGATCTAAAATTATGTGAGAAAATCCTCTATATTCTCAACTCGGGATACATCTTCTCTCCAATATGCAAAGGGAGCTGATGTGGCGAGAAACTTACCTCTTCTTGATTATAAGTGAGTTTATTTTGGAAAAAGTGCTGATGAGATGTCTACATCGTTTAGCATGTAACTAAGACAAATTTTAAACTAAGATCCAAGCATGTCGCTGGCCCAGTTTTTTGTCGAGAGCAAAAGCCAATCTTGTGGCTACTATCACATAATCCCATTCTTATTTAAGCATTAAAGGAGTGAAAGAGCTAGTTTTCTCCGAGCATGTAATTTGGTTTCTAAGGCAAAGCTGAAGAGCCTTAAAAGCCGTAGGCAGTTCTTGGTACCTTCGTACCAAGAATTATCAAGGTGTAACCGTGGATATTATACTTTTTACTTCCACATGTAACCAAGAAAATAGCAGTAATTAATTGAAAATGACGAGTATTAGTTCCTGAGGCGTAGTCCAGGAAATAATTATTGCGGGGATAAAAGAGCGATTTACTTCAGAAGGTCAGAAGTGCATATAATTTTTTTTTCAGAAAGAAAGTTTACTGTATCAGTTTTAAGTCAAAGAAGCCATTTAGAGCCAGACATAATTTAGGACGGGACCCCTCAATTTTATAAGTAGGTCCGTAAAATTTGTTTCAGGTGAAATAAAGTCGTTTGGAGCATTTTTTAAGTTTCACTATTTACTGTTATAACATGAAAACTTTGGAACTCGCGTGTCACCGTCCTTGCTGACGAATCTGACGATGGCATTAAGTTGAACCCGGTTCAAGGAAATCAATGCAAATAGCAAATACGGTAGATATAAGAAGAATTCTTCAATATGTAGAGTGCCGAATTATAAAAGATAACCGGACATTACAATACCAGAGAAAGAAGTACTTCACGCCGTGCGGCACCAACATGAGATTGCTTTGAGACAAAATAAAAGTTAAACCGTAAACGGTTTTCAAAATTATCGTTATTTATACTCTAACAATTATTAAATAAATTCTTTATTTAATAAATAAACTTTACTTAACTAACTAATTAATAACTTTTAGCCAAGGATTATTTTAAGCAACAGTAGAAGTACTGTGGTCTTCACCACTGTACTTCCACCTTATCCTTTACGGGACTACATCTGTCATCAGGTTTATAAGTGATATTGTATATTTTCTCCAGTCCCACTAGCAACTCTGATATCATTAGTCTTATCTAGCCCGCTAGTTACTACTTAATCTCACCAGTTGCACTAATATCACCAGATACTCTTTATATATCATTTGATACTACCGATTTTTGCAAAACATGAATGTTCCGCTCAATTATTCTTTATACTTACTGCCCTGTCTAGAGCCAGTACAGCCCGATGTGGAGATACGCCGTATGCATAAAACCTTTACTATAGCCCTGACCTGAAAGCCAAAGTTCCTCAGATCACTAAGAGGCGTCTTCAAGAACCGAATACATCATTATCCCTGATCACCTACGCTGGTAGAGGGACTACAGACATCGCTAAATCCGCGTCTCTACTTTTATAGTGCAGGGTCCGAAGGTTCAATATCTTTCAGACTCTCTTTGTAAAGACAAAGTGAGCTGTAGACAACGGAAACGTGGATCCAGACCTGTCTCAGACGATATCCAACCCCACATTCGCGTAACAGCCAAAAAACCACGTAAAACCTAGGCTGGGTTGGCCAGCATTGAATTTAAGGCCTCTCAAGAGAACGTTACAAGGGATAACCTTATGTATGCTCCTCCCTGGGCCGAATTTAAACCCTTGACCTCTAGGTTGTTAGGCGAGCTCGCTTCCACTGAGCTACCGGTCCCCGATCTCAAACCTTATTAGATTTCTATTTATATTAATAATATTTGTAATAAAAAGATTTCTCTAACTTTAATTAATACTTAGAGCATAATAATTGTGGGTTGCACTAGATGCAGTTCCCGCAAGGTAAATACCCTGATGAACTGAAAGACATTAAAACGGTTGTTTATTTAGTATATTAAGATTTTCAATATTTGTAAACCCTTAGGTTTAAACTAATATAGCCTATAAGGCTAAAGTACAAATGATCATTATTTATCCTGAGATCTTATAAAGACATCAAAGTGGCGCCTGAAAAACGTGGGTTCGAATCCTTAAGTGCTAAAGACAGCAGACAACCTTCTTAATTAACTTTACCTGCATAATCTAATCAACTACCTGTTGCCAGGTATTGGTTTGAAACGATAACGATTTCCTTTTTGTTTCCCACTCTAGGTTAATTGATAAGGCCGACTCTTAATAGACCCAACGGCATCAATTATCAAGGAACCAGCCAGACAAAATTAAACATTGCTTCTTATGCGATTTTTAGATATTTCACTCTTCCTAACTTATGTCGTAGGTATTTGTTCTCGACACTTCGGTCACATTTACAGTAACTTTAAGGTTAAAGGGTTTTCGTAGATTAGCTTTCGATTGTCTTTAACATTCTTTTAAAAAGATAAATAGGTCTTATCTAAAGTCATATATAAACCAATAAGAAAAACAAATGCGATTTCTGTCAGACCTGGAATGTAGTTCACATTTTCTCCTCCAGGGAGTTGGCTCAAATTTTCCTATGGGTGCAACCATCATGTTTTACCCTGGTAAATGTAAACAAACTATTTACGATAGTCAAAATTTTTATTTTTATTGCATTTCTTTGTACATTTTAGCATAAAATGTTAATACTATGTGAAAGGAATACGTTTCGACACATCCAATAGAGGTTTAAGTGCGAATCATTAAATACTATGTTTGTTTATATTATCTTAAATGAGCGGCTAATTAAAGTTCTTTTTTTCGTGTGCACTACTTAACTTAGTACATTTTTGCGTGTGATATTTGTTTTCTCCCTTCAAATATTAATTGTAATTAGTAATGACTACTTCAACCTAAACATTTTGAATATAATTAAAGCAATCGTAATTTCAAGTTATATTTAAGGCATTGCATTGTCGTCTGTATGTTCTTCAAAATCCTTAATAAAAACATGTGTTTACCTTTACTATGGTTCCTCTTTTTCTTTAACTAAATTATTCTAACAATTATTTTAAAGAATTTAATACAAAATCATTAAATTAGTACGTACATATTAAAGTACGAAAACACGACAAAAAGTAATACTCACTTAATGATTTCAAAGTAGCTAATAGAATGAAATAAAAAAACCTTAGTCTTAACAAATATTTTGAGACCAATTAACAATTTAGTCGAGTAACCTAAAAGGCTTGCGCGTTTTTGCCTACCCAAAAGTCATTGAGTATCCTAATTGTACACCATGTAAAGTTTCCCAAGATTAAATATAACATGCCTCTCAATATTACTACTTCTAATCATAGAGATATTTACTAGAGGGTGGATCTTAATACATTGAGAAGCTTATAACATCTTTTTGGGGCTCAAAGGGGATCTGTGTAACCTCATTGCAACCTCCTGTGCCAACCAATTGTCGCCTGCTTTTCACGCACTGTTTGTGTTCTTTTTTTGTATTTTAAACGTTTTTAATTGTATAAGTCACAGTAATTCTACTGTTTATTTGATTATATTAAAAATCAAGAATGTTTATATATATAATATATATATATATATATATATATATATATATATACATATATAATAAACACACACATAAAGATAAACAACTTTGCAAAAATCACTCAGGAGGTCTTAAAACACCTGAAAGGAATAATTCAAGTATAATCTTGGTTTCAGATTTTTTTCGCTAACACAATGTTTCCTTATGTGCCTTCGGTGTAGGGCTAATGTTACAATGTGTCAAGGGGATAATAAGAAAAGCGTTAAAGGAAAATTAATTTACCAAGTCTCCAAAATTATATCTATCATTTGGAATATTATTTTTTTTATAAGCGCGATTTTTAACATAGTTCGCTTACAAAACGCTTTAATAAAAATAAACATTTTCCTCAACATTAAAAACTACTTTACAGAATCAGCATTCAAAGATTATAATTATATTAATTTCATTTGATTTGATTATGGACGTTCTGATTACTGTTTCCCATAGAATTAAGTTTTCTACCGTTATTCTTAGTTTTGGAATAGTAAGGAATATATAACTAAGGAAACTAAAAGTAATTAAGAGAAATGTAAATCCTCTCGTAACTCACTACAAACAATATTGTAGAAGCAATTCTTTTTAATGTCTACACTGGTGCGCTTTCGTCTTTAATCTATTAAAAATGCGTTCTTAAATCGCTCGAAAGAATATGTTAGTAATTTCTTCAGCTACTGACCAGCTAAATACGTATTTCCACTATATTTACTGATGCGCATTTGTCTTTTATCAATTCGAAGCATTCTTGGTAAAAGAACATTGTAAAACCAATTCTTCAGCTATGTTCACTTTGATGCGCTTTCGTCTTTAATCCATTCAAATGCGTTTTTAGCACTCTCAAAAGAATATTGTAAAAACAATTCTTTAGCTGTGTTTTTTAACATGTTTAGAACAAAATTGTAAAAACAATCTTTACGGTATGTTTACGCTTATGCGTGTTATCCTCAAATGTCATTTATTCGTTTTAGCGCACTTAAAAAAATGTTTGTGCGCTTTCGTCATTGACTAAGTTTTAACTAATTGAAACAATTCTTACGCTTGTCGGTTTATAAGCGAATGAGGTCGTGGGCATCGTGGGCAAGCGGAAGATCAAATCTGAGCCCAAAAATATGTGTGTATATATATATATATATATAATATATATATATATATATATATATAATAGTTATTTTTAGATAAATTTATTAATTCCTAACGCGCTTTGTTATTCAGTGTTCATTAATTTAAGATTAGATTTTACATGCTCCATCTACGCTTTTGTCTGTAACAGGCGTTTTAACGTTTTTAGAAGCGAAATGTTTTACTTACTAAATTTAACTTTTTCTTATTTACTTCTTATTATTTTTCTTATTACTTTCAGCTTTATTATTTATATTGACTCATCATATCTTACTTTACTTACGCTGATTTAATACCAGACAGTTTTAAAGTCAAGAAATTACGTTCATTGTTCCTATTTTGTTCAACATTTTTATTTTTAGATCGTTTTGGGAAGCGAGCTAGTTATTATTCATCTGGAAAGTTTAATATACATACTTGGTTTACTGGAACGTCAAAACACTAAACAATCTTTTAATTTCAACTAAATATACGCTTTCTTGACAACTGCATACTTAATACGAATATAATTATTCTTATCATTTTATTTTTAACTAAATACCAATACAAAAAAAATTACCGCTAAATAGGAAAAAAATAAATACAAAAAATGAATTAATAGGATTGTCCAAATAATTAAATAATCGCACATTCAATGAATGCATATATTAGAATTAATTAAGAAAATGTATAAACACTTAGTATATTGCGTTTTGCTTTAAGATTAAAGATGTAGTGAAATCTTTTACTTTCGCTTTTACTGGAAATATCTAATATTTTTATTCCAGTAAGGTACAATTCCTCTTCAAGCTAATCAAATATTGTGCTACCTTATTTTATTATACCAGTGAAGTGTGATTTCTCTGAAAGCTGCCCAAATATTTAGTAATTTTATATGATTTTATATTCCTAGCTAGGTGTTCCTTTGTAAAACTTCTCGAAAAAAGTTCTTTGTTTTACCGACACAAAGGTGGCGTTGTTTGGCGTGATTATAAAGTGCTTCTAACTTTTTTACCTCAAATGAAGAAAAACAGTCTGTCTATCCAGAGCAGGTAACTTTATATAATAGCGCATTCTCAAACATTTGGATTATAGCACAAATTTTAGTTTAATTTAAATAAGTCGTTCCGACAAGAGTTTAGTCCTAAAACCGGATAAATTTAACATTTTTTTTAAACTTCTTTATGTAAATAATAATAATAATGCCCGTTTAGAGCCTTGCGGCTCATCAGGGATAACCCCTGCGGAACAACCTCGGGTGGTAGTAGCAACCGTTACGCTCAAAGTGTATTCTAAAGTTGGCTATAATTTATCGAAACAATAATCTTCTATAAACTGAGAGCGTAACCTGGGATGCGAACCCCAGACCTCCGTGGTGTCAAAGGTCAGTGTAAAGACTAACGCTCTAATGACCTCTTTATTTAAATAGTATACATAAATTTCTATGATTAGTTCATAAATCATACATATACCTTGCTCATGATGGCCCAGAAGCCTGAGGTGAGCAGGGGTGACTATTGAACTTAATATTAAACTTAATTGTAAATTTACTTGTTACTAGTGTTTTTTTAAATAAAATTATCTACTACTTAAGTTGAATTTATTTAGTTATGACATGCTTTAAGTTTAACAAATCTTAAAATGTTAATTTATGAAAGATCATCAAAATTTTCACTGATTTTGCAAACGTTCATAACATTAGATGCATCAATCGAATTTTAATAAATTAACAATCTTCATTTTAGAGTTTTGATAAAGCTACAAAAATATCCTCTCTAAGTTTGCTCAAAACGGAAAAGGAACGAACTATAGAGAAAAAAAATTTGTTCGAATTTGGAGTGTGTGTAATTAATTATATGAAATTCCCCACTCTGCATAGACCAAGAATCTTTAATATAGACGATGAAGCGATAAGGAAAATTTAATTACCCTATGAACGTTTAATAAGATATAGAAATAAGAGCTACCTTACCTTCCCTAGCAAGGTTATACCAAAAAGCGCCAAACACAGGTTTTGTATCAAGGATAAGAGTTCAACAAATATGAACTAATAAAACATTTAAATGATCAACTTTTATTGTTTGAACAAAAATATTAAGACACGAGGTGTTAAAAAACAATGTAAAGTATAATATTTTGTATTATTTGTTTATAACCTACAAAAGGAAACCACTTATCGGATGGTAAGTTTCCCTCTGAATTTGAGACATGCGCAGATAATGAAATTATTGCAATTTAGGCATGCGCAGTTCGTACTATTTTATTAAAGATCCTTGGCATAAGCAGACTATGTTTTTCTTTGTCAATTGTTGTATATTTTAGAAATATTTTATTTGAAATAGTGGAGTAAACGTTTTTCAGGCACTTGGATCAAAATATTATGCAACCTTACTTTTAATACAAGTGAGGTTTAATAATTTAATCTTATTAAATTCTCTTAGCAAACCAAACCTGTATACAGCGCAGCGCCATCTATCATGTATTATTAACGGAGTAAACACACATAATTATAAATGAATTTTTATAAAAACGTAAAATAATTAAATTATCTCGACTTCAATCACAAATTATTATAAACACAATCACATTTTCATTTATTCAATACTACCAACGCAACAACTATCGCTTTGATTCGCGAATAAGCTGCTTAATCAATAAGCTACTTCCATTACAAGATTTTCTTATATCTGTGTTTTAAAAAAAGTTTCAAAAATCGGGTACGAGGTACTTCAACATTTTTTCTCAGCAAATCAGATTTGCTACACTCATCCGTACTAGTTCAGACTAGCTTTGCTCGTCCTCAGAAAATATAAATCACTAGATTTATACTTCAACACGTTTTTGACCTCTCTTCGTTCGTCCTCAGACAGTAAGGATATTAGTTCTATTTTCACAACTCACCCATCCAAGCACTGACCTAGCTCGATTTTGTTTACCATTATTAATCCTAAAAAAACCGTTGATATTGAATTAACCGCTGTATAGAAATAAAACGTACTGTACTCATTTATTACATAAAGGAATACACTTGCACTAAATTTTAACTTGATTGAATTATTTTTCGATTTTTAACAATTTCTTAAAAACGTTTACAAGTCATTCGATAAAAAATAATCTAATGCTAATGATGAAAATTCGTTAGTCTCATATTAATTTCAAATTGGTCAAAACGTTTTTCCGCGATTTATGAAAAAAAATATTAAAAATATATTTAATAAAAAAATATTTTTTCGATAGCACAACTATACTTATTAGTTAGGTATTTTAGGTAGGTATACTCTAACATATATATACACTGAGAGCTATGATAATAACAGACAAACACACTCTGATACTAACAAAAAATGGTAAAAACCACTAAGCAGGTCTTAAAAACACCTGAAACGGATAATTCAGGTAAAAATGCAGGTTCGACCTGAATCTCTCTATCTAAAGTATAAAAGAAATGAGGAAAAGTGACCAATGGCATTGAAATATGTATATGCAAAATGTATATGTAAAATGTATATGTAAAATTTGTGTTTATTACCATTATATGTCATATAATAAATCATCATATATAAAAGTTGTGCTACTCTCTTTCTCCAGAAGAACTTTATATTATCTATGGTTATATAGAATATGTCTGATTATTACGTCTGCCACATTAAAACATGTTAACAGGTAAAAACGTGCAATTTTTAAGTTTTAGTGCGCTCTGGGGTGTAAATTGAAGATTTCTGTTGTTTTTTGTACGTTCTGGGGTGTATATTAAAGATTTCTGTTGTATTTTTGTGCGCTCTGGGGTGTAAATTGAAGATTTCTGTTGTTTTTTTTTTGCACTCTGGGGTGTAAATTAAAGATTTCTGTTGTTTTTTTGTGCGCTCTGGGGTGTAAATTAAAAATTCTGCTGTTCTTTTGGTACTATTTGAATATTTATATCTCTCTATTAAACTAATTTTGATGGTTAAAACATTGATTTGTCACAAATGTAATAAACGTAAAGTCCTTTATCTTTTTTTATAAACCCGATACGAACAGCACTTATAAATCAAAAACTGATTTTTGGGCAATTTTTCGGACTTGGAAAGGGCATAGGGGCTAAAAAATCTCCGATCTAAAATGGCAGACAACCTAATCCTTTATCAGGGAGCCAAAATAATTTAATCTAGATGGTTAAACCTCTGTGGCTCGACGATCACAAAATTTACAACGGGCTCTTGAACTTATATATGAGATACCAAGATATAAAGGACAGAGCTCAATCTATAGACAATAAATACACTTTTGCCAATCATATTACCTTTTGCTTTGTCACGGGAGACTTGATGTACTATACAACTACTTTATTTATGCTATTTCTAATAGAAAAGTTGATGTGCGCATGATTAATAGAGCACGAACTTGTGATTTAGCTTTATCAAGAAACTCTATGCATATACGGATCCAACCCAGATCAATTCATCCTTTTCATTATCGAAACTAATATAAAATGCTATTTTAATTTTGCACGCTAGATACGTCTTAAATGGTTGCTTCTAATAATGGTTATAGCAGAGGGATGTCTGCCGTGCTTGGCTGAATATACTCATAAACAAAGCCACCCGATTCATAACGCAAATAATAATTTAATCTAGGTGTGCTCAAAGTGTGGTCCTCAGACCTTAAGTGTTTCGTGAAAAGATTTTAAAGGATCTGCGAGCTAATAATAAAATATTACAGCAAAATCTGTGAAGAGGTTATTAACTTAAGAGTCACCGTGCTTTCTGTAAGTACGATATGTTTTAGATATTATCCACAAATCAATAAAATTACTAATCAACTTATAATTGGTAAACGGAAATATTGATCATCCAATTTTTCTGGTGTATGTAACAAGGCGTTATAAGTACGGCTGAATTTCGGTATAATAATCGAAATTCTGTTGTATTTACTAATACAGAGCGTTCGCCTTCATCTAGGTTGAAATATCGAAGATTACAAAAGAAATTGTTTTTAGATAAATTATTGCATTTTTTTGTGAAAACTTTATACGAATTATGACTTCTTACTTTCAATAATTATAATCTTGACAAAATATAATTGTGCGAGAGACACCTAAGAAATAAAACAAACAAAATTCAATGCTACATCTGGGAACTGTTCCATCATTCGACATTCGTCATCATTGATGGCTCGACATAATGTCATGTCCCACTCTGTTTCGTTACGACTAACTCATCAGGGCACCGACAGAGGCTGAGCTCACCCTGCCCTTGACTCAAAACTCCGAAGACCATAAAGCGAAATATATTGTGTTAGCAATTCATGTTTTACAAAACTCGGTAGTATCAAATTATAATTATAATCTTACTTATTAAATTTGCTAGCGTTATTTTATCATTTAAAGCTGAGGATAACCGGAGTCCATATTGCGTTCGCTTGATGGTTTAAATCGTCAAGATTAACTCATAAAAGATATACTAATTTCTTATGCTTTCTCCTGATGTAAGATTTCGAGCTGCTTCTCATACCGCTTTCAAAACGTTAAATACAGGAAGTTCATCTTTGAGTGTATGTGATATATTGGGGGCATTACAACAAAGATAGGGGGCTCTGCGAAGTACTATTTATTTGAAATGGTGGTCTGTGATGTTTGCGTAATTTGCCTGATTTAATATCTATTAATTTTTATTACTTAAGGGTATGCCAAGGATTTTGAATAAAGGCCATGACATGCTATGTCAATTTGCCATATAACAAAGTAATCCCATTGAGGATAAAAAAGATATAGAAGAATCCATCACAAAATATAAACCAAAAACAAACATCACATGCTTGGAACAAACTGCGCGTGCTTTTAATAAATACATTAACTGCCCAGGTTTAAATTAAGGGGTAACTTGCCTTCCGACGAGTTGTTTCCTATTTTAGGTTATAAACAAAGAGTGAAATGTAATATACTTTAATAATTTTTAACGTAAGTTAATATTTTTAATTAAAATAATAAAGGTTTGTTATTTAAATGTTTTATTTGCCCTGAAGTGTTAATACACATTAAACTCACACATAACATAACCTGCGTTTCACGCTTTTTTCTATAACCTAGCTAGGGAAGGTAAGTTTTCTATTATTTTTTTATCTAATAAGACGATCATGGGGTCAGTAAAGTTCCCTTATCGCTTGTACTTAAGCGATACCCCTTACCTTTTTATTTAAGATCCTTTGTCACTAAAAGAAAAATCCGCCACACAAAATGTGAACTTTTTTTCGATTGTAATAGGTATTAATGTTTTACATTGACCTTGATAATCAACTCGGTTATTGTTTTCCCCTAGATTTACTTATATTATGACTTCGTGACTCCACACAGCTCTATTTTTATCGCCCAAAATTTCTATTCAATTCCCTACAACTAAGGCAAACATTTTTAACAGACTCTAACCATATTATGTATACGCCATATTAAAATCTGCAGAGTGCGTTTGGCATCGTTGAGATCGAGTGGCATCGGCACATTTTTAGTGAATTTTTCAAAAAGACTGGGGATTTTTTTAGAAAGGAGGACTCACAGATTAAGAATGTATAAAATTGTTGAATATATAAATATATAATAATATATATATATATATATATATATAATATATATATATATATATATATATATATATATATATATATATATATATATATATATATATATATATATATATATATATATATATATATATATATATATATATATATATATATATATATATAATATATATATACAAAATAAAACTCCCTTCCCGAAAGGATGGTACTACAGCTAATTTCCAACAAAAAACTTCATATTAACTATAGTCCGATTTCAACCGTTCTCCCACAAGGTCAAATTTTATGATTTTAAAAAACGCGTTGACTTAACTTCAAAATGACCAATTGTGGCTAAACTATAACTGCTAGCTTCAAAATATTGGTTTCGTTGGAAAGCTGAGAAAATTTGCTATAAGACCACTCACTTGTATTTTCAAAAACAATTTAACATAACAGCCAAAAATTTGCATGAAAATCAAAAATTAGTAAAATTTTATGATTTTCCAAAAATTTTGAAGTTACTTTGATGAGAAACTAGCAAACTTGAGAACCTCTTGGTTTCAGGAAAACTACCTTGTTTACTTCTCTTTAAGTCAATACCCATATCATTATACGTTGATACGGTGATTTTTTCAGAAAAAGCAAAAATAGGCACAAAAAACACGCTAAAAATGACTCTTACAGAAGTGATTTCTGTATAATAGTCCAAGAGCCAGACGCAAAAAACGTGACCGTCTAGCCCCAAAGGTTTAACCCACTAGATCGACTTATTCTGGCTCCCTGATAATGAATCAGGTGGTCTGCCGTTCAGATAAGGAAATTTAGCCCCGGGGCCCTTTAAAATCCGAAAAATGACCCCAAATTCTGTTTTCGCCCAATAACGGTGTTTCTATTGATTTATCTAAGACTTAAAGGGTTGTTTTTTAAAGTTTATTAAATTTGTGATAAATCCATTTTTTAACTATCAAAATCGGTCCAGTAAAACCGGAGATACAAATGTTGAAAGATCACCGAAAAAACATGTAAAAAGCATACATTTTTGTCCAAAAACATAAAATGTCATGTTTTTCCATATTAACATTAAGAATTCAAGAGACTTAAAAATCATGCATATTCTTTAAACTGCAGGTAATTAGAATTGTTCTAGAGAAAGAAGTTAGCACAGCTCTAATATGTGATGACTTACTGACCGACATATAATGCTGAAAAAAGTGTATTTTTCTAAAATTCAAGTTTTAACCTATCTTTCAGCATTATATGTCGGTCAGTAAGTCATCACATATTAGAGCTGTGCTGACTTCTTTCTCTAGAACAACTCTAATTACCTGCAGTTTAACAGAATATGCATGATTTTTAAGTCTCTTGAATTCTTAAACATGTTAATATGGAAAAACATGACATTTTATGTTTTTGGACAAAAATGTATGCTTTTGTTTTTTCGGTGATCTTTCAACATTTGTATCTCCGGTTTTACTGGACCGATTTTGATAGTTAAAAAATGGATTTATCACAAATTTAATAAACTTTAAAAAACAACCCTTTAAGTCTTTAGATAAAATCAATAGAAACACCGTTATTGGGCGAAAACAGAATTTGGGGTCATTTTTCGGATTTTAAAGGTCCCGGGGCTAAATTTCCCTTATCTGAAACGGCAGACCACCTGATTCATTATCAGGGAGCCAGAATAAGTCGATCTAGTGGGTTAAACCTTTGGGGCTAGACGGTCACGTTTTTTGCGTCTGGCTCTTGGACTATTATACAGAAATCACTTCTGTAAGAGTCATTTTTAGCGTTTTTTTGCCTATTTTTGCTTTTTCTGAAAAAATCACCGTATCAACATATAATGATATGGGTATTGACTTAAAGAGAAGTAAACAAGGTAGTTTTCCTGAAACCAAGAGGTTCTCAAGTTTGCTAGTTTCTCATCAAAGTAACTTCAAAATTTTTGGAAAATCATAAATTTTACTAATTTTTGATTTCATGCAAATTTTTGGCTGTTATGTTAAATTGTTTTTGAAAATACAAGTGAGTGGTCTTATAGCAAATTTTCTCAGCTTTCCAACGAAACCAATATTTGAAGCTAGCAGTTATAGTTTAGCCACAATTGGTCATTTTATGAAGTTAAGTCAACGCGTTTTTTTTAAATCATAAAATTTGACCTTGTGGGAGAACGGTTGAAATCGGACTATAGTTAATATGAAGTTTTTTTTGGAAATTAGCTGTAGTACCACCTCCTTTCGGGAAGGGAGTTTTATTTTGTACACCCTATATATATAATATATATATAATATATATATATATAATATATATATATATATATATATAATATATATATATATACAAAAAATGCCTTATTCTTAGTTGACAACATAAATGATTCATTACCTTTCCCTAAAATTAAGGTACTTATTATGCTGCTGTACTTTAGCTGATATATTTAGGGAAAACAGTAACCTTAAATTTTTTAAATGAAAATGAAATTAAAAAAAATTCTTAAGCCATAAATAAGGCATTTTGGCAAATTAATTTCGTATTATTTTTTATATACCAAGTATTTTATTTTAATACGGACAGTGTATCCGCGCATTTGGTCATCATTGATTGGATGATCGCTAGAGATGAAATCTATCGGATGGTGGTAGGGATTTTTTACTCTCTGAGGAAGAGCGAATCGATTCCAATTAAATTAGTGCAATTAAATTACTGCTGTATAAATTACGTGATTTTTATATTTTGAGAACAACGGAAAGAGACCAAAATGTTAAGCGCAGCAAATTTGATTAGGAAAGGAAAAGTTCCGAGGTGCCTCATACCCGCTTTTTACCTTTAATATTAAAGGTAAAATATATTGAAGGTAAATATATGTGGAAAATTTTCTAGAAATAGACCACGGAGATGTATTTTTTATTTTCGTGTTGTTTGAAAAATAAGATAAACAAAGTTAGTTGCAAATTTGGCAGTTTGGTTTTGTATTGCTTTGGTATTGTTGTGACGCTATTATTGTGCATATAATCTAATACCGTACATGAATAGGTGATAAATATAAAACCACTAGAATAGCGTTATGAGAGCGACCACAGGCTTGAAACTAACCCAAGGTTCACTACTGACATTTTTGGTCAGATTTATCAATACCTTAAAACGAAAATATTTCTCCACATAGATCAAATTCTTTCTATTACAAATTTTTGCATCGTTAGTAAATGTGTTTATGTTAGAGAAAATTCGATAATATGTTAGGTTAGCTGAATGTAGATTAATTTATATTATTTAACATATTAATTTACATTAATAAGAATAATTAAATTACTATAATAATATGATAATAATAGAACTTTTCTGTTACCGACAAAATAAATACTTGTAATATAAATGACTATATAATTTTAAATGTTTAAATAAACAAATGTATTATAATGAATAGTGATTAACACTAAAAAAATACTTTTATCAAAGTAAATAAATTAATAGACAAAATAAAAAATGAATAAACAATATGAAACAATAAAATAAAAAACAAAACTTTTACATTGATAAGTAATAGATACAAATATAGATCTATATAGAAGAGATTTAAAGATAAAAATAAAGTCACACAAAATAAATAAATTACAAATGATGAATTCATTCTTTTAAATAAATACACGTATGTATTGAAGAAATACGTTTATAGTTACATAATATGTATGAACCATCACAAATACATCATTTTATTTATTAAATTATGATGAAAAATACAAAAGTCGTCCACAAACTGCATAGGCAACCCTCTTTGAAACTCCTGCAAAACTACCTTTACAATATAACCTATTCAAAACACCATCAAAAATATCTTTTGACAATATTAAAAAAATAATAATATAAAAATAAAATACCCCAAACCCAAAAATATAAAACTATCCTTAACCAAAAAAACCCTTACACTCCGAAAAAATAATCAAAATTTATACCACAAAAATAACAAATAAATAAAATAAAAATAAAGAGGCACAAATTACCCTAAATCAATAAATAAAATATGGCTTCGGTTTACGCAAAATAAATATTGTATACTTTTGCCAATAAATAACTGTTTAAAAAAATGTTGAAAAATAAAAAAACTCAAAAAATAAATAAATAAATTTAAATAAACTAAAATAAAATTTACTTAATAACTATGTTACTTAAAATTTACTGAAAACAATACTTATTTAATAACAAGAACTGCAAAGTTATTTTCTGTACAAATTGTTTATATAAATGCTAGGATAAATAAAAAAGAAACATATATTTCTGATAATAAAATTGATGATAAAAGATATTTTAGCAGTGGGAAAATAGGCTGTTATAATGGTCTTCATAAAAAAAAAATGTGATAAAACATAGCCACAAAACGATGCAAAAGTATTTGTTTATATTAGGTGCAATAGTAGATCCCTTGGGAAAAAAATGATTGAATACTCCCACTATGAAAAATATCTATTTATCTTCCTGTGTCTCAATACTGCGAGAACCTGTTCTATTATAATATTGCTGATCAAGGAATTTTAACATTCCAAAATACCTTTCAACTGTGAACCAGTATAACACACACACACCCAAACACACATGTATTAGCCTGCTTTGTAGCGGCTACATTCACTTTCTACTAACTAATCTTACGTCTTAACCGAAAAAAAGAATCCCTATTAAACCCAAACTAATATAAGATGGTGAAATATCTTTCATATTTTACATTTCGAAATATATACCGTAGGTTAGGAAAAGTATTGTTTCCACTGAATATCCAAAACCGAAATTTCACCTAAATTATCCATTTCAGGCGCTTTGAACACCCCCTGAGTGATTTTTTTGAAGTTTTCTATCTATATGTCTACATGCTAGATAATTGAAACTTAAAATTATATATATATATATATATATATATATATATATATATATATATATATATATATATATATGATTATATATATAATTATATATAATATTATATATATATATAATATATAATATATATATTATATTATATATATAATTAATATATTATTATAATAATATATATTATATATATATATATATATATTATATATATATGATATCAAAGAATAACTGTAATGATATTAAATTTTTAAATGCTATTTAACACTGTATTATATGAATTATTAATGTCTTAAGTATGAGTTACTATTGAGATTTCAGTAGTCTTCTCCTAAAAGTATTGTCATGAGATTATTGTTTTTATGGTTCATTGTCTGGAGATTTATTCATTTTTAGGCTTTTTTTAAAAACATCAAGCTTTAAAGGGTAAGCTCTCATCTGAGTCGGGTATTGCTGACTTAATAGGAATTAAAAGGTTAAGCTTACCTCAAGTAGGTCGAGGATAATGCTGATTTAATTCAGAATATGTAAGCTACCTCATCAGAGTCGAGGATAATGCGGACTTATCAGCAATAAGGGTAAAATCATCAATCAGAGTCGAGGGATAATGCTGACTTTAATCAGAAATAAGTAGCTACCTCGCAATCAGAGTCGAGGGTTTGCTGACTTATCAGATAAGGGTAAGCTACTCAATCAGAGTGAGGATATTATGTGACTTAATTCAATAAGGTTAGCACCTCACAGGTCGAGATATGCTGATTAACAGAAAAGGGTAAATTATCAATCAGAGTCGAGGATAATGCTAGACTTTAATCAGAATAGGGTGAAGCTCCTCAATCAGAGTCGAGGTATGTTGACTAAATCGAAATAAGGGTAAAGCTACCTGCATAGAGCGAGGGTAATGCTGACTAAATAGAAGTAAGGGTAAAGCTACCTCAATCAGAGTCGAGGATAATGCTGACTTAATCAGAATAAGGTAAAGTTCCTCCAATCAGAGTCGAGGATAAATGCTGACTTAATCAGAAATTAAGGGTAAGCTACCTTCAATCAGAGTCTGAGGATATTGCTGACTTTATCAAATAAGGGTAAAGCTACCTCATCGAGTCGAGATATGCTGATTAATTCAGAAAGTGTTAAAGCTACTCAATCAGAGTCGAGGATTATGCCTGATTAAATCAGAATCAGGTAAAGCTACCTCATCAGAGTCGGGGATAATGCTGATTAACTCAGAATAGGGTAAAGCTACCTCAATCAGAGTCGAGGATAATGTGACTTATCAGAATAAGGTAAAGCTACCTCATAGAGTCGAGGATATGCTGACTTTATCCAGGATAGGTAAAGCGTACTCAATCAGAGTCAGGTGGGACTAAATCAGAATAAGGGTTAAAGCTACCTCAATCAGATTCGAGGTATGCTACTTATTCAGAATAAGGGGTAAGCTACTCAATTCGAGTGCGAGGATAATGCTGATAAATCAGAATAAGGGTAAAGGCTTCCTCAATCATTAGTCGAGGATAAATGCTGACTTAATCAGAATACATGTAAGCTACCTCATCGAGTCGAGGATAATGCTGATTACATCAGATAAGGTAGTTACCTCAATCAGAGTCGAGGATATGCTGATTAATCAGAATAGCGGTAAAGCTACCATCAATCAGAGTCGAGGATTTATTGACTGCTTAATCGAATAAGGGTAAGGCTACCTCAATCAGAGGTCGAGGATTATGCTGACTTAATCAGAATAAGGGTAAGATCTCAATCAGAGTCGGGATTATTGTGATTAACAGAATTAAGGTATAGTACTCAATCAGAGTCGAGGTAATGCTTGATTCTCAGAATAAGGTAAAGGCTCCTCAATCAGAATCGGGATTAATGTGACTAAATTGAATAAGGTAAAGCTACCTCAATTCGAGTCGAGGATATGTGATTAATCAGAATAAGGGTAAAGCTACCTCAATCAGAAGGTCCGAGGATATGCTGATAATCAGAATAAGGGTAAGCTTCTCAATCAGGTTCGAGGATAATGTGTGACTTAATCAGAATAAGGGTAAAGCTACTCAATCAGAGTTGGGATATGTGACTTATAGATAGGGTTAAAGCTACTCAATCAGAGTCGAGGTAATGCTGATTAATTCAGAATAAGGTAAAGTATCAATCAGGTCGAGGTATGTGAATATCAGAATAAGGGTTAAAGTACTCAACAGCGTCGAGGAATAATGCTGATTAATTCAGAATAAGGTAAAGCTACCTCAATCAGAGTCGAGGATAATGCTGACTTTATCAGAATAAGGGTAAAGCTACCTATCAGAGTCGATGATATTGTGACTAAATAGATAGGGTAAAGCTCTCATCAGGGTCGAGGATTAATTGATGATTAATCAGATGGGTAAGCTACCTCAATCAGAGTCGAGGATAATGTGACTTATCGTAGGGTAAAGCTACTCATCAGGTCGAGGTAGCTGGCTTAATCAGAATAGTAGCTACTCAATCAGAGTCGAGGTAATGCTGACCTAATCAGATAAGGTAAATACTCAATCAGGGTTCGAGGATTATGTGACTTAATCAGAATAAGGTAAAGCTACCTCAATCAGAGTCGAGGATAATGCTGACTTAATCAGAATAAGGGTAAGTACCTAATCAGGAGTTGGGTTATGCTGGACTTAATCAGATATAGGGTAGCCCTCAATCAGAGTCGGGAATATAGGGTAAAGCTACCTCAATCAAGTCGAGGATATGCTGACTAAATCAGAATAAGGTTAAAGCTACCTCAATCAGAGTCCAGGCAAAGGCTACCTTAATCAGAATAAGGGTAAAGCTTCCTTAAGGACTTGGTGAATTGTATGTCTAACAAATGATTTCCAGAAGTAATATCTATTTTTTTAACAGGGACGAAGAATAAAATAGAATATTAAATAAATTTATATTACATTATAATATATAATATATAAAAGTCCAGCTATTTTTGGATTTCTATTCTTCCTGCAGTAAAATTAATTCTATATAATCCCAGATTATTACTTGAATTTTACATAAATAATGTCAACCAATAAAATTTAATTTTCATTTATAATAGTAATAATGATAATACTTTATTGATAAGTTAAATCATTTAAAGAATCTATTAGAGTTTGACAATAGCATATTTCAGTACAATAAATTTTCAATTTCAATTCTATTACCAATGTAACTTTATTATTATAATTATAATACTAAAAGGAAATCCCTTAATTGTTAAAGTTTCCAAGGAACTTATGTCGTGGATTAAAAATTATCTTTCCTGAATTCCTTTTTTCTTAATGTAATGTTTTTCTATTTTAATTTTATTTTTGTTGTTATGCTTTTTATTTTATTGCATTTTGTTCGCCTTTCAGATTGCCTTGTAATTTTTTGTTATTGGAATTGTGTCGTTATGTAAATAATAAATATTGACATTATTTTAAGAACAGAAATATCTCAATTGAAAGGCGTAACATTAATTTTTAAAAGATTTTCGTAACACTTTTTCCAACATTTCAGTAATTTTCCGAATAGGTAGCCCATTTTCTTGAAAATTAAATGTTACTGAAATAGCGGATGACCAGAGTATTTGCAATGTTAAAAAGTACCATCACATTGGTGGTGCAGCTACTACTGAGTGGACAGTTATTATTAATGAGAATTTAATTGGAGGTTAGGAAGACCAGCAGAAGTGGAGGAGGATTAATGTTGTATTAGTTGGGGGTTTAATTTAAAAGTATTAATAGTTGCAGACTGCCAATTTGTTTATTGATAAAAGTAGGTAAAATAGGAAAAAGTAGGAAAATAGTACTAATTTATATTTTTTTATTTAAAATAGTAGATCCTTAAGATATGATTTTTTTGACAATCAATCAAAAGTAAGTGATAGAATAGATTAATTAAATTTATTATAAAAAACTAAAGAAAGATCAGAATTATCTTTTCAATGTATCACACGATAAGTAGGATGAAAGTTTTCAATTAGTAAATAATTAAATGTGGTCATAAGAATTTAAGGCAAATGCTTCAGTTTTATGGTCAAGTAAGAAATGCAAATTTTTCTTATCTTTTTAATGCAAGCGGTTGTTACATAGGTACATTTGTTAAACCTTGCAACAGCGTAGGTAAAAACATTCTGTTTTTAACAAATTAGGCAGTAGAATTATTTGAATTAACCAATACAAATTTAAGTATGCGGCTGTAGAATTTAGTGAAGAGATATGGATTTTTTTATTATAATTGTGACAGTTTGGATTTGTACAATAAATATTATGATGTAGTTAACAGGTTTACTGCACTAAATAATAAATTCTGAATAATATAGACCTTATCTAATAACCAAGAACGCTTCAAAAACTAATGAGTTATTTAATTTGTAATAAGCTTAAGCGTAATATTCATTTTAGATTTGAGCTAAGTCGTCACAATTGAATCTCAGGTGATAAGGTAAAACAAAGGTCAGGTCTGAGATAACTTCGCTGAGGTAATTTATGAACTTAACCTTAATTAATACTTAATTACTGTTCATTTTAACGGAAAATTTTAATTAATATAATAAAGTTTGCGATGCTTTTAGATATCATATGAAGATAAACTGACTTTTAAGTCGCGAGTAGTAT
>JACMZG010001893.1:11725403-11874264 GCA_018340805.1 Microvelia longipes
CAAGCGCCAATGCAGTGTGCTGTATAACTAGAAAACTCAATTTATTATGGAGTGTATATGGGTAGGCAAGGTATAGAATACGTACTGATTCTGGCACGGAGCCATCTCGGTAAAAACAGATCTCAGTCAGTAGTCGGTTCGCATCGTTACCCTAGTGTCCAAAAATAAAGTTTTTAAAAAGAATAGACTGCAAATTTAACATCTCGACTTGTACAGATATGGGTAGAGTATTCGTGTACTTTGTCGACCCGCAACTTACAAGCAGTAGAATATGACTTCTTTAAAAAAGCTATGGACGTACAAACCATTGTCCGACCGAAGAAGAGATGGCGACAGATCTGGTAGGTCGGCGGAACCGGAAGAAGTCACGTCACCGATCGCTACTCCCTCCAATATACAGAGATCCGCATCACTAATTTACCATCCCGATTTGCTAAGCTCACAGATCAAAGACTTTTTACAGAGGACAGATAGATGCTCGAGAGAAAGATGGAGGTCTAAGAGTAGAAGCATCGATGAGATAGCAGTGGCTAGAATCGACGATGCAAGAAGTTCGAGAAGCAGAAGTATCAGTAGAAGCAGTTGTCTATCTCCTCCTAAATCTTATTGCAGCCAATCATCATTATCGTCTAGAGAAAATTCTATTTTGGAGGAAGATGTACAAGAGGTCAGTTTTGCTTATCAGTTCATCTTATCATATAAACTAATAAAAGCTAAGACAAGACGACCCAATACCAGATAAGACTAATTAATACATTTTATTATTTACTTAAACGATGATTCAATGCTTTACAGTTTAACTTTTAACTGCATTTAAAAATATTTTACGGAGTGAATTTGCAAGTGCTAAGGTATACTTTGCACCATGATTGTATTGATTCCCCTACTACCAACACAATTACGTATTCAGTTGATTTATTATTTAACTTACCAAATTTAATTATTATAATAGGGCTTTTCTATTTCATAAACAGTCATATAGTGACATACATATTTTCCCGTTTGAACCGCAGACTTGTTCCATAAATCGACGAACTGTTGCTTAATCTGTTTTTATACTAAATCAGAAGTCAGGCACCTGCGGCATTAGAACCGCATGCAACTCTGTTAGGGTTTAGGCTCTTACCAAAAAAGTATTTTGAAACAAACCTGAAATTTAAAGATATGGTACCTTTCAAAGTAATCTTGTTAAACGGTTTGAATTATCAAGTATTATTCAGTAATATTTAATATTTATCATATCATTTATATTAAGTCATCATTTGTTGTGGACATCACAAAATATAACTGACCATTTTCATGACTCTCTACTGCTACTTCAACGTTTTTGTTGTCTATGCTCTTCTACATTTTAAATCAACAATTTGATAATCCAAATTCTCTCAATTTTTAAAGACTCTGAAATCTGATAGTCCAGGTTCTCTACATTTTCAAACTCTCTGGTACTGATGATACATAAAACACCCTGGAATCTAATGATCCATCAAACGCCCTGGAATCTGATGATCCAGGCTCTCTATATTTTCAAACATTCTGAAATCTGATGATCCAGGCTCTCTACATTTCCAAGCACTATGGAATCAGATGATCCAGGCTCTCTATATTTTCAAACAATCCGAAATCTGATTGATGATCCAGGCTCTCTACATTTCCAAGCACTATGGAATCAGATGATCCAGGCTCTCTATATTTTCAAACATTCCGAAATCTGATTGATGATCCAGGCTCTCTACATTTCCAAGCACTATGGAATCAGATGTTTTAGGCTCTCTACATTTTCAAACTCTTTAGAATCTAATGAACCAGGTTCTACAGAATTTTTAAACCCTCATTAACTTTTGGTTTCTGCTCGCTTGAAGTGTAATGCACTTTATTCTTTTGGTCTATGATCTTTTATAAAGATGGATATAAAAATGCAATTTCCAAACCTAATTTCATTATACGATTTTTGAGGTTAGATAAATAGAAGAACATGATATCTTAATAGAAATATGGTTGAAATATGGTTTAATATTGCATATAAACACAGTGAACATAAACTTACAAACGCGACACTTCCGTTAATGACATACTAGTGGGTTAGTAGACGTTTTCCTCACTCTTAACAAATAGAATAGTTAACATTTTAAAATAGATTTAGTTGGCAAAATATAATTCTGAGAGTTCCGCTACTTTGTGCCAGCTCGGATCATTGTGCCAAGATAACATTGTTGGAATGTACATCTTCATAATTTGTATGTTAAAATAAGTATTAACAGAACTAACAAGTGGTTCATGTTACTATTTTTATTTATATTTGTGGAGTTTTCATGCAGATTTAACAAAGCTTCAAGTCACTAACCGTGTTTATGTACACACGAGGCTGTATTAATTTTTACGATTCACATCAATTTTTACATGTTTAATGCACATGGAATTGTAATTTTTTTGCATACTTAAAGAGTATGTTTTTACATAGACGTGCCTGTTTTGTTTGTTTTATATCAACACGGAGCAAAGAGTTTTATCGAAAAATTAAATTTTATTTGTTTTACTTATAGGTAAATAGAGTTGTGTTTAATCCAGCACAAACGTACATGAAGTTGGTTCTTTTTACATAACATATTGTAACATATAACAATTGTAGTTTTAATTTTGTATTTTCATGAGCATGGAAGGGTGTATAATTCTTTTTCTTTCAACATAACATAGAGATAGAGTTGAATTTATCTTTTCACACACTGGGAGTTTTGTATACTCTTTCATAAAACATAGAGATAAACATAGATTTGCTTTTGCATACAAATGGAGTTGTGTTTGCTTCTATACACAAATAGAGTTGATTTCGCTTTTTACGTAGAAATAGAGTTGCATTTCATTTTACATATGATTGGATAGAGTTGTACTTCATTTTACATATGATTGGATAGAGTTGTATTTCATTTTACATATGATTGGATAGAGTTGTATTTCATTTTACATGGATAGAGGTATTTCATTTTACATATGATTGGATAGAGTTGTATTTCATTTTGCACACAATGTGATAGAGCTGCATTATATTTTATTATATTATGTATTTGTATTATTATTATGCTGTATTAAATTTTATTTATTATGAATTATTATGCATTATTATTTGCATTATTTTCCTGCGTTTGTATCTATACACACAAATAGTTGTATTAGCATTCAGTACACAAATAGAGTTGTATTTTATTTTACATACAATTGGATAGAGATGTATTAGCTTTTACATAGTAGTGTTTGTTTATATATACAAAAAAAGATGTTGATTTACATACAAATGAGTTAGTGTTTGCTTTTACAGACTAATGGATGGAACTGTAGTTGCTTAGTAAATATGGACAACTCTATCCATAATAAATATGGATGGAGTTGTTATTACTTCTATGCACGAATAATGTAATAAATATAATTGTAGTTGCTTTTACGTACAAATGAGGTTGCGTTTGGTTTTAGACGCAAATGGATGAAGCTGTATTTACATCTATACACAAATAGAGTTGTATTTTCTTTTATATACAAATGGATAGAGTTGTGTTGATTTTTTAAACAAATAGAGTTATATTTACTTTTTTATAGAAATGAAAGTTTTATTTGCATGAATTATAAGTTTTGCTTGCTTTTAGACACAATTGTGTTTGCTTCTATACACAAAAAAAGTTATATTTTATTTTACATATCCGCAATATACGCACAAATGGAACTAGTTTTGTTCGCTTTTATAAAATGAAATTGGGTGTTGTAGTTTGTATGTATTGTTCTGACGTAGAAGCGGAGTTGTGTTTAATTTTACCCGTCGAGATGTATTTAGTTTTGGAGCTGCCTTTATTTTTACTCATTATACAGAGTTTTATTTTTTTCATAGCTTCTGTATTTGTTTAACTTTTATAATATTGCATATTGCAACTACATGAAACATATGTTATTAGCAATAATGGCAATAATAATAAGATATGGCATTGATACGATTGTTGCAAGAAGCTACCCAGTGGTAGTATACTTGCTGGCATGATCTTCTACTAATAAGGTTGTATTTTATTGTACTCGAGCCCTATAGGATAAGGAACATTCAAATTATGTTGTGTTTACTAAAAAAAATATAAAAAAATATTTAGTACAGAGTTCCTCGAGACATGTCCTACTTCACAGCATCGGTAACGCTTCGCTCGACTTCATAAAAATATTGTTAAAAGAAAATTAACCAAGCTTCTTCCTAAAAACCTACATCTTCAGCTTTAATAAGATTTTATAACATCAGACTCACTTAGTTCGTCCTCAGATCAAATAAATAAATAAGAAGAAATTTCTTTTTAAACTGACTTCAAATATTTGGGTTTATTTAAATGCTTTTAACGTTTTTAAACGCTAAGTATGATATTACATTTTGTAGCCATTGAGAAAAATACTTGTTCACCAATGCTTAAAAATAGCTTTCGGCATAATTGTCAAAGTATTCCAGCCAAATCTTGATTAATTTTGATCCTTAAAAAGAATACTAGCTATATATTTTCATAAAATAGTAATTATTTTAAGCCCTGCGCCAATAAATATATACGTTTCTGCTGATACCTGTATGTTCATTTAAGAGGGGAAACGCTTAAATCCCTAATGCCACTTTCCAACTAATCCCCAGTATGTATGCACACATCATTAAGCGAAGTCCTTGGCACCTAGGCTCCTTAGCACCTACTAACTTGGCTCACCGTTCTACACAGTCCAGTCTTACCGTTGCAACAGAGAAAGACGCCGCTGGCAACCCTTAACTTAGTGTACATAGATCCTTTCTTGAGCCCTTACGCGAAAGACAAATTTTCACAAGAGGTGTTATCCAGAACGGACTCAGCATTCCTATCAACTTATTCATGGGACCACAGACATTGTATATCTGGGCTTCCACTTTCACTGTCTAAAGTTTGATCCAAAGGCTTAATATCTTTCCGATACATAAGGCTTCAGATTATATATAAATATAAATATTAAATATAAATATTCAGACTTTATATAAATACAGGCTTCAGAACTTAGTCTTTACATGAACTGGAAAACGTGGATTCAACTTTTTCTGTTGGAATAGTCTTGAAAAATCCACTTTCGCATTAGTGTAACTTTAGTATAAATTAGTATAACAAAAGTTACACTAATTAGAACGAGAAATACACAAAGAAGAATTAGTTCTTCTTTTTTGATTCACCTTTCTAGCATGAACACAGCAGAAGTAATACGTGTTACAAACATACACACGCAGACACAGAAGTCAAGATGAAAACTACTCGGAGCATCTTAAAACCGTTTAACTAGTGATAATGTTTAGCTGTTACGAACGTTCGAAATCTCGGTAATGAATTTTCAATGTGAACAAAAATCCGTTTCATATAGTACGTTACTATTCTTTGCCAACATTCTATACTTTTCTTGATGAGAAAAGTTAAGATAAGTAAATGTAAACAAAACTTTCCGTGATGGTGTCTTGGGTTCTAAACCCCATTTATATTAACCTCCAATCTATTTGACGTTGATTTTTATTATTTGTTTAAAACGAAAAACAAAATTTTCTAATAAATTGAATAACTCTCATAAATAACCTTCAAAATATTTATATAATATCGATCACATTTATATGAATGAAAATTCTAACCGCCGTTTGAATGATACATTAAACAATAGAGTTTCTTCGAATCGAACAAAAAACATTAAAATTTTTTTTAAAAACTATAAATAAAATCAAAAGGTGGGCCAAAAGTATTCTCCTAATCTTAACTCTTGAAGCATCTAAAATAAATTATTGAAATTGTTGGAGTTAAAGTTATGACAACTTTGGCATGTGACAATTGACAATGCCACATATATCACTCTTTTTTCAAGAGGTTTCAAATCTTGTATTGATTTGTTAACTATTATTATACAAGTTGAGTTTAGCACTGCGTTGTAATTATTCTAAGAGAAATATAGAGCTTTTATGTAGTAAGAAGAGATCTTAATGGTCTTATATTTATTTTATCATATGTTGCAGTCATATTAGATTGGATAGTTCTCATAGCTATACCAAGTCTCGCATCCAATACCCATTGTGTACAATACGACTCTTGTAACGCCCAAGAGCGACCAACTTCGGCCTTTTGGTCGCTACAAGAGTCGTATTGGTCGTCACGCAGCTTCAGGGTTGGGGGCCTCTTTGTGGCCACATGGGTGTTGTCCTATATCAGTTTGTCGTATTACCAGTGGCATACTATTAAATTATAAGCGAATTTCAAATTTATTAGTTCATGAAACATAATTTGTTTACATATTGTTTCATATGTAAATAGATAAATTCAGAGCTAATGCTGATAATAACAATTTAACATAGTATATGGGTTCATCAAACATAGTAGTAAGTTCTTGAGATTTTGTGAATTTTTTTCTGAGTCATTATTGCAATATATACACATTCCATAAACAATAGGTTTCTGGACATTAACGAGGTTAACTTTTTATAGCCAGTTTCATCCCGATGCGAAAAAGCGTTCGAAAGTTATCGAATGCCATATAAACTTCTAGGAACAAAAATCCCGTACATACATACATGTATAAATGGTAAGAATAGAGGATAAAAGAATCACCTAGTATTTAAAAGGAATAACCATTTAAAGGAGCCCTCGAATGATTCCTCTTTAAATAAATACCTTCAACAGCTTCAAAGGAGTAACAATCCCACGAGAAATCTTCTAGATCAGTAATTCTTTACCTTTTTGGCTACTGCTGCCTTACTAAAAGGTCATGGAGCCCAAAGGCAAAGGAGGAAGGGATCCCCCTCGTCTGCTCGAGGGCGGATCCAGTTTTTACTTCTAGAAGGGCTATTATATATTTATCTATGTAATACTATTATTTTATATTTTTCCCCTTTTTTCTTCCATTCTTTTTTCCCATCTTTTTCCCCTTTCTGAGGATTCTTGGAGGGGGGACGATTTTTCTCAAATATATGTTTATCCGAAAGACAATAAGTTTTTTTTGTCTATGATTATGATAATTGTGGATATTCAGTTCTTACTGAATACCTTACTGGATGCATACTTTAAAGTTCATCCAAAATTGTTCTAAACTTTTATTTTTGTAAACTGAATTTAATGTGGGATCTTGGGTCAAATAAAAAAAATATAAGTATCATCATCGATAGATGATAAATTAGTAGTTTCTAAATTATTTGATGGATCTCTGATCCATTTAATTCACATTTAGGGCCCCCAGATCACATGTGTGGCCCCTTAAGAATCACTGTTCTAGATACATCTATATATAGCTCCCTATACCGCCTTGCATCTCTATCATAAAGTCAATAATTTTGCAAACGTCATACCATTTGTTTTTTTTCAGCCTCAACTTGAAAGTAATGGAGATATGCCAGAATGTGATTCCATAACCAAACGAAGGTATGAAAGTCTCAAGAAGCAATTTCAATTAACTAAACAAAAACTTGAGCATGAACATAATACTGAAATGGATAATATACTTTCTCTCAAAAAGCAGCTGGAGAAAAAGGTAAATACAGGTACGTATTTTGGGAGTAAGACGATTCGGTACCTGCTAAAACGACTTAAAATTAAAATTTTAGCACGATTCAACACCCGCTATTATTATCAAAATATAAAATTCTTGAATGATAGAAACGCGTTACAGTTAAAAAATATAGTATCCTTGAACGATTTTAAAAACCGTTGTTGTCATAAAAATATAATGTCCTAGCAACTCTAAAACCGTAATTGTTATAAAAATAAATCCTGTAGTACGAGTGTATGAAACACGTTATTCATAGCAAACGAATAGAAACCTGGGATAGTTCTAAGTGCAATTGCCTTCGATCCTATGTCCTATTGGTTATAGCACCAGAATAGTTAAACATCGTTAGTCGTTGCGCCAAAACATCTAATGAAGGGTGCACTAGAAAACGATCCATTGTTTGTGGTACTGAAACTTTCCATTTGTATTTGTACCAAAACATTGCTTGTGGCGATGAAATATCTTATTGTGTGTGATGTCTAAACGTCCTATTGATTATGGTGAAAATACGTCCTATTCGTCGTCTCCAAACTTGTTGTGCTTGTAGCGAATTTCTACAAATGCGCTACATTGGTTGTGGTATGAAAATTGCTTTTTAGTTCTTAACTGAATTTGCTTGTTTCTGGAGAGCCACAATGTCCAATTTTATGTAGTGCGAAATACTTCAATTAATTCTGGTGTTAGTGCAATTATTTTTTTAGTTTAAAGGGTGCATGCCGGTATCGAATTGTCTTTCTACCCAAATTATTTTAGCTTTACATTTTTATTGTGAATTCTATTACTGCTGAGACTCTGGTATTATCACACTTAAGGATTATAACACCTAACTAGTATTTATATTAGATTCAGGTACAAATTAAGCGTTCCTTTTAAAAGATTTATTAAACAAAAGCATGCGCCTGTGCTGGAAATCTGAAAGAGAGAGGTGTACATGGTTTTCAGAGTTCGGCTATAGATCATTCAATTCACACATCAAGAATTTAAAAAAATATTTTTTATTATAAGATATCAAAACTAATTCTGACCAAAATAAATCATTTCATCATTGAGATTTTAGAAATGAAAGCGGCATTTAATCTAAAACACATGACACAAGTATCCATTAGAGTTTTCTTGTGTTCAGTTCTAAAGTGGATTAAACAATAAATCTTTATGATCCTCGAGCTCAAATACATGTTATTTTAAAATCTGTTGCTATCAAAAATCTCAGTAGTGTATTGGTGCGAGAGAAGGCGTAAGATTGTTCACCATTACGAAATAATTTGGTGAAGAATTGCCTCATTGCCTCTCTATCTCTAATCATAGGGGGATGATGGTATTGAAAAATTGTGACACTTTTTCACACTTACATCACTACTTGTTACTCGATTTTTTCGGTTTTTTTTCCTGCGCATATTTAATCGCAGTTAACAAAAAACTATGATCATCATTCCAGAATTAGCTATGCTCATTATTATTCGAACTCATTAAATGCTCCGTTTATGCAAATTTTTAAAACTTTTTAACTTAATCAACAATAGTTCAGGGGTGTCAGACATCGGAATATTGTTTTATACACCTAGCTGGATTGTTCAAATCAAAAAGACAAACATTTTGTTTCAACTGTTGACTGACTAACAAGGAAGATAAATAATGGGTTGTTTTTGAAATAAATATGCTAGGCCAGATGTGCGTTCCTCTCCAATCTAAATTACTTCAAAGTCCAACATTGAATGAAATCGTATTAATTTATTCTTGTAAACAAGATACACGACTTATAGCTTTGGATACAAATCCAAAACTACTTTGAAATAGTTACGATTGGAGAGGGGTGTACATCTGGCCTAGCATATTTATTTCAAAAACAACCTATTATTTATCTTCCTTGATTGAAGAACTCTCTTCCCAGAAAAACCCTAGTATAAACCTATTATTTCCTTTCAAATAATGAAAAAATTATTACCGAGAACTTAACAACTTTAATACGTTACAAGAAATTTTCTTTTGACTTTGTCTTATTTGCAGTTATACGATGCATATGAATCACTAGATGAACAAAAGCAAATTGTCTGTCAATGGAAGAAGAAGTTTGGGAAACTAACATTGGATTTTTCTGATATGAAATTACAGTTAGAGGATCAGTATTCCCAAAATGCTTTACTAGATAAACGGAGACGCAAGTAAGTTCTATAGACTAAAGCATTATACTACTACTAGTTCTATCTTATGCTGTATAGGATCTTTCTCCAATACATCCATAGTCCATTCGATACCCTGATATAACCTGTGTATGCCCATTTAATATTATAAATTTATGGAGGATCAGCTACCGTCGACACATACTGTCTATATAATAGCAAGTAGCTAATTTTTTAATTGCTTCTTTAACTTGCGATCAGGCCCGAGGCCAGAGAAAGGAAAAATGTCTTCCCTTTCAAAGCAGCTTTTTAGCTAAAGTCCTGTAAAGTTTTGTGAAACATTGCCCCCTCTGGGATAGTTTCTTCCCCTCTGACGAAGTAGTTTGAAGTAGAAGTATTGCAAGAATAGAAGTAGAACTTTTTGTTTTTTATTTGATTTCAGAGAAGAAGCAGACTTTCAGTACCTAACTGAACAACTGAACCAAGAGAAATTGAGATGTGACAAACTATTCAGAGAAAAAGAAATTATTATCCAAGAAAATGGCAATCTACAACAAACAACAACTGTAAGTTTAGTAATAAGCCAGGAGTGAATGAAGTCATTTTCACTTTAGCTTTCTATTCAAGGATGCTTTCTAACCACTTTAGCTTTCTAACCTAACCGGGATTTACAGCTGCTAATTACGCATATGCGGGTTTGGTTCTTGCATGAATATCGGAGTTGGTCCCTAGAGTGTGATATATTTACGTGAGATATTAATGCACAAATACCACATTTTGCCAAATGAAGCTGTTTCTCTTGTTTTCGATAAATCTTCTTACTGGCGCTGCAAGAATCACGCTACCTCTTTTTGAAAAAGAGGTTATTGTTATTTGAGGTTATAATATTTCTTTATCCAAACCTCGTGTTTTGTTTAGGTCGAATTATCTATGCTCGTGAAGTTGTAACAAAATTTACGTAAAAAATTTATTTTAAATTTTGATGACTAGGTTTAGCTTGCTGAAATCGTTTTCATTGATTAACAATAAATTATTCCTTTCTTTTTTTATTTGATAAATTCCTTTGGAAAAAAAATTGCTCATGGGATGGGTGTCATGTACAAAAGACTCAAAGTCGCAGTGCATAAGGTTTTACACCTACCCTCACAATTAATAATAGGTGTCATGGCGGGAGTCGAACCTCGACCATGGACAAAATCCGTTTTAAACGTCCCTGATACGCGTTTTGCAAAACTTTATAAATATATATATATATATATATATATATATATATATATTTATTTATAAATATAGTGGAGTGTGAATATAGTGGGGGCTGTCCTCTTATTTAGGAATGCTCTAAAACTCAGCTTTCAAAAACAATCACTTGAACATATAAGTATAACGTATATGAGTCAATAAATTATGACACAAGAAAGATGAGGGATAAGTCTTGTTTAAGAAATTATGACTCCTGGTTATTTTACCAACTCTAAATGTAAGTCAGGAATTGACGGATATGCTTTTACTCGTGCGCCGAACTTACAGTTATGCTCTTAAGTCAATGTCTAGGGGCTAATCGAACTTAATTTTTGCAGGACTTGAGCATGGAGTTGCAGACAAAATCAATGGAAATCAAATCCCTCAAAGAGGAACTTGAAAACGCCAAGTCAAGTTTTTCTGTCACAACCGTAGATATGGATAATTTGAAAAAAACAAACAAGCAGTTAAAAAATAAATGCCTAGAGTTGGTAAATATTAAATATTTATGAATTATTTTATGTAACAATGATTTCTTTATACGCATGATAAACAGGTTGAAATAGGATGCGATTAAAATGATTATAGAGGTGGTGGAAACTCTAAAGTGACTTAAGTAGCAGAAATGGGTTTATTGGTAATCCCTTTCTAACGGCTTGTCTTTTAATTCATCGTTAACTACCCAGTTGGTGGAATTACAGCGCTTGATGGAATTCATGTTTGTTTTTTGAATCATCGGTGGATTTGAGAGGCGTTACTTGTCGGGACTTTATTTGCTAGGCTTATCCTTGACACATCCCTTACAAACTGACGGGAACTTAAGGACTTCACTGATTTCAATCACATCTCCGTTGCGATGGATCTGTGATGACAACCGTATTGAAACATTCTTACTTACCATTAATAATTTCTAACTCAGATTTCGTTTTTCCTCCTCCCCTTTTATCAATCACTTATGTCCAACCAAACAGTCGATTTTCTGTTGAATTAAATGACAAGCCATTCATAAGTTATATCCTAGCATAGAAAAGTATGTAAGGGCACGCCCACTTCCCAACACCCCCACTTCCCAGGCACGTAGTCTCATATGACGTTTTCGTTTTCTAGATCTCGCAATGTAATGTTAAGTTTCAAACCTTTAGATGACTATTATTAGGTATTAATTAATATTTTAGTATTCTTAGTATATCTTAGTATTCAGTATTAATTAGTAAAATTATTATCTTCCGATTAGCTCAACTAGACCTAATTTCTAACTTTTGTGTTAGAAAATACTAATATAAATCTTTATTTAGTTATTACTTATATTTTTCTCAATTCTATAGGAAGAAGAATTGGAGAATAAACTAAGACAAATAGATGAAATGGAAGAAAGTAAGTATAAAGTGGAACAAAGTATAGAAAGAATTAAAAAGGAGCATAAACAGGAAATAGCTCAGAGGGAAGATCAGACCGAGCAACTTAGATACACTTTCGAGAAGAAAATTAAAGGTACTTATTTGTTTAACTATCGACAGAAAACTTATTGCAGTTAAAGTTAGAGTTCGACACTTGCTCTTTGAAATAACAAGTATTGTATACACCTATCAAGTTATCGGACATCAATCGTAACCAACCAACAATAACCAATCCTAACCTGAAAATAGATGCTAAAGGTGATTAACCATTATGTAAAAGAAGGTTAGGTTTTAGTTAATAGCGATTATGCTTGGTAATTGATGGCTATATGAATTGGTATGTGAGTGTTAATAAGGTAGCCAATGGTGATTTATGATTGTCGCTTAGACATAGTTAGCGACTATAGTTGCCTAATAAACAATAAAAATTTGACGCGAGGGAAAGAAGAGAAGGCCTGTATCAGCTACAGTCGATACTTGCTTAGATATGAATAATGAATGCCACAAGATCTGTCGCCTCTTAACGCCATCATAATTCGACGCGAGGGAAAGAAGAGAAGGCCTGTATCAGCTATAGTCGATACTTGCTTAGATATGAATAATGAATGCCACAAGATCGGTCGTCTCATAACGCCAACATAAGCAAGTAAGGTAACACTCGACCTCTAAACTGATCAAGTTATTAACTCCTATTAGGGTTTTGGACCAGCGTTGCTATCCTGATGAGTTAAGTTATATGTGTGTCAAGTTATATTGTTGTATTTTATTAAGTTATATTTTGGCGCAAGAGGTGCCATCCCTAGAATAACACTAAATTCTTTGACGATGTGGGAATGGACCACAAAAAATGACGCTGATATCAGAGAATATTATTTTAGATTCTTTAGGCATAATTAATAACCATGTATACAATTAATTAATGCAGTTTTAGATATATTGTACAAATTTATTTACTAATGTCTGTTTAACCTTATAATTTATTGTATGTATTTAAATGTTTACTAGTTTAACTTCTTTTTTATGTAATTGTCATGTTTATTATGGTTGATCAGTATGCTATGTTTAAGCAACTCATTGTATATGAGCAGCCCCACTATGTATTTTTTTTGTAAATATATTGTGTTCCTCTCTTTATTGTATCTATGCCGGTATCTTGGTTTTCATGTTTTGTCGATTGACAAACATCATTTAGGGTATTGAAAAATCCCTGCACCATAAAAAATCACACCAAGTATGAAATAACGCAGTATGTAACATGATCTAACATGTAATAATAGTAGACTAGACTAGATAGTGAACCGTATAGCGATTACCATACTTAAGTAACCTGAACTCCTATACTGGCCTACTTTGAGAGGGAGTGGAGAGGGGTATACATAAATTTACTATGCTTCATTTGATTTTGTTTGTTAACAATTTATTTAAAATGCACCCTTTCATAGGTACCAATGTTGCTCCGATGGATGCGTATGATTTTACATAGCAATTTGGTCTTTATCATAATGGAAGGGAGTTAAACATATCAAGGATCTAAAAGCTAAAGGCAATCAAGAATAAAAGTTTAGGGTTGAGGTTTGATTACAGCAGGTTAAAAAACAAAATATATAAATACCTGTCTTCGCCCTGTAGCCGCTGCGCGGCCCGGGGACTTCACAGCAACATTGTTTTTTTTTATTATTTTTTGTATTATTATTTCTTGTTACATGACATTTTACCATGTAACAATAAATACTATCCTATAAGTCCCCCTCAACTTTTGCCATCCGAACAATCTCATTAGCGTCATTTTCATAATGAAAATTCGCTTAAAAATGGATATCGATTTAATGGATTCCAGATTGAAAGGTGGGTTTTGAAAGCAAATCAGACCACTTTTTCGAGACACCTGCTCCTTTTTCGTTCGGTTCATTTAACTCCTTCGGACCATAAAACGGGACATGATGTATGGAGCACGGTTTGGTTGCACCTCATCCATTTAGTGAGAGTATACTAATATACCGTACATCGAATGGCAGCCTTCATATTTTTATCTGATAGTTGTAGCTAAATACCTAATCCCCTCTCCCCGTCAATTAATCTCCAATCGTTTTTAATCACTACATTAATATATGCATTTTATGGTTTAAGCTTTACAGTGTGAATTAGAACAAGAGAACCATGAGAAAACACAAATATTAAAAGAAAAGTTCAAACTAGACCGGCAAATAGAAGACCTGCAGGAAAGCGTTTCTCAATCGCAAAGTTCTGCTGTTTCATTGCTGGATAAAATGAAAAACAAATTAATCAAAACTAAAGCACTTTTAAAAGATGAACGAAACAAAGATCAAACATTTGATAATAACAAAGTACTGTTGAGGAAACTTAAAAATCAGGTAAAGTGGCTAATTACTATGAAATGACATATCTGTTTGGAATCTTTCGGCTCATTAGGATTATTCCCGCGACAATCAGATTGTCTTTTAATTTACTTCGAGCTCACTGGTGGGCAGAATTACGTCACTTAAGGGATTTTATTTCTGTCTTTTAATTCAACGGTGGATTTTAGAGGCGTAACCTCTCGGGACTTAATTTGCTAGGCACCTTCCTAACTCTTCAACTACAAAATAAGCGGGAACTTAGGGAATTCACTTATTTTACCCACCTCTCCTGCTAGGTGGATCTACGGTGACAATAATTTTGAAACCTTGCTACATACCGCGCTACAAGCCCCGCCTTTTACCAGGGCCTTCTTTCCTCCTTTTTTGCAAATCACAGACCCACTTAAGTCTAACCAAACGGTGGATAAATAATAAAAATAAATAAAATTCTCTAGTGAATTAAAAGTTAAGCTAAAGTTTGATTATAATATAATTAAACGCTTTAAGTCTAATGTATAATATCAAATAAACTGAGAATCCAAGCCAAGCATTTTTAATTGTTGTTTTGAAGTAATGATATTTGTCAACTTTAATGTTTTACTCTTTCTCGTAGGTGGTTCCTATGTAGGTAATGGTTAGCACGTGAGGGCCCGCCGCCAGCTAGACAGTGCGGGCATATCCCTGTCGTGGTCTCTATGATTTTCATACCAAGAATGGAAACCATTAAATGTGCCGTCGATCTAAAGGGACGTTAAAGTTGTTTCGAGCCTGCGCGATGCCAGCTACTCGTAAAAAAATCTTAACCGTAAATGAGTCTGGGTTGAGACAAAATTTAGGACTTTTAGTCGTAGCTTTAAAAAATATACGTTTCTGCCTTATGAATTTAAGGGCAGGAAAGCTTAGTCTTGCAGTAGGGCACGTGTTGTTTCTAGTTTGAGCTATATCAACTTATAGAAAAGTCACAGCTCTTCGGGGTATGAGACACAAAATACCTGCACTTAGATTGAATCTATAAGATATTTACAGAGAGATCTGTATAGATATCTGTTCACTGATAGATAGAACACTAAGAATTTAGAAAACATTTAGAAAATTTTAACTAAGAAAGTTAGAAAAAGGGGATCTATCACGTCTCCCTAATTACTATCACTATTACCCTTTCAGATGGATTTTTACAATATGGTTTATTGATATTAATAGAAACTGATATAAAGTTATTGACCATTACCTCATAAAATAATCTTGATTAATAGAAACAATATCCTGAGGCCACCGCTATGCTAAACAATATCCGGGCAAGATGCTTCATAAATTGCTTTGGGTACGTAAGATGCAAGCAGCACGAGCGTAAATTAAGAAAGATTTAACAGGTTTCTAATCTAACTTCTCTAATATATATATATATATATATATAATATATATATATATATATATATATATATATATATAATATATATATATATATATATATATATGCATATATATATATTTATATATATATATATATATATATATATATATATATATATATATATATATATATATATATATATAATTTATATAGTATTTTAGAGCCAAACTTTTTTGGTTAGCTTACGTTCCAACTAAACTTAAGTTTTTCTTGTTTTAAGCTTGACGGAGTTGAACTAGAGAAGTTAACAGCAATAAAATCCAAGCAGAAATACGAGATGGAGTACACAGATTTAGTTAGTAGCATGGCACAGGTAGAAAAAAGCAAAAGTGAAGTGGAGAGGAAACTACAGGATTATATTAAAGAAGTCAATAATCAGCAGAGGATTATAGAAGATAAAGAAGAAGAAATTATTGAGGTAATCTGATAACACTGTTGCAACCTTCGAAAATTTCATAACGTTACTTGCTATAGTTAAAGGTTGACCGAAAAATGTTCCATCGGTAAAAAGGACAAAAAGTAAAAAGGGCTTAATGTTAAAATGCAACTAAGCTTTGACATATCAAAATCGTACTTACTGGACCTTAGACAACAAAATCTTTCATGACTTAATATACTAAACGTATACTTAATTTGCCTTACACAACCAATTCGTTTCATGACGTTACATACTAGACTTGATTATAGAACTAAACAATGATTATAGAATTTGTGTGTCTAGTATACTTACCACGTCGAAGCGTTTTGTTCAACGTGTGTAGTTTAAAAAAACTAAAGGGGCTTAGTTTTTCTTTTGTTTAATTAAGAACGAAGTATTCATTCCTGATTAACAACCATAAAATAGCATTATCAAATTACGGATGCAATAGATTATAAGTGAATAGATTTAACATTATAGATTTTTTATTTTGTACGTGTACCTATTGATGATTCAGGATTGGTACCACATTGCCGTCGATTGCCCTCATTATGATGTCTTCAGATATCATCTAATAGATAATAAGAGATATTGCACACGAGGTGGAGCTAGCCTTCCAAATTTGAAACTCAAGCAATTAATGATGTGACTGTCGGTATGTTTTTTTTTCTAGATAATGAATAAATTTGGAAGCGCAACTCAACAGTTAGCCGACAATCAAGCGGTGATTCAGGATCTAACTGATAAGTTATCTAGCATAGAGAATGACAAGAGCAGCTTATCAGTGCATGTTGTCAGCTTACAAACTAAGTTGGAGAATCAGCAAACGCTTGCATCGTCATCCTACCAACTTCAAAGTGAAAATTATAAGGCTAAAATCAAAGAACTAGAATCTAAAAATGAGTTGGACAAAGCGACCATTTCTAGGAGAGAGGTGAGCTTTTTTAAATCTTGTAAATCTTTAAATTTTCTAAATCTTGGACCCCAGCACAAGATCCAAAGCGGATTTTCGGCCATAGCTTTAGCAAAGATGACAAGAAGGTGTTATGAGAAGAAAAGTGAATTCAGACCATTCGCAGGACTTGAAATTCTCAGGAATTGAAATACTAACGCTATTTACCAATATTTATAGGAAACAATTTAAATCGATCCATTTTTATATAGGTTGAATTTTATGAACCACGTAGCCTTCTACGGTCATTGTAATGGTTAACAATGACCAATGAATAACAGTCGTGAAGATTAAGGTCTTCCAGAGACCGCGTCCATGTAGATGATAAATCCGATGATATGCTTCTACTGAGGGACGGACCTTCAGAAATATCAAAGGGCTCAGATGAACGCAATTTGCTCGACGAAACTGAACAACAGCTTAGCTTTGAAGAGCAGCGTTTCTCAACTTTTTTTTTATTCGCAACCCGCAACCCAGTACATTTGATGGATTACTGTGCGACCCAATTCTTATACTTTATATGCAAAGGTTTTTTCTCTATTTTGCGAGGCTCTTGTACTTTTTCTTGAAGTCGTCTGGCTCTTGACTCTTCTTCAATAAACGATTAAATCTAGTAATCCTTTCTTCTTATCTCTTTCTTCTTATTCAACATCATATTGTTTGGTTTTGTGTGTTCCAGCAACAATTATCCCAACTAAGCATGCAACTAGAAAAAGCATTAGCTGAAAACGACAAAGCTCAAACCATGGTAACAAACACAGCGCGTGAGCTCAAGTCATATACAAGACAAATTAGTGATTTAACCCAAGAAAATACAAAGTTGGCTCAACGTGAGAGTGATCTGCTAATGAGAAACAAAGATTTAGCGTTGAAAATCCAAGCTGAGGAAACTGAGAAGAATTTATTGCTAGCTCAGCTCAAAGTGACAAATGATAGACTGGAGAAATTAAAACAAGTAATTGAGGACTCGACGAGTTGTAGCTATTTCTCAGACAGGTAAATTTCCTCAGTTCATTCTCTTATCACGTCGTAAAGGTTAAGAGCCAAACTTTTTTGGTTTTACCATTCCTTTTTTTTGAAGAGAAATTAGAAGAAGAAGAAAGAAAGAAGAGAAATTTAAAGAATCAAGGTAGAATATGGTAAAAGAGAGTTCCGTGTACTTAAAAAATACCTAACTTTGAACTATAATGCCTAGGTGAATTTTTACCTTGTTACTATCTAACCTAAACTTTTAAATATTCGGCACCTTTTCTTTTCCTCATCTTGAGTATCACAAAAAACCAGGTAGCTAATCTGGTTTTTTGTTATATATATGGAACTACCTTATGGTAGTTCCATATATGTGTTATCACAGTTGGAGGTTGTTAGCTGCATAAAAACATATACAAAATAACTTAAGGAAACCAAAATCATGCTATAATAAGTGCAGATTATGTATAGCAAATTAATCAAAATTTAGAATTTCGATAGTTAAATTTAATAAATTTTATCAAATATATACCTGATGAATATATACCTAATAACTCGAAGGAAATAAGAGCACAGTTAAGAACAATAAAACCATTTGTTTATAGACAAATTAAGAGACCCCCTAATCAATCAGGAACCTGTCTGAAAATAAAGTTGCTCGATCAAAGTCGATTAAAATCATACACATTATCATTAAGTAGGCGCACTTACTTTAGTATAATTGAATAGATTTCTCTCTACTTTTGACATCAATGATATTGTTAAAAAAATAAAGCTGTAAACAAAAATATTGGTTGCCTAGCAACTTAACTGTCAATATAAACAATACCGGGACCAAAATGTTATAAACTTAATTAAATTAAAGGCAAACACAACATTACTTAAACAAACTTTAAAGATTTATTTCTTTCTTAAATTATTATAACAACAATAAATCAAAAACTCTTATTGATTAGATTGACAGTTAAGTTGCTAGGCAACCAATATTTTTGTTTACAGCTGCATTTTTAACAGATATCAAGAAGATCACTTATTTTATTGGAAACCAGAATCAGCGCGTTACACATAAGCTCCTTAACCCCATTGTAATTTTTGTTGTGTGATTTTTATTCATGTATAAACTCTTTAACTGTTTTAATTCTTATTGTATTCTATTGATTTTGCAGTAGTACAGAAAGCGTAGACGACACCACCATCTCTATGGTTTCACTTGATGATTATAAATTCAGATCAGAAACACCTGATTCCTGCAGAAGGTAAAATTAATTACAGAACAAGGAAGGGGATGAGAGAGCTCTATACGATGTTCTGTTCTCAGGCTGTATCCCTAATAACAAGCTTTAGCGTATTTGACATTGAATTTAGTTTCTTTAATAATAAACCTAATACTTTAAGGTTCAAAATTGACTGATGAAGTAGATAAATAACAAAATCATTTTTACTTGTATAGATTTTAATTTACTATTATTATAGTATCTCAACCCATAGTTTAATAATATATTTTTAATATAATCTGACCTCATCATATATATCATACACCAAAGCTTTTATCCAAAATTAATCCTCAAGAATAATTTCAGACAACCCTCTTCGATTTCATAGACGTCAATGATGCATAGATCTCTAATAAGATTGAATAATAATGTAAATAGTGGTTGATAGGTGAAAACCTAACTGTAAGAACTATTGACGTTTTGACTAACACCAAAAGAAACTGATATACCCAGGTTTTTCACGAAGCCAAATGCTAGCAGTGTATGATTGTTTCTTTTGTCATGACAAAATTCTATTCCTGACTTAAAATTTAAAAAAAATCAAATAAAATGCCCGTTTTAGGGCCTTTCGGCCTATTAGGGTATTCACCCTGCGGGAACCACCTCAGGTGGGTTGCATCTACTACACTCTAAGAATTAATTAAAGTTGGCGAAATCATTCTAATACAAATACTATTCATAAAATCTTAGAGTATAGCCCGGGCTGCGAACCCCGGACCTCCGGTGCCGAAATCGAACGCCTTTACGATCACGGCCACGGAGGCAGACTTAGAATTTACCGTTTCTATTTTTAAGTTCAAATCTTTTGTTACTTCTCATCTTCTCTCAGATCTATAAAGTATACATTTTAATTGTTTTGTTTGCATATGCTATAATATAATTTTAACTCATTTTTCGTACTCTACCCTTTTACGTGATGATCCGTAGGATTTTCCTTTTTTATATTATATTTTTTATTATTTATATATTTCTTTTATTATATATTATCCACTCGTTATCAATTTATCAGCAAACAGTGCTGAGCTCTAGCCAAGTTTGATTTGCGAATATAGAAGGCATAGAGATATTATTACTAGGGGATATTATTACAACCTATTGGTTGAATTTTGAAACATCATAAAAGTAAGCTGAACACTCTTGAGTATTATTGAGTTTACTATGATTGAATAAACATTATAAAATACAGTAACTTTTATAATAAAACGTTTACAATAGGAAACAAAACCCAAAAAATGCGGGAAAAGCCGACCACGATTTATTTGTTATAACCTTATCTCACTCTCAGAGGGGGTTTTAATGAGGTTACACAGAGCTCCAGAGAGATGTTTTAGGCCTCTTAATGCATTAAGATAGGCTGTGTCCTCTCTGGTATATATCTCTATGATAGAAGGTGTATGTGTGTGTGTCTGTTAGCATTGTAATTATCATCAGTGTGGTTATGCTAGACAGTTGAAATTGAGTACAAAAATTATCTTTAGGTCTAGCTGTGCTATTCTATTCTTTTATAACATCATAAACTCCATAGAACGCGACAAAATTATCGATTAACTTGAAATTTAGCACGCATATACATAATTATACATAATTGCCAAGTTTCATTTAAATGTAGACATAGAATTTGTTTAAATACTGTAAAATCGAAAAATATAATTGAGTTAACATTTGGTACTTAAAATCATTTTAGTGAACCGGTTTATATAATAAATAGGTATACTGAGTTTTATTACGATTTGGTTTTTCGTTTGGACCATTAATGTTAAGCAGGATTGAGCGAGGTCAGTCTCTGGGTGGGTGGCCACTGGAAATAACCTACTTCCTTTACTGTCAAAGGGTGAACGAAACGAGTTTGGAGACTTGTTGCAGAATAAATTTGGTGTTTTTATATTATAAGGCCGAGCGAAGCGAATCCGAAGTACGGAGGATGAGCGTAACGAATCCGATGTGAGAAAAGGTCCCGAATTACACCGAGTGACTTTAAGTCCGAATAATTAAAGTCACGAATTATATAAAATTAATCTATTTCTGTTTTCAGCTATTCATCTGATACAGAGTCAAGAATAAATCACTCATCATTGATAAGAGATAAAAAGAGTTCACAAGCCAGAGACTAATCAACCCTGACTAACAGCTTCATGTGAAGTTTCATTCTATACAGTTGTCCATTTACTGTTTTCTAACAACGTCATTCAGAAGTGCCTTATATTATATTATACAAGGTCCTAGGCGAAATATAGTTAGCAGGACTGCCAACTGATGTTTTAAGCAGCAAAATGTAATATCTTATTTTGTTATATGGAGGTATTGGTAGAACCGAAATAACTATAAAAAATCATTAAACCTTTTTGCAAATCAAAAAGCATTTTCGAAAACGCTAACCACCTTTTAACATAAAGATATTCCCACCAAATCTAACCCTATTGGTGGAAATGCTAACACGCAGCGTCACCGGGCATAAGACAGCCGTGATTCATCCCGCTACAATATTGCTGCATTCTTACCACTTATTTTTTATTGAAAAGAACAAACTGTTACTGTTGTTTTCTTTTAATGTTCTTCTAAAATAAAATATACACTTTTTATAACATTTTGAATAATTTGTACCTTTATTATGTTCAAATTTATTAAATGATAATCCGAGGTATTACTATAACTTCCTTCCCCAAAAAATATTGCTGTATTTGTTTATATATAGAATCAGTGAAATATAATTATACTATTTTATGCAAAATTAACAAAAATACATTGTATAATATATATACATACAACATAACCACATACATACCAAACAAATATCATAATAAACAAAAATATATAAATACCTAAATGGTCTATTAACCGTATTTGCTTCGTCATCTATACAAGACGGTTAGGATTATCGGGGATATCAAGAAACAATTCATCTATGTCGTTTACTATCACTCCATTATCACTTTCCATCGTAAACAACCGCACTAAATCCTTTTATGATAAATATAACAGGAATATTACTTGAAAGATAAGAAAAAACTTCGTAAAAAAGTAGGTATTTATCGTCAAAACAGATTTGATAAAGAAATTATTTGTTCACAGACAGCTGGGATTTAATGAATCAGTGCTGCCAACATAACTTTGTTTACTCAAAATTCTTTACGTAGATTTTTGAATCTGTAATTTTAACTACTCAATTATTAAGTTGGCGAAGCTGGATTATAACCCGGCGGGAAATAATAAATTATTATTTCCCGCCGGGTTATAATGACGGTCATTATTACATAAAAACAAGCCGCGAAATGTTTTGATTATTACCTTTCTGGAGATAAAAATATTTTAAATCCTCCTGAGTCGCGCATAATGGACCTACATAAGAGATCATAGTCTGGCCTGTAGCCAGGGGCCAGAGGGGGCTTTGCCCCCCTCGCCACCCCTGGAAAACTTTAGCCCCCTCAGACGAAGTAGTTTTCAGTGGAACTCCCTTATAGATGTGTGAATATCGCTTATGAGTTATTATTTCATTATGTTCATATACATCACCTCATATACACTTATGAGCTGAATATATGTGTGAGACAGAGAATTGAAAAAAAAACAATTATACAGAACATAAATGTGTTACTAGAAAGGGCATACCGAAGTATGCCTAAGGATTCATTAAGGTTAGATTGGCTTTGGAACCCTGTGCAATCTCATTTTAATCTCCTTCCTCAGTATGCTAAGGTTATTTTTATAATAAACCGAAGGTAAACTGATTCGAAGATCCTTAACTGAACTGAACGGAAGACAATTGTAGGATATTTAAGAGAAATCTCTACGCCCTGTGGTTGGAGGGAGAGAGAGGTAAAGACAAAGAGTTAGAGATAAAATATATAAACGATAATGGTGACATAATGTGATAAATATACCATAATCTGTGGCATACTTGTCTTCAGAGTATAGATGAGGCGTGAAGTTGGTCAGGCCAGGCGAAGAGTGGAGCAAAACGCATCTAAAATTGATCGGCAGCACGGTGTACACCAAGAACACAAGGGATTTTTTAATTTATTCGACAACAACGGCACTATTTCGGCAAACGGGATGATAAGAAATTAAAAGGTCAATCCATTTCAAGTGATCCAGAGTTGTTGCTCGAAAAAAATTAAAATTGATAATTTTTTTCTGTGTTGGTCCTACCCATAGGTAGTCCAAAACACCTTGTGTTAATTTTTTCTACAGCCTCCTTCATTTGTTAAAAATCACTTTTTAGTTCCCGAGACACCCAAATTTGAAGTTTTTTGCCAATTTTTGAGGCTTAATATTTCGGCTTTGGCTTAACCTAGCTTAATGAAAAGGTCTCGTTTGAAAGAATCCTCTTTGGGCTTTATATAAGAACCAATATTCTTTGTTCTACTGCTGCTAATCTACTCGTGAGTTTGCATAATAAATTTGACCACAAAGACTGAAAATACACTTTTTCTTTATATTTTTTTTAACAAGGAAGATAATATTAATTAAAATTGAAATAATTAAAATGACCTCTATACATTGCAGTTTTACGCCCAATATGTAACATATTGTTTATATTGGTTTTAATGTACTTTACAGCATTTTTAAAATCAGCAGTTTTTCAGTTTAACGATTTCACAAAAATATACTGATTTCTATTGGAAATAAGGGTTTACCCTGGGGTTTCTTAGCTAATAAAACATAGTTAAAGGTATATATTATTTGTATGTAAAAAAATTCGACATCACCACCCAAAGTGACCAAAAAGTCGAAAAAACGCTGTTCGATTACCATAAAACCTAAAATATGACCAGTAAACCACACATTTCAAGTGTGGAGTCGTTTTTCATGTTTGTAAGGAAAATCAGCGGAAAAGGTAAGGAAAATGCGTGAAATTGCGAAGTTACAAAAAGAAAGGACTCAAAAGCGCAGCAGAAGACAGGTGATACAGTGCACTCTATCGAATTTACACAGACATAATAATAATTAAATAGTTAACAACAATTGATTTATAACTGATCTGAACCGAAGACAACAAAAATTATTATTTATTATTTTTTTTATTTGATTTATTAATCAATTGTCTTCGGCTTTTGGCACATCGTCTGTGAGAAATATTTTAAGTGACTTGACAAATAAAAATGATTGCCGAGGCAATAAAAGCACATATATCATTTTTCGAGGCAGTAAAGTGGGTACTGAACAGTCTCAAAAGACAAAAAAATATTTATCTGCTTTAAAAAGAATCTACAGGTAAGTAAAAGAATAGAAATATAAAACAAATGCTTCCTTAAAACAAGTCAACAATGTATTTGTGAAATAGCGATGCAATACTTTACAGTAAACTAAACAAATTAACAATAAAAACAACTGTATTGTATTTCTTATTATTAAAACAATTTTCTCTTAGTATTTAGCCGCTATTGGAAGACACCGGCTACCAGCTGGTAAGCCTGTCAGCTAACACCACTGGTGATGTCGAGGTTTAAGGACACAAAATATTCACAACCTTTATGTCAGGCTTCTTATTTTCGTTTCGATCTTATCTTACAATTAATATAGCATGTCTTTTAGCATGTGTTTTGTTCGTAAATAATGACCAGAGGAGACATTAATTCTTTATTAAGCCTCGTCTAGAGAAGGAAAAAAATATCGATGTGAGGTAGCTCTTATTTTTATAGCATTGTCTAGAGAAGAAGAAAAAATTTATATTATTTAGAGTTAGCTCTTATTCTGTGAACCTTGTCTAAGAAGAAGAAAGAATAAATATCAGAGTAGATCTGAAACCTTATCTAGAGAAGGAGAAAGAAAAATATCAATCAGAGGTAGCTCTTATTCTGTAAACCTTATCTAGAGAAGGAGAAAGAATAAATATCATTCAGAGGTAGCTCTTATTCTGTAAACCTTATCTAGAGAAGGAGTCAGAGTTAATATCATTCAGAGGTAGCTCTTATTCTGTGAACCTTGTCTAAAGATAAAGAAGAATTAATATTAATCATAGGTAGCTCTTATTCTGTAAACCTTATCTAGAGAAGGAGACAAAGTTAGTATCATTCAGAGGTAGCTCTTATTCTGTGAACCTTGTCTAGAGAAGGATAATTGTAATAACGACCTGAAATACCTTATATTCTTTGAGCCTTGACTAGAGAACAAGAAAGTTAATATGATCTAGGTTTAGCATATAATTTTGATATTAATATATATCAAGAATAATATATATATATATATATTATTATTATTATTATTATATTATATTATAATATATTCTTGTTCCTTAATATTGTTCGAAAGTGCCACTTATTCTTTGAGTGATCTGAAGTATCACATGATTTTTGAGCCTTGTCTCGAGAAGGAGAAAGTTTGCAACGTCAAAAAGTACTTACTCTTTAAGCCTTTTCTAGAAAAGGAGAAAGTTAACAACGGCAAGAAGTGTTTTCTCTTTAAGCCTTCTCTAGAAAAGGAAAAAGTTAACCATGGCAAGAAGTAATTGCTCTTTAAGCATTATCTAGAAAAGAAGAAAGTAATCATGGCAAGAAGTAAACACTCTTTAAGTCTTCTCTAGAAAAGGAAAAATTTAACAATTGGAAGAAGTACTTATTCTTTAAGCTTTATCTAGAAAAGGGGAAAGTCATGGCAAAAAGTAATTACTTTTTAAGCCTTATCTAGAAAAGGGGAAAGTTAACCATAGCAAGAAGTAATTACTCTTTAAGCCTTATCAATAAAAGGGGAAAATTAACCATGGCAAGAAGTAATTACTCTTTAAGCCTTCTGTTTTAAAAGGGAAAGAAACCATGGCAAGCAGTAATTACTCTTTAAGCCTTATCTAGAAAAGGGGAAAGCTAACCATGGCAAGAAGTAATTACTCTATAAGCCTGATCTAGTCATGGAGAAAGTTAATAATGGCAAGGAATATAATTTATTCTTTCATCTTTATTAAGAGAAGAAGAAAGTCAACCACTAAGTCTTTAAAGATGCTTTTTTGTATCCTTAAAAGGTTAATTTATATACGTTTTATATAAATTTTATATAATTATACCTTTTGTGAGCAATATTGATCCTCGATTACTTTTCTTTCGTAACAAGTTTGTACATTGTCTGTACATAATTTATAACCATAATGTTCTTCCAAATTCGGCTACAATTTTAATATTACTTATTTATTTTTCATTTTTAAATTTATTAAATTATTTTCATAATTATTTAAAAAATTTTAAATCCAATATTTAATTTATTGTTTTATTTTTATTTAATCAGAAATTTGCCAAATATGTATCAATATTTAGATCAAAAACTGAAATAATAATATCTAATATTCTTTTAACATTGAACAAAAAATTATAACAATCTAAATTTAAAAACCAAAATAAATCTGCCAAGTATGGTATATAAATTTTTTATCTTTAATTTTATTAAAGCCTACGTTATCTAAGTATTTAAATATATATATATATATATAATATATATAACGAAAAATTATTTTACTAGAGTGTTATCAGGCAATGTCAGATTGAACAGTTATTTTTGAATTTATTTGACTCAAATTTAATAATGAAACAAATTTGAGGCAGTATTCAAACACATTCCTTAAGATTTAGTAAGTCTTGCTGAATCTTAAGTATTGTAACCTATATCTTAACTGAGATTCAGTATTTCCTACTTAATCTTATGCATTGTTACGTATATCTTAACTAAGATTCAGTATTTCTTACTTAATCATATGTATTGTTACGTATATCTTAACTGAGATTCAGTATTTTTTACTTAATCTTATGTATTGTTACGTATATCTTAACTGAGATTTAGTATGTCTTGCTCAATCTTGAGACTTGAGATTCGTATCATTACTTGAGACTAATTAAGTATACTTGCGATTGAGTAAACCATATTGAATCTTCAGTACTGAAAAAGTATAATCAGTACCTTTCAACCCCCAGGGATGAATTGCGTGTATGAATTAATTAAGCTTTTATTAACAGCAACTAATAAAATCACATTATTTTAATTTTTAAACTATCTGTAATAAAAATTGCTATAATAACACTCCAATAAAAGATTATGAAAATTTTGCCTTTTAAATTAAAAACGTCAATAATTAAAAGTTAGCATTATTTAGTCAATGTACCTTTCAGATAATTCAATGTTACAAAGTAAGATAAGTATCTTGTACTTTGTTCTTTATTAGAACAAGTCAAGGTGGTACATTCAGGTTTTAGTAAGTACAAAATTTAAGAACTACCCTTTATAATCTTCCAGTTTACAACTTATTCATTTATTTATGGGTAAGGAATATAAGAAAAGGAGGGTTAAGGGTAACAGAATAATAAATGGAAAATACAGATAGCAAGGGAATTCACCCACTGCGAGATGACTTTAACGCGTACAAATATGTAAAAGACCATAATGATCATTAATAAATCATAAGATGTTATTCTGTAAATGACATAGAAGTGAACATATTGATGGCCATATAGATGATCAATTGAACATTAATAGATCTTATTCGTAGATACATAGAATGAACATATGATGGCCACAAATAAAATAGATACATATAGATCGATTCTGTAATTATAGAAGTGATACTATGGATCCTATGGCCATAGATGACAAATGATTTAAGATCTATTCGTAATGACATAGAAATAACATATTGATGGCCATAAATATGATAAATAGATTACTATATAGATCTTATTCTGTAGATGATATAGAAGTGAACTTATGGATCCTGATGGCTATAAAGATGATCAATTAAACAATATATAGATCTTATTTTGTAGATGATATAGAAGTGGCCAACATATTGATGGCCATATAGATGATCAATTGAACATTATATAGATCTTATTTTCGTAGATGAACATAGAAGGAACATTGATGGCCATATAGATGATCAATTGAACATTATAAAGATCTTATTTCGTAGATGACATAGAAGTGAACATATTGTTGGCCATAAAGATGATCTATAGAATATCAAATAGATCTTATTCTGTAGATGACATATTGGTAAACAAATTGACGTCCATAATGATAATGAATAGATCATCGTATAGATTATGTTTATAAATGACGTATAGGAGAACATATTAATAATAAAGATGGTCAATGCATTATCATAAAGATCATTTTCCGTTGATTACGTGTAAATGAACATAACATATGAACATAATGATAGTCAATAGATGAATATAAAGATAAAATCTTATACACATGACGTAAAGCTAAACATAAGATGTTCTCAGAATCATAGGGACATAAGGCAGATAAAAATAATAATAAAACATAGCTAAAATAAATCTAAAGATACAATAGTAAAATGGGTAATAGGTTATAAGATATTAAAGATATGACTTAGCAAATTAAAAGATTTGTATCAATGATTTCATTGTAAATTATTTCTCTTTTATTTGAGAGTTCAGAAAAATAAGCAGGTGTTATAAACTTTTTTATCATTATCAGTGTTAATTAATTTAATTAAACACCTATAAACCAGATTATAGAGAGGCTTAAGAGTAAATTGTTTAACTGACTTACATTTAAAAACGCTGACTTTCAAAGCAGTAATCGCTAATCTGCATCTGCATATGATGCAACTGCATCTCAATATGAGCCTCCATTTTAAACTTTAAAAGGCTCAAGCGTTTTAGAGCCATAAATGGAACAGCTAATTGAGAAGTTAAAAATTTCTCTTCAGCTCATTTTCACTTCCATTTTTTCAGGTTTCAATCCTGCAAAAATAATTAGAATATAAGAGTCTCAGATTTTGAATTTGGTTTAAAACTGGATTTAAATTTGGTTATTTTTTTTTTTCTTTGTATAAGCCGTTAGTTCATAATTTGATGTATAAATGGCCATACCAACAAGGTACTTAATAATAAGGCCGATTCCTAACAGAGTTTACTTGTTTATAACACCTGAATATTCATAATAGACAGCTGAACGAAACTAACATGTATGGGGAAGGATTCTCTAAAGCTTTATAGGAAGGACGAAAACAAGGTTCTCATACCATTTTTATAACACTCAATCCTTCTTTCAAAATTAGTTGTAGTAAGGAAAATATGAAATGAGAAACCAAGTCAAGTCATGTACAGTCAAGACTGCCAACTTTAGCAAACTAGTACAGCTATCTAATTTCAGCTGAAATTAGATATCTTGTTTAAACAAGACCTGGTGAAAGTCCCGATTGAGTAATTGTTTGCACTTAAGCTTGCCCTATAGGCAGCCTGTGTTCGATCCCAGTTAAGGCCTCTAGGATTTTTATGAAAGAAATGGAAATTCTTACACATGCTGTCCTATTAAACAAAGTCGTTGGTTCCAAATCAGCGAGATGTCAGTTATTCGTAACAATAAGTGATCCAGGATTTAGGCAAAATGTAGAACCCTAAATATAAGCTTATATAAACGAATCCCATATGTATCTGCGTTATGGGATTTAATAGTAGGAAAGTCAAGTCTTATAGTAGGACTTGCTGTTTATAGTTCAAGATCTAGAAATTTATAGGAAAGTAACGGCTAAATTAGACCCAAAATGCCAACTTTTGGACTCGTAAGGCATTCAATGACTTTGTTACTCGAAAGAAACACTATCTTCGATCTTACTGAGTCAGAAAAAAAGCGAAACAAACCTCTCCCTAACTAATATCTCTCCAACCTGCTCCTAGTCTTAAGTGAAAGGTTTCAAATTCCCGCTAAGAATGTTTTTCTAAACAATGAACCTACACTGTGGGAATTGAAATAAACTTACTTTTATCAATTAAAAATTTAATTCTAACGGAATTGATATGATGATGAATTGAATTATAGCTTTGTGGCTATAAAGTGTTAGTTCTAATGTTTTTGATAAGCTTATTCTTGAATAAACATGTTTTTCCATTTTTTCTAATAACATCTTTCGATAATAATCAAAATATTGTTATTAAGTTTCAAAAAGTGATAAGAAATTTACCTCATTTTGAGTTTTTTCTTTCATTCATTATTTTACCTCCGAGCTACAAAAATCACCAGCGACTACATTTTGTAAACACGATTACATATTTGTTTAAATTTACTTAATCTAGTCGCCCAGAGACTAAAATCTTCGGTGACTACCGACAAAAAGTAAACAAACTCCTCCCCAGGGACTATAGCTTTTGTAGTCACTCTCATCATTACATGAGGGACTTAAAATCATGACGGCGATTAAAATTACCAGTCCAGCGACTATGAAGTCGCCCTGTGAATCAAGCGTTAATAAACATATCTGTAAAATTACATTGGTTTTAAACCGTGCTTATATTTCAATAAATGATCAAATTTATTTATTTATAATCTTTTTTTTATTAAAAAAATTGTAAAATAATGTAAACATATTCCTAAACAGAAAATATAGACACACCATTTGTTATTGTTTACACAAAGGGCGTCTATGTTACTGTAAACGTTAACATTAGCGCAAAACAAACGTTTACGCCCTGTTATGCGTAAAAAACTGAAAGCCTACCAATTTTAAAATTTAATAAGGGGGCGGCATTTGCAAGTCCGCCCCGGGCGCATTTTTACCTTCGCACAGCCCTACTGACATCTGTAGTGTCTGAACACGGAGACGCTAATGAAATATATATAAAACACAGTTTAAATAAAATACTGGAAATATTTTTTAATAATGCGAATAAATTTAAATTAATCAACTTTTTACAAATCCTCAATATATAATTATCGAATTGTTTGAAAAACAAGAGGGGCGGAACCGGCCTTATCATCAGGGCTGCCAACATCAAAAAAAGTACAGCTGTCTATTATCTCTAAACTAACTTTTCAATATACATACATCCTTATTCTAAAAAACAAAATTAAGAGTTATTATTATTTGTATAAGTCTCCATTGTCTAAATAGAGTGTCCAATAAAGAAATCAAGAAGTAAAAATAAAATAAAAGGTTAGATGCCACGACCAACAATGCACAAAAATTTTAGTGGCGACACCATTATTATCCTTAACAATTGCTTCTTTCTACTATTGTTGGTAATTGAATTAAATAACTACATAATAATGTTATATACTTAGTTATAAGTACAAATATAAGTACTAGGCAATTTGTTTAAAAAATTTATTTATTTGTAATTTTGTTTAGATCAATAACTCTATTAATGTTGTTGTTTTACTTGATTTCTAGTAATACATTAGCTTTTTACATTAATTTATTCATTAATTTTATTTTAAATTTTAATCATTAAATTATTTTTAAAAAATGTTATTTTTTATTGTTAAAGTAATAATAATCCATAAAAATAAAATAAATAATTATACTGATTGCACAATTTTCTACATATTATTTCAATTTTGATTTTATCTTATTTAGATAACATTAGGCAGAACATTATTTTTATTTAAATTTTAATTTACCTATTAAAACTATGGCTGTTTGATATTTGAGTTTTGTGAGTTTCTGGTAAAAGTTAAGCTACCATATTTTATTTCTAATTCCTTTTTTTTAAATTTGAGACATTAATTTAGTATTTGAGAATAATTATTTGACCCTCAGTTTAGTTTATTTACTACGCCCACATAGATATATTAATAGAGGAGCTTAGCCTGTCTCAATAAAGGAGGGATAAGTTTTGGAAGGAGGCTATCAGGACCAAGGTGAATTCAGGTTTTTAGGGTTCATGTTTTTCCTTCAGTACTCTGCAGTATGACGTCTCCTGGAGACCCAGTATAACTGAATCTCCATACCACTCTACATTAAACTTTAGTAATGTAGAAATGTCAAGTCTTCAAGTTCCCTAATACATGCGAAAATGTTGGGCATGTTCAAAATACTGGGTTCCAACTAAAGTAATATATAAATCAAGTAGAGAAACAAATGTGATTTCTGTCAGACACGGCATTTAGTTCACATTTTGTCCACCACGGAGTTTGCTCAAATTTTCCTATGGGCGCAGCCATCTTGTTTTACCCTAGTAAATGTAAGCAAACTATTTACGGTACTCGTAATTATTGTTTTTAATGGGTTGCTTTATACATTTTAGTATAAAATATTTATAATTTGTGCAAGAAATGTATTTTATCACATCCTATTAGAGATTTAAGTGATTCTTCAAATACTAGATTTGCTTAAATTACTTAAAACGAGCGGCTCATTAAACTTTTATTTTTAATCAAGCAATACTCTCCTTAATTTTTTTATGTGATATATTTTTTTAACTGTTTTTTCCCTTCAAATATTTGAATATTTTTTCAAATATTTTATTTTTATATATCTATAAAAATAGTTATTTTTATAGATATTGTAAAAATAATTAACCTTAAATTTAATATAAAAATAAATAAATTAAATTACATTTATAAATTTAATAAATTAAGTTTTTGAATATAATTATAGTAATTTTAAGTTATATTTAAGGCAAGAAGCTTTCGTCAGTAATCTTTCAAACATTTAATATGCCTTTACCTACAGTTTCGTCTTTTTTTAACTGATAGTAACTATTATTTCACAAAATTTTATGCAAAATGTTTACATAAGCAGGTACATATTAATGTCAGTAAACACGTTAAAAAGAAAACTCACCCTAAATTATCAGTGTTGCCAATAATATTAAACACAAAAAAGGTAAATTCTCGAGGGCTCATACTCAGTTATTTTAGTGATTTTATATATTTAAGCCAGCTTTCAGCTTATCACGCATGTCTGATTTTTTTTATATGAAATAGTATATGAGTTTTCCTACTTGGTTTTTATATTACTTTAGTTCCAAATTTCCTATTGAATTGATACCTCTGTATTTAATTCACCACGTCTCAAGACTTTGTGTAACCTCATAGCATTCTCCTTAAAGAGTGTGTAAAGGTTATAATAAATCAAACGTTAACGGGTTTCCGATCATTGTTGGTGTTTTCTTTTTGAATCATAAACGTTTTATCAAACTGGGTTCAACATTTCAACACCAACCTTCATTTTTTAAAACGATGAGAAAAATACGGTATTAGACTTTTTAAAAATTGACTCTACCTCCAGTAGAGTAATACTGGTTTAGTTCAGTTTCACCATCTAACTTCCCTGTGACTTTTACCCAAATATGGTATAAGTAGTAATTTTTTACTACTTTGGTAGCTTAAAAAAGTTAAATTAGAGCATACCATAATATCGAATGTTTTGAAAACTTGATTCATTTTTTTACCAATCTATTGTTAGACGTACATCATCAATTACTTGTTGATTCATGTGATTTTTATTACAAGGTATTAGTATGTGTAACAATAGATTTGTGAAAAATCATCAAAGTTTGGTAATATTGGTATTGAATTTTCAATAATTTTGTTTTGGAAACAATCAATATTATGGTACACGTAACAAAGTTGCTGTATTTGGGTTATAGTTACAAAAAATAATAATAACGGTAAATTTGGACTCGCATGAGTCGACTTGCTGGAGGTAAAGACTATTTGCAAAAGTCTAGGTCCTTGGAATCAAAATATTTCCTTATATTTTTTCACTGTTTAATTAATTAAAAATTAATATTAAAAATTAATAATTTAAGTTATTTTTTGGATGTTTTAAAGTGCAACTGATTAACCCTACCTAGTAATAATACCTCTATGGCTCAGACAGATATGCAGTAGTGCAAGATCTCAAACTTAAAATAATACTAAATATGGAAGAAGCATAACTGATAACAACAAAGCCGGTTCACTAGAGGTCTTACGTAATGCTGCCAACCTAACAATATTCAATTTTCTTACAACAGAGGAGGCAATTCGTCCGGTCACTGCATTATTATGTTCTATTATTAATTAATGTTCGATTATTCATAAAATACTAAAATAAATATCGGTGCATTAAATGTTTTAAACATTTTAAAATGTTTAATTAAAAATATATTAAAAGTAGATCTCGTCAACTATTTTGTGAGATTCTTGAGATTCTTGCATTTCGCTACAATTTTGCTATCTAAGACCAATTTTAATAAATAGTTAGCTGTTTTATATGTTTCTTATGATCTTGCTCCATTAGTGAATATTTTATGACAAATATATTAAAAAATAAGTTGTTAAGGTGGTACGCCTACTTAAGGCCATCAGTAAACCGAATTTCGTCTTATCTGTGGAATTCTGATATAGTGTTAACAGCCCTATGCTTCTTCTATATTAGTATTATTCTAAGATCTCAAATGACCGATATATCTGTACCGAAAAATTAAAAGAAATAAAAATACCGATTAACTCTTAGTCAGTAGTCATTTGATAAATACAGTCAAGAATGTATAAAACAATTTAAAAGTATCAGATAGAATATAGGTTGTAAAAATTTATTACTACAGCACTTATAATTTGTGCGATAACTAATGTGCATTTACTTAAATATTAAAACCATGGCGTAGATTGAACTAAATCAGTTATTTTTTTCATGTTTGGCTGAGATCAAATTTTTATAGACGTATCTACACTTGAGTATTTGAACATTTTTCCAAAAGAAACCCGCTAAAAATACTCAAAAACCGACTAAAATTAAATTGATTACTTAAATGATAACCAAAGATGTGCAAGTTTGTCATTTTTCAGTGTACGATGGCAAGAATCATAAAAGTAATGAAATTATGACTTGACCGTTTTTTAGCCTAAAGGAATAAGAGATACAAATATTTTTTGCATATAAAAGTTTACGAACAAAATCGGTTGTAGCATACTATAGTCAGCGGACGTTCCACTACCACTTCATAAATGGTAAACTAAACTTCTTATGCTTTATCTATTTAGAAATAATAGGTTACCTTACGCATTATTGAAATTTAACAGCACTAGACTTTTTTAGCGAATTTTCATTGGATGTTTCTTTTCTTAATCTAATTAGTGCTCATATATAAATAATAGACTTCAATACATAATAAAAGCAATTATTTAAATATGTTCCATGGAAAAACAAAAGAACATTGCTCTTATGTTGTATGGAGGGGGGGCGCTTAACATCCCCTCGTGGCCACATTGTTATAATATTGTATGAGTTTCTCAAATTACTAGTTTTTGTAAGTGGCATATTAACACAATATTAGTGATACTCCAAATGTTTTACTGAAAAAAATGATTCATTAACATCAAATTTTATTTAATAATTTATCATAAATTCTGGTTTTCACAATAAAATTAGAATTTATGTTAATTATATTATTTAAAATCGTCCTTTTGTAATGATTTTGTAGTTTCTGCTTGATTTGATTAGTTTTTAATTTTAAGTGGCTCTATTCATGTCATTACTGTGAGTTAATGACGTCATACATATGTCATATTATTCTTTTGTATTTTCATTAAATTAATTTTTGTACAATGTTTCATTAAACTTTTCTGAGTCAATAAAATAAATGCATATATATATATATATATATATATATATATATATATATATATATATATATATATATATATATATATATATATATATCATAACTCCAATCCGAAAAGCTTAATTTTCCTTTGAAAATTTGCTAAAAAGTACAAATCTGATGTACGAATAAATAAAATTAATAACAATACCTACTTTGATTTATTATCGGTAATAATTATTGATTTTTCATAGTAACTTCCATTTGAATATTAGAAATAACCTATCCGAGTTATGGTACTTCAGAAAACCCAAACAAAATCCAAACTTGCCGATTATTAAAATCGACCAGACTTATTTTTAACAAGCGCTCAAGATACATACAAATTCGTAAATTAAAAACTATATTGCATTTAGATTAATTAAATAATCAAAAGGGACATAACATTTTTGAGTTGTTGTCAACAACATTTAGAATTGTTTATATAATTATTCACCAACTTTTTTTATCCGATTAATATTACAAAAATCCTATCATTCCCAAAGGCGTTTGGACATAATATAAAGTTAAAACCAAAAACCTAGATGAATGATCATATTTAAATAATACTGTAACGTCCAACGTTTACAAACTAATTATTAACTACATAAATATCAAAAATTCATATTAATTACTAAAAAGAATTGAGGATAAGCACTTATTTATTTTTTTTTACTTTATCAAAACTAGAATTTGATAAAAACATATACAAATTAAAATTAGATAAAAGGCACAAAACAGAAATTGAGAGGTAAAATAAGAAAAAAGAATAAAAATACCAATGAAGTATTTGTTATGCAAAAGATTAATTATTACATCAAATGCTAGAAATTTGAAGTAGCAGTAAATTACAAAATTTATATTTATGGACTGACAATAAAAGATTTTCTACAAAAATGAGCTAGCGCATTTAGAATTAATTCATGTTTGCATATTTGGTATGATTTTAGCCTTGGGTATTTTAAATCGTTTCAGAGAAGCACGTTTAGGTTATCCTCAGACATTAACCATTGCACAGATTATTAGGAGACACTAAGGAGACACTTTAGTACAATGAGTTTTTACATGACTTGAGTCAATCGCATTTTGAATGACTTTAGCCAAGCAAAATCAAATGACTATAGGTTTGTTCTGGTCATAGAGTACACTACTGCACTCTGCACTATTCTTTTTTACACTTAAATTTTTCATTCAGGAGTAATCCAGTGTAAAGTAGAGTAAACTCTGAATTAGATGCGTGCGCAAACAGAAAAAGGGTAAACAGTTTAAAACCTTCCTAGCTAAACAAAATAAATAATAATTACATGTTTTGATCACTTTATTGTTTAATCGAGTTACTCTGTTATAAACTATAGTTGTTTTACGGGATCTAAATTGTTTTAGGTAGACCTGTTCTACAGTTTTTACCTTACTTTTCGTTCAAACTATAAAATTATTACTTAGAATTTGAGTAAATAGTTATATTATTTATTTGTACTATCTTTTGTAAAAAATAATTGGGCCAATTGCTAGTTAGGGTTTCGAAGATAATCTTCGAAACCCTTATACTTTCTGTCGAGCGTCTTGTCTGTCCGATTTCACATTTCCGAAATTACGATAGCTAGAAAGTTGAAATTTCGTACACATGTGTAACTATTTTATCTAACAACAGGAAAAATATAACCAACTATCTGGCATGCGCGTTAAGCAAACATAGTGTACTGCATTTTGGGCAGTTTGGAGTAGAATCGAGGTCGTACTGAACATTTCTTACTCAGTTGCTGAACAGTTCTTACTCCAATTTACTCTAGTTTACACTGGAGTAACGTTACGAACAAACCTAATATATATAATATTATGAGAATGAAATTAAAATAATCTTTCTCGTCTAAATTATGCTTAAAAAGGAGGTTCGCCGGTGACAATGATGAATATATCTTGATTTGCTTAACAGGCTCCTGGCATTTTAAATTGAATAATTTGTATAATATAAATAATTCTAAAAATATCTAATCATCTAAAATTTTACTCGCGAGGTTTATAAGATCATTCATCTAAAGTTTCTTGCAAAACAATTTATCAACACTTTACAAATATTTATTTCAATATAATATCATATTGTTTGATCATAAATGGTGATTACAGGCGTAATCAGAAAAAGATTGACTTGGACTAGTCATAACCGTCCTATTATTTCATTACAATTATATTTCAAGATAATCTTAAAATAATATAAAACTTTTAGATTAAAAAATTGTTAGCAACATGCTAACAAAACATTCTTTCAGAACCAAGCATTCCAAAAAAATGTTCTTTGGCCAATCTTTCGATAAAGCCGACAACAAAGATTTTTTGTTTTATAACATTGTAAATATTTTTAAAATAAATAAAAATAATTTAATCAATAACATACAACAATTAAAAAAATAACTTACTGTAAAAGAAAAACAAAATTTTAATTTTATTTATTACCTTTTTGACATTTATTCCAATCTAACAAATTACAAAAATCAATAAAACTTATTTATATAAATAACAACAAGATAACACATAAATAAATTAAAATGAAACAGTCAACACTTATGTATTTGAGCAACAATTATAAAAACATTAACTTTTTTGTTGATTCTTTATTGTATAAATTATTGGTAACATTTATAGGATTTTTGAGGTTTCGGACGTATCTACACATTACGCTTTATACACAATTACTTAATATTTATATATTTTTATAAATTTTAAAAAATGTTTTAATTTAAATAAAATTTTAATTGTTTGATTTTTAAAATGAAGCTTTCAATGAAATGATTTTTACCATGATTTTTAAATTTAGCGCCAATTTAAATCATATTTGAAAAAATAGCAAAATCTAGGCCCTTGTTTCGCTATTCACAGATTCACGACAAGTTTCTCGCACACATTTTTTACTAATAACTGGTCCTTCTACTACAACCATTATTAGTTTTGTACTTATTTTTGTGCGACTTTATATCGATATTTTTAATATTCTAATTAAATAATTAAATACATGAAACTTTTTTATTTGTGTAATTCTAATGACTTTGTATTCTATACCGCGTATGATCGCTTATTGCCAAATACGAACTCTGTATCCTGACACAGATTCTTATTGCATTCAAGTCAATAACTATCATACATACATATAGGTCAAATATTCAAGTATATTTAAATATTTTTTTATCAATACATTTACTCAAACAAAAATAAGAAAGAATTGTACATCAAAATTCTGATTACTTTATTATTGAATTACTAATCATATTATTGACTCTTTGACACATTCTTGTTATTTATGAATGCTCATTAGATATACCATATTAAAGACTGTGTACACAACCTGTTATATCGTTATTATACTAAAGTCAAACAATATATAAACAAATATTTTAACAAATATTTAAATAAACAGTTAATACTTTAAAGTATTAATTTTTTTATTTAAACAAATTTTAATATTAACCCATGATTGTAGAATGTTTGTTCTACAGTGTTATATATTTTTTCTTATTACATGATTACAGAGAGTATTGCAGTAATTTTATAAACTATGTAACGAAATTATTGGTAAATCAAGTCTTTTGCAATGTTCTTGCACAATGCTATGCTAATGTTAAACAAAATGAAAATGTAATGAAAATATTATGATAAGGCATCAGCTACGTATTACATAATCTGTATTTTCTAAATTTAATATAATTTTCAGTCTGATATAAACAATGGACAAGCTCACTATTTATTATTAAAACTACCTATATTACAACTGTAACAGAAAACAAGCTTAAAAAATCAATTTAAGTCAATGTCAGCTAGTCAGGTGTCCTTTTACACTTTTTAATTAAATATGCTTAAAAATCCCGTTATGGTTCTAAATTTGTTAAAAACTATAATTTCCGTTTGGTATTCAATGCCAAAAAAGATACGAAATTACGCGTTTTTAAATTATTTAAGTTTGATTAATTGAAATTTTAACACGAAATCACACTTAAAATTGACTTTGGGGCAATTACATAAGTGTAGTATAGTGAAACAGATCTTATTAGTATTTTATTCAAGTAGTGTATTAAGGTGTTCCTGACACAAATCAAACAAAAACAAATTTTAACTGACAATGCTTACACATTCACAATATATAAAATCCAATTAATTAACAGTTATAATTAATATAATAATTATATTTATTTATTAATGCATTCATTCATTGTTTTCTAAAAATCCAAACGCCTTTCAAGTGCAACGTTTTAATAATTATTATTACTTAAATTTAAAGTTTTATAGTTTTTAAAAACTTTAAAATATTTTTTAATGAAAGTGAATTAAAGTACTTTTTAATTAAAAATAAAACGTATTGAAATTCAATTGATGTAAAATAGATGGCTCTGCAAACTCAGTAACATATAAATTATACTAAACTATACTATACTATACTAGAAACCTAAATACTTTTAAAATTTATTTTTAACAATTTTTATATTTAACTATACAATCTAGACTCGTACCAACAAAACAATATATTTAATTCTGTCAATATAGCAATTATTTGTTTTTAAAATTTTATCTATTTATTATCTAACATTATTAAGATTATTTTAATATTGACAATATTTAAATATACTTATTTATTGAAGAGCATCACTGATTTTTTTTAATTATATTTTTACATATTTATATTTTTTGTGAGTTGGTCAAAAATCTTTCTACAATCCTTAGGATTAAAAATTAATTTTGTAACTTTATTTTATGTTTATTATATTTATACTTAATATATTATAAATTTGTTATTTATTATAATTTTGTTGTTGTTTCATTTTTTATTACTTTATATTATTTCAAGATATAACAATAAAAAAATAGTATATAAAAATTTAATGTGACGTTTTCCTAAAGATTCGATAAAACATTATTTGTTTTGTCTGATCTGGCGACCAAATTTTATTTATAATACAGAGTGTAACCTGCGTAGTGGCAAAAAATTTAAATGGCTTGTTATGCCCCGAAACATTTTACGCAGCATATATTTCAAAACAAGTAACTAATTTATTTTATTTTTTAATACACCTTATATTACTTAAAATATTTAATTTTATATAAAGTTTAATTTTATTTTTTATTCATATATTTTTTAATAAATAATTTGTTTCGCTATTTAACCTAGAACAATAATAATGATACATTTTTATGTTTAAGTTTATATTTATTTTTAATATTTTATGTTTAGGTATATCCTAATAAAAAACAAATATCCGACTGGAGTTAATAAATATATTTAATTATATAAATTTTTATAGAGCACTGTAAAAAATATAGCCGTAATTATAAATAGTAGTGGTCGTTGTAGTAATGAGATAGCTCTAATAAATCTACGTGTTGTTTACTATCTAGCGAATATCTGGGACCTAACATTAAGACACTCTAGTTATAGTAATAACCTTTGTCGTTTGAGTCTTTATAATACAAAAATACTAACAGCATTTACCTGCCTTGATATTCACATATTATATACTCTATAAGAAAATGTTATTTTGTTGATAGATTATTATTTTATGATACCCTTTAAAGGGGAAATAAAATATAATTTCGGAAAAAGAAGTTAGAAATAGCCATTTTTACAAAAAGTTTTTTTAAGTTCAAGTAAAATTTTAGCCAGTTTAAATTAAAATTGAAAAAAAATTAAAATGACTAAAGTAACAAAGCGCTTAAGACAAAGGACCCAAGGTGGACAGCAGGCGATCTGCCAAATTAAAATAAAGTGTCATTTGTACCATTATTGCTAACTATTAGTGCCTCTTATAACAATTATAAAATCATAAAACCTATTGTGTCAATAATTACCATTTATAAACCAACTATTCACTACCTACATTATCACAGGAACAATAATTTAACAGAAATCATCTCAGAATAATAATAAAATCTATTTTAGTTTGAAAGCGCGGCGCCGGCGCCGGCGCAGCGGTGAGCTGCACGTTTATTTAAAAGTTAGTAAAAAATATCGGATAGATATGAGCCACTTTTTTAGTTTTGTTATTTTTTAAGTGCTTTCATGCATTTAATATATTCTAAAATTTATTAAAATGTTTCTATTTTTTACAATATATATTTTTTTTAAAAAACGTCCATTCTATTTCTTTTAGCCATTTATTTCGAAACTTCTAAAAAACTTTGTTACACCCCGTATATCTAAAATTATATATATATAGGTATATACATTTTGTTAAATAAAAGAAAAGTTATTGATATTTTAAACAGGACAGTTGAAGACGTCGTATTCGAACATGAGTGATACGGCGACGAAGACGAAGTACAAGAGGAACATGGTCATTCCTAATCCTTTGTTCATCTTCCAATGGAAGCATGCTATAGAAACGATAACGAACATGAGCATGAGGAACAGTATGGAAATGGAGCAAACCATTCCAATACTGTTGACTGTAACTGACTTGCCGTAGAATATCCCGTACAGCAGCCAAGGTACTGGAAGCCTGAAATGAATAATTCACTATTAATGTATTTTATCATGTAAGGCCGATGAAGGCCGGCGAACATCAAGAATCTGGAGAAAGGAAAAACAGCTTCGTTCTAAATCAAAATAAAACGTCAAAGCCAAATATTAACTAAGCCTATGCAGTCCAGGTATGTATTAACTTTTACTACAGACAGTTACCTAGTAGTTCATCTAAAAGTACTCTCCTCCTCATAGACTCGACTACACAGAATTGTCATAGAACCAACATAAGCTATAAATAATTCTGGCGCGGTGGTCCGCATGTCGGGCGAATTTCCTTTGGATGCGTGTTTCCGTGCTTTTTACATTATATAAGTTTACAACTAGTAAATAAATAATTCCGGCGCGGTGGTCCGCTGTCGGGCGAATTTCATTTAGAATGCGTGTTTCCGTGCTAAACAACCCATTTCTTGCTTATGCAAGAACCATGCCCATTGCGTGGTTCCGGTTCATGCTTTAGAACCTAAGCAGTTACTCAATTGTCAAGCACTGCTCGTAACTCATTTTGTCTGTATTTTCCAAAGGAAATGCGCATAATCATCCAGTTGTTGTACAAAACTATGCCTCTAAAATTAGAAGTACGCACTATTATTTGCACTAGTTTAAAGATTAGTTACTTATCTTTAAGCTTAGTCAGTTATCTGTAAAGGTTTTAGCGCATTTCCGACCGTAATGTTGGTTTTCTATATTTTTTGTGGTTTTTTCGACTTTTTGGTAACTTAAAGTGGTCGTATCGTCTTCGGACCGGTTTCATTCGATTCAGCGCCCAAATTTACATAGAAAACGACACCCTACTCGAAATTTATTTTTTATCGACCTAAATTTTGGTTTTTGGTAATTTACAATGGATTTTTCGATTTTTAGGTCACTTAGAGTGGTCGTATCGACTTCGGATCGGTTTCATTCAATTCAGCGTCTTAAAAAACATAAATATTAAACCTTTTTCGCGGCAAAAAATTAACCCTGAATTTTGCTGATTTTTTTGAAAATTTCGCTGACTCAGCAAACCGGGTTAATGACGTCACAAAACTTGGTTTTCAATAGGGTTTGTGTCTCCCGAAGGTTGATTTTTGTACCAAGTTTGGTTAAAAAATATTAATCCGTTCGAAAGATAGTGTTTACAAGAAAGTGTCTAGAAATACATATATATATATATATATATATATATATATATATATATATATATATATATATATATATATATATATATATATATATATGTATATATATATATATATATATATATATATATATATATTATATATATATATATATATATATATATATATATATATATATATATAAAGTCTCGCGAAATTTTTTTCGTCATTAGGGACCTCTGAAACGGATTTGTGTCGTGGTCCGAGGTTCGAATTCCGCCATGACGCCTATCCCATTAGCGAATTTTTTCCCAAAGGAAATTCGCTAAAACTGTAATAAGAGGCTTGGTGATTTTTTTCCAACATTAAACATTTTAATATAGGGTGGAAACCATAGTCAGCTATAGTCCAGGAATGATCCAAAATAAGACCATTTGATAATGTTTTATTAAAGATCTTTATTAATGGGGCATCTGAAATGTTCCACCTCATGTATCAAATATTAATAGAACCGAGAATGATAATAAAATAAGGATCGTCTTCTTGTTGTGCCATTAAAAGATTATTTATGAGTGTCACAAGACTACTTTCCACAAAGTTTAATCAAATTTGACTTGACTCAATATCTATAATGATGGAAGGGGACTTAATAGTCACTCTAAATACAAGGTTTATATTAGTATGTAACGAAATATTTATAACGAAATAAGTTTTGGAAAAAATATTTAAAAGAAAATGATAGATTTAAAAAACCTTTAGCTATTCTTATAAGAAATATAATACTACTAAAAGAATAAGATAAAATGATTTGGGAAAATGAAGCATGCATTATTGTTGCTACATACCCTACAGTAACATCAAATATGTTACTCCCAACTGATGACGAAACTGCCATATCACCGAATCCTTTACGAGCTACAATTACGCTTGTTATGAGATCAGGAATTGATGTTCCAGCAGCTAAGAATGTCAGCCCCATTACCTGTTAAAACATGACAATAACACAACTATGGTGAACGGCTTAAGTGACCTTGTTTCCGGCAACACTTAATCGGTCCCAAGTGGCCTGTATGTGTTGGTAACACTGAGAGGTTTCAAGGGGTGTTAGAAAAAGCAAGTCCTATAGAGAAGAATGCAAAGCAGAAGGTGGTGAGAAGATTTTAACAGCATCTTAAAATATACATTTAGGTTTAATTAAAACCGGGGACGTTTGTTCGTCAAAAAGATTATAGCCAGACAAAACAATGCGAAAACAAATTTGTAGAATCTAACTTTTATGTAGTTCGAGAATACTAACACTAAATTTTTATACTGGCACTAAAATTTTACTTAGGTTTTTGAGATACAACTTTTTTCTCTCTTCCGCATTCCCAACAAGGTGCTCTCGTGTGTCTCCTTATAGATAGCTTAGCAATTTATAATAGTTTTCAACATAAGAAGATATATAATTTCAACAATATGAACTTAAGGTTATCATTTTGATAAACGAGAAGAATTATGTTCAGATAAAATTGTTTAATATTAATGGTTATTCAAAGTATAAGTCACTGGCATAGCCAAGGGTATACTGCGACCCAGTACACCATGGTTGTTCTTCAAAACTTTAAAGAGTCTTTCTTCTCTTTTAAAAGTTTGATTGAAAATATTCTTTAGTTCCACTATTCTCTCTCATTTTGAACGCCAATCATCTCCCAATCATATCAACGCCATAGGTAAATAAGGTAAGAATATGTTAAAGAGTAATAGAAAATAAATACAACCTCTGGTGGGATGCTGACTGTTTCGCCTGTTAGATTAGCCCACCAGACCATTAGGTATGAGAAGGCAGCTATCCACAAGATACTCCCGATAAAGGTCATAGCGAACCATCTCTTACCTGAAACCACAAGACAAGCTCCTTATACTTGCCCCTTATAAAGCAAAACATGGCATACTGATGGAGTAAGCTACGCTAATCTACTTCTTTAGTCATAATCTCAGTTAAGATAGTATCTGCTGTTGAAAATTAAGATACATGACAATTATGAGAATGAAAAGTTTGAGAGCTAGGACGACAGGCGACCAGCTATCAAGCTGGCAGTCTACCTGCAAATCACATATTCTTCATGTGTCAGGAGAGATTGAGTTCAATACATATTATAAAAGTGAAGTAGGTAGGAGTACATTCTTTCATCACTTGCTTTGAAGACAAAAAATGTTTCTATGGTGTCTACTATTGCAAAATTGTAAGAAAAAGAACTGGAGTAACTAAGCAGCTAACTAATATTTCAATAAAAGTTTTGCTCTATCTTTACTACTCTTACAATTCCTCATCAAAAATAAACCTAAATAAATCAATGTTTTTGTTGTTTTATGCAGCAGTATTATTTAGCAAGCCTAATTGCGTCTAATCTTACGGTATATCTAACTCTCTCAAATATTAATTAGCTAATGTTTTACGACTTGTTTAGACTGGGAGGACTAACATTGTTTTGGCCATCGTCAAACAATCAATCACTTTTTCTTAAAACAAACAACCCAAGCAGCTGGTACAAATACCTTGGCTTAGTGCCAATCAGCTTTTAGCCTTTCATATGAATATTAGTAAATATCGCGTTTTGTCGCAATATGACTTCACTAACTTCTTTCGTACTAATTCTAAACTCTCAAGCTTACAGACCCGTAGTAGAATTGATAGATTTTTTCCATCCCCTTATGTCAACTATAAATCAAGGCGTCTAGTAGTAATATCGGGGGAGTGGTAGTAACTACCAGGCAAGTAGGCCACGTTGTTGAGCCCTTTTTGCCAGCTTCCTAAGGCTGTCAATCAGAGTTCTTGTCAATCAAGGCGTCTAATCAGAGTTCTTGTCTGTTCTTTGAAATCATCAAGAAGGCAAACCCTCAGTTTCATATAAAGGAGAGAGTACAAACCTGAGGGAGATCGGGTGTCTGGTAATGTAAGCCAAAGTGGCACCAATATGGGAGCTACAAGAATGTACGTAATCCTTTTTCTCATAGAATTAGGCCATCCCATATCTAAAGGCTCCGGCGCATCTTCCTCTATCTGAAACATCCACATTTATTTTATACATTTGAATACAAATAACCAATCACAATTGCTTAATATACAATCTTGCTTAATATCATGCAAACAATTTGTTTTGACACCAATTTTTCTGAAGTGTTAAGACTTTGATGCTAAATGAAAAGGTTGAAAAGTAAAGTACTTTTGCATTCACTAGGAAGTTAGAGTTTCCCATGCTTGTGGTAAAAATTTTAAGTTCCTCGTTATATTAATGAGTAAGTTGGAGTTCCATATGATTGTGACGAGAAAGTTGGAGCTCCTTATTATATTGATGATAAAAATTTTCGTTCGCCGTTGTATTGACCATGAAGTTAGAGTTCCCTACGATATACTTGAGGGAGATAAAGATCCACAAGATTTTGATGAGAAAGTTGCGAATTCTCCATGAGATTGCCTAAGAAATTTGGATTTTCCTAGGATTTCTCCATGATAATAATAAGGGTATAAGATGTGCTTATAATATTTTTGGAAAACTTTACCACTTTCATCTAAATATCCGCCACAATAAGACCATGTTTAAGTAAAACTTTGTTCGATACAGAACAAAGTGAGAATGAAAATATAAATTAAAGAAACGCACACAAATAGCTCAATACACTTGAGGATAATTAAAAATAGCGTTCGATGTATTGATAATAATAATATATCTAACGAAAAAGCAACGCAAGAGTTTGTTTACAACACCGTTGCTGCAACAGTGTTGTTAACAAACTCTTGTATCACGTCCACAAGTGAACGAAGTATTGTTAGCATAATCATTTAGACTTTTATCAAAAAATTACGTATCTAAAGGAAATAATTCTCTTACTAGTAATTTTCGGGTTCAAGGTATTTCGTGCATTAAATATCCATCGGTTGTAAGTATATTCATACCTATACCTACACAGGTATCAAATTTCAAATACCGTTGTTTACGAACCTCGCCTATGCAGGGAAGCTTGATCAATTGTAATAGAACTGGTGTACTTTAAATATTATCTATAGGGTTCATACCTAATTACCATACCTAAAATGAGTTTTTTACAGTAATGTCTCACAGTGTTGATTAATTTCAGCATTCGGGAAAATAGGGCTTTAGTCTTCCGTGAAGTCAGGTTATCAAGCTTTGAGATATTGCTGATCTAAGATTAATATTTTAGTTATATTGATAACCAATGATAATTGGATCATTAACATAGAAAAGTATAAAGACTGCAATGCCTTTCTCAACTTGGCCTAAGCAAATTGCGTTCTGATTACATCTCTAGAAGCTCCACTCACTAAGCTGACTAAGGTTGATATTTTACCACACATCGATCTACATAACTCAACATGATACTTAGCTAATAACAATAGATCGTAAAAATTTAAGTTAATACTAACATAAGAACACTAGATTTTATGTAAATAGGTCTGCAGTATACCCATAAACATGCTGAAGGGAATCAATTAGTATAGGATCCTCTGTTAGTTGAACATCTAACAGACAAGCACAAGGTGGTTTAGTCATCAGCTTTTTTCAGATATTTTTGAAAGTGCCTGTTTTAAGCAATTACGTAAGAATCTATACCATACTAAATATAATAACTTTAAGACAAAGTTAGTTACCGATGAAGCGTGTTGGGCCGGAATTCCGTTAGGCTCAGTGGCCAGAGTATTAATTCTATTTGGTGCGTTTGAATCGGAGAGGTGTGAGGCCGTTCCAGCAGTCCCACCTCCTTTCGACGGCGCCGTCGCATCTAATAAAACTTTTAGAGATGCGATAGCGTGCAACTGCGCTGCCTTCTCGTCCACTTTACCTTCCATAAAATTAAAAAGTATGTTTAGTATCAAATATAATATAACATAATTAAAGAATATAAAAGTGATATTTTGGCTTCAATCAGTCGACAACCTACCAAATACAATGAGAGGAAGCATTCCTTTGGTGTATGCTCTGATAAAAGAGCCGGATCAGGATGAACCTATAGAATTACCTCCCTCCCTAATTTTTGACGGGCTGTCTTCCTGGTAGGGGCAAACTTAGGAAAAAAGTGTTGACCAAGGGCGAGCAAAAGAATTTAATATTTGTTTTTTTTTTCTTTCTTTAGCCTACAACATATGGTTTTCTTATTTATAATCCTGGAGGAAGGGGATTCACCCCCCACTGCATATTTGTAACTGTGTGTAATTACTGTCTAGTTATATATTCCGATATTTATTTTCGTCACTATCAAGCGAAATAGCATTTTCGTCGCCACAATATAATTCTTTCACTAAGCACCCACTAACGCCAACACTGAAGCTATTCCCATTTTCGCAAGTTAAGAGTGCTTTAACTGTAATAGGAAATTATGAGAAAAAAACGGATACAGGGTATCTGGAAAATGTTCCTCAACACGTCAGATTCGCTACGCTCAACTTCACCACTTCTGACTCGCTTCGTTTCTACTCAGAATATAAACATCACCCAATTTACAGTGCAAAACACGTCTTGGGTCTCGCCCAGCTCGTCTTCAGACAGTAAATACATTCTTTGTATTCCCAGTGGTTCCAAGCACTGACCTCACTCAATGAAGCTTAACTTTATGATACAACAAAAACCGGAGGTAGAAGATAATATATATATACTTGCCGTATAAAAACAAAACTTTGTATACTATCATAAAATCATTCATTAGTATACACAAAAGGATACTCTTGTTCTAAATTTCAACTCAATTAAATTATTTTACGATTTTTTGACAAATCAATTATTTTTTAAAAAAAAGTATACAAATCACTCGATTAAACGCGAACTAAAGCTGATACTAAGATGAAACTGGTCCCATAAGGTATTTGTTGGTCCCATATAAGAGTACATGTGTTTTTTTTTCATTTTCAATTTTTAAAAATCTTGTGTAAGTACACATAGCTATATTTTTGGGTTATGGTGACAGCCAGCAATCATAGATAAATCCAAATTTAATCACTAAAATCACCTTCAAATCCTGTTCGTGGAAGTAAAAAATCAGGTACGGGATACCTCCAAACTTTTCCTCACTGCATCAGATTCGATATGCTCATCCTCCCTACATCGAACTTCGAATTCGCAAATTTATGCATCAACACGTCTTCAGACTCGCTCTTCTTCAGATGGTAATTACATTAGTTTTATTTTCAGTGGTCACGCATCGAGGCATTGACCACGCTGGATGTTACTTATTTTTATGATCTAGCAAAAACCATAGATAGCAAAAACCTGCTGTATCAAAACTAAACTTAGTATACTTATTTACTACGTAAAAGTATAAAGTCATAACGAATTTCGACTCAATTATTAGGATTATTTTCCGATTTTTGTATTTTTTTAAAAAAAAATACGTATACAAGTCATTCATTACATGAAAATTGGTCCATATGTTGGATTTATATATGACTACATGCGTGCGCAAAATATCAAAATGATCGAAAAAAAATTCCGCTTTTTATGAATTTTTAAAATTGTTGCTGATTGTGGTTTAATGTTGTCATAAAAACGTTGTTTCCTTGACAGCACAACTATACCCTAATGATTGATTTTTGTACTAAGTTTTTCAACTCTCTAGTATAAATACACTGGGAGATACGAAGCTAAAAAACACACACATACAGACAGGCAACTTTGTGAAAACTACTCAGATGGTAGTTTTCTGATGATTCCGGTTACATCCAGGTTTCGGATTTTTCGCAAACACAATACTTTTTTCTATATACCAACGGTAAAAATGAGAAAAAGTAAAAAAGTGAAACTGTTCTATAATTAATGGTAGGGCTCTGAAATGACGTGATTTGATGAGATATATTGCTTTATGTGTGAAATAAAGAGTCAAGGTCAGGAAAATCATTAGACTATCTTAACGTTAAGCGAATTTTTTGTATAAAAGAAGAAAATGACTTTACCCCCAGCCTTGAGTTAGATTACTCAACATGGCATAATGTATGACATAATGTATACAAACATTAATACTCATCTAAGCATTCTTTAGGAGTCTTTAAGAGTTTAGGGTATTAGGGTTGAGGCCATACTTTAAAAAATTAGACTACAAAATATAAAAGAAACATTTCATTCGTTGCACTTAATGTTTTAACATAACACTGGAAAACTGTTTACAATGATTTTTGACTGTCAACAATACAAAAACGAAAGAATAACATTAAACATCAAGTATAGGAAACCTCACAGATAACTTTGTGAAAACCACTCAGGAGGTCTAGTGGTTTGTAAAAAAAACACCTGAAACGGATAATTCTGTTGACATCTCGGTTTCGCGTTTTTTGCAAAACAATACTTTTTCTATATATCTACCATATAGACGGCGAAAAGTAATGAGATTAATAGTTAATATTATTAGTAATAGTTAATATTAGTTAGTAATACATATTAAAAATATGTATTAAATATGTATAAAGGTGTTAAAAACACCTTTTGAACGTTTAAAGTTTAATTAGACCACCCAAAATACAAAACTTAATTTAAAACCGATAATTAATCACTAAAATCTATTCTCAAAAAGGATATATAAATGTTTTAGACCAAGAGCCCAGGGGTGTTTTGTTAATAAAAAGTGTAATGGCTGGAACCGGTCTCAATTTTTCGTTAATATCTTCCTGAACAAGAATCTGCAATTCTGCCGACTCGTATCGGATAGGCGTCCCAGGCAGAACGCACTTTACAGGTCAAATTTACCACCCAAGTTAACAAACAGTGTAATGGCTGGAACCGGTCTCAATTTTTCGTAAATAACTTCCTGAACAAGGATCTGCAATTCTACCGACTCGTATCGGATGGGTGTCCCAGGCAGAACCTTTGACCCCTAAAGTGCGTTCTGCCTGGGGCACTCATCCGATACAAGTCGGCAGAATTGCAGATCCTTGTTCAGGAAGGTATTTACGAAAAATTGAGACCGGTTCCAGCCATTACACTTTTTATTAACAAAACACCCCTGGGCTCTTGGACTATTTCATGTTTTTAATGATTATGTTAGAAGAGTATTACGTTTGCAAAAAATTCGAAACCGGGATGTCACCGGAATCATCTGTTTCAGGTGTTCTTTAAACCTCCTAAGTGGTTTTCCACAAAAGTATGTGTGTGTGAGTGTGTATGTGTGTGGGTATGTGTGTGGGTGTGGGTGTGTGAATGTGTATGTATCTGTTATTATCATCGTAGCTCCCAGCCTATTTATGCAAGAGAGTTAAAAGTTGGTGCAAAAACCAATCTTTAAGTCTATAGTTGTTCTATGAGCAAAATAATTGTTATGATGTCATTAACCCGCATTAATGACTCAGTAAAGAATCGGTTGCTGAGTTGTATCGGGTTGAGATTTAGCACGCATGTAGTCATACAAAAGACAAATATATGTACAAAGTTCCATACCATTATCAGTATTAGTTAAATTTATATTGAATGACTTGTCAAAATGTAGTACAAGTGTATTTCTTTACGTAATAAATAAGTAAACTGAGTTTCGTTTAATACGTCAAGTATATCCGTGATTTTTGTTGGATCATAAAAGTTAGGTGGTATTGAGCGAGGTCAGTACCTGGATGGGTGAACGCTGGGGATACAACTAATGTAATTACAATCTGAGGATGATCGAAGCGAATCCGATGTGATAAGGAAAAGTTCCGAGGTACCCCGTACTCGATTTTTTGAAAGGTTTTAATTGTAAAATGAAGGTGAATTTATTTATCTAAGCTAGCATTGTAGATGCATGGCATGACATGTATTAGCGTAGCATTGCTTTTGCAATACTAGCATTTTAATTATGCCTGTGTTTGTTCTGCAAGTCTACATTCGCAAGCAAAGTTGAGTTAACGGGATGCATCAATAGGGTCTTTTCTGTCAATTCTGTCAAGGTAGAGGTCATATTATCTATGTACAAAGTATGAAGCGGTATAGAATTATTGATCTAGTTCCATATCAAACTATTGGTCTAGTTCCATATCAAACACTTGGAAGAATTAGAATAATTGGCCTGGTCTTGTCCAGCTGGGGCCACAGAGACATGATTATCTATTTGTCTCCCAATACTTATCTCATTTAGATTGTTAACCATAAAAACAAAATGTTTTATTTCCAATGAAAAGTTAGTTGTAAATCGTTACCGTCGTGAAGTGGATCTATTGTGTGTATCATGAGCTGAAGAAGGCCGTGCCTAAACTTATTAGCCTGAGGTTGGACGTATAAAGACGAAGATGTAACGGAAGATGGTCCTCCTCCTAGACTTGTTTCACTTGAAGCTACGCAATTAGATTTCATTTGGGCTGGAATGCCGTCCGCTAAACCGACGGCAGGACCACTTCCTACTGAAGCCCCCGTCGCCTGGCCTCCGCTCCCGCTTCCGCCGCCTCCGACCTGTCAAAAAATACCATATTTTTATAAGTACTTTAAATATGAACAAACAGCGGCATGCTAAACTGTTTTTACCTTTTAATACTTATTAAATAAAACTTATTGGTACGTACAAGCTATTGTTACAAAGTTTCTAACTATTATCTTAAGAACTAAGTGTGTTTAAGAGTTACACTCATTAGAGGATGTAATGGAACAGCAGAGCGTATCAACCACTGCATAAAATGGATACTTATAAAAATGCATGCAGACTGTAAGTATAAAAATGCTTATGAACAATGCAGAAAAAGCTTATCTGCTTTTTCTGCAAAGTTAAAAAGAAATTCAATGTGTCTACGTTCCTGTTGTTACACAAATAATGCATTTGTGTGTCACAACATTAAAATTGTAATTTGTTACAACAGTCAAAATAACCTTACACAATTGTGACTTGATTTTACAACAAAAAAAATATTGATCCGTTAAAAAGCCGAGAACATTTGCTGTGTCTATCAGGATAATTCTTAATTAGATTAAAATAACAGTCACTTTGCTTCTTTAAAGATTTATGAAGTCATTTATTTAAAATTTTTTAAGCAATCTTTGTAAATTAATTATTGAATCGCTATCGCCTATTAACACACGAATATCCGCAGGAATAAAATTTTTCTTTATTACCTAATTACATTATATTCTTGACTTTCTTCTGTTAATACACAAACATCCGCAGTAATAAAATGACACTATACAGCCTTTGACAAGTATTGGTCACATATAAAAGATTTAATCTGCTCCTTGTATTGTAAGTTCTACTTACAGTCTTGTTATCTCAAACTGTAAATGTACTCTTACTCCCTAGGGAGGAAAAGTGAAAGTGTTGCCAACTTGACAGAATTTTTTAGTAAAATTTTTAGGAATTTTAGGAAATTTTTAGGAATATGCAATATACACACGCTAATGTTTAAATTACAAATATAGTATTTGTAGTACACATTATTCTATTGACAGCTTACAATAATATAATGTGAAGATAGTGGCTTTATTCTCTCTTCATCAGAGTAATTGACATGATGAGAATAAACTAAACTACCACAATAACAATTAAGGAGCTGAAGAATATATTAATATTTAAGAATTAAGATTTATTATATTATATATATAATCCTCCTAATATATTAATAATCGTTAGTATTAGTTCTCTAGTCGTAGATAAAATTTAATATGCAACAAGGGATGAAAGTTTTCAGCTCTCGTATTATCTTCCTCGTCAAGCCTCGGGAGCCAAAATGTTAGTTAACTCCCTCGGCAAGCCTCGGGAGCTAACTAGTTTATCTCCCTCGGCCTACCAGCCTCGTGAGCTAATGAAGTTTCCTCCTTCGGCGCTGCCTTAGGACGAAACTTTAACTTGAGCTGTAAAACTTACTTTCATCCCTTGTTGCATAAATAACTATTTTAAGGTATTGCATGACTTGCCCTTTTTTTTAAAAAAAAGAGGACAATGTCCTATTTCAAAAACTTGTGCTCATGTTCTATTTTATTAAATTGTAATGGAGAACAACGGCCCCGCCACCGTATTTTCATTTTTTAATAATTTACTGAAAACCGACAGTAGTAGCGAATTTACTTTGTGTTTTTCCTGCCTTGTACAAAAAAGCGATTTAGAATAATAGTTATGGTAACCTTATTACTCCCTACCCTTGGACTAGTGCGGTGTCGGTGCGTTCCAGTCTCCTTAAACCTATTCATAATATTTCTTATTGATTTAATCAGTTATTATAAATGAAGAGTAAATTGTTTGAGTCACCCTCCTTTTAGTTTCCATGGCACTCTAATACAAGTTAACACATCGATAGAACGCTTGAACGGCAACACTGGGATTTCGCCCGTGCATTCTTGCACTAGCCTTTAAAAGGGACTTTCATTGAGTTTTCTCACTAGACCAAGCCATCTACAACACTTGAATCAAACGATAATATTATAGTCAGGAACTACACCCTGATATATACTCTTGCCAACACTACCTCTTAAGTTGAATACCTTTATTTTTGATGCACTCTATGCTGGCACACTGCCAAGGAGAAGAAGCTGATGATTGTCTCTCAATTTAAGCGAGGCACTTTAGTATTGCCAACCTAAAAACTCCACTTTGAAACGATAATGACCGTCTTCAACCAATTGGGACAAGACTTGAAGTTACAAAAAAGTTGACTTCCCTACTTTCTTTGTACCAAAGACCGGGCGAGGATTTTTTTTACCACTCAAGTGGCTTTTGTTACGATTTCATGACATTGTGTAAGGCTCCTAATCGTTGGAATATTTTTCAACGTACAAACAGAAGTAATACGTTACGTGTTATAGATAAAGCTCTAAAGGGTGTCAAGGTATTGAATACATCACTCTAAAGCCTTGTTTTCTGCCGCGCGTACAAAGTAGGAATTATGAATTTGGTATTTATTGATACAGAAGTGTTAAAAGGCATCAGACAAATCTAAAATCCATTCAGAAATTAAGGCAGCACTGTCCAATTCGCCGTAATTAGGGTAATAGGAATGCACACGGGCATAAGAGAAATCCAAAAAGTCCTTACGCGTCAAAATCCGTTCAGTAGTTTAGGCTGTAGGTGCGTCAACGTATGAAATTACGGTTAGCTTTATAGTTTATCGCTCCCCGTTTATCGTAGGAATATCGACTTTGTAATTTTGTGAAGTAAAAATGCACATAAGACGAATCCAAAAAGTCTTCATACATTAAAATTTGTTCAGTATAGGCTGTAGAGGCGTCAACGTATGAAACAACCGTTTGCCAGCTTAGTTTTTCGCTCTATGTTCAGCGTAGAAATGTAGAGTTTGAGATTTTATCAGGTAAGAATGCACACGCAAGACGAATGAATGAAAAGTCCTCATACGTCAAAATTCGTTAAGTAGTTATGGCTGTAGGTCAACAAAAAGTGCAGATGTTGGTAAGGTAGAAAGGCCCCTAACTCTTGTTCGGACGTAGCTAGCCTGTTGTCCCAGATAATCAGGACAAAATTGGCTCCTACGGATCAACGGCTCGAAGTAATCTTGCTGGGGAGAGCCAGCTAGCTTGTTGATGAAAATGTCGCTAGATACATGGGAAAATGCCATGTAACAATAAATACTAAAAAAATAGCGAGGCGATGAAAATTCCCAGTGGCGTAGCCAGGGGGGCTGAGGGCTTCAGCCCCCCCCGAATTTTTACATAAACCTAAACCCGCAATAATGTGTGAAAAAATAAACCCTGTAAAAATATATAAAATAATAAATTACATAACATATATTTTAAACAATAAACTTATAATATAAATATCATATTATAATAAATTGAAAGATATAAATATAACAATATAAATATATATATATATAATATATATATATATATATATATATATATAATATATATATATATATATATATATATATATATATATATATAATATATATAATTATATATATATATATATATATATATATATATATAATATATATATATATATATATATATATATATATATATATATATATATATATATATATATATATATATATATTATATATATATATATATATATATATATATATATATATATATATATATATATATATATATATATATATTATTATATATATACAATTTTTAACATCATTCAGCCCCCCCCGAAATTAAATCCTGGCTACGCCACTGAAAATTCCCTTAATACATTCCATGTTACAAGAAATAATAATAAAACAACAAATAATGCAAAAGTACAACAATTAGGGCCAGATGCCACAGGGTGGCCGCAAGACGGCTCCAGGGGCTAACGCCACTGAGCGTAGCCGCTACGCTCTGTAGTTTTCATATTGAAGATTGTTAGTTTTTATGTAGTTTTTATTTTTATCGGTAGATGGCAGATTTATAGTAAGTAGCAGTTTTTTTTTAAACAAAAAGAAAGCGAAGTGGTGCTCACCTCCTCTACATAAAGTTGAGAGGCACTTAACATTGGTATGAGGATACGCTGTAATTGGTTCGCAAATAAGAAGGTAAGAGGATTCAAGAGGATTTCTCATCTATTCGGCACGTGACGCGCTCGTGTCTATTTGGCTTTAACAATTTAAGATTGTGTAATTTATTTTTTTATAAACTCTATTAATGCACAATATGCTTAATATTGAAAAATACTAAATGGTATGTCTGATATTAAAGATTCTAAAAGTGTATGTTTGACCTGAAAGATTTTAAAATTTTATTTTTTATTAACAAAATTAAAGAACAATTTGCTTTCTATTGAAGAATGTAAACCCTTGTTCAGAATTTATAGTAAATATTATTACTAATAGTAAATTCAAGTATTAATAGTAAACACTTGTATGTTTGATATGAAAAATTAAAGAATAATATACTTATTCATAAAGGTTTTAAACTGGTATGCTTGAGATTGAAGATTAAAGAAAAATATGCTTAAGTTCGAAGTTTGTAAACTAGTATGTTTGAGATTAAAGAACAATTTGCTTAATAATGTAGATTGTCAACTATTGTGTTTGAAATGAAAGATTGAAGAACAATATACTTAATATTAAACATTGTAAACTAGTATTTTAAGGGTTAATATGCTTAATATTGAAGATTGTAAACTAGTATGTTTGAGATTGAAGAATAAAGAAAAATATACTTGACAATGAAGATTGTAATCTAGTATGTTTGAGATGAAAGATTATGCTTTAGCAACATGGAGTTTTTTGCCAAGATGCAAATCGCTGTAATCATAATTAGTTTAAAATTTCGTCTAGCTGTTTCTAAAATTTGACGAAACGACTCTCTTTATCTTTTAGCTAATTATTAGAGTTTAAAGATAATAAACTTCATTATATTTTTGTTTGGCTAAGAGTTTCGTCATGATGCTTATTTTAATTTAGGATTTCGTCTAGTAGTTTTTATAATTGGTCTTAGTGTTTCGTTTATTAGACTCCGCTTTCACACAAAATGTTTCTTACAAAGCTTATGTGTGTGTGTGTTTTTGTATCGGTCTATTCCCATAGGTTGATTACAGGCCTTTAGTACATACTTTATTTCAAAACAGACAATAACAATTTTACAATAATCACAATAAAAGTTTACATAAAGTGAAAATAATTAAATACCACCAGCCCAAGGAGATGGCATGGTCATCAAACTACATCATTACATATAATATCAAGAGTTCTGAACCTCTATATACCTCCAATGCTATGAAGAGCACCGCAATGTCTATAATAAATTTCTCATATATTTGTAGACAGAAGAATATATTTCCCAAATCAATCATTCTGGAGGAAACATGAAGCATAAATCCTAACTGAATCAACATTGTATACAAAATCCAATGTAAAACATTAATCATAGTCAACCAGCAGCATCTGTTTAGCTAAATTGAGTAACGTAAGACAACATTAACACACACACACACACGTGTGTGTGTGTGGAGCCCCTATATACAGAAGTAGGATTAGGTTTTCGACCATTAGATTTTACTTAAAGACCAAATATTCATTTTAGAAGCTTCTAAATGAATAATTAAGTTTAAGTTATTGTTCTTTAGATTCTACTCTTCTCTCTAAATTTGATGACCAAATGTAATTTTAGAAACTTTTAAACATATAATTAGGTATATAGAATTTCGTCTAGTCTAAATGTGCCCATAATGAGACGTTGTGTTAGGTTTTTATCGTTGACTAACTCAAAGTAATTCTTACTTGCCTATGAAAGCTACTCTCTATGCATCAGCACACCTTGCATGCTTTCTAAATAGCTCTAATACTTAAATTATAAACAAAATAACAATTGTAGTTTTGTTTTTCAGTTACTCCAGCTATTTAATAATATGCAAAGGATTTGTGATATGATAACGAAAACATAATAACAAAAACGGTTAGGATAAGAGAAAGCGATGGTTCCGCGCGTCGGTTAAAAGGGAGTTAGTATTTTTTAAGGGTGTAATAACGTGTGTTTTTCGTATTATCCCGACTTTTCTGTCTCTATTCGACTTAGAAATTAGAAATTATGTACAAATGCTTATCAAAAATAATAGTTTTTTCGTTCATATCATGTTTACAAATCTTTTTACTTCGTTTAGAAAAATGTATACCTAATTTCATTCTATTGGTTTAAATACTACGTTTACCGAATTTCTGATGAAAAAAAGTCGACGTGGGAAATAGATTTTTTCGAGCGGCTGTAAAGTAGGCAATTTACATTTTCAAAAAATTAGGTAAAATATAATTTTTACTGCCTGCGACAGTTTCGCAGTTTTTTACCGTCTCAGGTAAAGTTACCCAAATGACCACTAGGTGGGCGCTAGTTGTTTTCTAAAAGGCTATAATATTACCTTCCTTATTTTCTTTTTTTTGGTTTCTCAAAAAAATAATCGAACGTTTTTTGTTACCGAAGTTTTTCTTTTTTCGGAAAGTGAGTAATTAATTATTTATTATCAAGTGTTTAACAATCATGAATAGTAATTCAGATATTGAAAACACGCCACCTGAATCGAAGCTTTTGGCCAACGATGCGATCGAAAGAAGTGTACCGAAAAATTTTTATATATTATACTGTTTTTCTTCTAAATAGTTGTTGACTATTACTACGCCCAAAAAGTAGCATAAGTTACACGACTGGGAATGGCTTTTTTACTTACTCGTTTCGCTCGACAGAAAATATAGTCGCCACGGTAAAAAATAGTTATTTATGCAACAAGGGATGAAAGTAAGTTTTACAGCTCAAGTTAAAGTTTCGTCCTAAGGCAGCGCCGAAGGAGGAAACTTCATTAGCTCACGAGGCAACATTTGGCTCCCGAGGCTTGACGAGGGAGATAATACAAGAGCTCAAAACTTTCATCCCTTGATGCATATTAAATTTTATCTACGACTAGAGACATAATACTAACAACTTTTAATATATTCTTCAGCTCCTTAATTGTTATTGTGTTAGTTTAGTTTATTCTTACCATGTCAATTACTCTGATGAAGAGAGAATAAAGCCACTATCTTCACATTATTTTATTGTAAGCTGTCAATAGAATAATGTGTAATACTATATTTTTAATTTAAACATTAGCGTGTGTATATTGTATATTCTACCCGTAGTACCAACATAACACCCAAAAAAACCCCAAAAATTTCCTAAAATTCCTACAAATTTTACTAAAAAATTCTGTCAAGTTGGCAACACTTTCACTTTTCCTCCCTAGGGAGTAAAAGTACATTTACAGTGTAAGATAACAAGACTGTAAGTAGAACTTACAATACAAGGAGTAGATAAAGACTTTTTTCAAAGCCTTGTAAGATAATATACTACTTTGTGCAATAAGAATAGAGATGTGTGGCGTCAAAATCTCACAAGGCAAATATAACCAAGTAAATACCATATAAGATAACGAACTTGAAAATTCAAGTCAATTTAGTAAACACAAACTTTTCTTTCTAATGTTTCTCTTTTAGTTCTTTTTACTTTTCCTTATTTATACCGTAGCTATATAGGAAAAGTATTGTGTTTGCAAAAACATCCGATACCAGGATGTCACCGGAATTTCCGTTTCAGGTGTTTTTAAAGCCTCCTAAGTGGTTTTCACAAAGTTAATAATAATAATGTTATTTGTTTTAAAGTATAAAAACTTCATACAAAGGGTTCGCAATAATAAATAGTATACAATAAATAAATTAAATGTTTACTTCTTGGAAAGTTAGCAAAAAATAAAAATTTAAAACTTAAGTTTAAGGGAGAAATTATACCTTTCAAATAAATGACCTTATTTTTAAGACGTTAAAAAAGAAATAATTAATAGAAGAGGTCTCTTTCTTTGACGAAAAGTCTATAATGGACGCTATATTAGTCTCATCAGACCATTGGTAAGTTATTATATTGATGGGTAGGAAAGCTTCTCTCAGAGATTCGTAAATAGGACATCTTAAAATGGTATGAGCTTAATTCTCATTTTCTTGCAAATTGCAGACTGTGGACAGTTTATCGGTTTTAGTTTTATGTAAAGATCCTCTGATAGTTAGTAGTAGTAGTAATATGGAGGGGGGAGTGGTAGTAACTACCAGGCAAGTAGGCCACGTTGTTGGGCCATTTTTGCCAGCTCCATAAGCTGGCAAAAAGGAGATACTTCTTTTAATCTCAAGTGTAGGTATATTTCATCTAATCTAGACAGAAGAGCCGTTAGTTCTTCTCATGCTTTTTTCGAGCAATTATACATATTTTCACTGACTCTTATAGTCTAGTGAAAACTAGGAACAACACGTGTCCTCGCTGTTAAACCAAACCTCCATACACTTTAAACTACAAGGCTGCACTAGGGCACAATAGTATTATAATGAATCTACTATTAGGGTCCTAAATTTTGCCTATACCCAGTTTCATTTAGGATAAGGGATCTTTAACGAGAACCTGACAACGCACAGGCTCGAGACCACTGGCTTTACGTCCATTCTGAAGGACGTGGTACGCAGAATTTTTATCCTTCTCATAAAAATCCCAGAGGCCCATACTGGTAAAAATCCCAGAGCCCATACTGGGATCGAACCCATGACTACTAAATAAACTCGGAAGTTTAAAGTCCTTTCATTCTGTACTGGCTGCGTACCTTAACCTCTACACCACGGGTGACTCCTTCCTCTGATAGTTACTTTAAAACAATCACTCCAGTACGTATGTCAGCAAATAGTTTCTGATGAACATAGAAACTAGTTAGTTAGTATCAGGATTTAGGTAACTTGTGCCAATATGGAGAAAACGAAAACTATTCAGTATGCGGTAGATGGAAGTATAACTAGAGTCCTGTATTCTGTCAAAGTCCTGTTGTTGTAGTTTACTAGAGAGTAGAGAGTAATTAGTCTTTTCCTGGTCTCTTTAGTGGTGGGCAAAGTTAATATATTTGAATTTACGTCGTCTATCGTAGCTAAGAGCAGTTTCACTTGTGAGAATCAATTTTACAAAGTTTTCTGTCTGTATGTGTGAGTTTGTATGTAAGTCTGTTATCATTGTAGCTCCCAGTGTATTTATGGTACAGAGTTGAAACTTGGTACAAAAATCAGTCTATAGGTGTAGATTTGCTATACCAAAAACATTTTTTATGATGTCATTAACCTCCAATAATAACTCAGTAAAAATTCCAAAAAAACCATAAAACGCGGAAAAATGTTGCGATTAAATTGAGATTTAGCACGCGTGTAGCAATGTATAAGACTAACATATGTGCTAAGTTTCATTTCATTATCAGCATTAATAGTTAAAAATCGGAAAATAGTATAATTTTTTAGTTGAATTAGAATACTTAGTAATAGTAAAAATATACCTTAATTACGTAATTAATATGTAAACCAAGTTTTTTTTTAATACAAGTATATCTATGACTTTGGTAAAATTTATGCTGCATTAAGCGTGGTCGGTTCCGAGGCACCCTGTACCCGATTTTTAGCACATTAAGAAGCATTAAAATGTTGAGTTATCATTTTTTTTTCTTCTCAGACCCAGCCTGTTTAGAAATCCAAATGCTTCAATAGTTATTACATATGTTATCTCCAATCAATAATGTAAATGATATGAAAGACTTTCAAAGGACAATTGTCACAAGTAAAAACGAAATTTAGTAACAAATCCTTAAATTAAATAAAATATTAATAATAAACAATATCGTCTCTGAACGTTGAATTGTTTGAAAGAACATTTCTACGCAGGTAAAACACTCCTTGTTGTCTAAACTCTTAGATATATTGCAACTCTAAAGATAACTTTTTTTCCCCGCTGGTAGTTATCCAATACCAGCGGGATTTATGCTGCGTGTATAAGAAGAATATCTCCTATAAGAAGAATAACACGCAATTGGCATAAACTTATCTTAGATACAATTCTTTGTATTGGTTTGAGGGAAAGAAACCTCATTAATAGGCAACTGTACAATACAGAAAATATCAATTAACGTGTTTATACGAAATTAAAGCTATGAGATGTTTAATTATTTCTATATTAATTCTACGTTAAGTAAATGGCAGAGGAAATTAAATAGGGTTTTCAAACTTTTGACTCTTTTAACTTCCCGCTTTTAGTATATAAATTTCTAAGGAGTCAGGATTAAGTGGAGGGCAGCTTTAGCTTAGGCTTTCGATACCATATATATATAATATATATATAATATATATAATATATATATATATATATATATATATATATTATATTAAAATCCTGGTGTAATCGAAATATATATCCATGAAATATAAACAAATTTTTAGCACCGTTGGTCGATCCATTAATTTATAACTCATTTATCACAAATTAACTAACAATATAGAAATAAAAGAAGAATTTTTATCGGTTCCTATGCTAATCTTATGATAAAAAAAATCACCCTTTTCTTTTCCCGCCATTGGTATTGCCAACCTGACAACTATTTCTTTCGGTGAGTGACTTTATTCATCAGGTACTCATATGATGGATGAAGTTGAAAACATCTGATGGGTACTAGATAGGTGTTGATTTTATTCATCAATGTCACTCATGGTGGGAAAAGTTGAGCAGCAACTATTCCCCATGAACATGATTATTACGTTCCTTATAATACTTAGCGCGCTAAATTTGAAACAACCGCCCATAAAATAAAGAACAGGCAGTATTATTATTATTTTTAAATTAGCCTTTTTGATTTATATTGTAATAATTTATATTTTTACTATACATGGAGGTTATTCCCTGTGCTAAAGATTAATAAAACTGCATGGTTTAAATATTTAGTTGAAAAACATTTTTATTTTGAGGATAAAACACAAGTAATTTATTTAAATTATTTATTATTAGTAGAGATTTATTCTGTTTATTCATTAGACAGTGCCATTAATGACAATGTTTTAACAGTAATCTAGATTACAATCATTGCGAATATGCAAAATGAATGTACAATTATTTTGATTATTTATTCAGTTTCATCACATACACACTCATCGACACACTTTTTGTTTGGCTGTCTTTCAGTTGGGGACAAGATTTTTAATATAAATACAGTATCTTTTATATTCAGTGTACTTACAGCAATTCTGCCAACTGTACAGTTCATAAATTTGTTTTCTTAAAAAATAAGTGATAGCGTTTTAAAGTAACCTGAACAGGCTTAAGAGGGACGTGAAGAAGTGTAACTTTGAAGATTTAATGTTTTACCTGATTTATCCCCCCCCCCACCACTCATCAGGTAAAATATCATGTAAAACATCAGATGAGTACCCGCTGAATAAAGTTACACACCGTTTAAATCGCGAATAATACAAAGATCTTGAATAAAGGGGATGACGCGCATTAAGGGACATTTCTGACCCCGTGGAAGTTGTATGAGATAGAGAAATAGGAGCAAAGAAGGCTCCTAGATTAGAGGGGAAGGTAAGCTTCCCCTTAGTTATAATGGAAAAAAGGCGCCAAACGCAGGTTATGTAGCAAGGTTGTCGAGTTTACTTCTCAACTTTCTTCTGTGCTTCTCGTGATTGTTACATTTGTGGGGCTTGTTAATTCATTTGTGCTTATTTAATTTTAAATTTTGGACTATACTTTGCCACTTCAGTGAGTGATAATTGAAGCGCGTATAACCTTCTGAAGCAATAAACAACGGGAAACCATTGAGAGGTAAGTTTGCCTCTAAAATTTAAGACCTGCGCTGTTATAAGAATTGTAAGCATACGCAGTTTGTACGAATCATGTGCAGCTGATTTTTGATGTGTGTTTCGTGTGGAATTCTCTTTATTTTTTGGTTTTTGATGGGGTCAATATTTTGTATGGAAAATCGACTTAGTGCGTCACCCCCTTTATTCAAGATCCTTGAAATAATAGCAATCTTATAGTCTACTAAATCCATTGATAATTTCCACAGGTAGAACAAAAATCAAATATTTCAAACCTAAAAAAGGGAGAGGGGGGAGGTCGAAAAGATTCAAGGATTCCACAACTTAGAATATTTATACATGGAAAAAATAAAAACTAGAGGTTATCTAGAAAAGGTGATTTGTGAATACTAAGATAAAGCAAGTAAATGTAAGCAGTAGAGGTCTAGGACCTTGGGGCCGCCTTCCAGTCACGCTACAGCTACCCTTCTCTCCCTTCTAACAACTTATTAAATAATAATAATAATAATAATAAAGACTTTTGAGAAAATAAAAATAAAAATATTTATAGTGACCGTTACTATTTTATTCATTAGGAGGGAAGAATTTAAGAGGCTTATTTTTAATGAATGAGGTCGTCGGCATAAGAGAGGGACTGGGAATGATTTCGTCGATGGGTCGACGAATTTCGTCGACCTTTCAATAACAAAAATGTATTTCTGAGGTTTATATGAACATAAATGTCATTATCAAGTAAATTTATCTCATTTGCGTTTATAGTTTGGCAACCTACAGTTCGCCCTCTCTATCCTGTTAGTTATTTTAGAAGAATTAATTATTAGAAATCCAGTTTTTACACATGATTAAATTTGATCCATATCAAATTCTATTATAGGCTGTTTAAAAGTACCCTCTCCCATTCTTAATTTTTGAACCGTATGAAATAAGATTTTGAATCTTGAGAGTTCTCCATTATGTGTAGTGAATATTATTTGCGAATTTTCATAGAAAAAAAGATCTTATAAGGTTGGTGTCATAGAGGGGGGTGGGTTTTTTTTGAAAGGGGAGGACTCACTGATCAAGGATGTACACGTGTGTGTATGCATGTATGTAAGTATTTATGTTTGACATTTTTGTCCCTAAACGATTCTATGGGACACAATAACTTTCGAACACTTTCGAAGATCCAAATTAAACTTAATGCAAAATCATCCTTTTCAATGTCTCGACTCCTAATGTTTATGTAATGTGTGTGACGTCATTAACCCACAATAATAACCCCATAAACATTTCAAAAAATCAAATTTCTTCAAAACGAACGGGGGGACTAAAATTTTTTACACAGGTGCAACAGATGGTGGTTTTATTGATTGACATATATATAACATAATAAAAACAAATCACGCTTTTTGACTAATACGAGTACATTTGAAAATTCGCTTGTATCATGGCAATAAGTCATTTATATAAACTAGTAGCATGACGCACAGGCATACAGCAAAAACCATGTTGTATATCTCTAATAGTTATCTTATGTTTTGGGCACCCTTAATGGCCAAAACAAAAAATATATTCACTATACATATTGGAGATCTCTTAAGTTTCAAAAATTTATCTTATACAGTTCAAAAATTAAGATGAGAAGGGAGATTCTTGAACCATCCTGTACAAAGATTCAAAAGTTATTTAACAAAGTTTATTTTGGTGATAAATAAGAAATCAGAGTTAATCAGGTCACATTTCTAAACCATACGGCAATAAAATTTTTCATTCAGTTTAAATATTCAAGTCTTCCGATTGTGAACGTGTTACAGAGAGCCGGAAGTGTACCGGTTGTACACTTCCACAGAGGCATCTTCAGGGATGTAGCCAGGGGCGGAATGACCATTGAGAGCGAGGGCGCCAGTCCTTCTTGGGCTCCTAAGCCAAAAATTAACTTTAAAAAACCAACGAAAATTAAAAAAAATGTTATCATATATATAACATTTTAAATATGTTATAAATATATTATATATAATATATATAATATATATATATATATATATATATATATATAATATAATATATATATATATATATATATATATATATATATATAATTAAAGTATTATTTAAATAAACTAAATGTATTTGATATATTTAGATATAAATAAACGATTTATTTATTTATATTCATAACACAAGAGTCAAAGGAGTCCAATACTCTAAGGTAGGGCCTAAAAAGCTCCTAGAGACAAATGTTTTTAAATTACTTAAAATTGTTCTCAATTTAAATTTAGGTCCATTATGGCCTCTATCCTTTATACTTGGGCCTCTAAAGGTCCCAAAGGTAGGGGGCAGACTGAGCCTTCTGGCTCAGTCAGTGGCAGTCAGTGGCTCAGTCAGTGGGCAGACTGAGCCTTTTGGCTCAGTCTGCCACTGGATGTAGCACATATGGATAAAATCCCAATGCCCTAAACAAATCTGAATTGAAGATTCATTTCACTAGAAGACCTTAACACAAAGGTACATATATACTTTAAAATATTAGTTTTTATTTTAGTTCCAAAATATTTGACATAGTTGGTAGTTTGTCCTTTAGGAAATTTACTCAGCTTTCTAACGAGACCAATTTCGCCTTTCTAGCTTGAACAGTTTAAACGCTATTAACAATTTTATGATGTGAGGTCAAATAGTTTTTTAAAATATTAAATTTGACCTTGTGGGAAAACAGTTTGAGATCCGGATTTTTATAATAGAACATTTTTTGTTCCCTTTGAGGAGTACTATCACATCCTTCTTTGGTGGACACTTTATATGAAACACCCTGTATATGAAAAAAATCGGGTATGGTGTACTTCGGAACTTTTCCTCGCTATATCGGATTCGCTACGCTTATCCTCCATGCTTCGGACTCCCTTAGCTTGTCCTCAGATATTAAATGCATCCACTTCATTCTCAGCGGTCACCCATACAGCACTGACCACGCTCAATGCTCCTTAATCTTTATGATCCAATAAAGATCATAGATATACTTATCGTATTGAAACGAAACTTAATGCACGTATTTATTAGGTAATATTATACACTTGTACCAAATTTCAACTCAATCGGATCATTTCCTAATTTTTAAATTTTTTTAAAAAACGTACACAAGTCATTCAATAAATATTGAACTAATGCTGATAATGAAATGAACCTTGACACATAAGGTAGTCTTATACATAGATACATGCGTGCCAAATATTAATCCGATAGCATTATTTTTCCGCGTTTAATGATTTTTCGAAATTTTCGCTGAGTCATTATTGCGGGTTAATGACGTCATAAAAAAATATTTTCTGAATAGCACAATTACAGCGGTAGACTGATTTTTGTACGAAATTTCAACTCTAGCGTAAATACACTGGGCGCAACAATTATAACAGAGTCACACACACACACACGTACAAACACACAACTTTGTAAAACCCACTCAAGAGGCTTTAAAAACGCCTGAAACAGATCATTCCGGTTTTATCCCGGTTTCGGATTTTTTTGCAAACACAATACTTTTCCTATATATCTACGGTATAAACGAGGAAAAGTAAAAATAGAAAAATAAATTAAATAAATATCATCGTAATCCATTAATACCCTAAACCCAAAATGCCCCTTCCTTTATAATTGGATTACTTATTTAATAGGTTTTTTAAGAGTTCTATAATTTATTCATTTGGATAGAAGTAAATAACTTAAAAAACAAATCTTACAGATGGGTATCATAATCTTGAAATTGGAGAAAATAGAGGCAAATAAAATAATTTGCAAGTCTAATTAAATATTCCAGTCTAGTATATTGAATGTCTAGCACCGGATTTTTATTTTTTAACAAAACATTCGGTCTCCGGAAACTAATCTTTTTCCTAACTCGAATCGATAATGTATTCCAAATACAAATATTCAATAAAACCCCGAGGTCTTGTGAAATCTTCTGGAATCGCAATAAAGTTTGCTATAGAGAATATGGGATTTTGTGAAATCATTCGGTATTGTAAAATGTTGCGGTAAAGAAATGTATACATAACGTATCAGATAATTACTGAGAACATGACGACATAAGTAAAAGAAGTTTGTAGGTAATCTAGAAGATCAATGTTCATCTAATCTCCGAGCAAACAGAATGCCATTGAATGAAAATCCAACATAAATCAAGTCTTTTGGTAAAATAGATTCCCTTAAAAATGAAAGATTAACCTTGAATAATTGAAAGTAGAGTAAAATGTTTTCTTACAGAGATTAGCCGTTCTTATAAATTAAAAACATTTTTTGCCAATTTAATTTGTGCTTTCTAGATTTTCAATTTCGTATCTTTAAATCTTAAAAAAAAATTAAATTATAATTCTATGGATATAATTTCCTCGAGAAATTGCAATGATTAAAACTAATCTAACAATGTTATTAAAGTGACATTTTTGGGTAATTTAACTAAGAACTTAAATTACCCCAAAAAACGGGTGCAGGATACCTCGGAAATTTTCCTTAACACTTCGGATGCGCTCGTCCTCCCTACTTAGGACAAGCTTAGCTCGTCCTCAAATAGTAATTACATTAATTTTTTCCCAACAGTCACCCATCCAGGCACTGACCTTGCTCGAAGCTACTTTTTATGATACAACAAAAACCATAGATATACTTATCATATTGAAACGAAACTTAGTGTACCTATTTTCGTACCTATAAGAGATACGTACCTTATATACGTACCTAGCTCAATTGGCTTATTTTTCAATTGGATTATTATTTCTCGAAATTTTTTAAAAAACGTATACAAGTCATTTAATAAAGTATATATATATATATATATATATATATATATAATATATATTATATATATATATATATATATATATATAATATATATATATATATAAATAATTAATTAATAACAAACAAACATGAGTTTCAAACACTATATTAACAATGATAAACAAATGCACATGTACAGAAAAAGAATAAAAATTCTGACAGTGTAGCAAACTGTTATAACAAAACTTACACAACTAAATAAAGAATTTGAAATACAAGAAATAAAACCATTGCTGATAATGTGATCATACTTGGCACATATTTTGTATTCTTATAGTTCTATGTATGACTACATGCATGCCAAATCTCAAACCGACCAACAATTTTTCTGCGTCTTATGATTTTTCGAATTTTTGTCGAATCATTTTTGCGGGTTAATGACATCATAAAAAAAAAGTTATATTTCGTATAGAACAACTAGACCTAAACCCAAAGATTGATTTTTGTACCAAGTTTTAAATACACTGGGAGATACAATGATAAGAGACATACAAACACAAACACACTTATTTAAATATATTTACACAACTTACAAAAATATTTTTTAAGATGTCAATAACCCGCTATGATGACTCAGCAAAAATTTCGAAAAATTATAAAACGTGGTAAAATGTTGCTATTAATTTGAGATTTTGCACGCATGCAGCCAAGTATAATACTAACATAGGTACTAAGTTTCGTATAATTATTTAATATAATTTAATTTCATCCTGGATGGGTGACCACTGCGAATGAAACGGATGTATTTACTCTGAGGACAAGCGAAGCGAGTTCGAAGTAGGGAGGACGAACGTAGCTATTAAGATATGATAAGGATAAGTTACGAGGTACCCCGTACCCGATTTTTTTATAAAAAAATTAAAATAAATGCCTCAAATATGAAGGCCTTATAGAAGGTTAGGGACCCAATTTAACGTGAGAACCTTTTCCCACATACTTATTTTCTTCAAATATAATTTTAGTTAATCCTCATTGGGTTAAAATTGATACCGTGTGTTTGAAACCTACATAAATGTGTTCAGTAGATTTTAAATCAACCTATTGAAAATCTAGACCGGACTCAAAGGTCAGTTCTTCCCTTTCACTACTCATTTAAAGTTTTGTATTTCTGGAAAGGATCAGGCCTCTCACTAATTCAATTAAGTCAGAAAGATGCTTACAAATTTGCCGACCCTTACTACCTACAGGCATAATTCTTTTAAAAGACTATACGTTGCAAAAAGCAAAGACTAAAAGGAATAAGTTGAACAATTAAACAGAATTGTTTATAGAAATAAAATTTTTGTTGTGAAAGAAGTTAAGGAAGGACGTAAAAGCGTGTGATTCATGTCGATCTGAAACAGTTAGAGCACTTCAAGATCCACACAATGAGCCAATTATAAAACATAAAAATGACAAAAAAAACTCATTTGTCGACTTTCATGACAACACTGCTCGACATATTAAAAAGCGCTCTTTGAATTGAAAATTCACGGTCAAGAAAATGAACCACACTGTAGATGTAGTTAAAGGGCCCACTTGACTGTTGTTCATCTTTGAAACCGGATAAAGGATTCGGTCCATCTCTTTAGTTGTTTAAATTACTTTTCGCCCCTTCTCCTTTTTTGAATGTCAGAGGTTACCACAAGGGTGGCCCTTTGTCCTTCACTTTCTTTTTCTTACCTAGACATAGGCAAAGTTACTCAAAAACAATTTGCCTCATTCTTTTGAAATACATTTATCCTTTTTCGTGATCAAGAAGAGATTTAAAATGCCTTAAAAATAGTCTTAAACGCTTTGCTTTATATTCTCTCAACTAAAGAACCAGTGAGTTAGTTGCTAAAACTTTAAGTCAGTGAGCTACATACTTGGCCATACACAAATTAATTTTATCTCTCTCTACAATAAATAAATGCATTTAAAGATTATAAACAAATTGATTAACTATTGCTAAAACAACCGTATTGACAAACTAATCAAGAACTCACTAACTAAGCTCTATAAGAGAAATTGGTTGGACGTTATCAATATTATTACATAGTTTACAATTAATGATGTTTCGGGAGCAGGTACTTCTCCCATCACCAGGTTCGTCTATACAAATACGGTGTTTTTTATGCGTAGATGATTCTAACACCAACTTGTAGGCAGTTATTACTGACTTCAAGTATAAATGTCAAAATCTGAACTACTTCTCAGGACCCATATGGTTTCGGGTTCCTTATAATCCTCTCACTACCTCTGAATGCGGGATCTTAATAGTTTACAATCCTACTTTTTTATCACATCTTCTGCTCGATTGGCTACATATCCAAATCTTAATGCTCGATCAACTCAATCGGCTTATGTGATGGTTCTTAGGGATAGCCATGAAAGACTCTTTTATTTTTCGCCTTCACTTTTATTCTTTTTTGCTCTTCTATTTTTGCCTTGTATAGCTTTTGTCTTCTTCAATTACATCCAGTGGTAATTCTCCCATGAACTACAATTTCATATCCTTCAAACTCATATCTTCGTACGTATCCTCTATGTTCTTGAACTCTGGTGTTAAGTGGTCTTTCTCAACCATTCTCCTGATTTCCCTTTTCACACTACGCTATTCAAGATTATTCCTCTAGAATTTTTTAAACTTGAACGCAATTCTAATCTAATATTTGCTCCCAATACTGTCTTATCTTTTCGAACAACCTTTTTAGTTATCAGAGCCAAAGATACCTTCATGGATTTCTTGTAGGTGGGACAATAAAAGTCCTGCGAATCTCTAATTAGCGATATAACAAATTACAGCGAACATCAAAGAGTAGTTATGCATACCCTTGCGAACCCCTACATAGCATTACAATTGTAATGCATTGTAAAACTGTGTACATGAAGCAAGCAGAGCAAAATACTCATGGGAACTACTATTCACTGGTGCAACATAGCTCTGCAACCTTCAGATAGCGTATACAATAGCATTGTGACATCATTTACCTGCGCAACTACCTTTCCAAACCACTAATCAGCATTCCAACATGTGCTTTGCAAATTTTCACACAGCAATCTAGCATATAATGCAAATATTTAGTTTTTCAACCTCTTGTATTTATTAAACTAAGCGGATTAATCAAGCGAGGTTGTAAAAACTAACCTTTATTGCCTTTTAAAGCTAGTTGGGCTTTGCGCCTGCAAGATTTTATTACCTGTCAAAATAATGAAGACTACCAAGAAACAAACACACACAAAAATAAAATTAATCGAACTGGAAGAACTGGATCCAAAACAAAAGACATAGCGAAATAGTAGGAGTGAGAATGCGAGTCAAAAGTACACATTTAGTCAAAATAGCTCCTACTCTTTTTGCCAAATTTGTTTAGCAAAACGACTTTATAAACCTAGTTAGGCTGACGTCACAGGGTGATTAGATTTTAAACCCCGTATTTATTATTTATTTTTTAGAGGTTATCTTACGGTTTCAACATGGCGCCCTACAGTTTTCTGTAATAAATGCAATAATTACAAAAACTTTAATAACTTTTATCGTACTAAACATAAAAAAATCGTTTGGAACTCACATTTATCACAACATTACTGCCTTTAAAAATTATGTATAACTGTCAAATAAAATTGTATTTAAAAAAGACTACGATGGAATTACGGGTTTGTACCGTCCGTCGTTTTAAGACTTTAATTTTATATCTAGAAAATATATTTTGACTCATTTGTATCAAGTCCATGTTAAATTTTGGACGATTTTTCGATCCTATTTGAGATAAAATAGCCGGAAAATAGAAAAAAAAAAATCTCGTTTTCACCGTTTTGAAATTATAACCTTAAGAAACGGGTTTTGAAAAGTAACCACCTTGTGATCTCAGACCTATTCAGGTCTGATCTGGTCATGTGCCCAGATCTATTGGCCGAAAGCGATAGACACCTCATTAGCAACTCAAAGCACACTATGGAAGAAACCATAACCAAAACAGGGACATCAGAGCGCTATTGTTTCAATTCATTGTCAGTTGTAATAAAATAAATTTTAAATAAGTTGTTAAATTCAGTATATCTAAATAGACATATCTTTCAAAAAAACTAGTCACCCGCCTGAACAACGATTAAAATTGTATGTTACTGTAATAATTTTGTTATTAATGGTAACACTCAAAGTTTAAGTTTTGACCATTTATAATTTTTCATTGTTCTTATTCCACTGGTATGCCTTATTTGTTTAGCTCAAGTTCCAGTAGTTAGTTTACACAAATTAATCTAATATTCTTTGAAACAACGTCATAACTTGAAGAAACTTTTACATTCGACGTAAAAAAAATATTTGCATAATAATATCATGGAATTATTTTTCCAAACTTAACAATTCAACCTTCAATAATAAATGAAGTTTAATAGTTAAACGTATTTTATTTAACGGCATAGGTAATTCTAATGTGAGCTTGAGCCCCCCCTCCCGATTTTAAATTAGAGCCCCCCCCCCTTAAAAAATAAAAATCATACAGTAATTGTCCTCATACGATAATTAAAAGTGACTTATTAATTAGTTATTAACTCATTATTTTTTTAAGTTATTGGAATTTTTTATTAACTTATTCATAGCTCTCTTTCTTATCAAGAGCCGTTACTCTCTGCCTCGTATTTATTTTGTGTTTATTAACTTCTTCATGACTCTCTTACTTATCAAGAGTCATTACTCTCTGCCTCGTATTTCTTTTGTGTTTATTAACTTATTCATAGCTCTTATCTTTCCTTTATCAAGAGTCATTACTCTCTGCCTCGTATTTATTTTGTGTTTATTAACTTCTTCATGACTCTCTTACTTATCAAGGTCATTACTCTCTGCCTCGTATTTCTTTTGTGTTTATTAACTTATTCATAGCTCTTATCTTTCCTTTATCAAGAGTCATTACTCTCTGCCTCGTATTTATTTTGTTTATTATGTTTAACGCCTATGATTCAGGGATTGCTTGTAAGCTTAAAATTTTTATTAACGAAACCAATGCGTATTTTATATGCGGATATAAAATAACGAAACTAATCAGGATAAATCTTTTAAGTGCAAGTAACGTCATGTTTACATGGAAAAGATTTAGTTGCATCTTATGCTATCGTCATACAAACCCCTAAAATGTTATGTTATTCCATTGTAATATCGCTCCAGTTCGCAATCATGCTACGAAGAAAAGACACAAAAAACTTCATTGTATCATCGCGTCAGTTATTTTCGCAATCATGTTACGAAGAAAAGACAAAAAAATTTCACTGTAACATCGCGTTAGTTATTTTTGCAATCATGTCACGAGGATAACCCACAAAAAACTTTATTGTAACATCGTGTTAGTTATTTTTGAAATCATGTTACGAGGAAAACACACAAAAAACTTCATTGTAGCATCGCGTCAGTTATTTTCGCAATCGTGTTACGAGGAAAATGCACAAAAAACTTTATTGTAACATCGCGTAAGTTATTTTCGCCATTATTTTACGAGGAAAACACAAAAAAACTTCATTGTAACATATAAACTTATTGAACATCTTTAAAAAACTTATTGAAACATCACAACAGTTACTCTTGTAAGACAAGATACCAAGGTTAGGTTAGGACAGCACCAGTGTTACGTTAAGTCAATTAATTATTGTTTGTAAATCTATTACCAAGTTAGGTCATAACACAAAAAAAATACTTAGAATGTCGCGTTAATTACATGTGTAAAAAGTTACAAGTTCTTTGTGTGAAACCTCTTCCTCAGATCAATGCAAAACCGTTAAATTATAACGTCACATTTCGACTAAACTTAGTGTAACGTTTGACAAAACCTTCTTGCAACCTCAATAGTAATGTTTTGCTAAAATTTAATTGTAGCGTCTTAACGTTACAATGAAGTTACTATTAAGTTGTAACGTCAATGGTAATGTTTAGCTAAAATTTAATTGTAACGTCAATAGTAATGTTTGGCCAAAACTTAATTTTTACGTCAATTGTAATATTTTGCTGAAACTTGATTTTAACGTTAATTTTAATGATTTGGTAAAACTTAATTGTAACGTCAATAGTAATTACTTTTCCTCATTTATACCGTAGGTGTATAGAAAATGTATTGTTTGCAAAATATCCGAAATCTGGATGTTACCGGAATTATCCGTTTCGGGTCTTTTTATAGCCTCCTGAGTGGTTATTGCAAAGTTGTCTGACTGTATGTATGTGTGTGGCTGTTATCATTGTAGCTGTTATCATTTATGCTAGAGAGTTGAAACTTTGTACAAAAATCAGTCTACCGCTGTAGTTGTGCTATTCGAAAAATAATTGGTTTGTGACGTCATTAACCCACAATAATGACACAGCGAAAATTTCGAAAAATTATAAAACGCGGAAAAATTATGCGATCCGATTGAAATATGGCACGCATGTGCTTGATATGACATTGGCATATGCGCCAAATGTCATATCATAATCAGAATTGGTTCCATTTTTATCGAATGGCTTGTATACGTTTTTTTAAAAATTGTAAAAAATCGTAAATAATCCAATTACCTTGAATTTCGGTTCAAGTATATAACTTGACGTAATAAATAAGTACACTAAGTTTCGTTTCAATATGACAAAAATATCTGTGATTTTTTTTAATCATTAAAGTGAAGCAGCATCGAGCGTTGTCAGTGCCTGGATGGGTGGCCGCTAAAAATGAAACAATTCTGTTTACTATATGAGGACGTGCAAAGCGAGTCCGTAGCTGGGAGGACGAGCGTAGCGAATCCGATGTAATGAGGAAAAGTTTCGAGGTACTCCGTACCCATTTTTTTGCTTAAATTGAATTGTAGCGTATAAACATTAAAATTAAGTTATGTTATGCTTAAACTCAGTTGTAACGTCAATTGTAATTTTTGCTAAAACTTAATTGTAACTTCAATAGGAATGTTTTGCTGAAACTTGATTGTAACGTCAAAAGTAATGTTTTGCTGAAACTTGTAGTGTATTTCTATCTTTTACTTTTGGCAAATAAAGGTTGTTTTGTATTGTATTGTAACGTCAATAGTAATGTTTTTGCAGAAACTTGATTGTAACGTCAATAGTAATGTTTTTTGCGAAAACTTGATTGTAACGTCAATAGTAATGTTTTTGCAGAAACTTGATTGTAACGTCAATAGTAATGTTTTGCTGAAACTTGATTGTAACGTCAAAAGTAATGTTTTGCTGAAACTTGTAGTGTATTTCTATCTTTTACTTTTGGCAAATAAAGGTTGTTTTGTATTGTATTGTAACGTCAATAGTAATGTTTTTGCTGAAACCTCTTGATTGTAACGTCAATAGTAATGGTTTTTGCAGAAACTTGATTTAAAAGTCAATAGTAATGTTTTTGCAGAAACCTTGATTGTAACGTCAATAGTAATGTTTTGCAGAAACTTGATTGTAACGTCATATAGTAATGTTTTGCTGAAACTTGATTGTAACGTCAAAAGTAATGTTTTGCTGAAACTTGTAGTGTATTTCTATCTTTTACTTTTGGCAAATAAAGGTTGTTTTGTATTGTATTGTACTCAATAGTAATGTTTTTGCAGAAACTTGATTGTAACGTCAATAGTAATGTTTTTCAGAAACTTGATTGTAACGTCAATAGTAATGTTTTTGCAGAAACTTGATTGTAACGTCAATAGTAATATTTGCAGAAACTTGATTGTAACGTCTTGACTTGATTATAACGTCAATAGTAATGTTTTTGCAGAAACTTGATTGTAACGTCAATAGTAATATTTTGCAGAAACTTGATTATAACGTCAATAGTAATGTTTTTTAACTTGATTGTAACGTCAATAGGTAATGTTTTTGCAGAAACTTGATTGTAACGTCAATAGTAATGTTTTTCAGAAACTTGATTGTAACGTCAATAGTAATGTTTTTGCAGAAACTTGATTGTAACGTCAATAGTAATGTTTTTGCAGAAACTTGATTGTAACGTCAATAGTAATATTTTGCAGAAACTTGATTATAAGGCCAAAGTAATGTTTTTGCAGAAACTTGATTGTAACGTCAATAGTAATGTTTTTTTGCAGAAACTTGGATTGTAACGTCAATAGTAATGTTTTTCAGAAACTTGATTGTAACGTCAATAGTAATGTTTTTGCAGAAACTTGATTGTAACGTCAATAGTAATGTTTTTGCAGAAACTTGATTGTAACGTCAATAGTAATGTTTTTGCAGAAACTTGATTGTAACGTCAATAGTAATGTTTTGCAGAAACTTGATTGTAACGTCAATAGAAATGTTTTTGCAGAAACTTGATTGTAACGTCAATAGTAATGTTTCCACGAGGCTTATTTGTAACATTTTCTTATTACACTTATTGTAGTTGTTTGAAAAGAAACTTAGTTGATACGTCAATTTTAATTTTTTTAAGAAAGCTTAATTGTAATGTTTTCTTTTAAACTCAAAGTGAACGTTCTATTGTAAGGTATTGGAACAATTTTTAACACACTGTTCAAATAACGTCATAATAAACATAGAGATATATACTAGAGAGGACATAGCCTATCTCAATACATTGAGAGCCCTGAAACACCTTTTTGGGGCTCTCAGGGGCTCTGTGTAACCTCAATGAAACCTTTTTCAAGAGTGAGTTAAATTTATGATAAATCAATTGATTTCGGTTTCCCGTACATTGTTTGTGTTTTTATTTGTATTCTTAACGATTTACTATATAAGTTATTGTAATTTGAAACTGATTATTTGATTATATTAATAAGCGAAGGTGGTCAGGTTACTTTTTCTATGTTTCAAATTAACCTATAGGGCCCCTCTAGTAATAATATCTCTATGATAATAAACGTCTATACGATTGTAATTTAAGTTGCGAAGTTTGACGTGAACTAAGGAATATTTAATTGTAGTGTGACGTAATGTTAGTTTTGACACTCAAATTACATGGTAAGGATGAAACAATAAGAAAAAGACTAAATTTAAATTGTAACGTTTGAGTCGCTTTATGTATTTAGTAAATAATGTTACAATAAGGTTAGATCCAAACAGCAGCCTCCTTCGTAACATTGCGTCAGTTATGTTTGTAAATCACATAAAAGAAAGATTCATAGTTGTAACTTCGCGACAGTTACATTGTTAAATAAAATTGCTTTAATTGTAATGTAGCGTTCGTTATTTTTAACGCAAAGTTACTCAAGGTTTAAAACATCAAAGAAAATTTAATTGTAACGTCGCGTCAGTTACGTTTGTAAATCTAGTCACAAAATTAGGTTTATACGCTAAAGAATATTCAATTGTAATGTAGCGTTAGTTATTTTTAACACAGAGTTACTCAAGGTTTAGAACATCAAAGAAAATTTAATTGTAACGTCGCGTCAGTTACGTTTGTAAATCTAGTCACAAAATTAGGTTTATACGCTAAAAAATATTCAATTGTAATGTAGCATTTGTTATTTTTAACACAAAGTTATTCAAGGTTTAGAACATCAAAGAAAATTTAATTGTAACGTCGCGTCAGTTACGTTTGTAAATCAAGATACAAGGTTAGATCACAACACCAAGGAAAAACTCAATACGATAAGGGTTGAAATGAAAACATCAAAACAAGACGGTTACGACACAACACATCTATGGACCATGCATATGCATATGATTGCGAGTTCCCTTTTCCAATAACCAATCGACCTAACATATCTGTTCAACCAGAGCCAAGTAAATAATTATCGATTCAAACCAACTTAAAAGCTTCCATAAAAGAATTCAAAGAACACCAAAATCTAAATATTATTAGTTCCAAGAATGAAATAAAAAATGCAATGTGACACTTCTTTCTAATTTTCAATCTTACACATTCAAAGCCCTTTTCCGAACTTTTGTGGCACATAATGGAAGTATTAGGTAAAGCACGTAAAAAAAGATACCTCTTTAAGTGCGCACGATTCAATGTACCATACGGATTTAAACGAGCTTAAAATGTGCAGAAATAAAATTAACAAAAAAATGCCGTATTCATTTTTTATTTTTGCTTGGAACAAGAGATATTTACATTTTTAGAAGTTGGTGAACAAGCCTGGATGTGAGAAGTGTAAGACCTTATTATTTCAAGAAGAATAAATACTTTTGCATTCATTGCTGTAAACCATAATTTTAGGTCTAAAATGCTATTTATCTCTAGCCTAGATTGTTAGACCAAAACAGGTACATATGTATACGTCAATTTTTTATTAGTTTTACGTCATATGTATTCATTATGGAAGTGGAAATTGACATCCCCACTTCCTATTAGTGATTTATGATTTTTGCTTCTGTTCCTGAATGTAAAAATGTGATGATTAGTCACTTCTAACAAATTATTCTAATATTTTAGCTTAACTTAATCGTCTCTTTAGCTTCGTTGTGTATAACAGATCATTAGGTAATAGTGATGAATATTAAAAAAAATTGTATAGGGTAACAAATTGCCAGGCGCTTAGTTCTTATTTTTATCTTATAGGTAAAGATTAGTAATGCAGATAAGAAAAAGTGATCGGCCAATCGGATTTATCAATTCATTTATTGTCTCTTCAGAGATTGTTTAGTTCATCGCTCACTAAATTTAATTATTTCATGAAATTATCAACAGGGCCAGTGCTAATTGCTAGTGTTATAAACGGAATGGTTCGAATGAATTGTACGAAATAAATACAGGCTCGAGGTTATAGATTTTGCTACTATGTTCCTAATCAACATTTTTGCAATTGTCACTGGATTGCAAGGCATTTGCAATCCAGTGTTAATTAACACTGGATTTGTTAATAATTCCATACAATAACTGAATTTAGTGAACGACAAACTGAACTATCTCTGAAGAGACAATGAGTGAGTTAACAACGAAGCCTTAATCACTTTATATAATCTGCATAACTAATATTTACCTTTAAGATCAATAATAGGTTAATCAATTGCAAGAATTATGTGCCATGTAATTGTTCACCCCAAACCAAAATGCTTACGACCAAAACCTGGACAAACTACGAGCTAAAATTTCACTTCTTATTGTGGTTGCCATAGCTTGGCAGATACTACTAGTTAACATAAGAACTTAGAACTAATGGCTAATTAGTTTTGGATAAGTTTTACAATTCGAAATTCTATGAGGCACAGTAATGAGTCAATTATATTTATATGACCGAATCTTATTTATGATTGAATAGTAGCCAGATGGAAAATGCTTGCGTGTTGCATTTTAAAATCTCACACGATTCTAAAAATCAGTCAAAATTGCCTGTCGTGTATGTTTTGGTTTGACATGCTACTGTTATATCACGCTCTTTACAACAAGTCGCCCTAGTATCTTGGACTCTGGTCTGGTAGATAGGTTAGGGAAGGTTTCAAAATAGGAACTCACCAATATGAAACAATTAGTTAAAGTACAAGCAGGTATTTTGACTCTTATTCACTCACTCCGTGCTATGTTATGTCTTATAGAAGCCTACACGATATCATGGTCCGTATACCCCATTATCTGCTCGTAATCTGCAAAATCAAATCATTAAAATCTCTTAGATAAACAATATATAAATACTATCCGATACTTTAACAACATATTAAAACATCCCGATAAATACACATCAAATAAATACTTCCCCATAGATAAACAACAAATAAATAATTTTAAGTACGTTAGCAACAGGTTAATGCATCCCGTATGATAGACATTTAATAATGTTCTCGACAGATGAGCAACCTTCATATAAATACTTCCCGATAGGTAAACAACATAAAAATACTTCCCCATAAAAATACTTCCCGATAGGTAAACAACATAAAAATACTTCCCGATATACATTCTTCCGATAGGTAAACACACATAAAAATACTTCCCGATAGGTAACAACATAAAAATACTTCCGATAGGTAAACAACATAAAAATACTTCCCGATGGGTGAACAACATAAAAATACTTCCCAATAGATAAACAAGGGAGTTGCTGAAAAAACTTGTAAGGTGTCACATCGTGTCCGCGATCTTTTTATAAAATTATAGGGGTTTTCTTGATGTATTAATTTCAAATTATGCAAAAGAGTTACTTAAATTTAAAATTTTAGGTAAAACCAAAGAGGCGGATAGGTGTTATTTTGTGCTTATAAATCATTAAAACACGTGTTTAATTAAATAAGAAGAGATAATATTGAACATCAAATCTTATCCTATATTAGGAGGGGATTAAACAAACAACCCAGGAAATACCTTCCATTGTCGAAATTTCATAATATTTATTTGAATTTGAACTATTCATTAAAACCATAAACAAATTTAATTAAATTTTAAAGTCATAAAAAATAAAGGCCCGTATATTCAAAGACATTTTCCTAACATTCTCCTTAAGGAACAAGGAGAATGTTAGGAAAATGTCTTTGAATACGGGCCAAAATCATAACAGTTATATAAATAATTGAAATGAGTGAAAAAACAATTAAACAAAGTTATAAAAGAGTTTAAAATCAAGAGAATCATTCAAAAGAAAAATAATGAGCTTGATTCAAGAAATTTGAGGCTTTATAAAAAAAGTTATTCAAGAAATAAATGCGAAAATCGAAATCCAAGATGATAGATTAAATCACTTAGAAAGAGAGGCAAGACAGAAAAGTATAGTTTGATATGGATTGGATAATGTAGAAGAGCGAGATTTAAAGGAGACAGTTTTAAATATTTTTATCCAGGTAATAAAAATAAACATTAAAGAATCCAATATAGACTATGTCCATAAACTTAAGAAATCAGAGAATAGAATGGTAAATCCAGTTCGCATTTCATTCATAGCTCTAAGAAAGAAAATTTTAGTTTTAGAAAATAGGAATAACCTACATGTGTAAAAGGAAAATAATTAAACAGGAGAGGATTATCCCAAGATAGTGTGAGAGAAACGAAAAATGCTCGTCCCAAAAATATTACCTGCGAAAGAAACGGGAAAATCCTTAATGATTAAATGTGATAGGCTTGTTATTAAAGGTTTTAAATATGAAAAATCAATAAAAACCTAGTTGCGTATCTAAAAGCTTAAAAATTAACACCCAGAAACATTTAGGAAATCATCAGATAAGCAGTAAAAAGTTGATTGAGAAAGCTCCTAAGGACCATTTAAACTCGCCTAACGAATTAGCTTGTACCTAACAATACTTGAAAATCCCCTATGCAGGAATTGACTTTGATTTATACACTAAAAATATCTGGGAGGAAACTTAAATTTACAACAATATATATATATATATATATATATATATATATATATATATATATATATATTATATATATATATATATATATATATATATATATATATACTAAAGATAATACAATTTTAATGTATAATTAGACTTAAAAGTCAAGAAATAATTATTTGTGAAAAGAAGAAAATTTATTTCATACATAATAATCAATAATTATTATTGATCATACACACACTCCTTGTCCATACTCTTCTGTAGCATTGCTAAAATTTCTTGAGTTATTGCTTCATTCAGGGCGTCAAGTGTATGTGGTTTGTGTATGTTTACACGTGATTTGTGGTAGCCCCATAAAAAATAGTCACAAAGTGTCGGGTTAACTTCTCACAACGTCTACAGGAGTGTGTGGACAAAAACGGACACCACTTATCAGATTTTATTTTTCGTACATAATCAATGTTTTATTTTTTTCCTCTTTAATTTTCAAAATGGCATCATCCAAGGTACACACTGAAATAATAAAATTTTCGTTTCATATGAAACGAAATCTGGTCATAATCATGTCTAAAAAACAAAAAATAAATAAATAATACTTGAAAACAAAACTAGATAATAAACTAAAAGAAGATTATAGAAAAAATTAGTTATGCGCTACTTACAAGAATGGTGATAAAAGGTATTTAGTTACTAATATGGGTAGTATAACAAAACCAGAGAACATCTCTTTAATCAGTAATAATTATAAAATTTACCTAAAATTTAAAAAGAAAGCTGTTAAAATTGGAAGAGGAATAAAATGTAAGTTAACTTTAATGTTTTAAATGTAAAATTCAATAATTTAGTTATTGAATAATAAAGTTATTGTTATTAGTTATTGAATAATAATATAATATAGTTGGTAGATGAAGTAAAGTGTATTATTTTCCCTGAAGTGTCACAACAGAATTTATAGAATAATTATGGGAAACAACGAAAACACAGTAAATGATATAATACTTTTCGATAGGTAACCAACATTAAATATTTATTTTCCATATAAATTTTTGAAGACCTACAAATCTTACATGATTCCTCTACAGCCCTCTCAAACAATTTGAGTTTTCACTAAATTTATATTTCTAAAGTGCTCTAAATAGATCGCCCTTTATGGTAGGGGTCAGTATGGAGCTTAGAAAAAAAGATTAAACTAAGTGAAAAATGTTAATTTAAAAAAACAAGGCGCTGCTAACGCAGCATTTCTCAATTTAAAAAAAGTAAATAAATAAATAAGATAAAAGTAAGTAGAGAGAACTTTTAGGTTTTTAATATTTTAGGCAAAGTTTTTAAGACTGAATTTGGTTCTTATCTCCAGTGCGTAGTTTCACTTAGCGTTGAGTGGATGAGATACTAAGGGGAAAGGTGATAGATCACCTAGCTAGTAGGCCTGTTGTTTGGCCCTTTGCTATCTCTAAAGAAAAGAGCCCTAGTCTTTATTACTGTCTTGTGTGAAATTCTTTGTATAATTCACAAATGCGCCGTAACTTAGATAAACAGACAAGGCTAATCAAACTTGCATAAGAGAATGTTTCTGCCTCCTACCTTTAAACACCCTAATCGTTTATATAATGAATTTTCTTATTATCTAACTTTTATCAATGGAGCACGATATTTAAGAGTTAAATTCTTTCAAAACCAAGATGAGAACACTCAATACAACTCAAATCTTACTCAGATATGCAAACAAATTTAAATAAACTCGAGGAACCTAGTCATTACTTCAAATCCTAGATGATAGATTAAATCACTTAGAAAGAGAGGCAAGACAGAAAAGTATAGTTTGATATGGATTGGATAATGTGATGACTATAAATATATATATAATATATATATATATATATATATAAATATATATATATAAATATATATATATATATATATATATATATATATATATATATATATATATATATATATATATATATATATATATATATATATATATATATATATATATATATATAGTGTGTGTTAATATAAAGTGTCCACTAAAGGAGGAGATGATAGTACTTATGAAGAGGACCAAAACATCTCCTACAATATAAACCCCAATCTCCGCAACCGTTTTCCCACAAAAAAAATTATATAAGCAAGATTATAAATGATAGATTATAAATGATGAAAAAAAAATCAGAAATGACTAATTTTTTTTTAATTTAGAATTAATTTTTTTTAAAAAATCAATGTTTTTTTCAAATTTTGTAAACTTTGCCGCCGATGCGCGAACAGAAGATATTAACCGATTTTCGATTTCTTGGGCTCTTTTTGTTTGTTAGACCAGTGCCCAACTTTCCCGCACTACTACGTTTTAAAAATAAAAAAAAAAGTTTTTTCGATCCACCCTAATGACTACCTCCACAACAAGAGCATTTGGAAAACTACAACAATTTTTGTTAGTACTAATTTTGGCTCTACATACCTAAACTTTCGAAAATGGTAAACCCATAAGTCAGTAAATCCACTCATGTGAATTGATTGTTCCCAAATAATAAGCTTTTTGACTTTTGCCTCTTCTGGTCCCTTCATTTTATTATTTTTACTCATTCAGTTATTCTTTTTCTTTTGTCTTATTGTTATTTAATATTTATAAATAGCCTTCTTCATGCAACTTATTTTAATATTTTTTTTAGTCATTCCTGTTTTTATTTAGCGAATTTCGTTTTAAAAAAATTCGCTATAGGGTCAAGCGTCATGGCGGGAGTCGGACCTGGGAGTGTGGCTAAAATCTGTTTCGGAGGTCCCTAAAATACGTTTGGCGAAACAATAGGTGTATATATATGTATATATATATATATATATATATATATATATATATATATATATTCAGTTCATACACCTATTTTACTAAACTTTTGTAATGCATGTTTACGTCCTTAACAATATATTTCTTGCTTAAGGTTCCGGTTTATGCATTATTTCTTGAGAAGTTACGCAATTATCTCATTTTTTTCGCTAGAGTAAAATGAGTATTATCAATTTTCAAAGGAAAATTGTATTTTCTCTCTGTATTATCAAAGGAATCGCGCTAAAATCTTCAAAAGATAAACACCAACTGAGCTTTCAACTGAAGCAAAGAATGGTGTGCACTGCCAATTTTAGGGGCATAGTCTTGTATAACAAACAGAATTATTATGCGTACTTCCTTTGAAGAATACAGAAAAAATGAGTTGCAAGTGGTGCATGATAATTGAGCAACTGCTCAAGTTATGAAGCATGAACCAAACCTTAAACACTAAAACACGCATTCCAAAGAAAATTCGCCTGGGATGAGGACCACCGCGCCAGAATTTTATGATGTAAATACAGAGAATACTTCGCAAACAATATGCCTTTTAACTTCTCATTTTTTCCGAGCCTTTATTTCTTTATTTTTGCATCTTTTTGTCTTATTGTGATTTATTATTTATAGATAGCCTTCTTCTTGAAACTTATTTTGTTTATGTGTATTCCTTTATTCACAAAAAGTAGCGAGAGAAGCGGGACAAGTTAAAATTGTACTGAATAATCAAGGTTTGCGCTTAACAATTAAGGATTGCGCAGAATATTCAAGAATTAATATTCTGAATAATTAAAGATTATGCTGATTAATCAAGGACTGTGCTGAATAATCAAGGATTGCGCAAAATATTCAAGAATTAATATTCTGATTTATCAAGGATTATGCTGAATAATCAAGGATTGCGCAGAATATTCAAAAATTGTTATTCTGATTTATCAAGGATTATACTGATTAGTTAAGGATTGTCCTGAATAATCAAAGATAGTACTGATTATTCAAGCATTTTGCTGATTAATCAAGCATATTCGTTAATCAATAGTACAACTAAACGCAGTTATTTTATATTAAAATTAGTTTGTTGTATCTCTATATGAAGTCTGATATTATTTCCTATTTATAAAATTGTTATACCTAAAATCTATTATTTTATACATAATTTAAACCTTCTTATGTAATTTGTATCTTTTCATCTTTCTATTTCTTATCTATGTATTATCTTTATCCTAAATCCTCTGTTCAAGAGCTACTGAGAGCTCTCATCACTAAATTATATTAAAGATAAATATTTAGAAATTGATTTTAAGAACATAAAGTTATATTATATACATTCTAAATTATAAACTCATTGTGTGTGATGAAAATAAAGAAATGAATAATTTATTATTATTATAAACTTATTGTATGTGACAAAAATAAAGAAATTTATTATTATTATAAACTCATTGTATGTGGTGAAAATAAAGAAATTTATTATAATTATAAACTCATTGTATGTGATGAAAATAAAGAAATTAATAATTTATTATTATTATAAACTTATTGTATGTGACAAAAATAAAGAAATTTATTATTATTATAAACTCATTGTATGTGGTGAAGATAGAGAAATTTATTATTTTTATAAACTCATTGTACGTGGTGAAGATAGAGAAATTTATTATTATTATAAACTCATTGTATGTGATGAAATAAAGAAATTAATAATTATTATTATTATAAACTTATTGCATGTGACAAAAAAAAGAAATTTATTATTATTACAAACTCATTGTATGTGGTGAAGATAAAGAATTTTATTATTTTTATAAACTCATTGTATGTGATGAAAAAAAAGAAATTTATTATTATTATAAACTCATTGTATGTGATGAAAATAAAGAAATTAATAATTTATTATTATTATAAACTCATTGTATGTGGTAAAGATAAAGAAATTTATTATTTTTATAAACTTATTGTATGTGGTGAAGATAAAGAAATTTATTATTTTTATAAGCTCAATGTATGTGACAAAAAAAAGAAATTTATTATTATTACAAACTCATTGTATGTGGTGAAGATGAAGAATTTAATTATTTTTATAAACTCATTGTATGTGACGAAAAAAAAGAAATTTATTATTATTATAAACTCATTGTATGTGGTGAAGATAAAGAAATTAATTATTAGTATAAACTCATTGTATGTGATGAAAATAAAGAAATTTATAATTAATATTATAATTGCGCTAATTAATCAAGGTTTGAGCTAAATAATCAAGGATTTTGCTGAATAATCAAGGATTGTGCTAAATAATCAAAGATTGTGTGGAATAATTAAGAATTATAGTAGTACAGTATATTTTCATATTAAATTTACATATTGAATTTCAATATGTGTTGATTAATTAATGATAGTTCAGATAAATTAAGGATTAAACAAATTAATTAAGATTGCGTTGATTAATCTATATGCTGTAAGCTATAAGAAATGGTAAGAAGACTTAAATATTTCTCCTCAATATTATATTATATTTCTCCACAAAGTATCTGTTAAATATTGGCTTTAAAAATAAGTAGCTTATAAGTTTAGGAGTCAAGATTTTCTATTCCACGTCATAAGCGGCTGCCACCATTTAGCTTTCATAATAATAATTGATATTTGGTTTTAAGCTTTCAGAGCTTGTTCAAAAGAGAAGGTTTTTGAACGAGAATAAATTATTAATTTAAAAGTAAAATTATTAAAATAAATTCATACTATTATATAAAAAGCAATACTCCAGTCTGTACATAATAAGGTAGCACAACATAATAGTAGAAAATAACAAGAGACATTAACCTTTGAAACATAAAAGAAAATATTTATAATGTAACAATAAATCTCATTTTTATTTGTTTAATTTTATTTTAAAGAAATAAGAGATGAAAATAAAAATTCCAAGTTTTAATAATACATTGATAGAAACGTCAATATTGAAGTAATTAAAATTATTCATTCAAAGAAAATTATATTTTTGGGTATTTTTTGTAGAAAAAAACATTGACAAAGTAAAAATTTCGTTTTTTAGGTATGTTTATAGTTAGATTTGTAAACAAAATCACCAATCATCACCATTAGTAACTTTAAATTATTTAAATTACTACTATAAACTAATAATAACCTACCCTTCTTTTTTTATAATCATTTATAAGCTTTGGCATGTATATTTGGGCTATTAATGGTGTTATTTTTAGTTAGTGTTCGTTAAAGGTGGTTAATTTTGTTTGGTGGTGGTTATTTTTGGTTAGTTAATATGGTTACTAAAAGTAAAAAAAAACAGTTCCGACATTTAGTAAAAAATTACTGGGGGCAGCAAATGTTAAAAATTCTTCCATTTCTTCTTGAATAAATAACTTATAGCTTTATCTTTGATTCAAGAGCCAATGATTAAGGCTATGTTGGTGTTATCAAGTCATTGGAAGGTATTGATTGAAAAAGCAAAAATTAGTTTCTATATTTTAATATCTATTCTAATAATTGAATACCAAATATATATTTTTTTGTTCATGCATGTTGCACTATTAAGCTACATAAGATTCTAAAGATTGTAAATTAAAGTGGAAAAACCACTGGTCTGGCATTCTACAGCGAGTCCTGGCAACACGGTGACTCATTAATATTTTAAAAGCACTACTTTCTATGGTTAAAATGATGTGTTCAAGAAAGCGTATATTTTTCTATTAATATTTTACCACCGTCGTTTCATTTCTAAAATGCACCTTTTTCAAATATTATCTTTCACTTCCTAAACTTTCTTTGACCCACTTGCACGCGTTATAATTTTAATAACCTTAATCCTCAATATCTTAAATACAAAGTGAAGTAAGTAAACAATTAGAAATTAAGAGCTTTTCCTCACCATATCGGATTCGCTAAGCTCATCCTCTCTACTCTGGACTCGCTTCGCTCGTTCTCGATATATGGAAATCGTGAAATTTATATTGCAATACGTCTTCGGACTCATTATCATTTTGATACTACCGAGTTTTGCAAAACATGAATAGTTGACACAATATAATTGTGCGAGAGACACCTAGGAAATGTAACAAGCAAAATGCAATGCTACATCTGGGAACTGTTCCATCATTCGACATTCGTCATCATTGATGGCTCGACATAATGACATGTCCCACTCAGTTTCGCCACTCAGGGCGCCGACAGAGCCTGAACTTACTCTGACCTTCAATGAATTCCGAAGAATATAATGTGAAGTACTTACTAGAGATGAGCGGTGCTCTCTTACCGCTATCATGCATGGCAAGCAAAACAAGTTATTGCATAGAATTAATTGAAGGTCAGAGTGAGTTCAGGCTCTGTCGGCGCCCTGATGAGTTAGACGTAACGAAACAAAGTGGAACATGACATTATGTCGAGCCTTCAATGATGACGAATGTCAAATGATGGAACAGTTCCCAGATGTAGCATTGCATTTTGCTTGTTACATTTCCTAGTCTCTCCCACAATTATATTGTGTCTTATAAAAATATCTATTTATTTCGCAGCGATCACCTATACAGAAACTGACCTCGATACTCCAACAAACATCTTAGATATACTATCCTTATTAAAATGAAACTTAGTATACTTATTTATTACTTTTTTTAAATAAGTTGTTTATAGGCAAAAGTATACAATTAAACTGGACCCTCGATAAGGGACGGGATCAGATATTAAGCTGATAAGAATATTTATTACTTAAAGAAATACAATTGCATCAAACTTCAACTTATTTAGATACATTTCATTTAATAAAAATTAATCTAATGCTGACAATAAAATAAAACTTGGCACATGTTTTGGTCTTATATAGAACTACATTTGTGCTAAATTTCAAATTTATTGACACATTTCTTCTCGTTTTTTGAGTTTTTGCTATGTCATATTCACTATTTAATGACGGAAAAATTATGTTCCGTGAGGTACTACTTGATTTTAAGATTAATTATTGTATCAAGTAAAAGTAAGTTGTAAGTTTGTTTTAATTCTCTAGTATAATAAATACTGGGAGCCACAATAATAACAGAGACACACTCACACAGACAGACGACTTTGTGAAAACCACTTAGGAGGTCTTAAAACATCTAAAACGGATAATTCCGGAGACATTCCGGTTTCGGATGTTTTTGCAAACACAATACTTTTCCTATATACCTACGGTATAAATAAAGAAAAGTAAAAAGAACTAAAAGAGAAACATTAGAAAGAGAAGTTTGTGTTTACTAAATTGACTTGAATTCTCAAGTTCGTTATCTTGTATGGTATTTACTTGGTTATGTTTGCCTTGTGAGATTTTGACGCCACACATCTCTATTCTTATTGCACAAAGTAGTATATTATCTTACAAGGCTTTGAAAATAGTTATTTATACAACAAGGGATAAAAGTAAGTTTTACAGCTCAAGTTAAAGTTTCTTCCTAAGGCAGCGCCGAAGGAGGAAACTTCATTAGCTCACGAGGCCGGTAGGCCGAGGGAGATAAACTAGTTAGCTCCCGAGGCTTGCCGAGGGAGTTAACTAAAATTTTGGCCCCCCATATTTCATATTAATTATTACTTTGACACATATAATTAATGATGTACACACACAAAGCCACCACTGACTTACACACATACAGACAAACAACTTAGTAAAAATATTCAGTTGGCCTTAACATCACCTGAACACATAATTCAGGCAAAACCCCAGTTTCGGGTTTTCAGTGCTAATACGAAACTTTTCTTTCATATCTACGGAAAAGTAAAAATTATAAGAACTAGAATATCTTGGTTTTTCTAATGTACAAAAAACAAACAATTGTTCTTGAAACTTTTCTGTATTTATTTAATAAATTATAAAGTTTTTAAATTTAAAATTTAGAATTAAATTTGAAAACTTTTTCTGTATTATTAAATGAGAAAAGTTAAAACGTTTTTAGAATGATTATGCCCCGCCATGCTGCTCGAATACTTGCGATAAAAAAAGAGAGATTCCTTATCTTCTCTAAGATCCAGTATATGGCAATAGAAACACAGAAGCAGAGTGCTGCTACCTACCGTTTATAAGACAGAACTACATTTTTGATATGATGAACAATTAAAGGTCCCTTTCAAGTGCAGTTTAAACTTAAATCGTATTTTTACTTTTTCTTATTTCTCTTCTTATTTTTCTTCTTATTTCGATATTACCGTAGGTATATCCGCATTATCCGTTTCAGGGAATTTAAGACCTTCTGATTAGTTTGTCACAAGTTACTGTATGTATGTGAGTTTTAGTGATGTTTTAATATCTCTTTAGCTGCATAACTGTACCGGGTTATTAGCTGCACTTGGTTTAACAATCATTAAATTCTCTTTTTTTCTTTTGCACATATTAGTTTATTTTTCTTTCCGAAACTGGTTTGTTAATAAAAATATGAACTAAATTTGTCTATTAAGTTCTTCAACGAATATCCTAAATTTTGAACTTAAATATAAAGAAAACTTCAATGAAAGAGCAAACTTCAAAGAAGAACAGTCAAGAAAAATCTATTTTGACTTAAATAAAAAAAACTTCAAAGAAGAACAGTCAAGAAAAATCTATTTTGACTTAAATAAAAAAAAACTTCAAAGAAGAACAGTCAAGAAAAATCTATTTTGACTTAAATAAAAAAAAAACTTCAAAGATGAACAGTCAAGATGAATTTTTTTTACTTTAAACAAGAAAACTTCAAAGAAAACAATAAAAAAACTATCAAGTCTAAAAGGTTTTTAAAACGAAATGTTGATTTTGGTCCCATCAAAGCAAATGCAGTTTAATGGATAAAACCATAAACTGATCAAACAAAATGCAATACTTGTGTGCACCTTAGATGTCGAAAAAAGCGGGAAAAGGTAAGCGGATAAGACATGTAATCCCTAAAAAAACATTTCATGATAAAAAATGCCAGTCACTTAACATGCAATTGTCATGCATATTCTATAAAATATCACGTTTCAGAAAGACGCATTTCATTACTCGCGCTTTCCAATGTAATAAAATTTATTTGTGTTTTATTTTCAAATACTTATGTGATTTTTACTTTCCCTCTTCTACCAATTTGGAAAGTTTGATATCAGCTGAATTATACATACTTTATATTAACAACATATTATTATTTTTTTATTAAAAAAATAATAAAACAATAGCAACAATCCCTCTCTGCAGCGCAAAGCGCAAGCTTTATAGCGGAGAGGTAGCCTTGTTTTATGTATGTCATATAAATGTTGTAAAATCAAATATTATTTAATTAAGTCATTTAAAAAGAAATAACCTAACTAATATTAACCTGTTTATATAATAGTGAAAATATAAAACAAGCCAAATACATAGCCGCGCACAATCCGAACCTTTTGTGGCTCTTAAAAATTAATTAATTGTTAGAAGGAAATATGGTATATACATGTGTAACTATTTTATCCAACAACAGGAAATATAGCCAACTATATCACAACGCGCATCTGTCGATTTATGAGCGAATGCACACAATTCGCCCAAAAAAATATTTTTTGAAAAATCATATGGGTATCAAATTGTAGGTATCGATGGGTAGTACACAATATGCATCGCTTTCAAAATGGCGGCAATTACACCCGCCAACTATCAAAAACCACCAAAAAATGCTTGTTTTAATGTTATGTCCATTAATTTGTTCTTTTTTGTAATTAGATTTATATATTATTTATATATTTTTTATGCTGTTATTTATATTATAATGTTTGTATGTTTTAAAATAATAAAAATAATTTAATTAATAACCAGTTCTAAGAAAATTTGTTGGGTCGTTTTTAAAATATGTATTTGAATTGAAACGTTTTTAAGTTTTTATTTAAAACTTGACTAATATTATAGCTGCGTATATAATATTAAAATATTATTTTTATATTTTTTAATGGTGAAATATACATTTTTTTTCATCTTAGAACCTAGTTAGTGTTTTTGACCGGTCACTGTAGATTAAATAAACATCTTAATACTTTAGGCATAATCTCAGAGGTAACTGCCCCATGTGTGGGCATTATGAGGAAACACCCTTTCGCCTGCTTGCAGAGTGTGAGGCCTATACTTCTCTTCGTACCCGCATATTTGGCGTAGGCCTCTTGTATGAAGAGGACCTTTCTTCTCTTAGTTGGAGAGATATCCTACAATATAAACCTTTCCAAGAGATTCTTGGTAGAAGTGACGTAGGCTAAGGAATCGGGGCTGGCAAGAAGGGCCCAACAACGTGGCCTATTTGCCTGGCTTTGCCTCCCCACCCTATTACTTTTACGACTAACATTGTTTTTTTTTTAATTTTAAGATGTCCAAAGTATTTTACAGTGTTGTCTGTTATTAAGAGCGTGCGTGTTTGTCATACAGAAAAAATCTAATACAGAGTACCTCAGAATTTTACTCCACAACATCGGATTCGCTACGCTTAGCCTCACTTGCTTCGCTCATCGTCAAAAAATAATAAAATCAACAATTTACACTCCAGCACGTCTTTGGACTCACTTCGCTCGTCCTCAGATAGTGAAAACGTTCGTTTTATTCTCACTTATCCAGGCACTAACTTCGCTCGATTATGCTTATGACAAAAAAATCTGGCAAGGAAGTCCGCAAACCGAGCAAATTTTCTTTTAAATACTAGCATTAAGCAGATGTGTCACTACTTGTTATATAATTTTTTCGAACATTTCAAAGGAAATGCGCATATTTATCTCATAGATCATCCACTATGCGGCACAGCATTGTTTGCACTCATTTGAAGCTCACTTCATTCTAATTATTAGCGCAATTTCTTTAAAAAATTTATAAATTTGAATACTGTAAATATGACGTTAATAAATTAGCGCCGGTACCAAGAATCTAACATGAGAACACTAGCTTTGGCAGTCTTATCGACTACAGACCGGTTTTATTGGATTCAGCACAGTTAAAAGGACCCAGTCCCAAAGTAACTGAGGACCTCCTCAGTCTAAGCAGAAGGGACCTTAAAAAAGTAACTGGACACTGTCACCTCCGAAAACATCTCCATCCCATTGGTATTTTTAAAGATAACCCAGTGTGTAGGCTTTGTGAATCGGAAACTGAAACTGCCTCTCACATACTCGTACTTCTGAGATGTGAAGCCCTAGCCTTTCAAAGGTTCTTCAACTTTGGTAGCAGCACTCTCTCTAAGTTTGACTTTACCAATGAATCACTGGTCAAAAAGATCCTAGACCTAGTCCGGGGAAAAGGATTATTCTGATCTGGACCAATTGAGGGGATTGTACAATAGACTTCCAGTCGCAGTGCAAATGGGGTCTATCCTCGACTCCAACCCCAATCATTAATAATAATAATTGGATTCAGCCTCTTTTCTACGTTTCATGAATTTTCAAAATGTTTGCTGATTCATTATTGACTCATTAATATTTTCCGTATAGCGTAACTAGAGTTTAAGATTGATTTTTGTACCAAGTTTCAAGTATCTATCATAAATATACGGGGAGCTACAATGATAACAGACACACTTACAAGCTGACAACTTTATGGAAACCACTCAGGAGATCTTAAAACACGTGAAACGGATACTTCAAGTGAAATCATGGTTTCAGGTTTTTAGAACGAACACAATAACTTTTCTGAATACCTACAGCATAAATGAGGGAATGTAAAAATGCTACACAAATCGATTTTAAACTTTTTACGCAACAATTTTAAGATTTCACTCTTTGAGGAGAAGTGTAGCAAGTCCGATGTAAGAAACATTAATACTTACAAAACAATGCTATTTGATCCTTAGCACTTTATTCTTTTATGAAAGCGAGCTATAAGAAAAAGAAATACTCGTTACCCGATATTTTCAATTATCTGTTTAATACAAACGAGGGCCATAAATAACAATAACAGGAAATAAATAATATAACGTCCTAAGATAAAACCTAATATACATACATTTTATTTTTATCTAACATAAAATACATGTCATTGTTTGTCCAATATTGTTAAAAAATACATAATAAAATGCTACTATAATATGATAATGCGGGCTTCAGAGCTAAAATAACGCTAACAGGCTCTAAAATACATATTAAACATTAAATAATTTATTGCATTGTAGCCAACATTACTAAAGTATATTACTCATATACTCGAGAACTTTAAAATAATATCTATAATTTATTTTCTGCAAATGTTCTAAAATCATTTATTTAACTCTTTCGGATCGAAGGCAGGGAAGTGCCCTTCCACATTTTTAATATCCTATTGAAAACAATTGCTTATAACACATTGTCTAAACTAAAAGAATACACATATACACTTTATATACGATATACTTTGTCAGATATCATCGTGTATTTATTCTAGAGAGATAAAGCTTTGTACAAAAATCAGTCTACCGCAGTACTTGTGCTATTCAGAAAATATATTTTTTTATTTTATAAATTTAATAGTTTAAATTTTTTTTATGCATGCTTAATTTTTTTATTTTATTTTTTTTTAAGTTGTATATAACAATAATTTTAATTTATTTTAATTAATTTTTTATAATAGCTTCTTTAGTTGAAACTTAAAATAAATACTGAAATAATAAAGTATATACTCTAATACAACAATACTATAAATAAAGATGAATTCTCGAGACAGGGCCCTCGCTTTAGATTCCTCAAAATCTACTGAGGGCCTTAAAGTATAATTCTTAATATTACGAAGTGTAAAAATAATTGTATCATGTAAAAACCAATGAAGTGGATATAAAGAAGATTATTATTATTATTATTATTATGTCGTCACTAACCCGAAATAATGACTCAGCGAAAATTTCGAAAAATCATAAAACGCGGAATAATTATGCCATCGGATTGAAATTTAGCACGCATGTTGCCATGTATATAACTACCATGTTTCATCTCATTATCAGCATTAGTCCCATTTTTTATCAAATGACTTGTGTACGCTTTTTAAAAAATTGGATAATGAGCCAATTGAGCTAAAATTCGATTCGAAAGTATAAACCTTTACGTAATAAATAAGCACACAAAGTTTCGTTTTAATACTACAAGTACTATGGGTTTTGTAGGATCATAAAAGTAAAGCAGCATTGATCGTGGTCAGTGCTGTATGGGTAACCGCTGAGAATTAAAGGGATGTATTTACTATCTGAGGACGAACGTAGAGAATCCGTAGCTGGGATGATGAGCATAGCAAATCAGATATGATGAGGAAAAGCTCCGATGTACCCCGTACACGACTTTTTTTAATTTTCCTTATTTATATCGCAGGTATATAGGAAAAGTCTTGTGTTTGCGAGAAATGCGAAACGGGGATATCACCGGAATTATCCGTTTTCCGATGTTATTAAGACCTCCTAAGTGGTTTTCACAATTTTGTCGGTTTGTAAGTGTATGTATGTGTCTGTCTGTTATCACCGTAACTTCCAGTGAATGTATGCTAGAGAGTTAAACATAGTACAAAATCAATATTTAGGTCGTAGTTGTACTATCTGGAAAATGATGTTTTTATGACGTCATTAACTTGAATGACGAAAGAAAGTATAAAGAAAGATACGTGCAGACAGTAAAACGAGCATTGAAAACAATGGAGGGAGACAAGGGCGATACATTTGAAAAAATAACAAATTTATTAATGTATAATCGCAGAGCTCCTAATTCCACTGGGTTATCGGCGTATCGTCTCGTGTTTGGAAGGGATGTTCGAACAACATTGGGCTTATTAACTGAAAATAAGGATATAGTAAAATCAGGGGAAAGAGAAGAGCGAGGTACAATTAAAAGAGAATTTAAGAAGGGGGACAGGGTTATAGCCAGGACTTACATTAATAAGGAGTGGCAATTTGGAACAATAAAGGAAAGAATAGAAAAGTTACATTATTTGATTATACTATGTCGTCACTAGTTTAACACTCGGCTTTGTATTAGTTTTAATAATTTATCATTCAACCTAGTGAAGAAACTATTTGTTATTAAAGAAACGATATATACGAGCCTACATCTTAACAGTTGTAGTGTTGAGTGTACAGTTGTAAATTAATCTTGTGGTGCATTAATGTTGTCTAAGTAGCCCCGCATCCCCGAGGTTCGTAGTCTAGATTGTGGTCTTAGTTTATATAAATAGTTAAGTGAAATAAGATATTGGCTAAAATTAGTCAATTTGAGGAAGGAGATCATCCTCTACCAGAAGTAGTTCCCACAGGAGTCCTGATGTATCCGACGCTAGCTTTGGTAAACCCTAAGGAGCGAAAAGGGTTTATCTCAAGGGGTTAAACCCCAGAGGAAAGGCCCATTTCATATTTTTTTAAAAAATTATGGAACGAAATTGATTTTTTTTTTCATTTATATATAAGAAAACCATCTTAAAATAAATCACTAAAGTTTGAATATATTGCTCAACATTTAAACCAAACTCAAAATTAAGATTAGTAGATGTTTTATATGAAAAAAATATTTGTTCACATTAGGAAAACGAGACAGGGTTTGAAACGACAAATATGGAAAGGAAGGAGAATTGGTCGGGTAGAGTAGCTAAGGGAGGTTTAACCCAGATCCTTTTTCAACCCTGCATAAAACAATCAAATTTTCTTTTTTCTTCTTTTCTTTTATTCTGCCTTTCGTGGTTATTGAACGTCACACTAGTTTTAATTTGCACAACATAGTGTATTTAAAAATATGTTTTCTTTCATACTTGTTTTCAGTTAAAGTGCTACGCGCATTGACAAAACCAAAAAATAATAAAAACTTAACCTTAATATACTTTATTTAACAATAAATAATATAACAACAATAATATGGAATTAATAATTTACGGCAAACCAATGAAGCTTCCAAAAAAACGGAAAATAAAATACAAAAAATAGTTACGGTAATTTTAAAAAAAATATTTACAAAATGAATTATCTTTTAAATATAGGTGAGTTATCTTAGAATGCAGTTCTGCAGAATCTTTTTTTACATTGATATAAAAATTGAAACTCTGATTCTCCAAATCAATTAATATTGCAGCTTAAGAATGAAATAGAATATAAAAAATAATTTAATTTTGTTGTTTTCATTTTTTGAGTTTATTTCATATTTCATACTTTTTAGTATGACACATATAACTATATAACTTATAACTTACTAATGTAAATAATTAACAAAAGGATTAGCTTATTATCATGGAATAATTTTATAATTTAATGAATAATTTTATAATTGAATGAATAATTTAGTAATTTATAATATTTACTTATAATTTATTTATAAATTAATAATAAAAAATAAATAAATAACTTATTTATAATATCAATAAATTTTTTAACATATATTTAATTATTTAGTTTTACTCTCTTTTGTATCATATTCTTACTTGTCCTCGGATCTTATTGAATTTATAGGAAAGTAGAAGCAGTATTAGTAAGGGAAGACCGGGTATTATCCCCAAGGAAATAAACTACTTTATAACGTTTTTACCAAGTCCAAAGATAGGTAAGGTAATGTGCTTTATAATTGCATGTCTTTTTTAAGTTTAAATCTGAAAGGGAGAGCTGTGACGTTGCAATGGATCGAAGTGCTGACATAAAGCATCGTACGTTTAATACCACAGCTGGAATCTGGAGTCTATAATTGTTAGGTCTTCATGCTCCGGCATATAGTTCAAAAGCTACATCTAAAAAAAGTGACTCATTTTGTACTACTTCAAACCAAATTTTTCTGAAAATATACCTTAAAGTATAAAGAAACCATAGTCTGCTTATCCAAAGTGGAGCCTTCATATAATTGCGCATGCTCTATATTTTATAAAATCGCACAAATTTCAGTTTTCTTAAAATAAGTGGTTCCCTGTGGGTAGTGTGCAAAACATGAATAGAACATTTTTTAAAGATAATAAAACGTAAAATAAAGCGAGTGTTTAATCATCAAAATCAGATAACTACAACCAAAGTTATGGCTCTTTCAAACACACCAAAAAAATGGTTAATTTATGCAAAGTCAGCGAATTCTTTTGAAAAAAGTATTGACTTTTAGTGCACTTATTTTTGGATAGAAAAATTTTATCAGCTTTAAAAATGTTCTCTTTATGTTTTGCACACGACCTACAGGGCACCACTTATTGCAAGAAAACTGGAATTTGTGCAATTTTATAATATTTCGCATTCATATGAAGGGCTCCACTCTGGATAGGCAGGCTTTTTTCAGAAAAACTTGGTTTGAAGTAATATAAAATTAGTCACAATTTTAGGCCTGGACTAATATGATGGCTCATAGAAATCAGTGAAAGCAAGCCTACCATCCTTTCGAAACTGAGCTTACTGGAATTCTACCTGATAATCAGGAAGCGTGTGCCTCTCCTTTTTGGCAAGAAGAGCCCAACAGCGTGGCATATTTGCCTGACGTAACCCATTCACTGATAACTGATAGGTTAACTCCTTATCCTATTACTGATATTACTATTATTATTACCTTCACTGTACTATTATCATGACTTTGAAAACATGTCAGCCACAAACATCATAATTTTAGAAAGTTAGTTAAAAGTTTCTAAATTGTTGTTTTTTGTGAAGAAAAATCCTTAGCAAGTACAGGACCGGGAAAATCGGTTTCACGTCCCCGTCAAATGACATGGAGTGTAGAACATATACCTTACATAAAACTTATAGATATATAAGGTTATGAAATATAAATCCAACATTCTATTTAAAGCAAGGGATAAATTTTCACATTTTATAACAGCGCAGACAATGGTATTGAAAATAATCGAATTGTAACAAACCGAAACCCCCTTAAAAAAGGTTTCAACTAAGCACCGGTAATTTTTTTCTCTTTCCCCCATTACTTTCTTTTTAATTTTTTTTTAATACTGTTAATATTTAAATCTTGTATTGTTTTAACACAGACAAGTTAACTTAGATCAAAGTTTAATTCAGATAATATCTAGATGGCTGATAGTTCTATCTGTCTGTAGGTACTGTCAACAGTATATAATTATCAACATAGGATTAATAATCAAACTTTTACTTGTTTCATACTTATATAAAATAAAGAGGGTGGATTTCACTTTTACCAACGTAAAACTCTTGAAAACAAGACAAATAAATGGTTCTGGACTTTCAAAAATTGTCTCTACCCTCAAATTTATAATTGAATCATATGTTGAAAAAAATAAATAACTTTGTTATAGGCTGATTTGAAAACTAATTGTATTCTAAGAAATTTCATTACATTCCAAAACATCACAGGATACTGGTAATCTTGACTAAGCTATTATTTAAACAAATTAGTTTGTTATTGTTTTTTAAGGGTACACTCCGTTTAAGTATTGTTCAATTATACAACTTGCATACATATTAGTCCTTTTTAGGATTCAAATACCATGTATATAACTAAATTTATAGAAAACATAAACAATAAAAATAAAACTTTAAACTAGTAAAAAATTGTGTTTCTTCATTAAAGTTTTTTTTAATTACTAAATAAAGTTTTTTTTTATTAACTAAATCAAGTTTTTTTTATTTACTAAATAAAGTTTTTTTTATTTACTAAATAAAGTTTTTTCATTTAATAAATAAAGTTTTTTTCATTTACTAAATAAAGTTTTTTTTGTTTTTGAGTTGTTTTTATTTACTACATAAAGTTTTTTTTATTTTTGAGTTGTTTTTATTTACTACATAAAGTTTTTTTTATTTACTAAATAAAGTTTTTTTCATTTACTAACTTTTTTTTTTACTAAATAAAGTTTTTTTCATTTACTATTTTTTTTTTACTAAATAAAGTTTTTTTTATTTACTAAATAAATTTTTTTTTTGTTTTTGAGTTGTTTTTTATTTACTAAATAAAGTTTTTGTTTTCAATTACTAAGCAGGTGAAAATCCGAGTATAGGATACCTGGGAACTTATTCGATTCGCTACATCCATTCTTATTACTATGGACTCGATTCCATCGTCCTCAGAAAATAAAAGTTAGCAGTGTTTTACACACCCGCTCGATGTGTTTACACACTGATCCGTATTGAAATGAAACAATGACTGGTTTATATTGATATTTACTTTTCCTCATCTATAGCGCAGGTATAAAGAAAAAGTATTGTGTTTGCAAAAAAAATCCGAAACCGGGATGTCTCCTGAATTAACAGGGAATTTATGACCTCTTTATTAGTTTGAACCAAGTTACTCCATGTATATGCAAATATTTTTAAGACATCCTAAATGGTTTTCACAATGGTTTCTGCTTTATGTGTGAGTGTGTTTTTTTATCATATCTCCTAGTGTATTTATGCTAGAAAGTTGAAACTTAGTACAAAAATCAATCTTTAAAAATAGTTTTGCTGTCCGGAAAATAATTTCATATGTCATCATTAACCCGCAATAATGACTAAGCAAACATTTAGAAAAATTATCAAACGGGAAAACATTTGTTGATTAGTTTGAGATTTAACACGCATGTAGTCATATATAAGACCAAAACATCTACTTAGTTTCATCTCATTATCAGCATTAGTTTTATTTTTATTGAATGACTTGTATACGTTTTTAAAAAATTGCAAAACATCGGAAAATTGTTCAATTGAGCTAAAATTTAGTACAAGTGTATTTCTTTACGTTATGAATAAGCATACTAAGTTTTGTTTCAATGCGGCAAGTACATCTATGGTTTTTATTTGATCATAAAAGTTAAACAGCATCGAACGAGGTCAGTGCATGAATGGGTGACTGGTGGGAATAGAACTGATGTGATTTCGTTTAATTAATCTGAGGACGTTGTGCAGTATAATTTGGCCAATTATTAATTTTGAAGACGAGCGAAGCGAGTCTGATGGTGAGAGGACGAGCGTGGAGAATCCGTTTTGGAGAGGAAAACGTCTGAGGTACACCGTAGCTGATTTTTTAAATTATTTTCTGTCATAAGAGACAGTTAACGTCATACAAAATTTATTTTCCTAAAACCTCAAATGGACCTAAAAATTACGCACATAAACACACACAACTACACGCACACACACACACACACACACACACACACACACACACACACACACACACACACACACAAATACAGACAGACAAATTGATAAATACAAATCAAGTGATCCTAAAACACTTAAAAAGGATAATTAAGTTAAAATATTTTTTATTGGTAAATATTGATGTGTCATGGATAATTCCAGTGACATTCTGGCATTGGATTTTTTGCAAAAAACATTACTTTTCCTGTATAACTACGGTATAAATGAGAGAAAGTAAATGCATTAGATAAAAGCATATAGATTTCCGCGGTCAACTTTGAGGCTTGCATTTAGAATCGTGAGAATCTCGAGAACTTTGCAAACCACAGATGTGGTTAGACTCTTGATTGACTCATTAATAAGCACTTGAAAATTAAATACTCTAAAATAATTGGGCTTGTTTTTTTATAAATAGTCCTAACAATCCTTTATTGGCATTAGGCATACTCTATTTAAAAATAGAACGCTGACATGTTTGTTTGGCACTGAGTATAACACAAAAGAAAGTACAATACCGGGAATCCGCTAATGATATCAGGTACGTTCTGTTTAAAAACGCTATCATGTTTAGAATAGAGTTTAACAAAGAAGTAAATACAATTTAGGGAATCTGCTATTAATATTAGGCACATTTTCATTAAGAATAGAACGGTCATGCTTACAATAGTATTAACAAGAAGTTATGCAATATCGGGAATCCGCTAATGATATTAGGCACACCTTCTATAAGAATAGAACGCTGTCATAATTAGAATAGAGTTTAACAAAGAAGTAAATACAATTTAGGAAATCTGCTAATAATATTAGGTCATTAGATAGCTGTCATGCCTACAATAGTATTTAACAAAGAAGTAATGCAATTCAGGAATCCGCTAATGATATTAGGCACACCTTCTATAAGAATAGAACGCTGTAATAAATTGAATAGAGTTTAACAAAGAAGTAAATACAATTTAGGGAATCTGCTATTAATATTAGGCACATTTTCATTAAGAATAGAACGCTGTCATGCTTACAATAGTATTTAACAAAGAAGTTAATGCAATATCGGGAATCCGCTAATGATATTAGGCACACCTTCTATAAGAATAGAACGCTGTAATAAATTGAATAGAGTTTAACAAAGAAGTAAATACAATTTAGGGAATCTGCTATTAATATTAGGCACATTTTCATTAAGAATAGAACGCTGTCATGCTTACAATAGTATTTAACAAAGAAGTTAATGCAATATCAGGAATCCGCTAATGATATTAGGCACACCTTCTATAAGAATAGAACGCTGTAATAAATTGAATAGAGTTTAACAAAGAAGTAAATACAATTTTGGGAATCTGCTAATAATATTAGGCACATCTTCATTAAGAATAAAACGCTGTCATGCTTACAATAGTATTTAACAAAGAAGTTAATGCAATATCGGGAATCTGCTAATGATATTAGGCACATCTTCTATAAGAATAGAACGCTGTCATAATTAGAAAAGAGTTTAACAAAGAAATAAATACAATTTAGGGAATCTGCTAATAATATTAGGCAATCTTCATTAAAAATTAAAACGCTGTCATGCTTACAATAGTATTTAACAAAGAAGTTAATGCAATATCAGGAATCCGCTAATGATATTAGGCACACCTTCTATAAGAATAGAACGCTGTCATAAATTGAATAGAGATTAACAAAGAAGTAAATACAATTTAGGGAATCTGCTAATAATATTAGGCACACCTTCTTTAAGAATAGAACGCTGTCATAATTAGAATAGAGTTTAACAAAGAAGTAAATACAATTTAGGGAATCTGCTAATGATATTAGGCACACCTTCTTTAAGAATAGAACGCTGTCATAATTAGAATAGAGTTTAACAAAGAAGGAAATACAATTTAGGGAATCTGCTAATGATACTAGTCATATTCAGTTTTAAGAATAGACCGCTGTCATGGTTAGAATAGAGTTTAACAAAGAAGGAAATACAATTTAGGGAATAGGCTAATGATACTAGTTACATTTAGTTTTAAGAATAGAACGCTGTCATGGTTAGAATAGAGTTTAACAAAGAAGTAAATACAATTTAGGGAATAGGCTAATGATACTAGTCACATTGAGTTTTAAGAATAGAACGCTGTCATGGTTAGAATAGAGTTTAACAAAGAAGTAAATACAATTAAGGGAATCTGCTAATGATACTAGTCACATTGAGTTTTAAGAATTGCTATTCTAACACAGACAGTATTTTCACTGTTTTATTTGTTTAGACTAGAGTTTAACAAAGAAATGTATGCAATATCAGAAATCCGTTAAGCGTACCTAATGTCACACTTAGTTTGAAAGACTAGAGGGCTTTTCGATTAGAATAGAATTTAATAAATAAATAAAATATATTACGTGGGTGCGAATGCCATTTACATCTTAATTTTCATTGTAATATAACCGTATCACATTTTTTACGAAAGGTTGGTAACAAAGTAAAAGAAATGTCTTTAAGAGCGCATATGCGCGCCTGTTATATTTAGCGGCATCATTCTCTTTGTTTGTTGTATTTTAAAAACTATTCATATTAGATAACGCTAGAGACTGATTAAAACATAAAGACAATGTTCAAAATGCCTTAACACCATTTAGTATACTCAGATTGAACTATTATAGAACCCTGACCTATTTGTTTAAACTAGTGGTTGACTTAGAAGAAAATAAGATGTTTGGAGTTTACTAGTGCCAATATTTTTGTAATATAACCCCTATCCTTTTTGTTGGTAGACTTAAGACTAAAAAAATATCACTCTAACAATTCGTACTCTTAGTTTGTACCATGTAGAGCTTGTCTAAAAGAAACAAAAATGTCAGCTGTGTGCTAATGTCATTTAGTACGCTTAGTTTGAACAGAAAAATATAATAATAACACAGTGGCAACACTGTTTCGATTGAGGACCGTTGCCAAACTTATGATGGGTTTTATCTAGAAAAATCATAGAGTATTAAGTAGGTTAGTAACTAGTTCAATATCGACTAGGACAATGTTTTTTAGTTATTTCTAGTTGGGAATATAAAATCTTAGCGGTATACGAAGCAAAGACCTCGACCTTTGAATCATAACTGTTTAGCAATCGGTAACGCCTTCGCGGTTACGGTTCTTAACGTTGACGATACGTCTAATGAAATATTTATCGCGTTAAATAAACAAACCAAGGCGCGATGTACAGATGTTTTATTAATATAAATCATTTCATTGTCACATTTAGTCGATAGTATGATTTGTTTCAATATAGAGCTCTGAGGTCTACAATAGGAGATATACTGCCCAATATTTTGATTTAGACCTACTGTAGCCTGCTTATAGTTAACCTAGTAAGCTCGACCTTCTCTCTCTACTCATATATTATCATATCTATATTATAATAAGTTGCTATCATACATTTTAAGTATTCTAAAACTAATGACTAGTATAGCTAAGTAATGACATGACAAAAATAAAAGAAGGTAAAGACTTACCGAAGGCATCAAGTGATCCGTACTTCTGACTCGTGTTACTTTATTTCTATAAATATTTTTTTTCACAAAACGTTCTACTGTTTGATTGAATTTCATAAAAGATACATAGAGAAAGTATATAGATAGCAATATTGCTGCTTCATGGCGTTCGATGGTATTGTCCCTGAAGAATATTATTAAAATTATTAATGCAACCGAATAAAATGAACAATCTCTAAATAAAGGCCACCATGTTAAATTTAAAACAGTTTTAGAAAATATCGCACACATACCGATAACGAACAATATATTAAATACGGCGGATCCTACGATGGTCCCGATGCCTACGTCGTCGAAAGATACGAATACTCCGATGGCGCTGGTAAACAGTTCGGGAGCGGAACCTCCGGCGGCCATGAACGTTGCTCCTGCTACGTCTTCGGTGATGCCTAATTTTTCTATGACGACGTCCAGGGAAGGAACGAAGAACTCGTCACAGACTATGGCTAGAGCTACGAATGTAAACGACACCGAATATATGAAATACGACGGCGCCATGTCGCCTCTGCTCCATGGTGAAAAGATCCTCGGGGAACAAAGGAGTCTTTTCCTCAGTCTCATTGCACTCCGGGGTTGTGGTAATACTGAAATTATCTTCTAACGTAGGTCGACATACTAGTACTAAGCACACTACTATATACAAAGGTGAATGAGGCATAGCGACGGAAGTAGCGGGAGCGATCATTCTCTAGGAGCGCCAACGGATCATGGCCAGACTAGGTCGCATTTCTCGTGCTTCTAGTTGCCCTTGCTAGCCTCGCTTTTCCCCTCTGGATCCCTTCCTACCCCACCACCGTCGCCGTGAGACCACCACCCCGCATAGAAAAATCAATGCCCTTGCACAAGCGCCATCACCCTACCTACCACACTCGAACCGAGGCATAAATCAATGAACACTTACTTCTAATTAATGCCTATTTATTATTCTACATATTACCCTATTAATCATTATAATTTCATTGATGTTCGCTTTAGATGATTAGATGCTCAGTAAAATGCTATCCTGTCTCGTAATGTGTGTTAATGTCTTAGTAAGACATTAACAGAGGCAGAGTATCCGTGAGGGAGGTGACCATGAGAACGGGTGGGTCGACACATCTTCCTCCCTCCAACTTACTTACAATCATTATTTATCATTATCAATCAATAATGAATATCTTTTACTTTCATCTCATAATTAATTATTTTTAGTTAATAAAAATACACCTAATAATATCAACCTTATACCTTATAATATTTATATTACATCTAATAATATTACACGTTTTGTTATTTATAGTACACCAAATAATATCACACCTTATACCTTTTATTATTTATACTACACCAATAATGTGACACCTTATACCTATATTTATAAATATATAATATATTTATATATTTATACTTATTTTATACTATACTTTATACTATATTTACTTTATATATACTTACTACTATTTTATACTATATTTTATATTTATACTTCACCTAATACTATACACCTTTTATTATTTATATTACACCTAAATATATTACACCTTATATCTTATACTATTTTTACTACTAATAATAACACACCTTAACCTTATATTATTTATACTACACCTAATAATATCACACCTTATCCCTTATTTTATTTATACTACACCTAATAATATCACACCTTATACCTTATATTATTATTTATACTACACCTAATAATATCACACCTTATACCTTATATTATTATTTATACTACACTTAATAATATCACACCTTTATTATTATTTATCTACACCTAATAATATTTCACTTTATTCCTCATATTATTTATACTAAACCTAATAATATTGCACCTTTTATTATTTATATTACACCTTATACCTTATATTATTTATACTAAACCTAGTAATATTACACCTAATACCTTATAATATTTATATTACACCAAATAATATTACATTTTATATCTTATAGTATTTATATTACTCCTAATAATATTACACCTCATACCTCTTAATATTTATATTACACCTTTTCCCTTATATTATATAATTGCACCTTATAATTTAATAATTACAATCAAAGTAAATTAATTATACTAAAAATTGTTAGTATAAAGATACTAGAGTGTTTGTTTTGTACAAACAATTGTTAGTATAAAATATACTAGAGTGTTTGTTTTATACAAACAATTGTTAGTATAAAATATACTAGTGTTTGTTTTATACAAACAATTGTTAGTATAAAATATACTAGAGTGTTTGTTTTATTCAAACAATTGTTAGTATAAAATGTTTGATAGTATTTTAACTGTCATACTCCTTATGCAAGCAACGTTTTAATTGAGATGCAAATATTCAGAAGCGATCAAAGTGTATAGATTCGTAAAAGGCTCAAAAATCAAACCCTTTAGACGATACACATTTCGACATGTTTTCGACCCGTTGACTATGTTCAAACAAATATTATCATAGCCAAGCGTTTTTAACGTAATAGAGTGACAATTATGGATAAACATAGAGAGAGAAAAGACGACTTTCCAATGATCATAAATAGGAAATAGTGTAAGATGTGAGCGATTTCTATTCAGCCAAATCTACACTGAATACTTGATTATATGGACTTTTGAGATCAAATAGACAAATAGGCGCATTTTTAATATAATCCCTATTATATTGAATTAGTATTAATACCTTAATAATTTAATTCAAAAAATTAATTAATTAATTAAATTAATAATTTTAATCATCAAGTAAGTAATAATAACAGTTTTTCAACAAAAAACTAAGTACAGAAGAAGAGAACTAAGAAAACAAAAGAATCTTTCTAAAAAAAACGATATAAAAAGAAAAAGAGAAGAGTGAAGGAAGAATAACGGTTCGGTATGGGTGTTCTCGGGAATTTTCCAAAACCACATCAGATTCGCTACGCTCATACTCCGTACATTGGATTCGCTTCGCTCGTATTTAAAATATACAATGCGCCAAATTTATACAGCAACAAGTCTTTAGATAGTAATTACATTTTCATTACAATTACATTAGTTTTATTCCTAACGGTCACCCAACCACTGACCTCGCTCGATGCAGCTTAACTTTTATGATCAAACAAAAACCTTAGATATACTTGACGTATTAAAACGAAACTTTGTACTTTAATTTATTAGGTAAAAAACACGCTTTTACCAGGTGTCAACTCAATTGAATTCGTTTTCGATTTTTAACATTTAACAAGTCATTTGATAAAAATTTAATTAATGCTGATAGTGATTTGATGAGACTATAAAGGTAAACAATCAAATTTGTTAACACTATTCCGAAATTACATCTACAAAATTTCGCTCGTCCTCAGATAGTAAATATATCCGTTCATTCTCATCGGTTACCCATACAGCACTGACCACGTATGATGCTGCTTAACTCTTATGATCCTACATAAATCATTCATGTACTTGTCGAATTGATACGAAACTTATTTATTACGTAAAAGTATATAGTTGTACCAAATTTTAACTCAAGATTTTTTACAATTGTTTAAAAAACGTATACAAGTTATGCGATAAAAATTGAACTAATGCTGAGAATGAGATGAAACTTAGCACATATGTAGCCGCATAACATTGCTACATGCGTGCCAACATTCAATTGGATTGCATCATTTTTCCGCGTTTTATGACATTTCGAAATATTTTTAGGGTAATTTTTTTCGAGTTAATGTTAATGACGTCTTAAAAATATTTTCCGAAACAGCACAACTGCAGCGGTAGACTGATTTTGTACTAAGTTTCAACTCTCTAGCATAAATACATTGGGAGCTACGATGATAACAGGCACACACACACACACTCACACACTCACACACTTACACACACACACACACATACAGACAACTTTACAAAAACCACTCAGAGGCCTTAAATCACCTGAAACGGATAATTTCGGTGACATCTCGGTTTCGGATTTTTTTGCAAACACAATACTTTTCCTATTTACCTACGGTATAAATGGGAAAAGTAAAAACAATAAAATGAATGAAAATAAGAATATAACAAAAATGAAATGACTTTAACGGCAGGAGAAAAATCTTGTATGCACCTTGGGAGTAAATACTATTTTTCTCTTCTAATAATTACTTCTCTAAGCTTCGCTTCGGGACTTAATTGTCATAACTTCCTCGGCTTTGCCTCGGAAATTAAATACATAAATCCCTCGGTTCCACAATGGGAGTTAAATGTTAAAAAGGGTTGTGAGAGTGGGGATAAAACACAAGTAAGCATGTAATCATGGGTATATGTAGTGTAGCCAGGTTACCGAGAAAAGTCTATGACACATAAGAAGATCGTTACTCATTGTATACTCATAGAGTACGCGATCCTTTCTTGAATCCTGCATACAACATTCCTTCGCTCTCAGAGTCTGTATCCTGTCGGAAGGACATTTTTGGATTTATAATTTGTTTTTTCGCTACATCTAAAGTGTATAATTTTTTACTTACGATGTTCTACAGCGAGTCACATTATTTAATATACTATCTGTGGTTTCCCTCAATTTAATAGGCATATACCAGGTTGAGTCGGCGAAAGTCAGTCCACAGACTGCCTAGCAAACCCCTTTTGACACTCGTGCATACCATACGCAAACCCACCAAAATACTAACAAAATTATTCCGTTCGACCAGTGGCGGACTGAGCCAAAAAGGCCCGAAAATGAGGGTTTGGCCTGAAAGGGCCCAAATCTACATCTTAAGGGGCCCAAGGGGGGATCCTACAATGCTTCTTAGAGGGGTCTACTTTTAACTAGAGTAGTATTAATGATTTTGTTAAGTAGTAATTAAATAAAGAAATGTTTATTTCTTTCATCAAAGTACTAAGTTATTTAAAAATATAAATCTATTCAATTAATTAATCCACATGCACCTTCTATGTGATATGAGCTCCTGGCACGAGCACGACACTGAACGTAGATTCAGTGTTGCGCTCGAGAAATTACATCTAGAATTAATATAACAGATTTGATGTAAATATATTTAAATATAGGGGAACAAAATAGATTAAGCAAAGAAATAAAGTCATAAATGTGTAATTTCAAAACTAAGAAAACATAAATTATAAATGTGTATATTGCGTTATAAATTTCACCCCATAAAGGTCTTGTAAGGGACAATAGAAAAAATATGTATTGGCAAGTTATTATAGAGTCTGGGAGCTGGCTAAGAAAGCAGCTACATGCAGCTGATGTTCTGCAGCTAACCTTCACTATCCTCTCATCGTCTTGGCGTCTAGTCTGATATTTATGTCTGAATAATAGAAAGTTAAAAATATTTCTCTTAAATATTAATATCTTTTTAAATTTGAACAGTTATTTTATATGAGGCACGTTTAAGTCCTTAAAAACTTAGTCTAATACAAATCTTAAGTGTTTTTCTCTAAGCAGATTTTTATAATTCTTTTCTATTTTATTTATAACAATTCATACTGGGTGAAACCAAGAATGCTCCAACCTTATACACAATACTGAAGGATAAACTGTCAAAAGACTAAATGTACTATCCTTAAATTCTTTAATAAGAGAATAGTTCACAAAAGGAGGAATTTACAATAGTTCTTTTCTCAATAGTTTGTGAGGCTATTCACTACAAAGTTGGTTAAGCCCTACAATAGTTCTCAAATCGTTTTTAGCGAATTTGAAAAATATTCCAAAGGAAGGCGTCATGGCGAGAGTCGAATTTCGGACCATGACACAATCCGTTTCGAACAGATAAATGTTTTTAATCAAACTTGGTACAAAAAGCAATCTTGGGGAGGATACGAACCCTATTGAAAACTAGGTTGTTGTGATGGCATTAGCCTGGTTTGCTCAGTCAGCAGAATTTTCAAAAAATTGGCAAAGTTCAAGGGTTTTATTTTTCGCCGCGAAAAAGGTATTTCTTTGGTATGTTTTTGGGACGATGAATCGAATGAAACCGGTCCAAAGTCGATACGACCACTCTAAGTGTCCAAAACATCGTGGTCAATTACCAGAAAACCTAAAATACGGCTGCTAAACAACATATTTTAAGTGGGAAGTCGTTTACCATGTTTTTAGGCCTTTGAGATGAATGAGAGTGGTCCGGAGTCGATATAAGCACTTAAAGCCAGGGTACCTAGGTTCGAATCCTGGTAAGGACAATAATTGTTTATAGTTTTTTCTACAATATATCGTTTTTACAGCAAAATCATTCTGGCGTGGTAGTCCTCATGACGGGCGAATTTCCTTTGGAATGCGTGCTTCCGTGCTTAATAATCTATTGCTTGCTTAAGGTTTCGGTTTATGCTTTGTATCTTGAGCAGTTACTCAATTATCTCTCAATTATCAAGCACTACTCGTAACTCAATTTTTCTGTATTTTTAAAGGAAACGCACTAAAACCTTTAACCCTTCCGCTGCTAATGACGGCATATGCCGTAAACAGAATAACTTTCGCGAGGTTGTGAATGACGGCATGTGACGTCAATTTATTTTTATGATGACCATGGTTAGTGCTGGTTACAGCTTCAAAATATTATTTTGAACTTGTAGCGATATCTATTGGTTATTTGGGGTATTCCCTAACTTCCCGTTTCACTGATAGGTGGCAGTAGTGTCATCTCTTTATCTAAAAACGTAAAAGATTGTCTTGAGTCATGGACCACGTCACGCATCCCCTTCGCCCTTGGCATTTGAACCTTTTTTATCTCTTCTCCTATAGCCCTTTGACTGACATATTTAAGACACCTCATTACTAAAATCAGTACTCATAAAGTAGCAACATTGAACTTATTTTTAACTCGGTAAGAAATAGAAAGATTTATTAATTATTAATTAATAAATAATTATAATAATTAAGTATTATTTATTAAATTAATTTTATTATTATTATTTATTAATTAATAATTAATAAATCTTTCTATTTCTTTTTTATTCTATTAATTATTATTAATAAATAATTAATTAATAATTAATTGTTAATTAATTTATTAATTCAAACTTCAATATGCTAGATGTTTTGTTAAACTGGTTCTCAAATAATCTTCTCAAAGTCAATGTTGATAAATGTTATTATATCAGGTTCTCTAGATCTTCTAACAATACCATTCCTCACTTTCAATATAATATTAACAATGTTAATTTAAGCAGGTAAACACTATCAGAGACCTAGGTGTTACTCTTAACTCTCAACTATCTTCTCATGATCATATTACAAACATAACTAATAATTCATTCCGTATGCTTGGTTTTTTATAAAATAACTAAATTTTACTGATGTATTAATATCAGTAAAATTTTTAGTTATTTTATTAATAAAACCAAGCATACGGAATGAATTATTAGTTATGTTTGTAATATGATCATCACTTTAATTATTTTGTATTGTTCACTTGTTCGATCATTACTTGAATTTAGTACTGTTGTTTGGTCTCCTATCAGAAATCACTATCTTACCAAGTTGAAAGAGTTCAAAGAAAATTTGTTAGAATCATCTGTTTTAGGCTTGGCCATGATATGCATAATATTGATTATCCTAAATGTACAAAGAATTAAGATTGTTACCTCTTGATATCCGTAGAACTCAATTTGATTTACAATTTTTACATGATATAGTTTCTGCTAAATTAGATTCTACTGTTTACTCAATAATCTTAATTTCCATGTTCCTTCCTATGCCACCAGGTCTACCAATACCTTCCATAGTCAATCCCACCCTACTAATTACATTAAATATCTCTATCCATAGAATCCAATCCACTGGTAACACCTTCTCTTCCAAATTTGATATTTTTCATTCCACCAGAAACAAATTAAAAATATGTTTCAAATTAGAAATTGTACAGTTCAAATTGTTATTTATATTTTCATTATTAGTTTCTTGTTTTATTTATTTATTTACTTATTATTATTATTATTTATTTTATTTTTTTTTTTTTATTTATAACATTCTTTTTTATTTTTTTTTTTTCTTACTAAGAATTTATTTTTAGTCCTAAGTTTTATTGAAATATAATATAATTTTTATATATGTATGTATGTCTGTATATGTATGTATGTGTGTGTATGTATGTGGGTATTGTATATTGTATATATAAATGTGTGTATATGTATATATATATGTATGTATATATGTATATATGTGTGTGTGTTATGTATGTGTGTATGTGTATATATATATATTTTTTTTAAATAATATTGTAGTCTGTAAATCTGTATTTATTCAAATTAATATTATTTATACTTATTTTATTGTTATCTTCTATTATCATTACTATATTATATTTTTCTCCTTTCTTAATTTGACATTTACCTTAATCGTTGATTGCCTATTTTATACTATTTTATTTTGAACATGTAATTTTCTTCTTTCCTTATTTAATTTCATAACTTCTGGTTTTTTCTATAAATAATTATTAATATGAACTATTATAAAATATATAAATTATTTCCTTTCTATAAGATTATATATCATTTAATTTCTATCCTATTTTATTGCTATTTTTTTTTTTGTGTTATTGTGTATTTTTTCTTTTAACATTGTAAATTAGGCTATTTTGGCCTGTTGTAAACTAATAAAGAAATAAAGAAAGATAAAAATAGGGAATTTTATTCCCAAAGGAAATTTGCTAAAAGAGAAAACTTGACATTAAATATTATATATTTATTATGACCACGTTGCAATCATATAGTAATCACCCGTCCTACCTTGAATGGTCTCAGTGAATATAATCACCCCTTGACTTGTTATCGGTAATGATGAGGTTGGATTGGTTTCCAAGTATCCTAAGGTATCAAAAATCATTTACAATACCAGGGTGAAATATCTTTGATCGAGATTTGTAATTAATTTTAACGCGAGTCCTTATATATATTTCAATATAAATTGAATTTTCCAGTCTTGTAATAATTATTTAGCTCTAATTAGAAACTTATCTATTTGAGTATAAACTTTACTCTGCTAACTTTAAAGCTGAAGTAAAGCCGTCGGGAAACGCGATTTCAGTAAAAAAGTAAGAACATTTTTCCCCTGACCTCGCGCCGTCGGCATTAACGCTACTTTCATATGTATGTCAACCATTACCTTCATTAATATTACGATTATATAAAGCAATTAACCATATTTAGTTTTAACAATTATTATATAATAATAGAATAGCATTTTTTTTAAATACCAAAACCATATTTATATTTATTTTTAACATAAAGTTTGTGCACAAATAAACAAACATTTTTTTGACATGAGCAAAAAAGAATTTAACATTAATTATAATATATGTATAGACAATATAGAACAATCAGTAGAACATAAAAATTACGTAAGGGAAACTACCTAGGTCAAGTTAAAGTTGAGTACTTTAAGAGAGAAAAGCAAAAAAGCCTCCACAACAGGGGAATGAATGTTTTTCTTTTGGCGGATCCCCCAACCAGGGACCTAACTACACTCCACTACCCCCGCAGATGAAAGCAACCGAGCATTAAACTAGTACAAATAATGGTGCGTCAAAGCAATTAAAACATTATATTGACTAGGTATTTACATACATGGGCACAAACAGCCCACATTATGAAAATTTGATAAATAAGAGAGATATTGCCTCGTAAATGTAAATAATATCCAAACCATAGAGATATTATTACTCTTTTGGTTAAATTGTGAAACATCAAAAAAGTAACCTGACAACCTTCGATTGTAAATACAATCAAAAAATCGGTACAAAATAACTAACTTATTTATAGGGGAATGTAAAAAAAACAAATCAAAACATAAAGAATGTACAAGAAGCCAGAAAGTTGTTCAAATTTTCCTTTGGGCGCAGCCACTTTGTTTTATCCTAGTAAATATTAATTCTTATTAATAATTTAACAACTTTAACCTAAAGTTTTTTTAATATAATCACAGTAATCGTAGCTTTGAGTTATATTTAAGGCAATAAACTTTCGTCCGTATATTCTTCAAAATCTTAATAAAAAACATGTGATTTACCTTTACTATAGTTTCTTTCTTCTTATACTAAATTTTTATAACAATTATTTCACGGAATTGAAAACAAAATTATTAAATTATCACGTTCACATTAAAGTACAAAAGCACGATAAAAAGTAAGACTCATGTAACGTTATCAGGGTTGCCAAAAAAAATTAAATACAAAAAACGTATATCTATTCTAAGACCTCATGCGCAGTTATTTCAATTTTAGTTATTACTTTTGTTCATTTATACCAGATATATATATATATATATATATATATATATATATTATATATATGTTTGCAAAAAAATCTAAAAGCGATATGCCACCGGAATACCCGTTTCAGGTGTTTTTAAGACTCCTGAGTAGTTTTCACAAAGTTGTCTGACTGTGTGTGTGTGAGTGTGTCTCATCATCATAGCGCCTACTGTAGTGTATTTATGCTAGAGAGTTGAAATTTTGTTAAAAAATCAGTCTATAGTTTCAGAAATTAATTTTTATGACGTCATTAACCTGCAATTATACTCTACAAAATTTTCGAAAAATCATAGAAAAATGGTGCATCGGATGAGATTTGCACGCATGTACCCATTGAGATATATACTAGAGGGGGCATATCCAATCTCAATGCATTGAAAGGCCTGAAACATCTTTTTGGGGCTCTCAGGGGCTCTGTGTAACCTCATTAAAACTTCATCTAAAAAGTGAGTGAAGGTTATAATATATTAATTGTTTTTGTCTTCACGCACATTTTTGTGTTTTGATTTGTATTTTAAACTTTCTACTCTATGTAAGAGACTGTATTTTTTTCTTTTTTATTTGATTATATTGATAGCCGACTGTGGTCAGGTTACTTTTTCGATGTTTCACAATTTAATCTACAGGGCCCCTCTAGTAATAATACCTCTATGCCCCTGTATAAGATTAACATATGTGCCAACTTTTATCTCACTATCAGCATTAGTTTAATTTTTATCAAATGACTCAGGTACGTTTTTATGAAAACAATCCAATTGAATTGAAATTTGCTACAATTATATACCTTTACGTAATAAATAAGTACACAAGTTTCATAAATGATCATGTGGGATCAAAAAGTTAAGCAGCATCAAGCGTGGTCAGTGCTGTATAGGTGACCGCTGGGAACTAAGCCTGCCGAGGCAGATGGTCATTTTTTGTACTCCTTATGTGGATAAAAATCTTTCAACCCATGACTTATTTTTGGCATAATTTGAAAAGAAGAGTAATGAGATTGTGACAAATATGTCACCATACGTGACAAACTATAATACCAATGATAGACAGGGTGAACCTTAAGTCTCTCTTTGATTTATTTTTCTATGCATTATAGTCTGATTTCGATAACAGTGGGACATATGAGTCAATACTATCAGTAAATACGCATGTTTACCAAGTATGTTAAACAAAACAGTTATCATCCTTGCAACATCTCTTAATTAGCTCTCATTTGAAGTTTAGTTTATGCTACAAATTAAAGTGTTTTAGCAAATTTCATTTGCTAAGAAAAAAATTGACTTTTCAAGTCAAAATGTAGAAAGAAATATATTGCTGAGCATGAAATCAAGGCTACCAAAGGAAATTCGCCTAGCTTGTGGATCTCCGCACCAGAATTATTTGTATAATTTAATTCAAATTTGTCAATTCAAATTCAAAATTGTCTCCCTGTTACTTATTTATATTTATTTGATAAAGGTTATTATTGATATTTAAAGGTAAAATTTTTAATCAAACTAAACCAAAATTTTATTTAAACATAAATTTCCCATAAAACTTTAAGGGGGCTGCCTAGGACTGAACCTAAGATCCTTTACATCCCAACTTGAGGAGACAAACCCTATTAAAAATCAAAGACTGCTGGTTTGTCAGCAAAATTTTAAAAATTGGTAAAATTTAGGGGTCTAGGTTAAGTCATTAGGTCATTTTAGGTCTGAACTTTAAAATTCACTTTTAAATCGGTGAATCCTTGCTAAACAATCATTTTAGTATTTTTTCAAAACCTATTTCTTGCTTAAGTTTTGATTCTATGCTTCATAACCTCAGCAGTAATATTATAACTTGATAATAAAATTTCCTGGTTTTTCAAAGAAAATGTGCCAAAACATGTTTAAAATTTGAATAAACTGAGCTTTAAATAAGTGCTACGATTTTGAAATGATGGTTAATGTTTCAAATAATCTATGGGATAAATGTGCAAATTTTTTAACAACATGTGCTACCTACTTCAACATTTTTAATTTTTAGAAACATTTTATCATTAGACGACTAAGCATCTTCCTAATCGACAATCACCGTTGATAATGTTAACCTCTAGTTATTATCATCATAACCATCAATAACTAATAAAAATCTAATCTTCTTTCATACAATCATTAATAAGCTTTAGAATGTATTTTCAGGAATTCCTTACATTGGTCTGGGATTAGCCAACATCTGAATTATTATGTAACTAAATATCTGTGGTCATACTTGCTAGCTTTTTGCTTATTTTGTTCTTTTAAATAGATTTAAAACAAAAGTGATGTAAAAAGCAAGATATAGGAAAGGAAAAGTTTTGTTTGCTTACATTGGTAAGACTTTCGTGTCATCAATGAAGAGCGATGGTATAATAGGAAAAACATGAAGTGACAAAGACCATACTTTTTTCATTATTAGGTACCAAGAAGCCCAAAATGTGGGCGTTCCACTTAAAAATGGTTATTTTAAGCACTAGACCATTCAGATACATGTCCATGATTATATTTGGTCTACCCCAAAGATAATGCATGATTCATTTACAAGTTTCTCCAAAAGAACTAGAATGGGCGCTCTACCCCCGAGAAAATTCATATGGCAGCAAAGCCACCCACATGATGACAATATTACAGAACAACAACCAATACTGAAGGAACTTCTTTTGAGTGGCCTTTTTCAGTGGTCATGATACATCCAGGTGCTAAAAGCACTTGTTATAGTCCTGAAGCCCAAGGATGAGTTTTCTATCTAATAATCAATAGAAACCTTTCAGCCATTATACCATAGTACTAAGTTGAATACAAAAACCATTATCCTAATGCAGGTTTGGGTGACACTGTGACTCATCAAAAATTTTAAATTAACATAATTTTTTATTTTTGAAAATTATGAAAAAAGTTTCAAATACAAATCGTAGAACTCGAAAAAACATGTTTTGTATAATTCATTTTTAACCTACAATATTTCAAGATATTGAGGATTGAAGTTATAAAAAAATAGTTCAGAGCGAGAAGGAAAATGGTATTTTAAGAGGCTATATCTTGAAATACCATTAGAATTGTTGAAAAATTCAAGTCTTCATTTGAAATGTGCATCATAGTCTTTGAAAATAGAAATTGATGTTATGTAAACTAATTGATGAGTCATCACATTGCCCAGAATAGATATAAAATACTAGACTGATGGTTTCCAAACTCTATTTATAGACAAGTAAATCTTATGGCCTAATGATGCCTCCTGCTTATAAGGCAGAGAAACGTCCCTGGGCACCTAGACTATAATGGATGTGGGAAATGGAAAACAATAAAAATTGAGGGAAAATAACCAACGATAAAAATCATACAATTACAATTTAGTTCATCCCAAAGATTATGTAGTATACTGCATAATCTTTGGTTCATCCAACTTTTATTTGAACTTTCGAAAACCAATTATGAACTAAATTGAAGCAAAGCAGTTAAGTGCTTTTCAGAATTCAAAATAATTTGAGGTGAAAAATTAAGTTTAATTAATTAAATAAAATAAGTAAATCTTGGAAGAATATATGTTTATTTATAATCACAGAATATAAAAAAATAATTTAATATAATGGCACTTTGACAAGAAGAATATAATAATAGTTAACAATTGCTAGAACATTTATAATATCAATAATTTATATTAAATCAAAATTTAAAATCACAAGCAATGTTTGATATGGCTGCATGATCTGTCAAGTTATTTAAAACATTAAATACATTTTTGAGGAAAACTACATGTTGCCCCATATATATTTACGGAGCAGCTATCCATTTTCAATTTAGGAATAAGTTTAAGTCATCAATTATGCATTTATAGAATCCTTTACTGTTTAATTCCGACAATTTTGTGAAGATTTATAAAATTATTAAGTTTTATTTTATAGACAGATTAATCATGAGTTCGCACATTTTTGCTTTAAATACAAAAAGTTTACTCTAAAGAACACATTTTTAGTTAAAATTTCAACATTGAAATTTTAACTAAAAATGTGACAGTAAAATTATTATTTCGTGAAGTCTATATAAAATGTATCATTTCAAATAAGAATACATGTAATTTCACAGATTATTTAATTATTTGCATAATGTGTTGGTTAGATAACAAATTATTTGAAGATAATGAATTAAAGGTTTTTTTATTAAAACCCTAAAAACAAAATGAAGATGTTAAATAATGTTCTTTTAAAGTTACTATAAACTATAAATAAAAATCATAATTATTTGCAATAAAGTTTATTAGTCATTTTTAGATATAAATTCTTAAAAATTTATCACAAGAAGAGCACAACAGTTTCATATAATTTACATGTTAACTGACCAAAAAGTAAAATAACAAAAATGAAAACACTTGCTTTGAGTATGACCAAGATGTCAAGAATATCCATTCATTTTATTATTAATAAAATGAATAATTTATTTCTATTCATATACCTAATATAATTTACAGTATTCCTATTATTGCCACAATCCAAAGTCAGTATAACTGGAAGTATTCCTATTATTGCCATGATCCAAAATCAATGAATTGAGCAGTATTCCCAATACAGTTATAATCCAAAGTCAGTATAATCTTTAGTCACGATATATTTAAAGATTTGACAGCTACGTCAATCAGAGCTTTAGAATAATACTACGATAGAAAGAGCATAACTTATAACACAGAGATATTATTACTAAAGACAAAATACTTGCAAAATATAGATAGATGGGAAACAACACTTCATACCCTGTACGTTTGTTATTAAAAAACGTAAATGAAAGTACATAATTACATTAACTTTTTGAAACAAGAAATCTAAGACACATAAAATAGGGAAAACAAAATACTATCGATTTCTAATAACCTAAATTCAGAAGAGGTTACGTAGAACTCTAAGAGCCCTGCGAAAGTGATTCAAACCTTATGATGAATTGAAATAGGAATACTAATGACCCAAAGGGTTAAAGTGTTAAATAATAGGAATAATATTAAGAGTTAGCCTTACAGGTACAATGGACCCACATACGAGGTCTAAGTACCTAGGAAATTATTTCCTCCGGAATTTAATTAAAAAAAAAATTAAGAGTTAGCCTGCTTGTATAATAGTATAATTCAAAGGTGATAGACAAAGTAATACAAAGAAGCATGAATACAAACAGCATTTATATAGATACTCCTTGATAACACTAAAGTAAACAAAGATGGCAGAGTTATATTTGATATTAAAAAAATGACTGTACTAATGATATTTTATACATTTTTTGGTCAGTCCTTAAAAAACAAGGAAGAATCCAAAAATTATAATAATCCAACTTTAAAGGTAACATTCTTCCTAACAATTTATTTCTACATCTAATTAAGTTTATTTACATTTAATGTAAATAAATAATTTGTAAATAAAGCCAACAGCAAAGCCATAAACAATAATAAATCAATAAAGTCATGGTAAAGTGTATAAAATCATTCTTTAAAAGAATTTAAAAATAAATTAATAAAATTTTAAAAATGAGTGAGTTTTTGGTATTAGTGTTAACGATGTTTATCTATCTATTTCAGTTTAATGTCCAAATTTAATATGGCGGATTAATCTCTCTTATTTCATAATTCTTGTACTTAATGTCTTCTTTCTTGATATTTCTTCTTCTTATGTGTATTTTTTTCTCTCCCTTCCTTCTTTGCTTTCCTTTCTTTTCAGTTCTTTGGTTATATTCGTTGTTCTATTTTTAGTTATTTTTCAATTTTTTTCATTCAGTTTAAAATGTTAGCATCCACTTGTCAACGATAACAATGTCAACTTAAGGTGGAGAGGTTGAAGTTATCAACCAAGCAAGAAATAGAGCCAATTAATAATTAAATAACTTCAAGAAATATTATAGATAATATACCTCATAGTTTTAAATGAATATAATTTTTCTCAAATCCCTTAATTATTTAACAATACTTCATACATTTAGGAAAAGGACATGTCCTAATGAAGGATTAAACTTTTCAACATTTTCTTGTAGAATAATAGATATAACTTGCCTATTATTTAGCACCATTATTTTACTGTTACATTTTATGTTGATATTTTATTTGTAATAAATTATGTTAATTTATTGTTATTATAAATTGTACACCCGCTCTTGGATAATTTAAACTTAGCCTGTTAACTAGATTGATATCAAAAACTCACTATTAACTAAGAGACTAAAAACTTTAGAGAGGAGGAAGGTTTCATAGCAGTTATAAGAGACTACCACCTATTCTGTTAGTGAACAGATAATATGACATGATCTAGCTAGTCCAATAGTAGATCAGCATAGTCCAACTCTATGACCCCAACTTCACAAGCTCACTTTTCATTTGTAAATTCGCTAAAATTGGTAGAGCGGAACCAAACTATTTTAGTTCATCCATCAAGTCCTATTGGTTCAGGAGTGGGGAAAACTGAGAAAAATCAGGGCAGAATGGCATAGAAGGGGGTTTAATTCTAAAACTATAAACTATTGAATGTAGGTAGTTTTCAGCCATTTTCAAAGAAAATTAGTGCAATTTTTAAATAAGTATACTGAGGATGGCAAATCAAAATTAAAAGAGACTTAAGTCCAATTATGAATATAAACAAATACTATTCTTACAGTACAAATAAGTGTTAATCAAAGTCAATAAGTTGGTAAACATTTTAATGGTACCAAGTATTTTCCATGAGTCCTAGATGGATGAATATTAAGGCTTCCCAGTGAAGTTTTTAGTCTCTTTACAACATGGTAATAAATAAAAAACATAAATTATTAATAATAAATAACCCAACTATTAATCAAGAGAGAAAATTTTTAAAGCATTAAGAGTCGTTCCTAGAGCGAAATCTTCAGCTGGTTTATCCAAAAATGCTGCAACCATTTCAGCAATGACAGGAAGAGAGCAGGGCTCGTTTCGCTGAAATGAGCAGTATCTTTGAAGAAAAGTGAGAGACCTAAAACAAAGTAAACTATTTAACTATTTTTTTATTTAAATAGTTTTTTTTTAATTATTTTCTATTTTTATTACTATTTAATTTCTTTATTAAATATAGAAAAAGTACACTTGTAGTACAAGTATATATATTTTTCTAGCAGCAATACTTTAAACAACTTGTGAATTGAATAAATTTAAAAAAAAAATGTTCTGAGGGGTACCTCGGAACTTTTCCTAATGTAAGGTAACATAGTCCTTGATGTTTGGAAATGGGCTCTTCCCCCTGTAAATGACACACAGCAGTTCAAATTTATCTATAATTGACCACCAATCATCTCCAAAATAAGGTAGTTTTGTTACCACTTTTGGTAACTATGAAAAGGCATTAAGTAATATGAGGAGGGATTGGTAGTGACTACTAGGCAAGTAGGCCACGTTGTTGGGCCCTTTTTGCCAGCTCCCTAAGATAGAGTTCTACTCCTTTTAATTTTAAGTGTAGGTATATTTCGTCTAATCTAGACAAAAGAGCCGTGAATTTCTATGGTTCCTCTCATGCTTTTCAATACATATTTTCACTAACTCTTATAGTATAGTTAAAACTAGGAACAACACGTTCGCTGTTAAATCAAACCTCCATGCACTTTAAACTACAACGCTTACACACTATAGTATTACAATGAATCTACTATGAGGGTCCTAAATTTTGCCTATACCCAGTCTCATTTAGGGTAAGGGATCTTTAACGAGTACCTGACAACGCACAGGCTCGAGACCACCGGCTTTATGTCCCTTCTGAAGGAAGTGGTACGCAGAATTTGTATCCCTCTCATAAAAATCCCAGAGGCCCGAGCTGGGATTGAACCCACGTCTAAATAAACTCGGAAGTTTAAAGTCCATTCATTCATTGTATTTGCTGCGTACCTTAACCACTACACCACGGGTGACTCTATGAAAAAGCATAATGGAACACATAATAAGCTGTTTTCGAAGCTATAAAAATGATGATTGTTTTGTGATTTTAACAAGAAAATATGATGCTTATCTAATAATAGCTTAGTTAAAAAAAATTGCCAAAATATGTTAGTATTGGTATAAATTTCTAAAGGTTCAAGCAATTTCTACAACAATTCAGTATTTATGCTTAAAGTAGTAAACAATATTATTATTTCAGTAATTGCTACCAAAAAAATAATGGTAAATAAGCAAACATACTAGGCGTACAGAAATTTCATTTATAAATTCCACCCAAGATCCTTACAAAAAAAGGTTAGAGGTTAATATACCTTTCTGTTAGAGCCTCTTTGATATTATCAGGAAGATTTTTGCCTCTAGCATTCGGATAGAGAAAAGGAGAGTCAGATTGAACGAGCAAACGATGCAATGGAATATCACCACTTTTCAAGAGAGTGAGCAGACCACTATCTGTGCTCGCCTTAGATATCAAACCTAAACAGTTAATTAAACAAGACAAAAATTATTTCTTTATCCACAAAAATTCCGAAAATCCATTATAGAAGTAATAACAATCCTTTAGTATTATAGTATTTAGTTTTTTATGAGTTGATTCAAGGAATCATTGTAAAAGAGTGTTATACATTTTATTTTAATGAATGTTTCATCTCCTTCAGCTAAAACTAACACGATTTCACTTCAGGCAACTAGTTTGTAAAAAAAAAAATATTTTTGAAATGATTTTGAGTAAAATATTCAAATTTTGAAGATTTGAGTCCTTTTAGGAGTCAGAATAATTAAGTCACAAAACAAAATTGTAGTATTACCCATCAAAAAGTAGGCTACGTTTTTACTTTGGTAAAAGCTCTTTATAATTAGGACCCCTTAAATATTGATATATTCTGTCTATTAAATTATTATTTTATATTAAATGTTAAATTAGTTTAAAAGCAAGCATATACATGTAAATAGTAGTACATACAACCTTTTGGCACAAATTAATAAATCATAGGGTAGTATTTTTGGTAAGAAAACTTAATTAAAGTGTTATGATTAACACTTTAATTAAGTTTTCTTACCAAAAATACTACCCTATGATTTATTAATTTGTGCCAAAAGGTTGTATGTACTACTATTTACATGTATATGCTTGTTTTAAACTAATTTAACATTTAATAATAAAAAATAATTTAATAGACAGAATAACCAAGAATAGCCAAGTATCACCATTTATTTTATTAAGTCTTATAATTATAATTATTTATTTTCTTAAAATATACTTAAATTTTTCCTTTCCTTATAATCTGCAGTATAATTATACAAGATGGCTTCAAAATAATTAATTGCTTATAAGTTAAATCTTGCTAGCTACATAAGCTTAATCCTAGTTTGTTCTTTGATTTATTATTCTTAATTTATTTTTTGCTTGCCTTTTATAATTTAATTAAGAATGAAAGAAAAGAAGATATTAAAAATCGTTTACTATTAGGATTTATATGATATATTAGTAAATAGTACAAATTTTTTTTCTTCTTAAGCATATATTTTTTTACGCTTGTTAAAAAACTATATACATAGTTTCTACTCTCCCGAATCCACTCTAATGAGAACCTCTAGAGTTTATGCACACACTACAACCAGGGAAGACCACAGAACTTCTACCTTCCCCTTTACGAGGATATACCCTGCACCAGTTACCAGAAACACAAATTTCCTACTAACTTCTACTACAATAATGGTCTACATGAAACAGTCTTTACTTTTTTATTTGTTTTAATTCTAGTGCTACACGCATGACTAATACAGTCTAAATTTTATAAAAATACTTTAATAAAACTTGTTTAGTAAGTGATTTTAATGTGAGGACTAGAAAAACTCTAAATAACTGGTCTGTGGGACCAAGTCTTGGTTTTTTCAGAATAGTTTCTATCACAGTTTTCTGTGCTATTTCCAACAAGTATAAGTGTGTAGAGTTAGCAGAAGCCCACTCAATTATACTGTAGCTATTAGCAGATTCCATTAAAGCGTGATAAATATTTTTCATCAAGCTTCCGTAGCAGAATTCATTAACTAGCAATAATGAGTTAGCAAAAATATGGAAAAATTCATAAAACACGGAAAAATGTATTGATGGATTTGAGATTTGACACGCATGAAGACATATACACATATGACTAACGTATGAGCCAAGTATCATCTCTTTCATTATCAGCATTAGTTCAATTTATATTGAATGACTTGTATACATTTTTTAAAAAATTAAAAAAATCGGATACAGGTAACTGGGAACTTTTCCTCATTACAATGCTTCACTATGCTTCGGATTCACTTGGCTCGTCCTCAGAATATACAAGTTGTTAAATTTGTACTGCAAAACATCTTCAGACTCGCTTCGCTCGTCCTCAGATAGTAAATAGATTTGTTCCATTCCCAGCGGTCACCCATCCAGGCACTGACCACACTTGATGCTGCTTAAATTTTGTAATCCATCAAAAATCATGGATATTCTTGTCGTATTAAAACAAAACTTATTACTACACACTTATTTATTACGTAAAGGTATATAATTAAACCAAATTTCAAGTAAATTGGATAATTTTAAAAATTTTATAAAACATATATAAGTATTTCGATAAAAATTGAACTAATGCTGATAATGTGATCAAACTTGGCACATATGTTTAGTCTTATGCATGGCTACATGCGTGCGAAATTTCAATCGGATCACATCATTTTTCTGCATTATATGTTTCGAAATTTTTGCTAAGTCATTATTGCGGGTTAATGAAGTCATAAAAAATTATTTTGTGAATAGCACAACTACAGCAGTAGACTGATTATATGAGAAATAAATAAAATTATGAGTACCTGTGATACAAAAATACATGTCCATCTGTAGATATTCTTTAGTTTCTTCTATAGATCCTGAGTATGAATGAAGAACTATATATGGCAGTCTATCTTCATATTCTTTCATTATGCTAAGGAAGTCCTTATGGGCACTTCTCTCTGTTACCACTATAGGTTTCTTAAGCCTACAAGCCAATGCTAACTAAAAAGCAAAACAACCAGTTAATATTGGGTCTAATAGTGAAAGGGGCCAAAGATGCAACTTCATATTATACAATGTGGTGGTATTGTTACATAATTGATCATATTAAAATTTAAATTTTATATATACACCACAAACTGAACAAGCAATTGAATCAGCAACCGTCAATATTTGCTGTTGAAGAACAGCCAGTATCTAACATAGCTGCTTTTTCAATAATTAAAATATTAATTTAAAGCCCTATTTTAATTTTTAAAAATGTAATGTTTTTATATGTATGAGGAAATGCCATTTTTACTGCTGAAAAGTACAATTTATGGGGCAAAACATCTTTCCCTTTTAGCCTCTTAATATCTTCACAAATACAAGATAAAATATAATTACAAGACACAAGAAAATCAGGTACAGGGTACCTCAGAACTTTTCCTCATCACATCCCATTCGCTACCCTCATCCTCCTTACTTCAGATTCACTTCGATCATCCTCAGAATATTCGCCAAATTTATACTGCAACATATCTTCGGACTCGCTTTGTTCATCCTCAGATAGTAAAAACATCTGGTTCATTCTCATACAGCTCTGACCACGCTCAATGCCGCTTAACTTTAAAGATCCAACAAAAATCATGGAAAAACTTGTTGTACTTATTTGTGGCGTAAAGGTATATACTTGAACTAAACTTCAGGTTTATTGGATTATTTTCCAATTTTTTAAAAAAGCATACAAGTCATTTGATAAAAATTAAACTAATGCTGATAATGAGATGAAAATTGGCACATATATTAGTTTCATACATAGCCACATGCGAGCCAAATCTCAATCCGATGCAACATTTTTCTGTGTATCATGATTTATCAAAAATTTTGCTGAGTAATTATTGCAGGTTAATGACGTCAAAAAAATATTACATACACAATTACAATTAAATATTATACATACAATTACATAATGGACTGATTTTTGTACAGTTTCAACTCTCTAGCAAATACACTAGGAGCTACGATGATAACAGACACATACAAACAGACAACTTTGAGAAAACCACTCAGGAAGCACCTGAAACGAATAATTCTGGTGACATCCTGGTTTCAGATTTTTTTGCAAACAATTTTTGTCCTTTATATTAACGGTATAAATGAAGAAAATTATTAATTATCTCCTGTATTTTTTACAATATACATTAATTTAAATGAAAAGTCACTAAAAGCATCCTTTCTTCACTTTTAAACTTAGAAACAGCTTGAAGTGATTATGTTTGCCAAAACTCTATTTTACAATTAAACAAAATAACTGATTAGCTTTAATTAAAAAAATAATCTAGGGATGGATCCTTGGAATTCAAAGAGTTGTAAATAAGAGGAAATGGTAACAGTACTCTGAACAGTCTAATTATGTCCTATGTGTAATATATTACATAATGTTGAATGCATAAAGATATATACTAGAGGAGGCATAGCCTATCTCAATGCATTGAAAGGCCTGCAAGATCATTTTGTGGCCCTGTGTAACCTCATTTAAACCTCCTTAAAGAGCGAGTTAAGGAAATAATAAATAAATTTATTTAGGCTTCCCGCACAATGATTGTGTTTTGAATTATATTTTTAACGTTCTACTATATAAGTAATTGAAATATTGTACAGGGTTTACAGGTTACTTTTTTGATGTTTCAAAATTTAACTTCTAGTAATATTATCTCTATAGTTTAATGTAGCGCTATCAATAGATTAAAACAAAAGCTCATTTTTTCACTTTGGAAATTCACCAAGAAATGACAGTGCATATTTAGATTGGTGTGATTTGAATACTTGTTATAAATTTTGGGTAACACATCAATCAAAATGTTTTCCCCTCCCCTACAGTATTTTTCTACCCTATCGATATGAATCTTAGTTTCGTGTTCATGTTCATACTTGGTTCCTAAAGACTGACTGTTGGACATCTGGTTCTGTATAATTTTTACTATAATCAAGACCACAAATTCCAATAGCAACGCATTCCTTTTCACTTGCAATAGCTGTCAGTTCATCAAGTGTCTCTTCAGACCATGACTTTCCATCGTGTGGATGAACACCTGGAATAAAAACAAAAATAGAAACAATGATACTGATTCATATATCATATTCAAAAAGCAGCTTTCCGGATAATATTTGGTTTAAAGGCAAGGGATAGTTGTAAAGATTATTTTCAAAAACTTGATTGCCTCACTCACCCATCTTTATTTGTATACCAATCTTTGCTTCATATCAAGGAATTCCCTCAAGACAGGTCAACTCACACACACAACACCAGAGGCAGCTATAACTTAGTCATACCATTTTGCGGCCTTTCCACAACTCAAAAGTGCTCCACTTTACAAACTGGTCTTCGATTATATAACAGTCTTCCAAGTACTCTGAAGGATATGGACTTCAACAACATTAGAAACTACATAAAAACATTATTGGTTGAAAAAGAACTAGATATTATTCATGACTTCTATTCTATATTTAATTTGCTCTCCTTGAGCCTTGTAATTAAACTGTTTTGACAATGTTCTACCACCTTTGTGATTTTAACAGATAGTATATTAAATAAATAAATTAAATTGAGTTAGGTGTCATAGGGCCCCATTAGGAAAAATGTAGGGTCCACTTTGAAATTAAGTTAGGAGTCATAGGGGTGCTGCAACCAAATAGTCAATACAAAAAATAAACTTCTACCAGGTTTTAAAAATGTATCTTAGACAGGCAGTTTAAAAAAATAAAGAGGGGGAGACTTTTGGACTAACCTGTATAAAAGTAAGAAACCCAGGTATAATTTTAAATGATCTTATAAAATTATGTGAAATTATGGGAGAATATCAGCTATTTTTTTTTTTTTTTTTTTTTTTCGGAAGGTCGAAAAAATGGAAAAAGCTGATGCCGCCGGAGTGTGAGGACTGACAGGCATTCCACTACCACTAGGAATTGCCCCACTACTCTCACTAAAACCGCGCGATCTAATTGCCGACAATAAGCCTAAAATATCAGCTATTAATTACAGATTGCTTAGAGGTTTCAGATACCATTTTTGATTTGGCACACCTTCGCTTAAAATGTGTCACCTTTGAAGAGCAATGGCCAAAGAAATACCAGGACAAGCATGTAACACAGATTATAAGGGTAAAACATGTAAATATTACCTGCAGTAGAGTAAACAGTTCCAGGATAAAATCGAGCTAATCGCAAAGCTTCTTTGCTACCTCTGATTGATGAACCAGTAACTATGATTTTACAAACACCTGAAATACAATAACATAACGATATTTTCACATTGTAGTACAAATTTAAAATATAAATTTAATACACAGAAAATTTGGCAAAAGGGTTAAACGATGTGGCTTATTTTCCCGAGCTCTCCACCACCATATTAACTCTAATACAAAGATAATCCAATGGCAATTTCTCAGACTCAATCCCAAAAGGCAAATGAGTACATCATAAATCTAAGTACAGTGTCTGTATGGCTTTGAGAGAAAGTAATAAAAAATCTGGTACGGGGTGGCTTTCAAACTTTTCCTCATCACATTGGATTCGCTACACTCACTCTCTCTACTTCAAACTCGCTTCGCTTGTCCTCAGAATATACAATTTGCCAAATTTTTACTGCACACATCATCAGACTCCTTTGCTCGTCCCCAGATTGTAAATACATACGTTTCATTCCCAGCGATCACCCATCCAGACACTGACCTCGCTCAATGGTGAAAAATCATGGATATACTTGTTGCATTGAAACGAAACTTAGAGTACTTAATTACAACGTATACATACAGCTGTACCAAATTTCAACTCAATTGGATTATTTTCTGATTTTATACGATTTTTTAAAAAACGTACACAAGTCAAATGTTTAATAGTATGTTGCAGATCTTACAGTGTATTAGTAGAGTGGGCTGGATTCCTTCTCTCTAGTTTCAGCATGTGAGATCGGAATCCATCAGCATAGTTCATATTTGATTAGTGGAATGAATACAACGCATGGATTTGATACACTTGTGTATGTACCAAATATTTGACTGGAATGAGATTCAAGCAGAGAATTGGATATCATTGTAAAAACATAATCAAACACAAGCCCTCTTTTACATCTTACTCTCACTGTCCATGTAACAACAATAGAAAGATTAACACTTCAAAGAATTTACCTGCATCCTTTGCTCTGGTTATAACAGATTCTATATCTCGAGAAAACTTCTTATTCGTCAGATTACATCCAACATCGGTCAATATGTAGTTCGTTAAATCGGCCGTTGACATGGTAAGGTAAAATAATTACAAAATAATGAAGACAAAAAGCACTAAGATAAACAAATTTAAACAAAAAAAAATATAAGAATTATTTAAACTTTAAAACATCTTAAAAATACTTCACGATTACTCATCTTATTTATCAACCCTAAATAAATAATAATAAAATAATTAAAAATAAAAAAAAAACTATGAACCTACTACTGGACAAAAAAGTAAACAAATTAAAATGTTTAAGTGAGCTATACTTTAATTCGAATGGGCATAAGATAGAAGTTGTTTTACATCTCATAGGTGTAATAGCTAATTTGAATGAAAAAACTTATAGTTTTGCTTTCCGCTTGTCTTCTCATGTAAGGATAGTACAGTACAGTAAAATAATAAATGTCTTACATACCTCTTTTAGTCCGTAAAACCATTTTGGTAAATAATACTATAAGCCCACTGATACTTTTTCGTTTGTCCTAGAGTGCCTGTATATCATACAGACACTCAAGTTCGTCCTGGCCATTTTGGTGAATGAAACAAAATACATCCATGTTGTTAAAATAAATTCAACTGTCTCCTAAAACTCGTTTCCTATACATTATAATACATGAAGATTTCAGTCATTAATTAATTTGTTCAGTTGTTGTTGAGTTTGGCAGGGGTTTCAACCCCAACTGTTCACACGGTATTTTTCACCGTGGAATAAATGTTTCACACAACTGCTGGGGGTTGAACCCCGCGTGTTAACGAAGTAAATAAATAATAACATCATACTAGCTTCAACTGTATTCTTCATTTATTTATTATCATAAATAGCTCAATAAATTAAATTAAAGGTGATATTTAAATAGTAGATTCCATAGCCTCATATTCCTTAATAGGTCTCCATCTTGCATACAAAGCTTCCAGCATCTTAAAGATATTAAAATATAAAATTCGCTTAAAACTATTAATCACTAGATGGGGCAAAATAACAAGTAGGTTTCAAACAATAGGGAATTCAAATTACCCAAACAAATATTAAAAAATCGGAAAATAATCCAATTAAGTTGAAATTTGACATAAGTCTAAACCTTAACGTAATAAATAAGTACAGTAAGTTTCGTTTCAATACAACAAGCACATCTATGATTTTTGTTGGATCATAAAAGTTAAGCAGCATCGACAGTGGTCAGTGTCTGGATGGGTGATTGCTGGGAATGAAACGGATGTATTTACTATTTAAGGACGAGCGAATCGAGTCTGAAGACAAGTTGCGGCATAAATTTAACGACTTTTATATTTAATTATTCAATTGAACAATTTTTTGATTAAACTTATTTTAATAATTTTCATACAAACGTAATTTCTACATGAGGACGAGCAAAGCGAGTCTGAAGACGTTTTGTTGAATAAATTTGGTTATTTTTATATTCTGAGGACGAGCAAATCAAGTCCAAAGTAGCAATGATATACATTGTGAATCCGATGTGGTGCGGAAAATTCTGAGGTACCCCTTACCATTTTTTTTAAATTCTCTTCGTATATGAACAGTGCCAAATTTCAACATTTCATCCAAAAATTTAGGAGTAGATTAATAATTAATATCTCAAAATCATTTTATGTCAGTTGCGATACATAAAAATAATCGTATTAATTATTATTTATTATAAATAAAATAAATATATGGGAAAATATTTCCTTTATTCATTGTACACAAAGTATAACCAGTTTTTAATTTAATTTTCAAGGAAAATCTAAAAATTGAAGGTCGACAAAACCAAAATTGAAAAAAAAAATCAGTCCTCGAAAAGCTCACGCAAGAAGTGACGCTGCAGCCGGTGCTTCCAGTAGGTAGATTCTACAGAATTTACTTCAAAAGCAAACAGTCATTTTGGTCATTTTGCAAATATCATTACCATTTCACGTTTTTATTAATTCTATTCTGTAATTTGGTGTTTAATTAGAGATTAATTACATTTTGGATAAGTATTTCTTAAAGTATTGTTTGAAATTTTTTTAGTGGCAAGTTGAATTCAACCAAATATATCAAATACAAGTGATACCTTGGTAACGGCACAGTGACTTCTTTAGTTTTGTCGAGTTTTTCATTATCCTCGTGGTTTCATTCTTACTAGTTTTAATTAATTTTGAAGAAAACATCACAATCATTTAAGGTATTATTTTATTAAATTATTCTATAAGAAATTAACCGTAATCATTTGCATTATGTAATTACATGTCAAGCTCTTGTTCTTACTTCCTGCTAGTTTCTTTTTTTTTAAGAAGCGAGTTAGCTTGTTGCTCTGAGTTACGTTTACACGTGGGTATTTTTACTTATTTAATATGTCTGAATAGTGTGATAAAAGATTTCTTAAGTACTATCGTTTTATTCCTTGTTTTCACGTTGATCTAATAATTTTGGTTTGGGTTGAGTAATTTAGAGATTGGTAAGTAGAGGGGGAAGCTTAAGTAAATATTTACTACGTACACACAGCATATTTTACTGGTGATTGCATTCCATATGCATTTAATACTATACGGTTCTTGCACTGTATTTGTTTAGTCCACTAAGTGAGATTACGTGATAACTGATCCCACCAAAATATCACAACTTTAATGTTGAAGGTTCACTTTTGGTTATAAGGAAGTTTAAAGCAAAAAACATATTTGCTTAAATTGTGATTTCTTTGCATAATAATAAAGTTACACTAAAAAAAATATTATTCTAAAAGTTATATTTAAGTGAAATAAATGTTCAATGAGAAGATTATCCGTTAAATATGATCATCTCTTAAGGTAAATACAGCGTATCGGGGATCCATTTAGATTCCATCTCCCTAGTCCTAGTGTATGCTATTTGATTCCCTGAGCATGGTTAATAGAGGTAATATTACCGTATTGAGATATCGTATTGTATATGATACGCAGATTTAGAAGTGTGCGTGAACGTACTAAATGATGATAATTACATTGGCATGAAATACCTTATTGGTTATTGGTCGTTTTCAGTAATAATTTGTGGTGATAGTATTGTTGTTAATCTCTTAATAGCTAGCTAAAAATAAGTGAGGGAAACAAGCTCAGGTTTTGGTGGACTGCTACTATGTACTCTCTGCGTACCTAATATGTGGGTTGTAATGATCGAATGCTATTCAAATCTGAACTATTTGTGACAATTAGTCACAGCATATTTAACAGTTGATCTTATTCCATGTGCATTTACGATCCCTTTCTTGCACCATATTTGTTTAGTAATATAAGTAGTAATTAATAAATAACTATTTACTACGTACACATAGCCTACCAAATTTGTGGATAGCATTATACCAGTTAAATATGGTTTAATATGATGTATGAATCATGCGGAGGGAATCCTGATGGATATGCTAGAATAAGGGGGTTGGAATCGGATCCACTCCTCCTATAATATGTATTGAGAGGCAACGTATAATGTGAAACCTTTAATATGAACTATTATTTCACTTAAATTATACTATTTTTCAGCGAATACCTTTCTTTTGGGTAGTGTAACTTTATGATTTTGAAATTTAACTTAATTATTATTTTAATTTCACCTTTTCCTCTTTTATAACGTAGGTATGTCAAATAAGTAGGGAAAGTATTTTGTTTGCCAAAAATCCGAATCTGGGATATCACCTGAATTATCAATTTGAGGTGTTTTTAAGGCCTTCTAAATGGTTTTCACAGAGTTTTGTGTATATTTGTTATCATCGTTGCTCCCATTGTATTTATGCTAGAGAGTTAAAACTTTATATAAAATCAGTATAGAAGTCTAGTTGTGCCATTCAGTTTTTTTTTTCTGGCGGCTGTAAAGTAGGCGCTTTACATCCTCAAAGAAGTGGGTGATGATATAACCTTCCTTGTTCTTCCTTTGTTTATCAAATAATCAAACGTTTTTGTTAACAAGTTCTGTTATTTTCGGAAAGTGTGTTATTAATTATTTATCATCTAGTGCTCAATAATCATAGATAGTGGTTCAGACATGGAAAATACGGCGCCAGACTTGTAAATTATGTCATACGAGGCGATCGGAAAAAGTGTACTGGCCAATACATTATACTCATTTTCTTCTAAATAGTTGTTTAAAATTATTAAGCTAAAAAAAATTGCACATTCTACATACTACATACACGACTGGGAATGGCTTTTTTACCTCGGCTTTTTTTCTGTCTTGATTTACTGGACAGTAAATATAGTTGCCACAGTATAAAACCCCTTATTCACAGTCTTGTAACATAATATACTATTTTTACGCTATTAAGCCACAAAAAAACAACTAAAATTTTGATAATTCATAAAACACAGATAAATGCGGATATTATATGACAGATAAATGTTCTCCTGTTTATGACTCGCTTATGTGCCAATTTTCATCTCATTGCCAGCTTTATTTTTATTTTTATCAAATGACTTGTGTACATTTTTTAAAAAATTTTAAAAAATCAAAAAATTATACAATCGAGTTGAAATTCGGCACAAGTTTATACCTTTACATAAAAAATAAGTACACCAAAGTAACCATAAATATACACATAAATAACCCTGATTTTCAGCATCTGACTGGTCAATTGTTTTTTTTTTTTTCAAATTTTTATCAGCAAATAGTGCTTCCCAGGTTGTTGGGATAAGGGAATTTTATTCTAATGTAATCATTGCTATAGTAAGCCACCTCCGTGGCCTGGTCATTAGAGCGTTAGTCTTTAAACTGACCTTTGACTACAAGGATGTCTGGGGTTCTCATCCCAGGTAACGCTCTCAGTTTATGTAAGATTTTTTTAGATAAATTATTTCCAACTTAAGAAAACACTTTGAGCGTAATGGTTGTTGGCACTACCACCTCAGGTTGTCCCCGCAGGGTTTATCCCTAATGAGCCATAAGGCCTTAAACAGGCATTATTATGTTATTATAATAGTTGCTATAAAATCCACTAATAACTCTCTTATAACCTTATAGTTTCGTGAACTAGGGATAGTTACTCGACAATTTGCCCCTGTTTTTTTAAGACAGCTAAAGTGTTAAAATTGGACATTTTAACTTAAAATTGAAGTGTAAGTGTTAATAATCATAATAAAATTCTTTATTATTTAATAGCTAATAGGATATTACATGTCAAATTTATATAAAAACAATTCAATGAACTTATCAATTAACAAAACATCAAATATATATGAAATAAAATATGACACCCTTGTACTAAAGCAGGCCAGTAGCCAGCCAAAACTCGTGGGGGGGAGGCGAAACCAACCCCGGAGGGGGGCGAAATTCACGCATCTACAAGGGAATTCTACTGAAATCTACTTCGTCAGAGGAGGCGATGCCCCCTAGGCCCCTACCTGGCTACGGGCCTGTACTAAAGAGAGAATACAAAGTAAAATAACTCATTCTTTGAGGTAGTCACTTAGTAATATGCTTTCACTCAATATGCTTTAGATTACATAAATTTTTTAATATTTTTTGTTGACAACCTACTATTGTCTATCTTTTTTATTGAATTGGGCAGTTTGTTAAAACAAGTTATTGCGAGGTTTTCGGGCAATTTTTGAACAATTAAGTTCTACAAGGGGCAATTCTAAGGTTAAGTTTGTTCCTAGTATTGAAATCATGTGTGTTTTTATTCTGCTGAAACTTATTTGGAAATTTAATTACAAATTTACAAGCTTTAAAAATTAAAATTGGGTAAAATTGTCCTGTTTATCCCTAGCACCCATTCTTTCTAATGTCAGTACTTCAAAAAAATAAAGACAAATATAAAAAGACACAAAAGGATCTCTTTAAAATTTTAAGTTTAGGAAACCACGTGTTTTCCTCCAAACCTTGATTATTATTGTTATAAGCCTTATCATTGCAGAAGCAGGATGCCAGAAACTGAAACTCAATCCCAATCAGGACCGAGGGGGTTCGAGGCCCTCAAACTACATGCGAGCCAACACAAAATTGAAGTAGCACTCTGGGTCTCGAGATTACTTAATATTTTTTTCACACATCTTTATTTTCTGCCACTTTTTGGGTTAGTAATTTTAATTGATATTTGCATGAACTGTTGCCACCTCTGTTTTAAAGGTCATTAAAGGTTTACGTATATACATATTTACTTTTGACAACATGGAAGTTTAGAGTTTACATCCCAGATTATGCTTTCAGTCTATGAAAAGATTATTCTATTAAATAATAACCTTTACTGGCCAAAGGTTTTAAAAAGTTGCTCAATTTCATAAAAACATCTATGTTTATGTTCTAAATATCACCGTTCATGAACGACTTCTCTTTGAATCCCTGTGGAACCCAGATCACCACTTTTTCCTTTAAGGAAAAGTGATGTTTGTAACATTCTCCTTAACAGCAAGTTCTCAAATTTTGGCTTCTACCTAGACAGCAAAGTAAGTGGCAAGCACCATACAAGCTACTTGAAAACAAAGTATTATTACTATTACATTTATTTTAGTGATAAAAAGTACCTTTATCAAGAAACTTTAAAGATAGCATACTTTGCCTTTTTGAATCAGGGATTCAAAAAGTTGGAAGATACAGCATTCTTATGTGGGGATAACTACACTCTAATGTTTAGGATATTTTCTTTAGAATTGGCAGTGCCTAAACTGACCTGACAAGATTTTTAAAGCAGTCGATAGACTGTAATACTGACTAGATATTATTTAAACAACAAAAATTGTGAAATTTATACTTAAGTCCTAATGAAAACTTACACATTTTATTTTCGTAAAAAGTTTTGTTCTATCAAGAATACTAGAAAAAATAAATTATCTGATACAAAAGTTTCATCTCCCTACTTCTATATACAGTAATTAATTAAATATTAAGTTTATTTCTAATGTTCCACTAAATTTTATGATCTTTATTATCTCAGCTTTATTATTACAAAAATATGTTATCCATAACTCATAAATTTTAAATCAGATAAGGCTAATATAATGTTAGTATTTTTGGTTTAAGTTGTTATAAAAAAATATTTATTTTGATATTTATTGTTTCAGTCCAGAATTCCCAGCTCACCAGAAAGCATTAATTAGTGGTGCTATAACAAGTGCCTTAAGGCTTTATCAGAGACAGCCAAGTGTGCGCTTTTCTAGAGATTATCTATTTATCATATGTTCTGAAGACAGTTTTCACTATTTTGCATACTGTCTCTTATTCGCTAACACCAGACCTATATCATGTATCCTTTTATCTTTAGTATAATATTTGTTTAAAGGGCTAACTTGTTGGTCTGAGATTTCTTGTTTCAGTTTTAATGAATGAGAATGGAGGGATTGGTTGGGTTTATAAATAAGCACAATTGTACTAGTTCTTACATTTCTTAAGGTGCAGTAGATTGGGATGTGTTTGTATTTAAATCTTGAAAATACTTGTCTAATATATTGGACAAGTAATGGAAACTAATTATCAGAGGTAGGCTATAAAATGGTAACTTAAGAGCATTGCAACTTAAGAGCAAAACATTGCTTAAACACACGTTTTTTATACGAGGACTTAAAAAGTATTTTTTTGTGAGTGGCTATAATGTAGGCACTTTAAATCCTCAAAAAAGTAGGTAAAATGTGTTTTTTTACTTTCAGCGACAGTAAAAGAGTTTTTTACTGTCACTGGTGAAGTTCCTCAAATGTCCACTATGTGGGCTCTAGTACTTTACTACAAGGTTATAATATTACCTTCCTTGTTCTTCTTTTGTTTATCAAATAAATAATCAAACGTTTTTGTCAACAAAGTTCTGTTACCCAAAGTTAAGTTACCTTGAGCAATCAATAAAAATTGTATTCCACAAATTCAATTTTTGAGGAATAAAATGTTTGGGGTAAATCCCCACGCCCGCTAAAGAGTTCATTTTTAGACATAAAAAGAATAAGATGAAGATTGTTCTTAAAACGTTTTAAGTTAAGGTGTTACCTACCTCTGAAAAATAGTATATGCTACACAACTGTGAAGTGTTGTTTTCTTAACCTGGGCAATATTTACTCTCTCTTTATGCGACAGTAAATATGATTGCCGTTGTTAAGAAGAAACTCATTTCACAGCCTAGTAGCATAATATACCATTGTTTACTTTGTTGGTATCAGATTTGAAAACTATAACTTGTATTTAGTATTGAATACCATTTTCATGTGACGTTTCACAGGAAATGCACTAAAATCTGTCAAAGATAAGCATTAACTGAGCTTTAAATTAGTGCAAATAATAGTAATATTTTACAGGAAATGCACTATAATCTGCCAAAGATAAGCATTAAATGAGCTTTCAATAAGTGCAAATAATAGTATGCAACATTAACTTTGGAAGGTTGAGCATATTTTTGTAGAACTAAATGGGATAAATATGTGCATTTCCTTTGAAATATTCAGGAAAAATCGAGTGAAGAGAGTAATGCTTCCGCTCAAGTTATCAAGCATAGACCAGAAACGTAAACAAAAAATGGATTGTTTAGCACAGGATTTTAAATTCTGAGTAATAGCAGTGTTAGATTGGCTCATAGTAATATGGAGGGGGGAGTGGTAGTAATTCCCAGCAAGTAGGCCATATTGTTAGGCCCTTTTTACCAGCTTCCTAAGATAGTGTTCTACTCCTTTTAATTTCAAGTGTAGGTATATTTCATCTAATCTAGACAAAAAGCCGTGAATTTCTATGGTTCCTCTCATGCTTTTTCAAGCAATCATTCATATTTTCACTGACTCTTATAGTCTAGTGAAAACTAGGAACAACACGTGCCCTCACTGTTAAACCAAACCTCCATACACTTTAAACTACAACGCTTACACACTGTCGTATTATAATGAATCTACTATGAGGGCCTAAATTTTGCCTATACCCAGTTTCATTTAGGGTAAGATATCTTTAACAAGTACCTGACAATGCACAGGCTCAAGACCACCTTGAGGCTTTACGTCCCTTCTGAAGGGCATTGTTTTTCACCCAGAATTTGTATCCCTCTTATTAAAATCTTAGAGGCCCGTGCTGGGATTGAACCCATGTCTAAATAAACTCGGAAGTTTAAAGTCCATTCATTCTGTGTATTGGCCGCTTACCTTAACCACTACACCACGGGTGACTTTTTAGATTAGCTCATAATATGTTAGTTAAAATGCACACTTTTTTTGTTTATTTTTTCTTAAAGAACAATTCCAGTGGCTCTGATGCCTGTGTTCCTGTTCTCTCTGGTTCATTTTGCCAGTTATTCCCTGACTTTACTGGATGTAAGTAAATTCCATAAGTACAAAGTACTTTATTCATAATATTATCTTGGCTTTTATAATACATTTTTCAATGTCCTGTGACCTGCTTTAATAAATGCTGCAAGGCAACGATTTTTGGTTTGATGGGGTTATGTTATTACTATCCAGAGGGGCCCTAAACTGTAAAAGATAGTCCCTCCACTGTAAACACAACTGATCTCACCATCTATTTCAGCCAGGCCTGTATTATTTCACTTGCTTCAACAGCATATGGAGTAATAATAGTATTCTGCTAGTATAAGAGGTGGTTTCTTTGTAACTGAAGCCCTAAAAAAGTAGCAAATTACTGGAGGTTAAAAAAGTGGTTCCCCTTTTCCATAAACCTCACATATATAATTATATGTGCCTCAGTGTATTTTTTATATTAAAAAAATAACATCTCTGAAAAATGAATTTAACATACATTTATAACTCATCATTGAAAGAGTCTGAGCTCCTGACTATGTAGTTATGTTACCCCCTTGACTATCTAGTTATGCTACCTATCCATCTATGTTACACACTGTGCTTCTTACCCTTTTAATTTAGTTACCCCTCTATGCTACCTATCCATTTAGTTATATTACCTATACCTCTAGTTATATTACTTCTCTATGCTACATATCCCTGTAGTTATTTTACCTCTCTATGCCACCTGTCCATCTAGTTATGTTACTCCTCTATGGTACCTATCCATCTAGTTATATTACTTCTGTGCTACCTATACCTTATTTATTTAACTAACTAACTAACTATCTTGCTGTGATATTTTTGTAGCTATCGTACTTGTCTTTCTTGCTATACTAATTAACTATTTAATTTTGCTATTTATCTGGCTTTGTGTGACTTAATATTACTGATACAAAATACGGACAGGTCATTTGAAATAAATTATAGTGCTGCTATATTATATTTATTTTAATGGTTTACTTTTGCAAGTTTGAAGTTTTTTCAAACTTCAAAACTAAATTTAATTCAAAACTACATTTATATCACATAAACTATGTGATATAAATGGCAATTGCTATAGTATGCCACACAGATATAAGTTGACAGAGTGGGAAAATAATGCAGGGAGGCCAATGAGGTTAGTTCTGGATGTTAAACCACACCCAAAATTTCATATCGGATGAATTTCATTCGGATTGTCTTTCATGGTTTCTCAATGCTATTTTCCTACTATACTATAGACTTTAAGTGCAGAAAGTTACATGCAAGAGTGTGTAATAAATTGTATTAATACATATCTAGCAATGATACCTATCTATGAATTGTTTTAAACTCAAGTAGAATCAACAGTATATTTGTTATTAAGATTTACATCTTTCTTTGGTGACCACGCAGCCTCCGTGGCCGAGGTCGTTAAGGCGTTAGCCTTTACACTGACCTTTGACACCCACGGAGGTCTGAGGTTCGCATCCCAGGTTACGCTCTCAGTTTATAGAAGATTATACTTTAGATAAATTATCGCCAGCTTTAGAATACACTTTAAGCGTAACGGTTGCTACTACCACCCAAGGTGGTTCCCGCAGGGGTTATACCTGATGAGCCGCAAGGCTCTAAACGGGCATTATTATTATTATTATTTGGTGACCACATCGATGTAAATGATTTATCTGGCGTTTGGCTTTCACTATGGGAAGCATCTTCAGGAATGTGGTACATCATGGATGAAAACACAAACCTGTCTATGCGGATGGGTGTTCTTCAAACTGAACACAATTACCCACTTTCTCCATCGACAGCTTTGGGTAGCAAAATAAAAATACTTACAGTCAATAAAATGACTGTAATTTAAATAATAAAGGCAAAGGAAATTTTAATCTACGAACCCAATAAGAACAACATCGATCTAAGTTTACCTGAATAATGAAAGCGTCATAATTAAATTAAATAAACAAAACATAAATTAAATTAAAATAAGTACTTCTCCAAACTATTAACAATCAGTACAACTTAAAGCTAGGAAAATTATATTTTTATAAAAATATAGCAACATTTCGAAATATTTTATTGTATGACAAGTCTTCCATTAATTAAAATCATATAGGATAAACTGACTGATCTAACAACCCTAAACTAAGTTAAATAACTTAAATACCTGGTTATGGCCGTATAAGTTACCCATAAGATGAAATGGTGAGCGGTGCGTAAGGGTGAGAATATGAGCTCATTAATAATTAGTTGACTAATCCTTACTGTATAGTAGTAAACAGTACAAGATATAGCAGATATTTGTAGAGAAACCACAGACACTTTAGCACTAAGTATAAGTAAGTTAATATTCGTGAACGCGTTTGGCAGGACCATATTGACAAGCGGAACTGTGCTTCTTCAGAACAACTATATCACTGAGTTAGCAAAACTACACTTCACTGACATTAGTCCACAGTTCTGCCAAATGGACTATCTTCACAGACACTCAAGTGACCGTAACCAGTGCGGTAATGAAGTCAGTTATGATGCTAAATATTGGCAATCATAAAGTGAGGGTGAGAGAGTCTAAGCTACTTAAAGTATCTCCTAAGAACAACTGACTTATCTTCGAGGGAGAGAAGGCACACAAAAAAAATGGATGGCCATGTTGGACCAAGCTAATTAGATTATCCCTTACCCTGAGTAAAATACTCAATAAAAGACCAAGAAATTGAAAATTAAGGAGTATAATAACTGTAAAAATATGAGTTGCACAAACAAAACCAGTTCAGTTTTGTAGAGCTTTGTTTTCATCTGTCCCTAATGATGCCTCTGACAGTGGAAGTCAAAGGTTGGATTCTTCATTGACATTGTTGTGATCACCAGCAGAAAACCAAAATCTTTATGACAATAGCCACAGAAACCAACACTTATTATTTAACATGTTTCATTCATTGTTCAATTTCTATTTATTTGTCCGTTTTTTTTAAGACCATGGGACCAAATTCTTGGTGGGCTGCCAGATTAGTGATCTCACTTGTTGAATTCCAAGCTACCAACATCCTTCAACTAATTGCTCTGTCTGAAATTTTCTTGATGCCTTATGTTGTCTTATTGACTCTATCGTAAGTAATCAAAACTTTAATTCTCATATTTACTCTTTATAAGTGGAATAAGCTAACTACATGAAATATCAAAAGTAAGAAATAACTTTACCACTAGACGAGAGGAAACTATCTTTTCTTTTACCATCTTCCTTAAAGACAGGGTGAGGGGAATGGTTAAAGCCCCCTCAAAGTGAATAAAAAATTAAAGAAGTACATTTTTTTCTTATTATAGAAAGAAAAGTATCATTTCTCTATCCATTAGGGAGAAATGGTCCAAATCCACTCTAATTTTAAAAGTATGGTTCTTTAGTTTTTCCCTTTTGGTGCAATCTATAAAACACCAAGTTTGATCCTAGCTAGGGCCTATTACAGCATTATCCTAGCTTATTATTTTATTACGGCATTACAAACTTCATTCGATCTGAAATGGATTTCAAGCCCATGTAACTTTACTTTTCCTTATTTATACATCGTAGATACATAGGAAAATTATTGTGTTAGCAAAATAATCCAAAACAGAGATTTTACCTGTACATCCGTTTCAGGTGTTTTCAAGACCTCCTGAGTGGTTTTTTCAAAGTATTCTGTATGTGTGTGTCAGTTATCATTGCTCCCAGCATATTTATGCTAGAGAGTTGAAATTTGATACTAAAATCAATATTAATTCATTCAAAATAATGATTTATCAAAATGTTTAATATCAGGGTGTCTCTTGCACACTGATAATATTGTGTCAACTATTCATGTTTTGCCGTCTCTAGTAAACACATCACATTATATTCTTCAGAATTTTAATTGAAGGTCAAAATGAGTTCAGGCTCTGTTGGTGCCCTGATGAGTTAGACGTAAAGAAACAGAGTGGGACATGACATTATGTTGAGCCATCAATGATGAAGAATGTCGAATGATGGAACAGTTCCCAGATGTAGCATTACATTTTGCTTGTTACATTTTCTAGGTGTCTCTCGCAGAATTATATTGTGTCAACTGTTCATGTTTTCCAAAACTCGGTAGTATTAAATGATATTGGCTAGCATTTATTTAATCCTTATAAGTGCAAACAAACTTAAAAATTTCAAAAAGCACAGTCAACTTAATAATAGAAAATATTAAGATGAAGTAAATTTGGTAACATTAATTTTAAATTGTCACAGAGAGACCATAAATGAGTCAGAAAAGTACTGATTAAAAATGCTCATTGCTTAGAGAATAGTGCTACTCTGTTCCTAGAGAATTCTATGGAAGGATAAGCTTAAAACCAGTCACATGTAGACTTACACATAAATGACAACATATGTCCCAAGTTTCATTTCATTACCAGTATTAGTTCAATTTTTATCGAATGACTTGTATACATTTTTTTTAAATTGTGAAAAATCAGAAAATAAACAAATTGAGTTGAAATTTGATAAAAGTATATCCCTTTCTGTAATAAATAAGTGTATTAAATTTTGTTTTGTACATGGGGGAATATATTTAGGGTTTTTGTTGGATCATAAAAATTAAGCAGTATTGAGCAAGACACTAATTAAGCAACAAAACAAATGTATTTACCATCTTAGGAAAAACAAAGCAAGTCCGATGACCTGTAACAGAATAAGTCTATTCAAGACAAACAAAGCTAGTCAGTAGTTGCGAAGTTGATTTTTTAGCTTAATTAGGTGAAACCCCTATTTTAAAGATAACATTCATGTCCTTTTCATTAAATGTAATGACCCTATTTATTTTCTCTTATCATCATAGATACATCATTATATTTTTTGGTTTGAGGTCAATCTGAAAGTAAACTTAAATTATAAGTACCTCTTTGTTACTTTCTTCTGTAAGTTTATGTAAGTGAAAACCTTTTATGTTTGTATTATTTTTTGCTAAAGTTTAATTTATAATTTATGTTATTTTTGCAGAGGAAACATTGCATTTACATCAGTATTTGTTTATTACCAATTCCTCATGCTCAGATGCCGTTCAAGAAGGAACCCTTACACCAGGAACGTTCTTCGTGGCTTGAGAATGACTGCTGAAGACATTGCAAAGCACCCACTCACCCCAGCTTTTGTTTCAAATTTGATTTTGTACGTAGTTAACCTGTTGTGCAAAATCGGTTTCTACGAAGCTCAATAAGTTCTTTCCCATTCATTTTCCAAATTTTTTGTTTTTTTCAAATTGTTTTTGTTATAGTTTATTTGTTGACACAGTTTTGTTTCGTTTCATCTACCACGTAGATTTTTTGATGTGTCATGTTCATTTCATTCCTAAATGGGTATCATGAAGAGTTGCAAAACAACAGAAGTTAAATGTTCTCAACAAATGTTTTGCGGCATTAAGCTTTTATTTATCATAAAAACCTAAAATTACTATCATCATGGTTTTAAGACCACTTTGCACCCTTTCATAAAATGAAGATACCCTTTTGATGTTCGAAGTTTTTTACTATGTGTGTTTGTGCAAATTGTTTTTGCTGTTATGGACATTTTGTTAACCATGTCGTTTATAAAAACAGGGAGGCCACACTCTAAATAAAGCAATGTTCACATAGCTGCAAGTCAATAACTAAGCAACCGTCTAATTTTTTTTTCATAACGTTTGACTTTTGACTTAAAAATTACATTATAATGGTTTCTTGACTTTGATTTGTTAACTTATAGGAGCATTTTTATTATTGACTTGAAGATTGTGAAAAAAAGCTTTATATTTCTTGTTTTTAGTTTCAAATAAATTTCTTAAGTGATTGAGTGAGCCCTAGACTTTTGTGAATTAAATATTTAGATGAGTATTATATGAAATATGATAAATAGAATGTATATTGAGAAAAAAGTAAGTTAAAAGAGTATTATGATTTTGTGTTGCCACAGAAAGAGAAAAAATTTGACTTGTTTTTACAATCAAACCAATTAGTGGAAATAAAATTTTTTTTCTGTCTACTGAGTAATGAGTGATATACCTGGTTAAATTGAGACATTCAGGGCAAAAATGTACTAAATCATACTACTTCAATTCAGAAAAAGTCCATAAAAAGTTTTCCATTTTTTCGTATAACCCAATTCTTTTATGACTATTTTATTTAAATTCAATTTTTTATTGAATATGATAATTGTGAATTTCGTTTATAACGCTTGAAATGATTTTTGTTATGGCTCAAGCCTGTCGCTGAATATCTCAATTTTAAGTTTAGATTTCAATTGTAACAACATTTTAGCTATCCAATTGAAAATGTGAAAAACAATTTTTTATTGTTAACAAATGTACTGAGGAAGTTATCAGTGATGCGAAATAAATTTTATTTCTTGTGGTTGGGTTACATGGGCTTATCAAAGCAAACGTTGATTTTGATTTCAATTTTATGATTTAGGTAATCAAGGCTGATACTGTAAAAAATATCATAATACCTATATTTGTGATAAAAACATACACACATCAATATCTCCAGTGTATTTCTAGTGTAATCAGTGCATTTCTTTTTATATTTACAAGATACCTATCAGTAGACTTGTGACTTTCTGGATAAAAATTTCTCCCTTATTAGCGAATGCTTGTGCCAAAGAATCCTTCCCCCTTCAATGTTTTTTTATAAAAATGTTCTATCAATCACAGAGTTCTTTATAAAGAACGTTTGAAAAGAATATACTTTAAAATTACATTTTAAGCCACCAATAACATAACTATTTGCCCTGATTACCCGATTTAAAATTGATTTCAAAGCCAAAGTACCAATATTATTTTACTAAAGACAAAGTTGCTGTGATAGCTCATATAACATGATGATGTAAGCTGACATAAAGAGATGTATCGTGACATGAGAGTAATTTGTTTCACTCTTGTTTGATGTTAAAATTTTTGTATTAAGAAAGTCCTACTTTCGTTTATATGTTGTTAAATTTTTTGTTTAAATTTGTTTATTATTCCGTTTGTTTGTATTTTTTTCATAAATAAAACTTTATTAATTTAAACTTCTTCTTTTTATTTAGTTCTACATTTTTATATTTTGACATTGTCTATAATTTTAAGAACTGCTTCTTAAGTATGTAAGACACATTAATGACTTAAAACTAATTTAATTTGATACCAAGATAATTCTTCTGAATAGTTCTGAGTAGTGTATGTTGTTATTCTCTGATATAACTCCATTATTTGAGAGCTAGAGTGATGCCTCACTTCTTAATCAGCCTTCTAAAGATATTAGTTGGCTACAGCAAGTTTCAAAGGCATCTTCAATACTTCTTTCAAGTTTTTTTAGATTAAAGAAAAAAGAAAACAATTTAATACAACAATAATGAAAATATAATTGAGTATAAACTATCTAAAAAATTAATATTTAAAAAAGTATAAATGGTCTTAAACAATTTCAACAGAAAATTGAGCAATTTGCGTAACTTTGGTTTGCCATTATGCAATAATATATACTTAGATGACATGGCACTGAAGTATAACTTTGTTCTTGGCACTAAAATCCAGGATTTTATTGGTTAAAATAAACCTTCTACTTCTCCAGTTTCAATATTCAAGTCCATGTCGTAGAATATGGGTCTAGTTGGTAAACCTGGAATTGAAGGAATCTGAAACACAAGGAATAAGCAAGTAATTAAAGTTAACTTCTGGAAAAACTTCTTAAAATAAAAGTAAGTCTTCTAATGAGGAAGATTCATCAATTTTAACCTAAGTTTTTTTTGTTTTTTCCCTGAGTAACCACTTGGGATAAGAAAAAAATGTATTTCACTTAAAAAAATAATCATTTTATACTTTATTAGCAATTAAAAAAATATAATATATTAAAAAAGAAAGATTTGCATGGGTTATGTAGTTGATTGGTTCATTTCAAATCTCAAGATCAATGCTGAAAGTAACTAATGTCCAAAACCCAGTTTTTATTATATTGCGGGTTATTGTTAAATCTGTAATGCTCGAAAGTGTCATATAAACCTATATATTGTTTATTTATCTAGTAATTATATAGGATCTAAAGTATTTTAGCCAAAGCTGTTCGGATATCAGAGAATAAAATAAAGTCTTAATTGATTGTTATTTACCTTACGTTTCGTTCAAATCATGAAATTATTGCTAAGAATTTGGGTGAATAGTTATTATCATCACGTGGATAATTGGTAGTTTTAAATTATTTCTGTTCAAATTAAGTACATACATATATCATATTACTGATAGGAAGTGTGAATCTGATTTTGGGCAGTATACATCGCTGACATTACTAAAACAAAAAGTCTATTGATGTCGTTTTTATTAAAGTTAGTACATATTAATAAAAGCTAATAACTATTTCCTCAAATTAAATGTAGTATCTATAAATTGAACGAAAAGTAAAGTGAAAAACAAGAACTTTTAATTTATAACAACAAAGGTTTTATTATTATTATTATATTTACATCAACATGGC
>JACMZG010001893.1:11875346-11943731 GCA_018340805.1 Microvelia longipes
CTAACATGACTTGTGTAATTTATCTACAACCCTTTATATTTATTAGCAAAATGTATATATTAAAATGCAATTAAAACTTACAAGTTTTTCTAAAACATCAATTTTTTGAGAGATGTGCTCAGGAATGTCTACACTTGCTGCACCATACATCTTCTTGGCAATTGTGTTTATCTTGGTTCTAATCGAATCTTCAAGTGGATATAAAAATCTGAACAAAGAAAATAATAGTTATTTATGCACCAAGAGAGTAAAGAATGCTATTATTTCCCTGAGTTGGTTCCTAAGGCATATGCCGAGGAAATCAAAGCATTTAACTTTCGAAGCGAAGCCAAGCGATTTATGTGATTAACTCATGAGGAAAAGTCGAGGGACTTATGACTATTAACCGATGGATGTAATTGTGAGGGGAAAAATAGCATTTTACTCCCAAGGTGCATACAAGATTTTATCTCTAAACGTTGATGTCATTTAATTATTGTTATATTCTTATGCTTATCTGTTTTGTTGTGATCTATTCTAATTTTTTGGGTGATACTCCCCTAATAAATTTTGAGGGGTGCTGCCCTATAAAATAAAAAAAAACAATTTTTTTAATGCTCCAAACAACTTCTTTTGATCTGAAAGGGATTTTGAGCCAATATAATTTTTTTTAGTTGGGTAAAAAATTTTTTTTCTTTACCCCTCATAAATTTTGGGGGTGCCGCCCACAGGAAAGTGTTCCAAAAATTAAAAGTTCCCGTGTATAAATTTAAAGGATACTACTCCCCTAAAAAATGGATATAATAATAATAATAATTCTTTATTTTTCATTAAATTTTACAAAGTAAAACAATAGAAATCTGTCATACATTAAAATATACACATATACATACAACATTTTTTTATATAAATACAGTTTAGGAAGATTTCCTAAAATAGCGTCAAGTCACTACATCTATTTCTATATCTAATTAATTCTATTTCTTATATTTTTATTTATTTACTATTTTGTGAAAAAATTCATCCTTTCAATAGAATGGATTGTCTATTAAGAAGTTTTTATATATTTTCGAAAATCATTTTCAGACATGTTTTTAACTTGGTCATTAAGAGAGTTGTACATTTTTATTCCCAATATAGTATGACCAACTTCGGATTTAGACAATCGATGCGGTGGAACCATTAATGTATTTTTATTTTTTGTATTGTAACTGTGTGTTGCAATAATTTTATCAAATTTTTGAATATTATTTTTAACATATGTTAACGAGTTATAGATAAATAAATTTGTCACTGTCATAATTTTAAATTTTATGAAGTATTCCTTGCAATGGTCATCATATTTTGCTCCTGAAATTAAACGGATTATTTTTTTCTGGACTAATAATATGTCATTTGTGTTTACATGTCCCCAAAGAAGGATTCCATAATTTATCTGACTTTGAACTAAGGATTTATATGCCATGACCATGGTTTCTATTGGAATCCTATTTTTCAGCTCTAATTGGCTCTAACCCCAATAATAGGTAACACTTTTCATTCCCAAGGGAGAAAAGAGCTTCTTTACTCCCTAAAAACTAGTCAATAAACTTTACATTATACACCGTCTGTAGATAAAATAATAATACATAACTAATCTTGAAATTAGCAGTGTTACTCTTTAGTGCCACACTCAGCCCTGAGCTCATGCGACACAAATGGCTGATAAGGATTATTCTATTGCTTTATGTAACCATTTTTATTGTGAAAAATTTTGTGCTTTGGTAGGAACTGACAATTGATTTATTTATTAATAAAACATATTTGATTAAAAAATTACTTTAAGGGTGGAGATGATTTACATGCTTCTATGAGAGCATCAGCAAGTTGGGCAGCTCCAGCACCTCCGTCTTTGAAACTTGTGCTCACAACTACTTTGAAAGCTCCGTTTTTAATACTGTGTTGTTTGATAAGTTCAAACTCAGCTTCCGTATCAGTACTATAAATAAAACATTTTAAAATATTAGCAGAATAAATTAATTAGAAGTGCTTTACACCAACTTTCTAGGCAAGGTACGAACGACTAAATTGCGAAAAATCATAAAAGTTAATACGAAGATTTCATAGAATAAAATTTATGTATCAGAACTTAGCTTTATAGTATAAGACAGTTACACCATATGAACAACAGTACCTAGTATATACTGTACACACTACAGTTTATGCACCTAAATATGGGACTACACCCCTGAAAGAGTAATTTTTAGCATTCTCCTCTGATTTTTCAAAGTCTTTAATCAACAAATGGCCTTCTAGCTTTCATATAATCTCTAATAGATTATAAATAAATTTAAAAGTACCCAAGGGATATTAAATTTTAGTCTTGTAATTCAGTATATATGTTTTTTTGCCCGGATTAACCCCTTCGACAACTTGGCCCTTAGCGGTAGATTTTTTATGTTATTGTTATCGAATTTTCTACAGGCCAAGGATTCTTTGAATAGGAGTTTAATTTAATTAAACTCTTAATTTCTTTTAAACTTCTTAATTTGATAAAGAGTTGAAGATTAACTTTTAAGGGATAAAATAAAGTAAAACTTACTCAAAAGAATTGATAGCCACAATGACTGGAACACCATAGCTAATGCAATTTTTGATATGATGGATCAAGTTGGGCAATCCATTCTCTAAAAGTGTTAAATTTTCCTTTAAAAAACAATAAAACATTATTTTAATAAAATATAGACAAAAAATATAATATTTTAACAATAAACAATTTTTAACATTTCATTTTTTTTAAAGTTAGCTTAAACATTTTAGATTATTAATGATATGATACATTTAAAAACTCTAATGTTTACTTAAAATAATACTATGTATAGAAGGAGTACAAATGATAACAGCATAGCCAATTCACTGGTGGTCGTAAGTAATGCTGCCACCCAAACAATACACAATATTCTTATAAAAAAAGTTGGAAATACTACCGGTTGCTGGATTATTTAGTTATATTTTTAATTAATCCATAATTATTCGTTAAATACTAATGAATATTGGTGCATTATAAATTGCATTTTACTGTTTTTAATAAAAAATGTGTTAAAAGTAGTCCTCGTCAACTAAATGTAGATTCACATACACAGTTAACCTTTTTCTTTTCTAAGACTGGTTTAATTAAATACTTAGCTAGTTTTTTAATTTATTATTTTTGTTTTTACGAACATTTCTTCAATAATGGACATTTATGACATATTTATGAAATGTTGTTTTATTGTTTGGGTGGTAACCCTACTTAAGACCACCAGTCAAAGAGACTAATACTATTAGAGGGAGGATACAACAGCTGTTATCATTCCTTGGGTAGCTCATAGTCATTTTTTTATTTTTCCTAATAATTACAATTTTACGTAAATATAACATTATTTTTCGACTATTTTGTTTTAAATCAAGTAAAATGAATTTAAAATAAGTTTAATTATTATCTATTGCATGTATTCTTTAATTGTTAGTGTTGAATAGAGTGGTTTAATATGGCATCACTGAAAAATGTCCACCGTTAGTAGAGTGCATGCTACAATAGGAGTAGTAGAGGGGTGGGGGAGTATCTAGTCTCTCTCTAGGGAGACTGTAGTAGAGGTAAGTACAGTTACAGCACCTATGGAAACTGTCTTACTTCCAGACCCCTTATCACTGTGTTAATCGGGTTCTGTACTCCCTCTAATAGTATTAGTATCTTTGCCACCAGTGAACTGGCTTTCGTGTTATCAATAGAATCCCACCTTTTATGCCCGGTGCCCATAAAAAGATACTAAACTCTAAATTATCTAGATTTAGGCAACATTTAGGACCCTCAATAGTAGCTTATGTAAAAATATACATAAATTTTGTACTTATGGTTTCAAGAGCACGAAAGCTTAGTCTAGCAGTGGGGCGATGGATCCTCATAAGAGGTTTAAGTGCCTCTTACCAGGGTGGCACGTGTTAAAGTTATGGCTCTTATCTGGATTAGGCACAAAATGTTTACACTTGGGACTCAAGAGGTAAAGAAAATTATCTTCTTTTTGACAAAAAGGGCTGAACAATGTAGCCAACTTGCTAGGTGAGCAATCACCTAATTACTAGCACTCAAACTAAGATTAAAATGTAGAATGCAGCCTACATTCTATAAATTTTCCTGAATATACTTTTCCTATATACCTATGGTATAAATGAGGAAAAGTAAGAATGTATTAATATTTTTGGATTAATGAAATTTCAGAAGTCGATATTAACTTGTAAAAACGTGCAAAATAGTCAACAGTTATCAAAACAACTATTAACTAAGGACTGTCCTTTATTTGCTCAACCCTGTCTTGCCTATAACACAACTGTGTGCTAACTCCAGCATAAAAGGTTGCTCTTCTAAGTCCCGAACGGGGCTTTTATCTTGACCAAGAGTGATAAAGCTCCAGAGAAGAGTTGCAAGAGTTACAATAAATATTAATTTTATTGTATTTTATTTTCTTTTAAGTACTTATGCATAATTTACTACTACTTGAATACTATGTATTCAATGTATTTTTCGTAAATATGTTTTTATATAAAGTTTTTCTTATCTTTCTTATCTTATCAAGTGTTATAAAAAAATGAATGAAACCGAAGTACTTCTTTAAGATCAGTGGAACGTCATTTAGAGGCTATTATGCACATTGGGTGTCCCACCAATCTCTCTTGGAGAATAATATGGAGTGAATATTTTAGTTACAATTTGAAGGAAAAAATCATTTTTCAGCGTATGAAGGTTTCTAAAAGCTAAAATGACAAAAAAATTTCAAGAAATAAAATCTGAAAGAAACGTATCTGGAATTTAAAAAAAAAACTCATAAAAGTCATACGTTTTATTAACTTTTTCCTCACTTCTACGATACCCTATAATAGGTGAGACACTCGAAGTGCCTCATTATTTCACTTATAATAATGAATTTATCATTTCTTTTATTTATATGAAAATTTAATAAATTTGCACCCTGCCTGGGATTGCTGTTTTGTTTAAAAGTTGTAAAAATTAAAGTCCGGGGCTTCTGGAACATTCAACAACCACCAATCCTAGATTTATAATGATAACTTTTAAAAGAACCAACTTGTTTGTAGGCAGGATTAAGAGGTGCACCAGGGCTAAATGTAGGACCTCCACCATGAAGTTTCAAAGCTCTAATAGTAGTCACCAACACTGCAGCATTCGGAGCCAATTTTGAATTTCTGCACTTAATATTCATAAATTTTTCCATTCCTATAACATAGAGACACAAGCCATTCACTAAAAATCAAAAGCCTTTTATCAGAGGACCATGAGCAGAATATTATCAATATTAGTGGATTATGCAAATTGACCATAAAGTGCGATTTTATTGTTACAGAAATTTGTTTTCTCGTGACCAAAGCAAGATAAAAATACATTTCTAAAGCAATATAATCCTTTTACACGATTGTTGCATTAACTTTTTTACATTTTCTCATTTATAAATATCTGAAACTAAGATTTTCCATTTTATGTGTTTTTAAGACCTTCAGAGTTGTTTCTACAAAGTTGTGTGTGTGTGTATGTTATCATCGTAGCTCCCAGTGTGCTAAAGAGTTGAAACTTTGAAACAAAAAATTAGCCGAAATTTCAACTGATTATCAGTATTAGGGATCGCCCCCGGGGTCTGGACAATGTCTCGACACTACTTAACATTGAGTTTGTACAGGATAAAAATTTGTCACCTAACACCCTTGTCCTGATTTTACATAAGATCGACACCTATAATAGTGTCAAGGCTTTATAATGTCGGAACCCCATAGGTACCCCCCTATTTATATTTTTTATTTTTACCCTGGCAGGATTCTATGTCTAAAATGCCTTGACATGATGTTACATCGTGTCAAACACGATGTTTTTTTTTGTTTTTTTTCTGACACATGGTTCAGTTAGAAGTGTCGAGGTTATCAAGTAATTGATACAACGTAGAATCCTACCACGGAAAGTGTCAATGTTATATAGTGTCGAGACTACATGGGGAGCTGAGTATTAGTTCAATTATTATCAAATGACATGTATGCGTTTCTTAAAAGCATATAGTAAAACCTTTTAAAGAAATTTAGTACAAGTGTATCTCAATAAATTAGGTGATTTCCATATTCTGAGGACGAGTGAAGCGAGTCCGAAGACATACTGTAATATAAATTAGATGAATTCCATAATCTGAGGACGAGTGAAGCGAGTCCAAAGACATACTGCAATATAAATTAGATGATTTCCATAATCTGAGGATGAGAGAAGTGAGTCTGAAGAGGTACTGTAATATAAATTAGGTGATTTCCATATTTTGAGGAGGAGTAAAGCGAGTCCGAAAAAGTGTAGAAAATTAGGTACACGGCACCCGATTTTCTTAATCTGCATCAAAACAACTAATTTTTGCATCAACCAATTAAAATAAAGGTTTTGAATCAATTAAAGTAATAGCTTTAAAAGGTGCGTAGCAGACTTGAAGTATTACATTCTGCTCAAAAAATTAATTTTATATAAAATAATATTTCACAACGTAACTAATAAACAGCCAAAGGTAAAGTAAACAAAATAATAAATACCTATTTCTGAACCAAAACCAGCTTCAGTAACAACATAGCCGTCTTTACCAACTAACTTGAGAGCTATGTAGTCAGCTAGGATTGAGGAGCATCCGTGAGCTATATTAGCGAAAGGTCCAGCATGTACTATAACTGGAGTGCCTTCAATTGATTGCATTAAAGTTGGCTGGATAGAGTCTTTCAACAGCAAGCATAAAGCACCAGATACTCCCTGCCATCAACAATCCATTAATAAAATAAATAGAATTATAATATTTAGTTCCCATTGTTTGTTTTGGTAAATTGGACCAAACTAAACTAAAAATAAATTATAATAAACAATATAGGATTCAGGATTTATAGAACTAAAGGAAACAGTTTTTTAATTAATATATTAGTTTTTTTTATTAATTTAAGTTAAAATAATAAGTTTAATTTAAAGAATATTGAATAAGATAAATAAATAGAGATTTTTAAAAATAGACACCTGCTGTTTCTATTAAAACAGCTGTTTTTCCATGTCGAAAGATATACTGCGGCGAGTATAGATGACGTATAGTTATAAATTTATAATGATAGCTGGTTTTGAGGCCACTGCCTCTCCAGAGGTCGTACAGGATTATCAGGAAAGGTCTTTGAGGAAAAGGTTTATACTAGAGAATTAGGATGTTCGGTTAAGGTATCATGGAAACGGTTATGAGCAGGCATTGTTTATAATTATTAAATAACCCTGAGTCATCAGCAGTGATTAAATAATATTACAAACAAACCAGCAGTAAAATATCAAATTATGAGAGTGTACTAAATAAAATTATAATATAACCACTAGTAAATTCAAAGCCAGAGCTTTGATAAGATAAAAATAGAAACAAGCCACAAGTAAAATAAAAAATCATCAGCTGTCACTTGGTGAAATTAGTAAAATAGTAAAATAGTAAATCAGCACTAGTGACTAAATGAAATTAGAAATGAAGCTTTAGTAAAAGTATAATATCGCATTAGTAGCTATGAATAAACAAAATTATAAATATATTCACCAAATCATCAGCAGAAACTGGCTCTCCAGACTTATTCCTGGCCACAACTATCTTAGTGATTCTAGACTTCATATCAGCCAGACTAGTCGATAGGGCTAAAATAGCCATAAGCTCACTGGCTACTGAGATGGCAAAGCCCGTCTCTCTAGTATGACCTTGTTCGGTAGAAGATTGGCCCACTGTTATTTTGCGTAGATATCTGTCGTTAATATCCAGAACTAAAATAATAAATGTTAAGTGTGAGAAATATTAAATTCAATAGAATAACAATAGTTATAAAGGATAGATCATAAACAAGCAGGATGTCTTTTTGCTTATTCCAAAAAAGGCTAGACTCCAAGTATAGGTGTTTTGCACATAATCCACTGTAAAGACTTGACCATACAATAATAAAAAAACCTATTATACCAATATAAGTACAATTTTTCAAGAAGATCTTGTTATTCAGAAAGATAGATTTTTGCTCTGCCCTTTATAATAAATTAAAATGAATATTTTTAAGAGAAGATACCTCTCTTCCACGTAACAGTAGTAGGATCAATATCAAGCCTGCAAAATTGTTTGATTTCATCCGGACTCAACGATGCTGGATCGTCCTTATCAATATTTAATTTTTGTAATCTACGGATTTGACACTTGGAGAAAGTGCGTTTGCCATCAACAGTAGGAACAAGATGTTTATACAGGGAAGCATCAGATTGAGTGAGTTCGTGGTAGATTCTGGTGTCTAGTTGAGCTGCAAGTAGGTTGTTAGCTGCTGTTACAGCATGGATATCACCAGTCAAGTGTAAATTAAATTCTTCCATAGGAATTATTTGAGAATATCCCCCTCCTGCAGAACCACCTGGACAGTAAAACATTTTTATCAATTCAAATGTACACTATGCAATCAGTGAGGAGGACACACTTAGGAATAATACTGAATAAAATACAATCAGGAAGCATATCACAACTTTAAGAACAGGTTTATAAATACCTTTAATTCCAAACATAGGTCCTTGAGAGGGTTGTCTAACACAAGCTATAGCATTCTTACTTCTATGAGCTACTAGAGCCTGAGATAATCCAATAGTAACAGTGCTTTTACCTTCCCCTAGAGGTGTTGGGGTTATACTAAACAAAAACAGAGCAAATTTTACAAAACAATGCTACTCGTTAATAAAGTAGTCTAATATAAGAATTGAATTTTAATTCTTTGATTTTAATGAAAATCAAGCAGCCACATGAACTAGGGTTCCCTATCTCATATTTTAGCCTACTTTGGGGCGCCTGCTTTTAAAACATTTATACTTGAGTTCTGAAAAAGCCAAAGATGTGATAGAGATATCCTTGTTATCTTGTTGATCAAACCATCAGAACAATTAAATTTTAAACACTGTTTATAGCTACCAAATTATCAATTTAAGAAGTTTTTTATCTATAAAATCAAAATTTGCAATAAAATATATTGCAATTTTATTACGAATTTTATACTCTCATGAAATTCCTGGACCTTTTTTTGAAAGAGCTCAATAATTTTTGAAGACCACATTTTTTATCTTTTACACTATCAGAGAAAAGTAAAATATCCTTCATATAAACTTAACCAATATATTAATAAAAAAAATTACCCAGTTATAACGACGTATTTCCCATTTTGTTGATTCCTTAACCTATCAAGAATAGAAAGAGATAATTTGGCTTTCTTGGATCCATAAGGCAGTATCTCATCTGGAAACAACCCGATTTCTTCGGCAAGGGTAACAATATCTTTAGGCTCTTGAGATTGAGAAATTTTAACATCACTAAACAATCAAAAAGACAATAAAAATATTAAAAGAAACGTCAATACATGGGGATTAGTTTTATATAGGGGGACAAGTTGATAACAAAGGAAACAAGTTCAAAAAGAATATAATAACATTGATGATCAGGCAGGCATAGTATGGTAGCAAACTACAGACCCTACAATGTACGGGTTAGTTAGTGTACTAGATGAGCTTAGAAAGTGGGTAATGGTATGGGCACTCTCTAAGGATAGAAAAATTATTGTCTATATTTTATAACTAAAAATAAATAAAATGCTCGTTTTAGGGCCTTTCAGCCCATCAAGATAGTCACTCTGCGGGAACAACCTCAGGAGGGTTGCATCTACTACATTCTGAGAATTATTTAAAGTTGGCAAAATATTTTTAATACAAATACTATTTATAAAATATTAAAGCATAACCCGGGCTGTGAAGCCCGGACCTCCGGTGCCGAAATCGAGTATGTACACGATCACAGCAGCAGATATTTTATAACTAAGCACATCATACAACAATGTTTTTTTATTGTGCTTAAGAGCCATGCATACCACATTGGTTGATTCAAAATTGTATTTATTTTCAAACAACACAAGTTTATATTTTTAGATATTGGGTGGAACATTTCAGATGTGCCAACATTACATTAGTAGCTAACAAATGCTCAATTTTATGAATGCGTGTAATACTCTGGTTATAAGAACCAGAGTGTTCCGCCTGGTAGTAGTAGTAACAAAGGTGAGGAGGCATAAGCCAGGCAAACAAGCCATGTCGGGCTCTTTTTGCCAACCCTGTGCCAGACCAGCCACTCTGGACTACAGAGCCTCAAATCGGCTGGGGAATCTCCCAGATCTTTTGGCAAAGATAGAGACATCCCCCCACCGAAGGGTCCTAAGATCTTCCTCCTGGAGGGTTCCAGATCCAAAGACTTGTAATCTTAACCGTCCATACGCCTCACACTCTCCTAAGTATATGCATTAATAAATTACCTAGGTACAGGGTGCTGAATATTTAATGGCAGTCTGGACAATGACCAAGAAGATTTTAATAGCTTATTGACATATCTCTGGGCAGATATAACAGTGTTGTTCATAAGCATGGCTACTGTCATGGGTCCAACGCCTCCAGGGACTGGGGTGATATAGGATGCCACTAGTTTGGCCTCATCATATGCCACATCACCTACTAGTCTCTTTCCACTCTTCTTAGTAGCATCTAGAAACATTTTCAAAATATTATAAAAAGTTCAGATTATAAGGACTAATGGTAATGGTAGAGAGAGGAGAGATGGAGAACTTAATGTTTAATCATCTAACACAGGCCTGGGCAAACTATGGCCCGCAGGCCACATGTGGCCCGTAGGCAAAATTAAAATGTTTGGAAAAAAGATAAAATGAATAAAAAATATAAAAAATATTAGGTATATAAATAAATAAATAACCATTTATTTGCTATCTTTACAATTACACACATATTACAAAAATTTAAATTATTTTTTATATTAATAAGCAATTCGGCAATGAGCCGTGGTACCTCTTTTTGAGGTCGGAAACATTGGTTGGTACACCAATGCTATACAATTTACCTAGGAATTTTCAATAAATAAATATAACAATAATAATTAATAATAATACATCGATGGTTTATACAAATTAGTTTAAAACGAATAACAAGTAATAACAGTAATATAACACACAAGAATATAATAGAACAATAATATAATATAACCCAATACAATAACAAGAATTTATATTTGTTTAAATTATCATTTAAATTTAGTTTTTTATTTATTTTTTCTTAATTATTATTATTTTTATTATGTATTTACATTATTATTTTATTTAAATTAATATATAATTTATTTTATTCTTTATAAAGCCAGACATCCTTATATACTTCTCCCATCCTTAGCCACTCCTTCCTATCCTGAGCTGTTCTCTGCCAGGTCTCTTGGCCGCATATCCTCCTCATCTCCTCATCCCACCTCACTCTCGGCCTTCCTCTCTTCCTCTTACACTCCCTTGGGTACCATTGAATAAGTTTTTTGGTCCATCTGCCATCCTCTGTCCTTACTACATGACCTGCCCATCCCCATTTCCTCTCACTTATTATCCTTCCTATATCTTTCATTCCTGTCTGCTGCCTCACCCATTCATTAGTCTTCCTCTCTTTCCTACTCACCCTCAGCATACTCCTCTCCATTCCTCTTTGGGCCACTCTTTGTGCACCATTCCTCTATTAATAACCCATGTTACAGCTCCATAGATCATTACAGGCAAGACACACATGTTCCAGAGTTATCGCTTGTTTTCCATATTTACCTCAGATCTAAAAAGATGCCTATATTTGTTATAACTTGCCCATCCTAGATTTATTCTCCTCCTTATCATCCTCTCCTTGCTCTGCTATAACCTGTCCTAGGTAAACATACTGTTCTACTTTTTCCAGCTTTTCCTCTCCTACTTCTAACTCTACGTTGCCATCTACGTTAAAACACATATACTTAGATTTTTTTGGATTGATTTTAAGGCCTATTTTTCTTGTTTCTTCTTTTAACTCTTTAACCATTCTCTTAGCTTCCTCTTTATTTTTACAAATCAATACATAATCATCTACAAACGCGAGTCTATTAAGCCACTCTCCATTGATGTTAATTCCGAGACCTTGCCAGTCCAGTTTATTACTGCTACTCTCCATGGTGTTTACAAAATTTTTAGCTGAGCTCACGTCTCCCTGTCTCACTCCTCTATTGACATTAATAACTTTCTTCCGGTTCCCTAATCTGACTTCTAAAGTTGTCCCTTTAAAGGTGTTTTCAAAAATTTGGACATATTCCTCATCGACTTGAGCTTCTCTTAAACATTCCAACATTACATTTCTATATACGCTATCGTAAGCTTTCTCGAAGTCTATAAATATCACTATCAATGAGAAATTGTATTCTTGGGCACTTTTTATGAGCAACTTTAGGGCTAATATATTATCAAGCGTTGAGTAATTTCTTCTAAAACCTGTTTGATTAGTAGATATAGTTTGGTCTATTTTGCTGCTTATTCTTTTAGTTATTATAGTCATAAAAATTTTATAAATTACTGGTAATAAACTTATTGGTCTATAGTTTCTAATATCCATATGATCACCCTTTTTAAATAATAAAACTAGGCTTGCTTTTGACCATGCTTGTGGGATATCCTTTTTCATTAAGCATGCATTAAAGAGGGTTTGTAAATATTCAATGATTGTTTCTCCTCCGTACTTGATGACTTCATTCGATATATTGTCTACCCCTGTACTCTTTCCTTTCTTTAATTTTTTTACAACACATTCTATTTCTTCTTTCAACACTTTCAGAATTTCTATCTTGTCTTCATAATTTTCCTCGTTATCTCTACTATTAATTTGGTTTTCGTAACTATCGTTTGCATATAACTTTTCATAAAACTCACATATAACCTGTAAAATCTCTTCCTGTTTGTTCTTCACTTTTCCTTTCTCATCCTTCATGGCAATAATCTGATTCCTTCCAATAGCCTGAGATCGCCAATACTCCTTCACGCTACCTCCTTTCTCTACAGTTTCATTTAATTCATTAATCTTTTTATCTCTACTCCATTCTTTCATCTCTGTCTTAGTGTTTTTGATATTTCTCTTAACTCTACAATTCCCTTTTTTCTTTATTCTCCTTCTCTTTTCAAACAGTTTTTTAATTTTTCTTGGTATTTTACTATTTATTTTTTTATTCTCTTCTTTCTCTACTTGCAGAATCATGTGCTCACTAGCTTTTTGAAATGCATTAATGATTCCTTCCTCACATTTATCTAGATTATTTACTTTGTCTTTTACTTTGTTTTCTTCTAACTTCATTTTCAAAATATCTTCAAATTCTTCACGTTGATCTGAATTTAATTTAAGTTTACAAATCCTTTTATTTTATAATTTCTTTTCTTCCTATCTTTCACTATTATATTTATTATTGCTCTTACCGGTTTATGATCACTTCCAATTGTTATCTTATCTTCAGTCTCTACATCGATGAACATTTTTTTATTGTTGGATAAAAAATAATCAATCTCGTTTTTAGTTCTTCCATCCGGACTTATCCAGGTCCACTTCTTTTCCGGAACTTTTCTAAAAAACGTATTTAGAATAAACAAATTATTCACTTCAGCAAATTCAACTAGCCTCGTTCCTCTGTCGTTTCTCACTCCGTATCCATACTTTCCTATTACATCGGAATCCTTTAAGTCTCCCACTTTAGCATTCATGTCCCCCATAATGATTGTGAACTTGCATTTGTCTTCATTTACAGCCCTCTGTAGATTGTTATAGAATTCCTCTATCTCATCCTTGTCTGCACTTAAAGTAGGTGCATACGTTTGAATCATTTTAATTCTGCCTTCTCCTTCTTCCTTTTTCAACTTCCAAATTAGTTTAGAAATGCGATGACCGTAAGATTTATAAATAATTATGTTTTTGCTGCTGCTATGGTTGACAAGAAAGCCGTTACTGCCGATTCCACCCTCCCCGTTGTAGTAGAAATCTACATCATCCTCCATCCTGACCAAGCCCTCTCCTTTCCTCCTCACCTCTCCTAACCCTACTATATCCCATTCCTTATTGCTTAACTCTTCAACTAGTTCTTGTAATTTAGTATTTGTTCTTAGAGTTTGTGTATTATATGTAAATATTTTAATTCTTCTTTTTTCTTTAATCTTATATTTATAATTTGAATTTTTAAGTAATTGCTAGATGCTACTTGTTTCTGACTTCTCTTTGATTTCAGATTTTTCTTTAACTGAAGTTATTCCTTTATTCGCACTATCCTTGTCTTCCGAATTTTCTGCTGAATTATTTGCCGACTCATTTACGTGACCTTTTCCCTTTATGGTGAAGAATTTTACTATCGACTGTTGTAAATTTGAATTGTTCTGTCTTTTTGGTTCATTGTCTGACAAAGAGCTACACCCATCTTCTTCTAATTTCCTCTTACCCTTATATCCATATCCTTTATGTTCCATTATTCCTTTATTCCCACTCTCATTACTTTTTATTATTCCTCCATTATCTTCATTATTTTGATCTTCAACTTGTTGTTCTTGACCTATTTCATTTGATTGAGGCTGTTCTGCATTCTCCAAGCTTAAAATTGTATCTTTTCGATCATTTCTATCTTCTAAGTTTACCAGATCTTTATGCGGATTTTTACTTTCAATCTCCTGAAATTGTATATAGTTTCCATGTTTTTGTAGGTTATTATTTTGATGATTATAAATTCCTGAAGTTGATGCTGTAGTAGAATTTGATGATATTGGTCCTCCATCCCATTCATGCCCATTTATCAGCAGTTTATCAAATTTAATTATAGCGTGATAGCCTTTTTTCCTCGCTGCTATCATGACGGGGAGCAAACATTTCCTTTTATCTCTGGTTTCCTTATCGAAATCTTCGAAAATTTTTATTTTTGACCCCTTGAGAGTATGCACGGCTGACAATGCCTCCATCTTCTTCCTAAATGTTGTAAACCCTACTATCACCATAGAATTTTGATTTTTTTCTTGTATGAAGTCTACATCCTGAGATATGCAATTTATTTTCATTGTATTATTAAGCAGTTTAAAAACCGCTTTCTCTCTTTCTTTGTAACTCGTTATTCTTTCTAATCCTATTATAACTATATTCCTTTTCCTGTCCTTATCTTCTAAGACCTTAACCCTGCTATTTAGTTTGCTGGTCCCTTCCTGTGCTTTCTGTACGCTTTCTAATTTAATTAAGACTTCTTTCAGCAGTTCAGTTACCCCGGCATTGTATTTTTCCATTTGGGTTTCCACTGCATTTTGCACAGCATTATTGATGCATTGAATTATTTCAATTTTTTTTTGATGATCTCCCATTTTAATGTATGTTTCAATAGTCATCCAAATTTATAATTTATATTTGAAACAGTTATTTACCCACAGTATTTTTTCTGCTTATTGCATTGTAAATAATGCTATTGTTTTAATATTTTTAATATATTTGCAGTTTTATAGGTAAAATATGTTATTATGTATTTGGTTTAAGTACAGTATAAATTGAGCTAAAAATTCTAGAGTAGTTTATTCTAGCGAGATCTTTTTAAGATTTGACTACAGCACAACCTAGTAGAGAAGATTGCAACTAAAAAATGTTTCTTTAAATGCTATGTGTTATGGTAAGATATAAATTATTTGACTTTTAGTAAATAATAAGTTAGTTGTCATGGATACGGATGTTTGACAGGATAGTAGTTAGATCTTAGAGATTAGAGGAAAAAAGGAAGTTGATAAGTTTTGTGATTGTACTGTTTGTTAAATGAAAATTTGTTATATTAAATGAGTTACTAGTAGCAGTAGTTGAAGTACTTTATTGTTAATCATAACATATGGTTGAATGGTGTCGCTACCTAGTAGCGAGTAATAAAACTACAGATGCCGATATCAGACGTGGGTCCTGTACGCGTATCTCGATGCAGCTGTTTGTTATTTACTCATGTTTTCGCAGTCTTTATTAACCTTTGATTGTATTTTAACACATCAAATTGATACCGCAATATCAAATTTATGCATCTCCTCTAACAATACGCAATTTCTCATGAACAATTCTTCCAATACCACGTAACAAAAGTTTCTGTAGCTCTTACCATCACACTGTGTATCCCATATTTCAATTATTAAAATAATTTTAAATCAGGTACTTACAGCAAATTCAATATATCCATTCGTAACCAGGGGGTTAATAATTAATATAACACATAACTTATGACAAGAAATTTAACGAATCACTAGAAATTTAAATTAATAGACAGACGACTTATCTAACGATGTTTCTCGCACCAACGCAGGCGTACCAACCTGTATACCTTATTTATTAGGTATATAAGCAAATAAATTATTTAATTCAAAATTATTATGAAAAGTTATATACAAAGATAAGGAAATAATTGATAGCTACTTTAACTTTAAAGTTTGGAGAAACAAAAACTAGTAAGATAAGAAACAATTACATAAAGAGCGGCCGCCTTTCCTATCAATTCTCATAGTAGGATTTGGCAAATTTTAATTATTTTAGTGAATTTTTAATTTCACAATAATAAGATATAAAAGCTATTTTGCCTTCTGTGAATTACCGAAAAGGAGTTGATAAAATACAATCCCTTTGATATTTTATTTCATAGGAATACTTTTTAAAATTATTTTTACACCTAGTATTCTAGCAAAATTTGTCTTCAGTCATATTTCAAGATCTGACGAAGATACTCCATTTTGTTTTGTTTTGTTTTTTTCCATTTAGTGCTAAAGTTCCCCAATTCCTATTCTTTGAGAATAAATTTGACTTTAGTAAAACACAAGCGTAACTGGAATTTGTTGCAGGTTTAGCATACTTTAAAATTTAAGGAATGCGGCCCGCTACTGGCTGTAATAAGACTAAGCGGCCCTTTGCTAGAAAAGTTTGCCCAGGCCTGATCTAACAGATATGTCTCTAGGATGCTTTTTACTACTCCCTGAAGATGTTTGCCAATGTTTACCGAGAGCAGGTTGATTTTCAAGACAGCATCTATGAACTTGCCCACATGTATGAAATGCTTGCATTATAATCATATTAATGACAATGGATCCCTATCAGGGTGTCTCAAAGAGAGTTGGTAAGTTTTAATCGACTAATGACAAATAAATAAATAAATTTAATTGCCATAAGATAGTAAGTATTTACACTTATTAGACTAAGTCAAAACACTAATTTTGACGTATAACAAAGAGCTAGACGTAACAAAGAGTATAGGCAGTGTCTTCAGCACACAAATTTAGCTATAGCACATGGTCTCAAGTATCTTTACAACCCTAAGGGAGCTGGTAAAAAGCGCTTTAAAATGGTGCATATTTCCCTGGAGTAGAACAAGTCTTTTTGCCAACTAGAAGTAAAGATATATTTCTGCCTCCACACACACCGAAACATTCCTATAACCAATTATTTAGAGCATAAACTGTTTTAATAAACTAAGAAAATAAATAAAGAATTTACCACTAAAAATATGATTAAACTCTTTTAAACTAATGCTTATTATATGTTCTACTACATTTATAGAAGAGACCTAATTTTAAAATGTGTTGGTAATGTAATTTTGTTACATTTGATTTGATAACAGGAAATAGGAATAAATAAGGAAAAATTAACTAATGAGGTTGGGGACTTGGAAGGGAAAGGTGGTTTTTCTGAAAGGGGGAGACTAACTAATCTAGAATGTTTTCTTTTCTGTTCCCCCCTCCTCCCTACATATTTTTAGGTATGTTTTAACTTTAGATGTCAAAGAAATCATCACCAATCACCATTGCTAACCACTACTACCCAACTAATAATAACCATTATACACTAGCAATAACCTCATCTTCTTTTACATAGATAATCATAATATATTATTATACTAGTGAATTATAAAATTATATAATAATTTTTCTGTTCCCCCCTTCTCCCTTCATATTATTAGGTATGTTTTAACTTCAGATGTCTAAGCAATCATCCCCAATCACTATTGATAACCACTACAACCCAAACAATAATAACCATTATAAACTAGCAAAAGCTAATATTCTTTTACATAGTGAATCATAAAGTTTTATAAGTATTTTCGGATTACTAGTTATTTTTGGATGAATGTGGTTCTTTTTGAATGGTGGTGTTTAACTTTTAGTTACATAGGATCAGGGGTGGACTGGCCATTAAGGGGGAGGGCGGCAGCCCTCCTTGGGCCTTCCAGCCTAAAAAATAAAATCAACATATTAAATATTTTTAAAGTTATAGTATATACATTTATGTATTCATAATGATTAGGTTGTATATTCATAACACGAAAATAAAAGTGGCCCTACTCTTAAGTGAGCCTACTAAAAGTAGGCTCTACTTAAGGTAGAGCCTATAGAGCTCCTAGAGACAAATGTTTTTTAAATCAAGAGTCTTTAGGACCCCTATTTATTTTACCTGGGCTTTTAAGTGCCTTATACCGTAAACTGGGACCATAAAGAGCCCTAGCATACTAGATCAGGGCTCTATAGCAGCATTAAAGGTGTCTAGATATTTCTATTTTTTTATAATTAAAAATATTTTAAATTTTGATCATTATGACCTTTATTCAATATAGTATATTCAATACCTAGACGATTAAGGGCCCCATACAAAATTACACCCCCATGATCTGGGGTTATATTGGTTAAATTAAGCTTGCTATAATAATAAATAATACTCTTGTTAAATGTGGAGCAATATGGGACACCCCTCTCCCATTCTTTGGGCCCCTTGAGATGTAGGTTTGGGCCCTTTTAGGTCAAACCCTCCTCGGGCCTTTTCTGCTCAGTCCGCAACTGCATAGAATGGTTATTGATGATAAAAAACCAAGCAATTTAAAAAACAAGAATTTAGGGAGGGGGGATTGAAAAGATCTATTAATATGTCTTCAGACTATTGTGAAGCAGTGTTTGTTTATGTAACCACTGCAAAAATTAAATTAGTTACCTGGTATACTGTTAATTCCACAATCAATAACAACAGCTCCTTTTTTGATCCACGAGCCTTTGACAAATTCAGGTTTACCAATGCCAACAACTAGAATATCTGCTTGAGACACCTGTTAAATATTGAAATAACAATTCAAAATCAATTCATTAATTAAAGACACACTCAATATTATTTATAATACAAACTTTTCCCAAGTTTTACATAAACATAGAGTCACATCAATGAGCCAATAACTAGATATTCACTCGAAAATACTAATTTTATGTTTATAAGATAAAGTCAGATAAGATGAGATAGCTTATCTAGTCCTAGCAAATTAAACATGCAAACTATAAATAAAAGTCCATTACAAAGTCAGTTTTAACTTTTAGTTTAAAATATGATGTAATTGTATTGAGAGCTAACCACAAATGTGTTAGAGGTCTTACAATATCATTAAGAATCAACTTTAATTAGAACATTGTTTGCAAACTACTAGAATAACAACAAGAAAATAACTAATAACAAAAATATGAGACATAAAATGAGACCACATTAAAGCGATGTAAAAATGAGGGGTTGGCGGAAGAGACCGTGGTTCGACTTCCAACCTTTTCCCTATGGATGAGATGGACCAGCATTTGATCAAAGGGAGTCTAGTTCAACTAATATGCCATAAGTCAGCTCCACTTGTTCTTACATCCCACTTGGTTGATTTTTAGCCATTGCTAAGCAACGGTCAACAAAGAGAGAGCCATTTTAATATAGGCTCTATAGGCCATTTTATAGGCTAGAAAAGTCCAGAGTAGGGCAAGGTATACTAGGAATTAAGTTTTTTAATGCAATTAAACCTGAAATAAGAAGTATGCCTTTAGAAATATTTTGTAAAAAAGTAAAAAGCTTATTAATAAAAAATCCATTGTACTCAACAGAAGATTATTTTAAACTAGATTTTTGTGATATGTAAATAATTGTAATTTTTTTTATGTATATCTATGTATCTTTATAATTTTTTTTTTTTGACGTTTGTATATACAGTGAATGTATCTCCACAAATAAAACATTTTATTATTATTATTATTATTATTAATATTTTCAAAGTTTTCTCTTTGATTTAAAATTTATACATGAAAAAAAAGAATGCAACTTGAACTGTTTGTTATAGCTGATGAAAATAGGATATTTGTTATTTGGCTATGTGGTACTGCAGTTCGGAATATCAGAGAACTAACAATGAACAGAATTTGCTCAGGGCCTTATAAAGAGTGGGAGTCGAAACACTATCTCTACCGCCGACCCCTCATTTTTACAACATTTCAGACTAGATGCTTTAGAGCACTAGTAATTGTTTTGGCCAACTTTGGGGAAAAGATGAGCATTAAGGAAGCCTAGGTTATATGCTTCCAAACAAATATTTAAAGACTTTAATGTTCTAGGACAGTTATTTAAGAAAGCTGTTTTGATTAAATATTATCAAAACTACAAAAAGAAACGTTAAAACACATTTACGAGACGAGATCATAACGAACTAACTACATACAAACTCAACACTGCAAGATGGACAAGAAACAGAAAAACGCACTGTACCTAGGACCATTGTACTACAATCAACTTCTAATCACTATACAACAGAGCCAATAACTTAACATTTTTAAACGGCAAATCAAGGACTATCTACTTACAAAATACTTACACTAATTAATGCTTAGTACATACTTGTATCTATTATTATTATTAAGTATGTAATATTCTTTCTATTATCCTATTCCACATTATTTCACATTTCTTATTACAAACTTTATCTCGAATAAACTTCATTAACTTATTTTTTTAACTAATAATATATTAATAATATATTTATTAAAATATTATTATTAATAAATAACTTATTTTTTTTAACTAAATATAATATTAATTGATAATATATTTATTAATTACATATTCTAACAAAAGATATAACAAGTTATCACATTATAAACATAAAATAAATACATACAAGACAATAACTTATAAAATCAAATCAAATTCATTTTTTTTTCAAACACAAACAAAAAATTACACTAATTAAAAATAAATTAAAACTCATTTATTAATAAAATTATACATCTTGATTGAGCCCTATGATCTTAATTAAATCTTTTTTTAGATAAATAAATAGTCTCTCCACTAAAAAGTATATTACTAGATTTATTCAAGAGTTAACTTGCCGCATCCGGCCATCAGTCATTCTCTGGAGTGCTAAGAACGATCGTTAGTAACGATCTCTTTCCAATCTTTATAGCGCACTTAGAGTGCGCTATAAAGATTGGAAAGAGATCGTTACTAACGATCGTTCTTAGCACTCCAGAGAATGACTGATGATGGCCGGATGCGGCAGAAAGTTAACTCTCGAATAAATCTAGTAATATACTTTTTAGTGGAGAGACTATTTATTTATCTATTGTTGGATTACTCCACAGAGCAGTTATTTATAAAATCTTTTTTTATTTCTATTATACTTTCCATTAATAAGTAAAAGTACTTTTGTATTCATTAGTAAGAAAGAAAATCAATGTAATTAATAAATAATTTTATTTAAATTAGTTTTTTTTAGAAAAACGTAATTTTTCTTTTTTCACCTTTAATTTTAGCAAAGAAGATACATTATATTTTATTAATTTGATTTATATTTTTTATATAAAAACAAGTTCTTTAAAAAAATAACTTTAATATAGAGTAAAACTATAGAGACAGAGCTCTCGCTCTAGGTGTTTTTATCACTCACTGAGCCCTCTCAATTTTTATTCCATTATTGTAAATTTAATTTATACAAATTTTAAAGTGGAAATAAATATGATTATTTTTATGTGAAATTATTAGGAGTGTTAAATTAAATCAGGAATTTTATTGTAAGAAAATTAAATTACAAGTAGAACTTAAAAATGTGAACTTTATAGCCTATGGTAGATTAATGAGCTCTTTGGCTTCTAAGAAAGTCGATCAAAAACAAACAGCTCTTGTCTAGACAATTAGAGTGAAGTGTACTTTTTTGTAAATTCACCTATCAAGCATATATTTATTAAAAAATTACCTCATTAACATAATTTGAAAAAACACCTCATGACCCGTTTTTTGGAAAAGTCATCTCATAATCATATTTCTTTACCTAACAGGCATTATTGCTTTTGTTCATGGATGTAATTTTATCTTTGAAAATAAAAGAAAATGAAACAGAGCCAACCCACAAAATTAAATCCACAAATAATCTGTTAACACATTAAAAAAATCATGCTTTATAGGCAAACAGTATTTAAACTTATTGGAGCATATCTTATAACAAATATTTACAAATCATGCATCATCCGGGTTCTATGACCAAAAACCCCCATCTCATTCTTATACGATAATACCTCAAAACTCATCAAGATTAGGACACCAAAGCTTACCAATGCAATGGAAATTTGTAAAATGATTGGAGTGATTAATAACTATAACTAAAATCATGTCTGGTAAAGAAAACAGACATATAGTTAGATTATGAAAGGCTTTATACCTCTTCTAGTATTATTTATTTTTTATAAATAAAGGGACAAAATTAAAAGGCACTTCACTGAAAACCAGTTATGTTAATTAAAAACAATAAAAACATTGTCAACTACAATAGTATAAAAAATTATAACTGACCACTTTCATCTTTACATCATCATCAGAGCTGTTTACAGACTCTGATGATGACGTAAAATCAAAATCTGTCATAATTGTTATACTATATTATAATTGTTTAAACTATTATAATATTGTGGTTGACAATATATTAATTGTTTTTAATGCTACTGTGTTTTTTTTTTATTAAACATCATGGTGAGTCTACACCACAAAATCTCTGTCAAAACAACTAACGATTCAGTTATGATACACTGCTTTTTAAAGTAAAGTCAAGCGTGTGATTTTATCAATTTGTTCCATCAAATAAAGCATGTAAGTAGGGGAGTCCACATATGAAAAAGCAAACTATTAGCTAAAGAGAATAAAGTCAAAAGTACCTCCTTGTCAATATCCTTAGTACGTGAATGACATACAGTGACAGTGGCGTTGTGCCATTTAAGCAACTCGGCAGCTGGTGTTCCAACAATCTTACTTCTTCCTAACACCACTGCTCTGCTCCCCCCAATACTTACATTTGATCTGCAATTATTTTGATCACAAATATTACTATAATTCATACTTAAGTCAAACAAAAACAACTTGATAGTCTTGAGAACAAGTTTTACTCTCTCTTTCTTGGACTCTTTCTTTAGGACCAGAAATCAAATTGACAAATGTATTTGAAATTTGAGAAATGTGCCCTAATAGTTTAAAAATTAGAGTTCCTACAAACCAGTTTGGCAAAATGATAGTCAAATAAATGATACAAGTTTTGCATCTACACACAGTGGCGGACTGCGCCAAAAATACCGGAGGAGGGTTTGGCCTAAAAGGGCCCAAAGCTACATCTCAAGGGGCCCAATGGGGGAGGGGGGGAGGGTTTCTATAATGCTTCTCAGGGTCTTCTAAAGTTCTATTAATAATTATAGCAAGCTTAGTTTAATTAATTTAATTTTAATTTTAAATTTAATAAAATTAAATGATATTATTTTTAAAATTATTTTAAATAAATTAAAATAAACTTAATTAAATCAAATAAATAAGTAAGTATAAAATAAACTCCAGTAAAACTTAAAAGTTCACTCATTTAAATGAAATTTTTTAACTAAATTATTTAATGTTTAATCTTTAGGGCCCTTTTGTACTGCTGCCTTCAGGGCCCTTGTCTTCCGTTTAAGAACTTTAAAGAACGGAGGCCTTAAATTACCTAAATTAGGTAACAAATTAAGAACATTAAAAAGTACATTAAAACATTTGTCTCTAGGAGCTCTTTAGGCCCTTACCTTAGAGTATTGGGCTCCTTTGACTCTTGTGTTATGAATATATAGATTAAGATTAAGATTTATTTATTATTTTAAAAGCATACATACAGTATAATATAAAATCAGCATAAACATTTATAAGTAATATAATAATAATAATAAAAGTCTATTTGACAATGGAATATGCAAATGAAACTATGAAAAATAATAAATTATTTATTAGCCGCATAAGCTATAGCTTGTGCGCGTCTACAAAAAAATTTACATAAAAACTTTTAAATATGTTAATCATTTTTTCATTATTTTCATTGTCTTTTCTTTAAGTTTATTTTTGGCTGAGGGGCAAAAGAGAGCTGCCTCCCTCGCCCTTGATGGCCAGTCCGCCCCTGTCTACACAAATCAAAGATCTTGAATAAAGGGGATGAAGCAATAAGTTAATTTGTCATACACAAAGTGACCTCATTGAAGACCGATAAATAGAGAAGAATTCAATATGAAACACACGCCAAAAACTAACTGCACATGCTTACAATCCTTATAACAGCGCAGATCTTAAATTTTAATGGCAAACTAACCTCTCAATTGTTTCCCATCGTTTATCGCTTATAAACAAGCATTAATTATCACTTACTAATGTGATTAAGTATAGTCCATTTAATTAAAATTAAATAAGCACAAATTACTTAACAAGCACCAAAAGTAACAATCATGAGCAACTCAACAACCTTGCTACATAACCTATGTTTGGCGCCATTTTTTAATTATAACCATTGGAAGGTATAACTTCCATGGGGTCAGAAAAGTTCCTTAATGTGTCATCCCCTTTGTTACAGATCCTTGACACGAAGCTTATAAGACATAAATCGAAGCATCTAATAAATCTTTAAACTTACAATTAACTTTACAGAACTCAAAATTATTTATGATATCAAACTTTACAAAATTAAACTATTAAGCTTCTCATAAAACTATTAAATAATCAAACCTTAAAGAAGTCTGGAAAAAGTAGAAAACTAAAAACTTAATTGCCAACAAAAGTTTATATCAAAAAACTAATATCAGTACTAATAACTTATCAAGCTTCAAACTTTACATCAAACTTTCCAGACACCAAACTTTACTTGTCTACAAAAGCATAATAAATGTGATTTTTAATTTCAATTTGCAGCATGCAGTTCAAACTAATTAAAAATGTATCATAACTCACTGTTTAATAAGTTCAATGCATCCATTAGGAGTACAGGGCATGAAACCGGACATATCACCGATGGCAACTCTCCCTTCATTCACAGTGTGTAATCTAAAACAACAAAATAACATTTTATACCAAGGACTTCAGCAAAACATGATTTCAGGATCTGTCAGCAACTTGATGATACAAGCAGACACTGAGTGGTGCCCAAATAACAATAGCTGTAAAATGGCCAAGAATAAGACCACTCGTATAGTTTAAATAATAGTTTCTGACAGTTATAAATAAATATGATGATTCTTAATCCATAGCTCAGTAAAATATCAAAGGTATTTAGTAATATAGTTTTGTTATCATCACTGAATGCATGGGTGAAAATAGAAAATATATAATACATATGTACATTTCTCACAATCCAATGTACTCTTCAAATTGTTGTATCGTGTTTTGCTAAAATTTCTGTTATTATATTTTGAGCACATTCAAGTAGTAATAACTATGAAGAGCTTCCAATTCCCAAATATGCAAAGAAGCTTCTCTGCCTAACTAAGCATATGTTGGTTAACAGAAAAATTATCCAGAAAAAATAATTATACTCATGCTAATATGTTAAGAATATTTTTTCTTTTTATCTCTCATATAATATTGTTTATGCTTAGTTATTTAATTAAATAGTAAATTAATGTTTTTTTCTTCGTATATTTAATATTTTATTATTTGTATATTAGTAATATATGGACGGAGGTACTGTATTTGTAGGGGGCCTTATTCCATGCTTTTCCTTTTCCCACGCTGTCAACTGATTTAAACAGTGTGATATACTATAATGTCTGGGAACCTAAAATGTAGCACCCAGTACATCAGAATTCAATGCCTGTGGTTATACTTGTAAGATCGTCTACAGAGCAAGTGTTGCTATTTCTTCCAATTTTTTTTAACATTCCGATTGATTTCTAATACTACGACTAATAATAAAAGCATTCAACTCTACCCATCAACATCCTTTTCTGGACTAACAGCATCTGTAATCAAGTGAGAGTCTACTTCATTTTGACAATCCAAGGGCATTTGTACAATGATTCCATGTATTAGAGGGTCTGCATTCAACTTCTTCAGTTTTGAAAGCAACTAAAACAACAGGAAATAATTAATACCCTAATGAAGTTGAAGACAATTGATTTGAATATATATATAATGTGAGACAATACTTAGTCATATTGTCTTATTGTAACACGTGTAAAAATGCTTAGTCAAATTGTCACACATGTAACAATGCATTAAATAAGAGAAAGATCAGGAAAAAATAGGTGTCCAGAAGTGACAGGTGGTTGGCTCTACTTGAGACTTTAATAGAATAATTTTTAAATAAGATGGTTATGAGTCTGTCGTAGCTATTAATGATCATGCACTGGGACTGTGGTGGAGACTATTCGTCACGCCAAGGTGCAATAGGAGTCAGGTGGAGGGGGTTCTACCTCTAGACTTTTAGTGGTTTAAAGCTCCTCAAACCACAACCACTGCTTTGGTATCGGCTGAACAGACGAGAAGTCCATCAGTCCCCACAATGCATGAAGCCCACAATGGCTTCGTCACCAAATTTCCCAAAGGGAAATCTTAGGTAGATAAACCTTCAGATGATCAGGAGCCATGATCCCAGCTAACATTCCTAGGAGTGTTAGCTGTTTGATTCCGAGGGATAAAGTTTTCTTCTAGAGGTCGTTGCGTTCCCCTTCCATTGACACACAAAAAAATAACACAATTTTAGTCGTATTCAACTCAAGAATAAGTTTAAGAAATCAATAATTACTATGCCTATATAAATAAGTAAGATAAACAGATAAATTAGCATACGACAAACCCTTGGCACAGTTTAAACAACTCGAACATTCAATACAAGCTTGAGATATTAAATTTAAAAAACCTATTTGACACAACTTGAATAAAATATCAAATAAAAAACACTTATCCTCATTCAATAGACTGTTTTGTCCAAGTTGAGCCAGAAGAGAAACCATACAAGGTTTGTGCGGGGGCTTGGTTAATGGACCAGCCACTTAGAGAGCAAACTCAACTATGTTAAGAATAGATACATGAGCAACTCACCTCAATCTGAGTAATACTAGATGGAAATTTAATATGTTCAGCTCTAATACCCAATGAATCAGCCATTTTTAGTTTCATCCTAATGTACACATTTGAATCCTCACGACCACCGACTTGAACTATAGCTAACCCAGGTTTGAACCCAGGTATCTTTTCACCTAAAGCTTTAACTTTATCAGTTAAGTCAGCTTGTATTTTTCTAATAAACATAATAAAAACATAAAAATTGATAGAATAATAAAAATAGCAGAATGTCCACATAACACAGTGTGATTTTACATCTTTAGAACTTTGTTTATACCAGCAAAGTATGACGCGTTGTTTATACATTTTTAAGGGCATCAAATGATCAAAATAATTTTTACTTTTCCTTATTTAGACTAATGGTGTAGTGGGGGTCTGGATGGCAAAATTTATAGTAAGTCTGGCTGCCATGTAGCTCACATCAGTGCCTCTAGGATTTTCATGTGAAGGATGTAAATCCTTACACGTCCAGCACTTTAAAAGAGACATTAAGCCAGTGGTTCCAAGCCAGTGCAATGTCATGTACTCGTAAAAGATCCCTAACTCTGAATAAACTGTGTATTGATTAAAAATTAATTAAATTTTCAAGGTCAATTTATCGAGACCCAGGGGGGGAGCTTACCAGAATCATGGGTTCTCTAAAAGCTGGTATATAAATAAATAAGTTGAAGACTGCATTGAAATGAAAGCAGGGTCTTAAACGCTAAATTAAAAGAAAAAAAACATAGAGGACATTGTAACACTCGCTGGACTACACCAAACACTTTCGAAAAATCAACAAGTGATACAGAGAAAGGCTGCATAAATATCTAAACATAAATCTAAAGTGACCGCTGATCCCTTACAATACAACTAGCTATTAGCTGATAAATTTAACAGTACAAATTTAAACCAAGTAATATTTAAGTCGTGCCAGTACACAACTCGTAACTATGCTTTGAAGATCCAAAAAGCATAGTCTGGCAGAGGGCCACGTGTTTTTTCAAGTTAAAGCTATTCAACCTTAAAGTTAATTCATGGATTTACTGGTAGGACTCACAAGGTAGACCCATCTTCTGTCTCAAAGTGTTAGCAAAAAGGGTTCGACAACGTGGCCAACTTGCTAAGCGATATATCACTTCTCCCTAATTACTATTACTATCACCATGGGTATATCGGAAAAGTATTGTTTTTGTATTAAAAATCCAATCCATTTCATTTGTTTTTAACACCTCTAAAGTGTTTATATCAAGTTGTCGATCTGTATATGAATTTGATATTATCGTAGCTTCCAGAGTGTTAATGCAAACCATACTCATTTTTACTGCACTAAGAGTTTATATTTAGAACAAAACCAATATTCAGGTCTATTTGTAGTTTCTGGAAAATTAATTTTTGAAGATGTCATTAATGATTCAGCAAAAATTAAGTATCAAGGCTAATGCTGAGTATTAAGGTTTCCATGCAAATCCATGCAGATTATAAATTTCCTTGAGCTCAAGAAATCATAATAGTTAGTGTTTATGGCAATGAGTGGTTTAATGTATTTTTCAAACATTTTGGTATTCTGACTCTTAACTACTTTTTCCAGTAATCAATAAAATTTAACAAATTATAATTTTATAACACAAAAGTGAATATCATATAAAGTTGTAATGACATAAAATTAACAACACACTCAGAATACCAATTGTTACTTTTCCTCATTTATAACATAGGTATACAGGAAAAGCATTGTGCTTGTTTTAAATAGTGACTTAGTATAAATTATTCAATGTCCTCATCTGTGTCAAAGTGTCTCAAATGTGCTCGAAGCAATATGAGAACACTCATCTGTGTCTAAGTGTCTCAAATGTGCTTGAAGTAATACGAGAACACTCGTCTGTGTCAAAGTGTCTCAAATGTGCTTGAAGCAATACGAGAACACTCGTCGGTGTCAAAGTGTCTCAAATAAGCTTGAAGCAATACGAGAACACTCGTCGGTGTCAAAGTGTCTCAAATGTGCTTGAAGCAATGCGAGATCAAACACAACATAACATTACATGATATAAAGTTATAATTCAAATTTGATTACATGCTTGTGGGATGGCTCATTATTTAATTTACAACAGGGAAACAATATTTTTGTCTACTTTTCCTCAATCATACTGCAGGTATAAGAGATAAGTTGCGTGTTCGCACAGAAAATCTAAACCATTTCACCTGAATAATTACTTCCAAATCTTTTTAAGGCCTTCAGATCGGATTTTACCACTTTGTCTTTCTGCATATGTATGTTTTGCTATCATCATAGCTCTTCGTGTGTTTATGCTAAGGTTAAAAATCAGAACATAAATCAATATTTAGGTCTAAAGGTGTTTTCTTGATTTAATTTTTTATGACGTCCATTAATGAGTCGAGCAAAAAATTTGAGTTAAATTAATAAAAACTCATAAAACATGGGAAATAGTTTAGATCGATTTGAAATTTCGAAGGCACACATATACTCCTACATATCAGTTAATTTTCCAAGTTCCATCTAATAATGATAAGCATTAGTTTGATTTTAATAGAATGACATTTAGATTGTTTTAAAAATGGAAACTTTAGACTTTTAGGTCATAAAAGTTGAAATTAAAAAAAATATTCTGAATCAGAGATCAATTTCAGCCTTAATAATCAGGTTAAAAAAAGATATCAAGGCTTTTATTTAATAAGTATGCTCTTTACTTTTTTAGTATGGTAGTATTCTATTTTAGAACATAGGATGATTTGCCTACCATATTTGTTAATGACTTATCAAAATGACTTATCAAAATGACTATCAAAATGACTTACTTTGACAGCTCTGTTCCAGATAAAACCTGTGCAACTCCCTCACTGTTGGTCGCCATCTTCAGTTCCTAAAAATGTATTTATTAGGTAAATTATAAAAAAATGGATATGATAGATAAAGTCTTGTGAGAAAGTTTAAGCAAATAAGTTTAATAAGGATAATTTCCTTTGAACAGTATTTTTGCTGTAAATATCAGAGAAGACCTCACATTGCAAGCAATTAATAACATGTAAGTTACTCAGGTTTGTGGGCCAGAGCCTGCAATAGATTGGACAAGAAGGCAGGCCAAGGCCCTTGTAAAAAATTGGATTTGGAAGGAAACTAAAATCACATGGGAAAACAACACCGGATGTTGACAGTCAAGATGATATTTCCAACATTGGATAGAAGAAATCTAGATGGCTTCTTGACTTGAATAAGTCTAGACTCAAACTTATGGGGGGAGTAATCACTGGGCACTGCAGGCTTAATAGACATTTAGCCCTAATGAAGGTGACTGAGAGCCCAATATGCGCAATATGTGAAGACAATGAGGAAGAAACAGCCTATCATTAATTGGCAACGTGTGAAGGGTTTGGAAGGCTCAGGTTTTAAATATTTGGAACTGGAACTGGAACGCTACTCGAAGATGAAATGGAGTCTCTAAGATGGCAGGACATTCTTACTTTCTATCATCGTAGCAGAAGGTTTGACGAGGAGAAAGTAGTGGAGGTAAAGTGATAGGTGGTTGATTTCGGGGTTGGTGAAAAGGACCCAATGGTGTGGTCAGCAGGCTTGACCTCCCCACTCTTACTACAACTACTACTACTCAGGTAGATTTGACAAGATATAATCAGATACACATCACTTAAAAAATATAAAACAGTTAAGCATCTAAGAATCTATCCTTTGGACAAACTAAGTACAGAACCCCTTTCCTACTAGTTTCTATATTCCGATTACAAACTGTTTATTTCACCCACCACCTAAAGGTAAATTTTAAAGCAAAGAAAATTACAATTATGATGAAATTAAAAGAGGGGATAAGAATAGGAGACTCCTTCCCACATACTCTAGTTTCATTTCATATTATTTTATCTTTATTTACTCCTTGCACTAAATCTTTCTACATGAAAAAACAGCTATTTTAATAGAAGCAGCAGGCGTCTAACTTCAGAAAGAAAAAATACCTACAGGTACTTGGATGACATCACTGGATAACCATAGTACGAACTCCCAGTGGGTGTGCTCTAAACACACTTGTCCTAATCCATTTAAAAATCTAGCATAGTAAACGACATTAACACAGCTGTGCTAAGTTATAACGAAATCGTAACAATTTATTTATGAATTTGAGATGCGGCTTCTAATGAGAACTACTCTTTTTTACAATTAGCTTATAATTAGCTTATATTATGTGACAAAAATAATGTCTTTCATTTACTGTTGATAAATATTTTGCCTTGGAACCGGTATAAAGGTTACTGCCATGAAGAATTTAATATTTTAGCAAAAAATTGATATGAGAATAACTCATCTGCCTCTACGTCAATACATTTATTGATATGTTATAATTATTATTAATTATAGTTTTTCCAGGTTGAAGTTAAATAACTTATAATATAATTCAGATTGAGAATGCAATAATGCAATAATAATGAAATATCAATAGAAGAGACACCGTGGAAGTAAAAAAAAATTGATAAATATCTAGTCAAAAAATAGTTTGTTTTGGTTAGAAGAGATAAGATAAGAAGTGCTGTGGGGTGGGTAAAATAACCTGACTCCACCTACACATCGCCCCCCTTGTAGCTGTAGGGACTTTTTTTCTAATTCCTGTGTTACAAGTGTCCATTTTCTCCCTTCCAGCTGATTTTTAGTCACGTGACCATGTAGAAAGATATAGGGAGAGGACTATAAATTGAATACTATACACAAACAAAATGTTCATATATATATATATATATATAATATATATATATATATATATATATATATATATATATATATATAAAACTCATCCATAGCATGTTTTCTTTACATCAACACATTAGTTCACCAATCTGTAGAACTGCATTTAAAAAAAAATTACAGGATAGAAATTTTGTAGTCTGAAATTAAAAAATATAAAGAACCTATGCATACCTTTGAACTAACTTCACTCTTTGATAGTTTACCCAAGCCCTTTTACAGCTAATTATTGACATACATGGCTTTCATTTGTTTTCTAGCTATAAATAAACTTTAGCAATGATTTTTTTTACTAGATATTCTATAAAGGATCAAGAGCCAAAGGTTAACACTCTCTAATCACTTCAGTTAATTGTTAATTTTATCTCTTTTTAGTACTACAGATAAATTTCTATTGTTAAAACTAAATCACCTCATATGAGAGATACTATAAAATAATTAAACAAATCCACTTGAATTAGAGATTAGTTAAAGATTAAATGAAGATTAATAAAGATTAACATAAAAGTAAAAACACTTTTTCTTAGGAACAAATTAAAATAAATTTAAATTTATTTAGTACTTTAAAAGTTTTAATTTAAAGGACAAAACATGCTAAGTTAAAATTGTGACTGTAATTAGTATAAATAACTAAAATTTAACATATAAATGGTACTCAATTAATATATGAATGGACCATTATTTACAGGATGATACATTTCTGATGTATTATCCTGATTAACTCAGCTTCAATTAGAGATCTAGTCATAAAGATAAATAGGAGATCTAGTCCACCCCTGAGGTAATCCGGTTCTGGCACCATATTTTTTTAAGTCAATCGAGTGAGATGAGGTCATAACTGATCCCAACAAAACATTGTGTCTTTTATGGTGAAGATTCACCTAGGTAATTAGAAAGTTTAAAGCAAATAATATATTTAATTAAATTGTGATTTCTTTGCATATTAATAAGGTTGCACTAAAAAAATATTTCAGAGTTATTTCATGAAACATGGTAAATTTAAATTAAATAAACTGAAATAATAGTTTGACGAGAAGGTTATCTGTTAAATAAGATCACCTCTAAAGGTACATATAAAGTATCATAGGTTCAATCTAGATTCCATCTACCTAGTTCTAGCGTATCTGGATTATCTCTGCATGCTTCTTACATTGTATGTAACCGTATTTAAAAATCGTACTTACAGTCTATCGTTTAGTTTAAAAATCTTGACAGGTCAGTTTAGACACCACTGATTCTTAAAATAATCCCTGCAAGAAGGGAGTGGGAAAAAACTATGTAAACAAATTAGGTTATTTTACCCATATTTTCTTGGTGATGCTTTTTTACATTTTTTTTGTAGTTTTACTTTAAAATATCATTTTTAAGATTAATTTGAAAGTAGTTTACAAAATTATGTAATCAAAAGAAGAACCACAGAGGGAACGATTGCCGGGAAGAAGGTTTTTTCCCTACAGCGGTTATTGTGGTAGGGATTTTTTTTTCTCTTTTTAAGTGAGAGGTTGGCAGCAGCTTCTCTGATTGGGCAATCCCCCAAAATACTTATGACCTTGGGGATTTTTAAACTAAACGATAGACTGTAATACGATCTGCAAATTAAGAATTCGGGTGAAAGTAATAAATACTTAGGTTTCCTTCTCCTTCTTGAGGGAAAATCAACCAGCCAACAATTTTATTACCAAAAGTTTATAATGCTACAACCACAGCTCTATTACAATTAGATTTGACTTTGGTATATTGCAGCATCTTTATATGATTATTTGCAAGTAATATAACAATTGGCTCCAAACTCCTAAAACGTATTATGCTTAGACTTCATAGTTGATTTTACTCGAACCTTTACTTAAATTAAAAGCAATACACGATATTTTGGTTCAAAGACTCACTAAACTAAGTGAGTCTCTCATAAGATAATTTTGTTTTATTTTCTTAAGATGTATCACAGCTTTAAACTTGTAGATAGATACGAGGCGTCAAGTATTTAAGACATAAAAATAAGTTTTATATAATTAAATAAAATAAAAGTACTAACCTTTAAAAATTGGCGGGAGTAGATGAAATCAACAAGTGGTCCAGAACACGAAATCAGAACAAATTAAGCACTAGACGACATAAAATTACGTAACAACTCTAATTAGATATTTTGGTCCGGTATTTTGGCTTAGACGTACAAATTAATAAATCTATTAAAAATCCAACCCAAAAACACGAATTAACTAAAGGCCGCAAGATTATCAAACCAATTAAATTGATAACGACTATCGATATATTTTTTATATTTCCCAAATTTACTACTTTTGACAGGTTTGATAGCTTTTTTATGGTTTGCTTCATGGGTTAAGTAAGAATAATCATCTTATATAACTTATACTATATAATTTAATATAGTTTCATATTTTTATTAACAACACATCATTAATACTTAGTCACTTATTAATCTAATATAGTATATAAGTATAGTATTTAGATAGCAATATACTTATCATTAGCAATAGCATTCAAACAATATACAATAATTATATATAATTAGCAAAACAATATTAAAATTACTAAATTATTAGTGAACCATAAATATTAATTAGTGATGGCAATAAATATAAAGTATTTATGATTATTATCATTAGGATTTTAAATATTTGAACCAATTTATTATCAGTAGAGATTATTAAACAAATTAACATAAATTGCCGGCGTGACTCTAATATAACAGTCAAACGAACCTGTGCTAATAAAGTTGTGAGTTCATCCAAATACTGTATAAATATATCTAATCAACCGAAAAAATGAACGTAAATATATGGAGCTGGATATAACACACAACACCATTGAACGAGAAAATTTAGATATTATATATTTAAATCTAGTTCATAATCTTGACACAGGAGATATATCATATAAGAGACATTGTCAAATCATATATATGCATAAACACAAAGATTTTCCAAATAGCGAATATGTAGAATCGACGGCTTACATCACCTTATCCCACTCGTATAGGCCGCATTATCGAGAACTAAGGATAATAGCGTTGAGGTCTTCCGGGCCAACCAGCTCAAATAGTAAATGGCCCTGCTAATTCTTTGAATAATAACAGCATGCTCGCAACCTGCGAGTGGGTTTAATATGAAACCAGAAAATATCACCGTCATAGGATACTCATTTAAGAACTATTACAATATATATCTCTAGCTAGGATAAACATGTGCGAGCCACATAAATTATTTGTTGTACAACATAAGATTGCTATACGGATATAAGTAGTCTTAAACACATACCATCACGCAGTTAACTAACATCATGCCATGAAATCATCACAACACAACCCGTAAGTACACATTTCTGAGTAAATTGGCGAGAGGTAAATGAACAAAAAAAATCATTTAGAAACACTTCTAATTCCAAGCGATAAAAATAGCTATAATAAGAACCACACTAGTACAGAATAGATATATTTATTGTACTTAAAATATGGAAAATTTCCACATTAATTTCATTTTATAACAAGCACAAAAGAAGCGATAGGTTCAGATACTATAGAGACAATATTATCACCACATATGTTAACAGGAATTTATTCCAACATCAATACCCCTCATGTAGAAAAGCGAAAAGAGATCATTAACACTGGCTCCTAATGAGTTTGTTTGATCTTCGCCTGAAGATGGTACTGCATATTAATAGTGTTTCATGAGATAACTATATATCCTACAAGGATATATGATTACCACAAAGCAAAGAGTTGATAATACATATTGAGATCGTCTAACTCATGAAAGTTATCATGATAGATTCCAGAAAGATTACAATTATGAAAAATAAAAACGTTTGTAATGTTACATAAATAAACAAATTTTTTACACTTATGAAATTAAACAACAACCAAGGGCGGTGGCAGATTTATTATAATATATATTGTATTATTTACTTCGAGACAACAAAATAATTTAAAATATAGTATACTTTATAGTGGATTTATTTGTAAAATCGCAGAAACATAAAATAAAGATATACAAAAAGCGAGAAGTCCAATAAGTTTACACTCATAGTTTAATCACAGCAACTTTAAAACACGCTTGTGTTAAAAATTTCTAATGTTGAAAATTTCGTCCGACAAACTAAAACTGTAACTTTTGGTAGCCACGTAGTGAGCGTACAAACATTCTAGATTGACAAAAAATCAGCCTCCTTCAACACAAATGTGGCTGATATATGTTCATAAAAGAATTAAAAAAAAACCGTAAGAATCAATGATGATTTGAGACAAGGAAATGCTAGGAAGGAGGGCCGTGGAAAAATATATTGTTATAGTTTTTGCGCGTCACTAAAGTTAGACGTAAATTAATAAATTAAAATTATCAAACAGTATAAATTAGAGTATAAAAATATTATACGTCCCCAATAATTATCAATAAATTATATCATAATAAACCATAGATAAATATTAAATAAATATGTGTTCCGTGATATTCAAGATGGCGGAAGGAGATAAAGGCGCTCGTCGTCTCTCGTCAGTCGGCCTTCGACAGCCTTACATGCAGACGCGGCGAATGTCGCCTGAGTGAAGTAACGTCAAGTGATTTTATACTTCATTTATCGATATAATTTGAATTTATTTAATACTTAACTAACAATTCTATAATATAGCTTAGCATAATTAATCATTAAATACGATCTCAAATATAAGCACGATAAATATCCTCTTTACTGTTGACTCATTAGCCATCTTTGAAATTTCTATTACCCTTTTACAATTATTATAATTGCGTGTCTGCTATAATAATAATTATTCTAATATACTTTCATAAAATGTACTGCACAATAATACTAATATTCACTGTTTAGCCTGTACGTATGGTAACCTAAATACTACAACTTATATATCCTATCCCTAATTATTACAGTTTAAAATGTAAGTATGATATAATTATATATATTACTTATATAAATGTTATCATAGTACATTTATAAATAAAGTGAAAATGTACAGTATGATAGAAAAAATGAGGAACCAGAAATTCTATTTAAAGTATAAAAATTTAATAGAAGAAATTAATCTAAGCAAGGTGATATTACAGATCACCTAAAGAACTTTGTACTAAGTTACAAAATAATAATGAGCCTGCCATTGTTAATGGCTTCAATTTGAGCACGAATACAGGTATATATAAAAAGCAAAACTTTTTAGTTCTAATAACTTCTTGCTTTAACAGGTAATTAGTGTGTATGCTTCGGTTATCTTGGGCTAGCAAAAAAATTGAAATCATTAAAAGATAATAATAAAATAACTTATAATTACAAATAATATTAAGGCTTTATAGTAAATTTTATATGAATTACTAATAAATAATGTTTATGTATACCCAAGCAATATTCCAATTAAAAACTAATAAATTGCTCATGAGTATTAAGTATTAAGTATATAATTAAAAAAACATAATACAGTAATTAAATATTATAAATAATTAAAATAATAAGTCACTTAAATTTCTAGGTTCTTATAAATAATTATATGATAAGCACTAAAATAATCAAATTAATTTTTATAAAATTCAATCACACTATATAAAATAAATTTATTTAAGTATGATAAATTAGTCAAACGAGAAACTTTGACATTAATTGATACTTTATTAGATTATTCTCTTCTAGTCGTCAATCCACCTTTATAATATGCCCTATGTTCAAAAATTCTATCTGAAGAATTTGAACTTTTACAACTCCTATTCACTAACACAGTGAGTGTGAATAATATGTTTAGAGTTTTATTGTTAATTGAGCAATATGATGTAACTGAGAAGTTTTTTTTAGTCGCCGGAATACCGTGTATATTATTGGCTCCTGTTTCGGCTTTATTGTGTCATCCCTCCATTTCACTATAGACCACATCACTGCAGTTACTATCATCTCCGAGGATCACGCCGTTTCCCAAGTTTTAAAACTAATATACATAAATTAATGTGTCACGATTACACTAAATAGTGAGACAATTGAATACTCTGTCAGAGTCATAGTGTATTTTTATCGGAGGACACCGTTGCACTATGCCATATATTACACCAATGATCTTCTAAATGTAGACCGAGGAGTAATTGGATTTCCGTAATATTTAATTCATACCCTATAGTATCACATCACATGTCTGAATAAATGATAACAATCTAATTAAACAGAGTGAGTCAAACTTTAAAAAGACTCCGTAGGAAATTCTAAGAGTACACGGTTTGGCGAGATTGTATGGTGCCTCCTGAACTTATTAGACACAATGTTGACACTAAAGATGGAAATTATTTACTGTAGCAAATGTTAACCACAACAATTACTCCTGTCATCCTATGATTGATATTTACCATATTAAAAACAAAGTTCACTATTGTACTGTTAAAAAAAAATTCACATATGATTTCCATTATTAAAGTGTCGTGGCTTTAGATACTGATGGATGTGAAACGATATTGCGAATAACCAACTGTGCCCCTTCAACTATATACTCCCACCGGGCAAACGTCTCTAAGTATAATAAATATTATTGCGTACCACCATTGTTGCATCATCTGTCTTAGCCTATATGCGACTTGTGAGATGTCATAGAAAGTACAAATCCTGAAAATTAATGGCGTTGTATGTCGTGAGCCTAGAGACAGTTAACTCAGAATCTCGTGTGAGAGTGTCTATAACTTGTGCAGACATTATACTATGTTTAATATTTATTAATTAAATTTACACGTTTTGTCATTAGTTACTACTGAGTGATTTAATTAATATATTTCAATAATATTTTTATTAAGTTATACTACGTTTAAGACAAACAATAAAATTAAGATAAATACACTCTAATATGCGATTGATATTGTATACTTCACTTTAAACCACCTTAACACTATTTACATTATTAATCAGATATCAAACATCCTATAGTACTTAACCCAATTGGCTTGTTACAAAAATTGGTGTTCACGAGGTTTTAATCACTAAAATGTCTATACGGTGTCTGAGACAAAATTTAATCTGCAGCAGCTAAAACTGAATCAAGAAAGTTATTATCACACTTCATGCTTAGTAATCTTAAACCTCATAAATCACAACATATCGTCTAATAAAGCTTGTAAAACATGAATAAAAATACCCTTAAATGATATCTTAATGTGCAACTTGTATTACTAACATTTACATTTATAAGTGAGAGGTATTTTGATTCACTGACCGCGTGACACATTAAAACCGAAATGTATTCCAATAATTCCCATAGTAATGTATAAGCCGCGCGAATTATAAAGGCAGATCCTCACAGGTTATGACCAAGGCGATTACAACTCGCATATAATAAATAATTAAACTTAACAAAACAATAATATACAATAGAGAATATTATCATAAAATGTTAAAAAAATTGAGAAAACAAACGAGAGCCGAAACATGTGTTAATTAGAAAGAAAATTACAGTAGAGGTATCAAATCTCATCAGGGTACATGGCAACGACAATGAAATGTTGTCAGTTGGAAAAACAGACTGAAATTTTATGACATTATAAAATTATTGTTTTTAAGACAACATTTTAAGAACTAAGGAATATTCCACCTACATTAAGTTAGTATATTTTAGACCCCAGTTAATTAGGTGAGAGAGTGTAGTCATATGTCTTCATATTTTTCAGGTACTTTCCTAATAAACATTTGAGCTCGAGAGAATCTTAATAAGTAACATATAATACTGGAGCTTGAATAGAACAATATAGCATATAATTCTATCTGAGTATAGTAAGATTTCACAACCATATATTAATTTTTAATGCTTTTTTAAACAAATAAGTGATTTCTTTCAACTTAGAAGATTATATGATAATCCATTTCTCCCAAATGAAAATATAAAGGCAAATATGATTTTAAGTGTTCTAAATAAGATTCAAATAGACACGATAAAGTATACGCTTGCTTAAATAATAGCAATTTCAGTACATGAAAAACACCATAGAAAGGTACTTTCATATAAAAATTAGACTTATTAGATCATAGATCCAGAAAAGAAGTCCTCACAGAATGGAAAAAATATAATAGGAAAAGTATTAGATAGTCGACTCATGAAAGTCTGGATATTTCAAAGATTATGGTATTTAACGAATGAAAATAAAGAGGAAAATAAATACACTTAAAAAAATGTGAATCATATACAACCCTAACACCCCAACACATAAGGCCATTTGGGGCTTTCAACAATTATTTAGAATAAAATTTGTTAAAAACCAATAATATAAATAGGCATGTTATTATTTTGTATTTTATTTACTAACCAATTCTTATAAGAATAACTTTTATGGAAGACTATAAAACAGTGCTTTTTTATCTTATACTAATTTATTTTTCTTCAAAAGTTTATGCCACAGTAAAAACTGTAAGTCAAGTAATTTACAATGGCCACACTTAAATACTTGTAAATGAAAGAGAAAAATAAATTTGCCTTCTTACTATCTTCAGAAAATACACCAGATGGGCACAATAACTTTGTGTTGTAAATGACCGCCTAATTTCATAGTAAATTCTTTATATTTTTAAAATATACTTGTAATTTTTTGGGGTCCATTTTAAAAAACCACTTTTATTTTGCCCATCCAGTGAATTAACCTGTTCTTTTTATATCTTTCAGAGCGAAGATCTCTCTTTATACGACTTCAAAGCCTTCCAAGAAAGGAGAATAAAAAAAGACATTATTTGAAGTAGACATCGAAGAAACAAATGATCAAATCTGTTATTTATGATATCATTTTTTCTTTATTTATTGTGTTATCAAACCATAAAAAAACAAACTAAGAATGGGGGGTTTTAAGGGCAATGTTGAATCTGATGATATGTGCTTTAAAATTATCAATAATTGGATGTTAGGCTGTGAAGCTGATGAAATAATGGCTAAACAATCGACATAATTAGGAAATGGGGAAAAGGGCTTTCATGCTATATTTTATTGTATGACAAAATCCTTTTTTAATTTCTTATTTGCTTTTCGAAAACGCTTAATGCAGCCAAAATAACTTGTGGTAGATAACAAAAAATCTAAGTTAAAGTTTTTTTAAATAAATATATTATATAAAATAATTATTGGGTCTTTTCATAAACAAAAAGTTATTGCTCATTGAGCCAATTAATTGTAAATTTTATCTTCCGACGTCTGGGGTCTGAGCTCGAAGACCAGAGACAAGCTGAATTTGGAAAAAAACCCATGGAGGAGAAGTCAGCCCGGAGTTCTGTCATATATTTTTCCTAAGTTATCATTTTATATTTAATTTAACCTAAGTAATGGGGCTAGGGAAATGGTTTAGGGGCGTTGAAGCGTTTAATATTAAATGGCTGAAATTGAAAAAAATTGGGACGGGGTTAGGGCCTGCGAACCTGCATGTAACTAAGCTCAAATTGCCCAAAATTAGGGAATGGTTTAGGGGGCAGTTGGAAGCTGAATAATAACGCTCAAATTGCAAAAATTAGGAAATGGGGTTAGGGCCTGTTGAAGACTGACTGTAATGGCCTAAATGCCAAATATTTGACCAAAAGGGGGTTTGCGAGTGTGAGTGTTATAAGTATTAAATTAAATATATAATCAAGAACTATATAGTAGCATTTCATGTAAATGCTCTGATTTATATCAAGTTATTACTCAAGAACTCGGAACTAAATTAATAAATTAAAATGTTCTTTGATCACAAATTAAGTTTTAAATGTTCTGTACTATTTTTAGCATATTAGTTATTCTTATTTTGACTTATCTGTCGATATTTCCTAATTTTCGTAACAAGAACTGAGATTGTAAATGAAATCTAAATAAAATTAAACTGATTATAAGGGAAGGAATAGATATTTAATTTACACCCGATTTATTAAGATATTTTTTAATTCAAGAAAATGTTACGAAATTGTTTAAAATGATTTAAATTTTATGTTGAATCAGAATTTAGTGTCCTCTGATAATAATATTTAGTATGAGTTTATCATGATTTTCATAATATGCCTAATAGTTTTTTGACTTTTCTCCTTTGTATAAAAAAAAAACTGCATAGCCCTTCATCTTAGCTGAATGAACTGCCCCCAATACCGTTGTAAGGGGCCTTCCTTACTTCTTCAAATCTTTTTTCAATTTCAAATCAACAACGGATCACTCCTCATATTAATGTCTTATCAATGATATTAAGAGTTTGTTTTATATTACACCTGAGAGGGTGAATGCAGCAGTGATGAGGTGGCAGCCGGTTTTGATTGGCAGCCGGTGTTGAGTGGAGCCGGGGGTTGATGATGTAGCAGCAAGGTTGGCTGGGTTGTTGATGTGGCAAGACCGGGTTGATGATGTGGCACCGGGCTGCCTTTTGTGGGGGGAAGGGTAAAATCATGTTTTGGGGTTAAGAGTCAGGTTTGTGGGTAGAGTCGTGTTGCGGGTAAAGAATCACTTTTATTACATTATAATAATATGTACGATTTTTTAAATTGTTTCTAAATCTTCAAGAGTCCCGCAGACGTAACTGTTGTTCATTTTAATTTTTTAAGTAGATAAATGTTTAACCTCATTATACCTGGCTATACTTCCTTTAATGATTCTGTGCTATCTGTTTTAACATATTTCAACAGAACTCTGTTTTCTTGTGATTTTTTTGTAAGCACTAATTTTTATCTTTTGAGTTTTTTTTAAAACTAATTTATTTTATTTAGTTTTACAACTCTATTGTTTATATTCTGAATTCAGGTTTTATTTCTCTTATCAAAGATTTTTTCTTTACTTCAATTTTGTTCTTTTTCTTAACATTTCATGATGATGTACCTAAGAAAACAAAATATGTAAGCCCACCTAAGCTGCAATATCAGAAAGACAGGTAATAATATGAAGTAAATTATACCAGTTAGTAGTAATTAAAATAACAAGTGTCTTGGGTTTCCGGGTGGTTAGAGTCCGTGTAGGGGCAGATGTAGCTGACGCAGCAGGGTTGAACCGATGAGCAGCCGGCGTTGATGATGGTGGCAAGCCAAGGGTTAATTAGCTACAGTATTGCGGGGGAGGGTAGAGTCAGTGTTGGGTTAGAGACAGTTTTGCCGGGTAAAAGTCATGTTAATGTTAGAGTCATGTTTAAGGGAGTAAAATAATTTTCTAAATGTATAACGACAGTCAAGCTACATGAATAATAAAATAATTCTTGCCAATGTTTTTTTATTTTGGTTTCATAAGCCAGTTTTTATAAGCTTTGTAAGTTCGACTCTTAAATAATTATTTTAAGTTAATTTATATTTAATAAGACAAAAATCATTAAGTCCTAGGAAAGGGTGGTTAAGGCTGCTGCATAGAATTGGACCTCAGTTGGACTAGGTTAGTTAGGGACCAGCTCACACAGTTTAGTTTAGTTAGTTAAATATTTTGTTGGTAGCTAGGACCAAAGATCTTATAAAAATAACTATTTTAAGTCAATCATTATGTATCATAATTATTTTCTCATTCATTGTTTGCTTATCACATCCTCACCTTTTACGATTAATGTTTTATTTTACTTTAATAAATTCATATATAGCTATCTATATTATGCGTAATAGCAATTCATAGATAAAAAGCTTGTAGACTAATCATATATTATAAACTATTAATGTTTATGAGAATGAGATCAGAAATCAAAACTTAGATTAATACTTTGTACACATAATTACAATAAAAGTCTAAAACGTCGTGCAAGATGAGTCGGTAGCATAGGACTGAGAAGTCATGCACTACTAAGACAAAAATAGGAAATATGAAGTTAGAATGAGCAGCACGGTAAGACAGAGAAATAGGTACACGAATTTTATTAAAAAAGGCTAATAAACTTTTTGTTGGAACAAATAAAACAGTAACAAAATGCATTTGAAGGATTAATAGAAGTACTATGTATTAGGAGAAACATTCTTGAGACGTTCAATAGAGATGTTAGTCTAAGGAGAGGAGGGTAAGAAAAAAAATAAATTTAAATAGCAAAAAATCTAATCACCAACGTTTATCTCGCTTAAAATTCAAATTCTAATTATTTGATGCCAAACCGTCAAATGTTTATAACCATTTAAATTAGCATATATCTATTAATATTTTCTCAAACCTCCCACCAGCCTTGTACACAAAAAAGTACTCGACACTTATCATCTGTGTTCACCTTTATTATATCTTTTCAACACATTTTCTGAAAATTATAAGTTAAATTTCGGCCAAACAATCTCTATTTACAAATCACACACATTAAATTAACAAGCGCGACCATCAAATATCATACAAATTTGTTGAGCGATTGTATAAAACCAAATCTTCTCTTATAAACTATACACTAAATACAGCAGTAACAACGATAATCGACTACAACCCCAAGAGTACGGAGTTTTCTCTCGTCAACTACAAGTTAGTTTCACGACCAGTTTTAAGACAAAGTCTGTTACAACAAGTTAAGAAGAAAAACCTAGAATATATCGGTCTAATAGTTAGACCACATAAACATTCAACTAATTAAGATCTATTCAAAGAACTTAAAGAACTATATATCAACTGACTACTACTCTTTAAATACCAGAAACATTTAATTAGAAATCAACCCCTAATGATCCATCATAATATTGTTATTTTAGGAGACAATGCGAGTCTCATGACACCGCAATTCCCGTACAAGAGTTATAAAGCAAGATCAAACTTAGAACCGACTTTGCATATTAATAAATGTATAATTCGAGTCAGTTGTTTTTGGGTTAGAGTCAGTGTTTTTGGGGTTAAGTCGCTGTAATGGGGGCAGAGTTGCTGAATTCAGTCTACAGCAAGTAATCCTGGAGAATAAATCTCAAGGGCAGAAGGCAGTTTTCAGATTATTCATATAAATATTAAAACGGATCCTGTTAGATTGATTAAATTTCTGAAAAAGATAAGTGGGCTTCTGATTATGAGGCATAAATTTTTTTAGCAGAGTGTATCCAGGGTTATTCATTTTCTAATACACAGGTTTATTAAGTTATTATAAAAACTGTTTTGCATTATTGATGATTATTATGATAAAACACTTCAGTATACTTTATTTTTATTATTATTGACAACCCTAGGATCAATCACAAGTAATTTATAAATTTTAAATGATGTCATCACTAAATTTTTCCTGACTCATAATATTAGTTAGTAACATCATTAAAGGATTATATTTAACATTTATCATTTTCTTCTTTGGGTTAATTTTATTTTTAAAATTTTATTTTAATGATCTTGAAAATTAAATAACAATAGATATTTCATTAGAGTTCGTTTATTTCTACTTATCGCACATCAAAAAATTAATGACAGTAAATTTGTTTTAATTTTGATTTAGTTATTGGTATATTGGGTAATTTTTTATGTCCAGAACTTGAATATATAGAAATCACAAGTTCAATTTTTTTTTCGATATAATTCTGACTTTTGTGTTTAATTTGGTTTTAGTGGTAAAAATATTTATTATAAATATTATTATCACTAATACCTAACTGTCCTGTTCATTGAATATTAATTTGTTCTTTAGTAAATTCATGATAGTTGAGTGTAAGTGTAATATCCCATGTTGTGAGATGAATGGAGAATAAAAAGTATAAATAGATTGGTAGTACATTTTTTATCAGAATTTTACTCTACATTCTTGGTAAAAAATATTTATCAATTATTTGTTCTTTTTATTGTAAGCGATGATTAAATTTTTTTTTTCAAAAAAGTCCCTATTTAATCATCGCGGTGTGAATGGACCTCCTCAGAGGTGTTTGTTTAATTTGGATAATTTTTTTTTACACAGTACCATGTATTTTACATGATTAAATAAAAAAATTATCTATTTTTAAATAAACCGTAAAATAATATCAGTGAAACCACGAATCATTTTAAAAATTAAATTTACAGTATCTCTATTATTTATAAAGTTAATACATGGCTACGAAATATATCAAACTTAATTGCCCTAATAGAGGGGACGTCATAGGCGTTATTAACGTCATAGACGTTACAAGCCGTTTCCTTTTACTAATGAAGTTAAGATTTACTAATGATATAACAAACTTCTAGAGATTAATGTCACTTTTTAAAACTGATGCATTTTAAACAAAAAAAAAAACTCTTCAGTGTTGCCAAGTTTTTAACTAGGAAACTTTTTGTCTGATAAAAGTTGTTGGCAACCTTACCTTTTTTACTGAAATATGGCTCTGGGTGTTAAAAACTACTAGATATACTATATAGAAACATATTATTTGTTAACTTAAATCTTCAAAAGTTTGCAAAGAAATCAACAGGTTGTTCTAATTCAGCAATATAATCATTTAACTTTTTATAAGCAAAGTAAATGTAAAACAAAATATAAATTTCACTGATATTATTTTGAAGCATCTGACCGTGACGTGGTGAGGAGGCTTACGGACTGTAGTTAGACTTACTTAGATAATTTGTAAATTTATTACTTTATAATTATTTTGTTTTTATTAGAAAATAGTTTAAAAATAACAAATGATTATTATTATAAAATATTTTGTTGGTATTAGAGGAATGATTTTTATCTACTTAAATTGCTTTACCTTTACACCTGGTTCTTAACATGGTTAATAACAAAGAATAAACATCATAAAATATAATAAAATGAATCATTTCTAATAGAAAGAAAAAATGACAGCAATATTCAACAGTAAATAAATAAAATAAAAACAAATTATCAAGAGTAAGTCTCACTATATTCTAACTAAGCAGATGCAGTGTGTGTGTGTCCTTTACTTTCAATTCCCTGGATTTTTTTTTAATAAATCTTTTATTTTTCAATATTTACAATTTTTTACAAATATTAATCTATTTACATAACAGAAATTATCAAAATAAAATTGAAAAATCCCACAAATCCTAGGATTGAGTGTGGGGGAAACTATTATAATAATTTCAAACTAATTAAATAACCGGTAGCGTCATGGTTAGTGGGTTTATCTTTCACCCACCCATATAGTTATGGTTCGGTTGGGGCCTTAAGTTTTTATGGAAATAGATATCTTTGATTGTGCCCTCTTTTAAAAAGGATGTTAAGACGGTGATTCCAAGATTATATTAATCTTCTTAAACTATTTTATTAAGAGTAAGTCTCACTTTATTCTAACTAAGCAGATAGTGTGTGTGTCCTTTGCTTTCAAATCCCCATCCTCATCCTTTCCCTCATTGGTTTGATTCTTTTAATAAAAATCTGAATATTTGTTTTAACCTGAGTTTTTATATTGCCATTCCATGTCATACTCGAAGATTATGTGGTATACTTAATAATCTTACTATAATAATGCAGAGACTTTCTCTTGCATTGCAGGCCTTCAGGCTTAAAGCTGGAGGCATCTTTTTGATTTATATGTGTTATAAATATTATTTTTATTATATTAATAATAAAGAATTTTGTTATAAAAAAAAATCTTTGGTCATACTAACACAAAAAAAATCGGGCACCTCAGTAGGTCATGATTATCCAAAGCTTAAGATGATATTGCTCAGGCCTTGTCGAAGTAATATCACAATACAAAGCTTTGAGGTAAAACGTAATAGTTTCGACAGATGTAAACAAACTTTTTCACATAATATTTTAAATACTAAAAGTTGAATAGCAATGGAATTTTAATACAAATTCAGTATGCGTTACACTATCTTACGATGTGTAAAATGTCACAAATAAAAAGATTTAGTGCATCAAAGTTTAAAAATTTCATATTTTCAAAGGAAGGTATAATGTTTGATATTTGATTGTATACAATGTTTACTTGTACACAATACTACTAACCCTACACCCCTCACACTAGGGAGCAATCTCAATTACATGTTATTGTTTTTCTATTTTATTTTACTAACTCAAAGAATTAGTAAAACACACATGCTATTATTACATGCTATTAGTTTTTTATTTGATTTTTTTTTCTTCTTCATAAGAATAACTTTTCACAAAGTCCTATAAAAAGGTGATTAATTGTTATTGTTATATAAAATTTATTTTCCTTCAAAGCTTTTTCATTAGGCATAGTAAAAACTAAGAGTACAAGTAATTTACCATGGCCACGCTATAAATTATCAGTATGAAAAAGTAAAAAAAAAAATATATTTTTGCCTTTTGATACTTCAAGAATCACTGGATAGGGAAAAACTTGTGATGCCAAATGGCTGAACTCATTTTTTGAGTTATTTGGGTGCATTAAGTGTAAGGGGTTGTTGAAGCTGTAATGACATGATGGTATAATGGATAAGAATGCCAAAAATTAGGAGTGGTGTTTAATTTAATTATATTATGGTTTATTATGGCTCAATTAACTCATTTAAATGGGGCTGTAATTATATTATAGCTCAAATAACTTATCAAAATTAGGGATTTAGGGGGCTGTTAATAGTTATGGGTTAAATTGCCAAAAGTTAGGGGTTAACGGGCTATTGAAATATTATTTTCTAGCATAAATTTCTTTGATAAGAGAGAGAACTGACTCTTTATATTTCTATACTTACTTATTAACTTATAGTTTTAACTTATGGTACCTAATGACCTAAATTGAAGAAACAGATGTTATTTCTATTAATAAAATAACGCTATATAAAATAATTCTTGAATCTTTTCACAAATAACTCCTTTTTTGCCCCATCGTGGGAATAATTGTTTAATTTTTCTATCCAACCCCAGTACTGTATCTTATTATGTACATAATAATCTATTATCTAATAAGCATTATCTGAAACTTTATTAATTTTAAAATTAGGGATAGCCTTTTAAATAAATATATAGCCTTTTAAGACAAAAAACTTTATAGGGACCTCTATTTTAAATATTCAAGCTTTTGAGGAGGAATAGGTCCTATTTATAAAAAAAAAAACTAATTTTGCCGAGCTTTCGATATAATTTTATCTTTTTCAAGGCTTAACATATTAAATTATAACAAAATAGGGGATGGAAGAGCAGGGTGCACCTGAACATCTCCCTTTTTTGTTAGAAAATCTTCTATTAAAATACTAGACTAATACAAACCATTGTATGTATAACTCTAACAGGAAATAAATTATTTTTATTATTATTTATTATTATTAAAAACAGTTACATAGTTGCTAACAAGATAAAATTATATCAAAAGCTCGGCAAAATTAGTTTTTTTTATTAATTAGGACCTATTCCTCCTCAAAAGCTGGGATAGCCTTTTATCATTTTGAAAATGCAATAAAAGAAAGAAGCTTGTAATAGAATGGTTTAGGGCAGTGGTTCTCAACGTGGGTGCTAGCGCCCCCCAGGGGGTGCTTGAAGAATTTAGGGGGGCGCTGAGGGGCAGGGGGAACTAAGGGGGCAGTGTAGTTGGGGGTGGTGAAACGTTTGGGGGAATAATGGGAGTTATCGGCAAATGTAGAGAAATATTATTTTAAGTTTTGCGAAGGATCTGACGTATAAACTAATTTAAATATCATGTAAGATGTTAAAAAATAATGTAAATCTAATTGAACCGTTTTGAAATTTTTTATGGTTTTTTTTAAATAAAAGTACTATTTTTTGTTGTTTCACTTACTTATTCTTCCTTAATTTTATTTAAGGGCCCTGATAAATAAAACACCCTTAAAATTTCAACTTAACTGATATCAGTTGTATTGAGCCACTGAGTATGTACAGAGTGAGCCAAAAAACATAAGTTTTTGAGTGCCTAAGGTGCTGCCCCAGCTAGAGATAATTAGTGGTTTGCGGGGCCTAAAAACTAAATTTTTTACAAAAACAAATAATACTCATGGCTACAAAACCGATAAAGACACAAACTAGTGCTACGATGTATAAAAATTGGGTCTTCAAAACAGTTGTTTTTAAACAACTTTACGTAATTCATTATTATGGGGTTAAAGAGAAGATGTTTGTGGCTAAACTAATGGAGGTAAACACTACAAGCCCTCTAAAAATCCTTTTTTTGGTATAGTCAGTATATAAACATACTCAATTTTATTAAATATGTGTAATATTAGGTTATTAGTTGTTTAATTTCCTTAATTTAAAATATTAACACAAGCAATTAAATAATGTATGGGCTATACAAAGATAATTAGCAGGTAATTTGGATACTGGTTTATCACCTTATAAGGTAAGAGGGGCGATGGTACTTAAAAGGGGGCAATGAGTAAAAAAAGGTTGAGAACCACTGGTTTAGGGGACTGTTGAAGCTAATGTAAAATTATGGCTTTAATTGCAAAAATTAGGAATTAGGGGTTTAGGAGGTTGTTGAAGTTAATGTGATATTATGGCTAAATTATCAAAAATTAGGAAACGGGGGTTATTGAAGTTTATGTGATATTATGGCTAAATTGCCAAAAATTAGGAAACAGAGATTTAGGGGGTTGTTGAAGCAAGTGTAATATTATGGTTAAATTGCCAAAAATTAGGGAACTGAATTTAGGGGGTTGTTGAAGCTAGTGTAATATTATGGCTAAATTCCCAAAAATTAGGGAACTGAATTAAGGAGGTGTTGAAGCTAGTTAATATATGGCTAAATTCCCAAAAATTAGGGAACAGGGATTTGGGAGTTTGTTGAAGTTTATGTGATATTATGGCTAAATTACCAAAAATTAGGGAACAGTTTATGTGATTTATGGCTAATTGCCAAAAATTAGGGAACAGGGATTTAGGGGTAGTTGAAGTTTATGTGATTTATGGCTAAATTGCAAAATTAGGGAACAGGGATTTAGGGGGTAGTTGAAGTTTATGTGATGTTATGGCTAAATTGCCAAAAATTAGGGAACAGGGGTTGAGGCATTTGTTGATGCTGATGTGATATTATGAAATTAATAGCTACAAATTTTGTGACAGGGGTTTACATGTAGAGATTGATTGCACTTAATTAAAGATGGTGAATTAAGTGACACAGAGAAAGTTGGAGGGGCAATGGTTGCTATAGATATTTCATATGGTTATAAACAGTTGACGGTGTTGGATAATATTGTTGAGCGACCAATGATAAACACTTTTAATTTATTTATTTCTTTTCTTGCTATTCTTAAAGCAGAATGTTTTTAATATATATTTTTAAATGATTTTTAATGTTTTGTTATACATTTTTTACTAAAAAATCTTAATTCTTATATATTTATATTTTTTGTTCTAATAAGATCTCTTAGTTTTAACTTTATTGTATTACAAAGATTAACAGTGATTTTGATTATTTATACTTTTTACTTATGATTTCTGGTATTATCACATTTTATATATATTTTCCTTTATTTTGTTAACTAACTTTAAACCATGAGCATTTTTTCCTTATAATTCACTTTTATCATCTTTTATTATATTTTTTCATGATAACATAATTTTATACTTACTTCAAAATTTGTCTATTACAATACTAAATCATTTAAAGAATCTATTAGTGTTCTACAATATCATATTTCAGTACAGTAAGTTTTTATTTTCAATTCTATTACCAATGTAACTTATTATTATAATTATATTAAAAGGAAATTCCTTAGTTCTTAAAATTGTCTTAAAAATTATAGTTAAAATTGTTCCCAAGAAACATTATGTCGTGGTTATAATTATCTTTCCTAATTTCTTTTCTAAATGTTATGTTTTTTCTATTTTAAATTTTATTAAATTTTATTTTTGTTTTTATTTTATTATTTTATTGCATTTTGTTCGCCACTTGAGATGCCTTTATGTGTATAATATTGGTTATTGGACACTTGTGTCCGTATATGTAAATAAATAAATAAATAAATGATGCTTGCCTGATATTAAATTGTGGACATGGTTTAAGATCTATGACTGACCTTATTGGCTAATATTTTTCAACGCTGTCAACTGATTATAACCATTTGTTATACTATAGATGTAGTGTATAAGAAATAAAAGGTTAAAGTAATAATAGTTACAGCAGTAATATTAATAATGGTAGTATTATTAAAATTTAAAACAACCTTTAATGTCAAATAAAATATAAGTACAGTATTTTTACTAAATACAAACAATAAATTTATACATTTTATGACAATCTCACAAGTCAAAGGCTGAGTGTGGGGGATAATTTTTAATAGTATAAGTGAGGGAGGTTTGGATTTTAGCATATTTAAACAAAAAGAATTTAAATGAAATCATATGTGAATTTTTTTTAACAGTACAATAGTGAACTTTGTTTTTAAATATGTAAATATCAATCATAGGTACAGGAGTAATTGTTGTGTAATTGTATAAAAAAAATCCATCATTAATATTAGGAATAATTGCATTATTCGCTATAGGAGTAAATTTTTAATTACTTTATTGTTTAATTGATAATATCAAACAAACAAGGTGATATTACTACTATTAATAATGTAATATTAATACTTCAATCATTATTACAATAACCATTATTTATTACTAACACAATTATTGAATAGTAGTATTAGTAACTGCAGTGATTGTAGTATAAACTCCTACTACTAATGCTACCATTAATACTATCACACTACTGTGTTAGTAATAGGAGTTGTAAAAGTTCAAATTCTTTCAGATAGAATTTGAACATAGGGCATAGTGACTGAGGATATTTAAGTTAATGTCAAGTTTCAGTTTGACTATTATCACTAAATAAATTTAGTGATTGAATTTTATAAAAATTAAACTGTATTAGTCTATCAAATATTTAAGAACCTAGAATTTAAGCTATCATATATAATATTTAAGCTATTATGTTTTTTTAATAACTACAACAGCAATTTGTTTTATAATGTAACAACATTTACATTTATAAATTCTAAAGCCTATATTTGAATAAGTTATTTATTTTCTAATGATTTCAATTTTTTGCTGCCAAGATAACCGAAGCACACACTAATCCTGTTAAAGCAAGAAGTAGAATAAAAGTTGCTCCTGCCGCTCAAATTTGAAGCCATACAATGGCAGGCTATATTTTGACACAAGTCTGGTCTGTAAATCCCTTGCTTAGATTAATTTCCTTCTAATTAAATTTTTAATACTCTTAAATAGAATTTCTTGTTTCCTCATTTTTCTACTGCAATTCACTTTAATTCATAAACATTTAATGTAAATATATCATTTGGATGTGGTAATTGTTTTTTTCCTTGGACTCCTTCAACTAACACTGAAATTTCACATTGAAAACCACTGTTAAAAGTAATATTTGGTAACTTATCTTTTTGCACTAAATAAACCAAAGTAAAATTTTGCAAAAAAAAGTATATGTAAAAATTGTTTAGAAATGTCTAGGTCTCTTGACTTTGAAAATAATATTATTCTATAAATCCGTGGTTATTCACAAAGTCCAAGAACTTGGAGTTAATCGCACAAGGGGTATTGAAATGGTATTACTTATTTACACTTTTAAAAAATCATTAAAAATATCTGTTTGATGAAAAGTGTTTCTAATGATTTTTTGTCTTCAATGATGTTGTTGAGTGTTAATGTTTTTTACTACTTAGAGACATGAAACAAATATGTGGCTCGCACAGTTCTCTAATATTTATATGAATCTATGAGGAATTTTCTTATAAACATGCGAGCTTAAATAAATAGGGGCATTATTTTAAGCTCCTATCATTTTTAAGCCTAAGGGAAGGGAAGCCTCGCTCATCCATTGAAATCTTGTTGCATTTGGCATCTTTTTGACCTGTCAAATATGACCAGATTATCTATTGGTGAATACCAGCTCCAAATTATTCAATTAGAATATCAGCTACTAATTGAAGACTGTAGTGATAAGAGCCTGATTGTTTAAAATCCTGAAATGGTCAAAATATTAATCCATGAAATATCAACAACTTATATTGCATCACTATAATTATGGTCACTAATAATTAATAAATTTGTTTTGTAATTAATAAATTTGATTTTGTCTAATGCTATTGCAAGTAAGTATTGCCAACTTACTTATGACATTAATGTTGTTAAAAAAATATGAACATTAAATATTAGTAGTCAATTATAAAGTATAAGCAAGTATTATATAGGTAAAAAAATGGGAGCTAGTGAAACAGTTTCTATTATTTACTTTTTTTTGTAAATATTGTACAATTATATTATATATTTATTTTGTATCATTATAACTTAAGAACATAAATGAAACCTTGATTTAATTAAATAACCTGTAAATCCCTTGCTTAGATTAATTTCCTTCTAATTAAATTTTTAATACTCTTAAATAGAATTTCTTGTTTCCTCATTTTTCTACTGCAATTCACTTTAATTCATAAACATTTAATGTAAATATATCATTTGGATGTGGTAATTGTTTTTTCCTTGGACTCCTTCAACTAACACTGAAATTTCACATTGAAAACCACTGTTAAAACTAATATTTGGTAACTTATCTTTTTGCACTAAATAAACCAAAGTAAAATTTTGCAAAAAAAAGTATATGTAAAAATTGTTTAGAAAATGTCTAGGTCTCTTGACTTTGAAAATAATATTATTCTATAAATCCGTGGTTATTCACAAAGTCCAAGAACTTGGAGTTAATCGCACAAGGGGTATTGAAATGGTATTACTTATTTACACTTTTAAAAAATCATTAAAAATATCTGTTTGATGAAAAGTGTTTAATGATTTTTTGTCTTCAATGATTTGTTGAGTGTTAATGTTTTTAACTACTTAGAGACATGAAACAAATATGTGGCTCGCACAGTTCTCTAATATTTATAATGAATCTATGAGAATTTCTATAAACATGCGAGCTTAAATAAATAGGGGCATTATTTTAAGCTCCTATCATTTTTAAGCCTAAGGGAAGGGAAGCCTCGCTCATCCATTGGAATCTTGTTGCATTTGGCATCTTTTTGACCTGTCAAATATGAACCAGATTATCTATGGTGAATACCAGCTCCAAATTATTCAATTAGAATATCAGCTACTAATTGAAGACTGTAGTGATAAGAGCCTGATTGTTTAAAAATCCTGAAATGGTCAAAATATTAATCATGAAATATCAACAACTTTATATTGCATCACTATAATTATGGTCAAATAATTAATAAATTTGTTTTGTAATTAATAAATTTGATTTTGTCTAATGCTATTGCAAGTAAGTATTGCCAACTTACTTATGACATTAATGTTGTTAAAAAAATATGAACATTAAATATTAGTAGTCAATATAAAGTATAAGCAAGTATTATATAGGTAAAAAATGGGAGCTAGTGAAACAGTTTCTATTATTTACTTTTTTTTGTAAATATTGTACAATTATATTATATATTTATTTTGTATCATTATAACTTAAGAACATAAATGAAACCTTGATTTAATTAAATAACTCAGCTAAATTTATTTAACTTTATAAAACTTTTATTTATAACTGAACAATTACTTAAGAAATGCTTCCAATCAATAACTCTAATAATAGAAAATCTAAACTAAACTTCTAATAATAGAACATCTATTTCCATAGAACAAGTGACATGAGAAAGTTTGTTTGGAAAGATTATGGGAGTAAATAAATATTCCAATTGATTAGTTTAGTTATAGTTTTACTTTGATTTTAACAGGTGGAATGCTTTTAACACTTGATTATTAAGGCCTAATTCATCAGAGGCAAGACTAATAAACCTTCTTAGACAATAACTAACATCCTGTAATACTCATTATCTTGTTTCAGATAGCTGAAGAAGCTTATGAATTATGAAGTGGGGGGTCTATTGTTGAGGATGGTCTCAGAGACATGGATCCTGAAATTCCCTGTTTTCTTATCAGCCTGAATTTGGAGGGGTTTGGGGAAAACTACTTTGTTTTGGAAACTCTGACAAAGGTGATTAATTGTTTGTAGTAGTAATATGATAATATATGATAATAAAGGAAAGCAGTTTAGCCCTAATGCACCAACACTTAAAGTCTTTTTGTACAATCCCTTGGTTCATCTAAATTATGTATGGAGTGCTTAGTTAGTAGTTAAAACTATAAATTTACAAGGGACTACCGTACACAAGAGTAAAAGAGCCATTTAAAAATTTTCTAAAATCAAACTGGAAATAAAGCATTTAACTGTTTCAACGTTTCTGTTAGCTAAAGCCTTTTTGTATTCTAGTCACATAGTGTCTAATACTGAATGGTTATGGACTATATTATAGTTGGTTACTTCTCAGTGGTCCATTTGCCACTAGATGGCCTGTTTTACAACTGTGGTACAATCTTTTCTTTGCATTATTGCTGTTTAGGAAGGAATTACTTGGTCCTCATTATCCCTTTCTATCATAGTTACCCTGCTCTAATTGACTGAGACGTCAATTAGACGTGATGGTGTTGCCCAAGTCAATGCAGCCTTCTGTCCAAACCTATTTAATATTAATAGTTTTGATAGACATCAATTTAAAGCCAAATTACAATCCCTGGTAAGAATGAGAGCAAACCATAAGATTAGTTGACTCTGAGTTTTCCTGCCCATAAATACATACCATACTCGAGCTTCTGGGCAACAAAAGCTATGTGCAGAATAAAGCTGTATTTTAATATTACAGTTTAAAAATAGAAACCATGTGAATATAAACCATGTGCGTGGTTCCATGTGAAAAAAGAACCAAGAAAAATATCATCTGGTGATAAATGGATAAAACTTAAGCCCCATCTTGTGTTTTTATTCAATGTTTATAATTAAACACAAGAATGAAAATTAAAACACAAGAAAAAAACAAGAATAAAAAAATTAAAACACAAGAATAAAAAAAAAACACAAGACTAAAAATTAAAAACACAAGAAAAACACAAGAATATAAATTAAACACAAGAAAAACACAAGAATAAAAATTAAAACACAAGAAAAACACAAGAATAAAAATTAAAACACAAGAATAAAAATTAAAACACAAGAAAAAAAATAAAAAATAAAAACACAAGAAAAAAAAAAAAAAAAAAATAAAAACACAAGAATAAAAATTAAAACACAAGAAAAACACAAGAATAAAAATTAAAACACAAGAAAAACACAAGAATAAAAATTAAAACACAAGAAAAACACAAGAATAAAAAAAAACAAGAAAAACACAAGAAAAATAAAACACAAGAATAAAAAATTAAAACATAAAGAAAAAAAAATTAAAACACAAAAATAAAAACACAAGAATAAAAAAATAAAACACAAGAAAAACACAAGATAAAAATTAAACACAAGGAAAAAAATAAAAACACACAAGAAAAACACAAGAAATAAAAATTAAAACACAGAAAAAAACACAAGAAAATAAAAACACAAGAATAAAAATTAAAACACAAGAAAAACAACAAGAATAAAAATTAAAACACAAGAAAAACAAAAAAAAAAATAAAACACAAGAAAAACACAAGAATAAAAAATAAAACACAAGAAAAACACAAGAATAAAATTAAAACAAGAAAACTCAGAATAAAAAAAAAAACAAGAAAAACACAAGAATAAAAATTAAAACACAAAAAACACAAGAAAAAATTAAACAAGAAAAACAAGAATAAAATAAAACCAAGAATAAAAATTAAACACAAGAAAACACAAGAATAAAAATTAAAACACAAAAACACAAGAAAAACATAATTTCTTGTGTTTTAATATTCATTTTTGCGTTTTTCTTGTGTTATAATTTTCATTTGTGTGTTTATCTTGTGTTTTAATTTTTATTTGTGTGTTTTTCTTGTGTTTTAATATTTATTGGTGTGTTTTTATCTTGTGTTTTAATTTTTATTCTCGTGTTTTAATTTTTATTTTGTGTTTTTTTTTTCTTTTTTAGTGTTTTCATTTTTATTCTTGTTTTTATTTTAAAAAACTATAACAAATATGCTAATTGGCATATTTGTAATCTTATTATTAATAACATGCATAATGCATTACACATACATTAAATATTTTGTTTGCAGATTAAATTTTTACTATATGGTCTATAAAATATGTCTCTATGGTTCCAAAATCATTAAGAGATTATTTAAAATTGAAACACTAAATATGATTAAAATGAATCATATAATTTTTTTTTAAAATGACTGTCTCCTTTCTTGGTGTGAATATATTTATAGTCTTGAATAGTACCTTTAAATTATCTAATTAATTTCTATTTGCTTTCAGGTTGTTCTTGAGGCTATCATGAGTAAATTTAGATATTCTGTAAATCACTGGACTGAAGCCATCCTGATGCTACATACTGTTTAAGTACAATTAATATATGTTAACTATTAAAATTTAATGAATGCAAATGAATGTAAATAAAGTTTAAACATTTTAATGTCTTTTCCATTCAAAAGAATCTATTTATTTAAATCACATTTGTACAGTAGTCTTCGTAGACTCGAGGCTATAGTTAATTTCTAGTCTTATTTATCAACTGCTACATAAATCTTTTTTCGCTTTAATACTTGGCATCGGTGTGAATCCACTTATGTTTCAGTATGATGATCACTGTTACTACGAATAGTCTCTTAGTTTATTTTAGATATTTATGTATGGTTAAGCATCCTCCTATCATCAATTTTTTTAAGAACACAAATGTTTATTTTAACCGTGCATGACACACGGCTAAAATCAGTTGACAGCATGGAAAAATATGAAATGGCCTGATATAAATTGTTGGCGTGGTTCAATACCAGAACTAACCTCATTGGCTGCCTCGGATTATTTTCCCACACTGTCAACTGACTTTAACCGTGTGTCATACTAATAGATTGATTTTTTTGTATGTATCGTTGTTACATTGTAAAATAAGTATTTGTGTTTAAGCCAGGAGGACTATACAAATGATAATATAGTAATTAATTAAACTATATACATATTAACTTATTAAACATATTATATGCTAATATATTTTCTTAATTTAAAGCAGTGTGGCATTGTAAAAACTCATGTATCCACTTACTTAATCTCATACTGGTTTTAAAAAACACAAATATTGGTTATTTTATAATTTTGTAGATAAAGCCCTTTTTTTATCCCAGCTCTACAGTAGTTATACCCTCCTGCTGCCCTGTTTTGTTAAATATATTCCAAGGAAAAGATAGGTAAAAATATTTCTGTACAAAATATCTGGTAAAATTATTTTATTTAACAAACTAAAATACAGTACAAACATATTTAAAAAAAAATTAACAATAAATTAATACAGTATTCATATAACATTTGAAAACACAATAATAACTATAACAAAGATAAAAGCAAAATTATATAAACAAACTGTATTGAAGGACAAAATAATTACACTAGAAACATCAATGGAAAACAGCATCAATGAATCATAATAATGAAACACAAAACAAATTTAATGATTAAAACACAGTAATGACTGTTATAAATAATGTAGAAACAAAATTGTATATTATATATATATATATATATTATATATATAATATATATATTATATATATATATATATATAATATATATTATATATATATATATATATATATAATATATATATATATATAATAACATTATTTATTTACTGTATATTAATTATTGTTAACCTGTTACTTTTGTACTTGGTCTTTATTGTGGAAATGAACATTTGTGTAGTATGATTACAAATGTTTTTTAAATTAAATATTTGTTATTTAGTTTCAGTTAAGTTTAATTAAGTTCAGTTTGGTAGGTCATATTTAAGTTAAGTTTAAATACATTTAATTTCCGTTATTTTTGTGTTTTTTTTTCTTTTTTAGTGTTTTTATTTACCGTTTCGTTAATTATATATATATATATATATATATATATATTATATATATATATATATATATATATATATATTATATATATATATATAATATGTATATGTATATATATATATATATATATATATATATATATAATATATATATATATATATATATATATAATATATGTATATGTATATATGTATATATATATATATATATAATATATATATATATATATATATATATATATATATATATATTATATTTATTATATATTATATATATATATATATTATATATATATATATATATATATATATATATATATATAATATTATAAGATGATATAACTATAATAAGAATTAAGATTGTAATTAGTTATATGTTATAAATTAATAAAGAAGCTGAAACAAACGTACTTGTTGTTATTACTCCATATACCTCATGAAGGCATTCCCCCAGCGTGGAAAGAAGTCAATCCGGGCAAAAAAAAGCCCAGCCCTTTAATCCACCCAAGAGGATGTGAGGAGACAGTGAACAATGTACTGAGGGACGAGTCCCCCAGCAATTCTTTAAAGCCTTCAAGTGGTGAGAAAGTAGCCCCACTGTATGAATGGATGATTAGCCTTAACCAAACAAACAGGAGTGCCAAGAAAAGGGCGAGTTTATGCTTAAATATTATCTAAGCATAAAATTATTTTATGCTACATTATTTTCTTTTTTAAGGAATTAGCACAAAGTAGCATGTGTCCAACCTACCTCTCAGGAACTTTTATGCTAGTCATTCGTATTCTCATTATAAGTGACCTGATATATTGGATATCAGACAGTGATGCTCAAACTAATCCCTAGACATTTCACTCCCGATGAGAAGATTAACAAATCTTCCCCTGCATTTAAAAAGAGATGGCATCCCAATGCTTTACTGGAGTGTGACCAGCCCTGATACGCCACTGATCACATTCAAAATTCAGACTTTGCAACGTGTGTGGTGCAGAGTCACCCAAACATTACATTACATTGTTGCAATATCTCTAAACCTACATTATGTATTTTTACAATGTTCACCTGTAAGGTAAGTCATACTGAGATTTTACTTATAAAACAATAAAAATAGGTAATAGCCAAAAAAGATAATGCTAAGGGCAACATGAGAAAATGTGATGAGAGTCAGGAAAGATTATTTCTCTAGTAAAAGGTAAATACTTTCATACAAATAGCTAAAATCTACTGTTAAAAGGTATCTGATGAAGTGAAGGAGGCTCCAAATAGTTATAGAAAGTAAAGGAATTTGATTAATGTGGCATTTATCCCACCTTTCAGTCTTACATATCCTCACTATATAGAACCTGATGTATGGTTAAGACATTGATGCATATAATCCTATTCAAAACACCACCAAAAATACCTTTTGACAATCCCCCCCCCAAAAAAAATTAACAAATAAATAAAAAAAAATAAAATACCCAAACCAAAAAATATAAAATTTTCCTTGACCCAAACAAACCCCCTCACACCCCAAAAAATAATCAAAATTTATACCACAAAAATAACAAATAAATAAATAAAATAAAGAGGCACAAATTACCCTAATCAATAAATATAATATGGCTCCGGTATACACAAAATAAATATTGTATTACTTTTGCCAATAAAGAACTTGTTTAAAAAAAAAAAGACATTGATGCAACAATCCCTATATCTTTTACAAAAGTTAAGCGGATTGGCCAATCACCAGATAGAAGCATATTTCTCACCTCTCAGGGGGTTAAAAACAGAACTTTTGTTTTTTCACCAAAAAAAAGAAATAATAAAAAACTGGTGTTTAGAAAGTGATGCTATAACCAACCGCTAAACAAAAGTAAAATGAAAAAGGAAGTTGATCTGGCTTTGAGCAGCATTTATCATAACCTCTCAGACATTGCTCTCCTGATGTATAGGTGTTGAGACATTGATGCACTACCAAATCCTAACTCTTCAGTAACAACTACAAACAGTCATCAATAAACTTAACTCTAAAAGCCATTTCACTTCACTAGTCCCTTATACCAGACGGAAATTAAATGTATTTAAAAATATGTCCTACCAAACTGAACTTAATAACTAAACTTAACTGAAACTAAATAACAAATATTTAATTTAAAAAACATTTGTAATCATACTACACAAATGTTCATTTCACAATAAAGACTAAGTACAAAAGTAACAGGTTAACAATAATTAATATACAGTAAATAAATAATGTTTCAAAAAAATAATACAATAATAAGTACAACTTTATGAAGGAGAAAGGGGGAAGAAAATAAACCAGAATAAACCATTTTATTTACAAAATAACGTAACTTCAGATTTTACAATTATTATATACAATTTTAAAAGTAAATAAATAAATAAATAAATAAATAATAGTAGAATAGTCATTACCATACAGTAAAATGTTATTAGAGAGAAATTGTGAATATTAAATAAGTAACATAAAACTATAATTAACAAGGACACTTACGGATAAAAAACAGAAAAGTGTGGACACACCAAACAAAATATTTTATTATAATTTGAAAAATTCCGGCGCGGTGGTCCGCTGTCGGGCGAATTTCATTTAGAATGCGTGTTTCCGTGCTAAACAACCTATTTCTTGCTTATGCAAGAAACATGCCCATTGCGTGGTTCCGGTTCAATAATAATTATCCCAGTTGGTTGTACAAAACTATGCCTCTAAAAATAAGATGTTACGCACTATTATTGTACTAGTTTAAAGGATTAGTTACTTATCTTTAAGCTTAGTCAGTTTCTTTAAAGGATTAGCGCATTTCCTTTGAAAAATACAGACAAATGAGTTACGAGCAGTGCTTGACAATTGAGTAACTGCTTAGGTTCTAAAGCATGAACCGGAACCACGCATGGCATGTTTCTTGCATAAGCAAGAAATAGGTTGTTTAGCACGGAAACACGCATTCTAAATGAAATTCGCCCACAGCGGACCACCGCGCCGGAATTATTTATTTTACTAGTTGTAAACTTATATATGTAAAAGCACGGAACACGCATCCAAAGGAATTCGCCCGACATGCGGACCACCGCGCCAGAATTATTTTCTAGTTTGTAAACTTATATTGGTAAAAAACGATAAAAAATTATTGTCCCTACTAGGATTTGAACCCAGGTACTCTGGGTTTTGAGTTTTCGCATCCAAAGGAAATTCGACCGAACATGCGGATCACCGCGCCAGAATTATTTTCTGTTGTAAACTTATATCAAGTAAAAAAAAAAAAACGATAAAAAATTATCGACCTTCCAGGAGTGAACCCAGGTACTTCAGTTTGAGTGGTCGTATTTTACTCCGGACCACTGGCATTCAACTCAGAGCCCAAAAAACATTGAAAACGACACCCTACTCGAAATTTAATTTTAACGACCGTAATTTTGGTTTTCTGTAATTTTTGTGGTTTTTTTCGACTTTTTTGGTAACTTAAAGTGGTCGTATCGACTTCGGACCGGTCATTCGATTTCAGCGCCCAAATTACATAGAAAACGACACCCTACTCGAAATTTATTTTTTATCGAACTAAATTTTGGTTTTCGGTAATTTACAATGGTTTTTTTCGATTTTTAGGTTACTTAAGGGGTCGTATCGACTTCGACCGGTTTTATTCGATTAAGCGTTCTCAAAAAACATAAATATTGACCTTTTTCGCGGCAAAAAATATTAACCCTGAGTTTGCCGATTTTTTGAAAAATTTCGCTGACTCAGCAAACCGGGTTAATGACATCACCCAAAACCTGGTTTTCAATAGGGTTCGTGTCCCTCCCCAAGGTTTGATTTTTGTACCAGTTTGGTTAAAAAATATAATCCGTTCGAAAGATAGAGTGTTTACAAGAAAGTGTCTAGAAATACATATATATATATATATATATTATACATATATTATATATATATATATTATATATATATATATATATATTAATATATATATATATATATATATATTATATATATATTATATATATATATATAAAGTCTCGCGAAACTTATTTTTTTCGTCATTAGGGACCTCCTGAAACGGATTTGTTGTCTGGTCCGAGGTTCGAATTCCGCCATGACGCCTATCCATTAGGCGAATTTTCCAAAGGAAATTCGCTAAAAGAAACATATTATAAATATAAAAATAAAACATTTTGATTAAAATATCTAATAAAAATCAAGATTAGTGGGAATTAACCCAAAAACCTAATGATGTCTGTTTTGCTCAATCATCTGAATTACTTCATAACTAAAGAGAATTTTTTCAAACAATTTCTCTTTAATAATTATTATAGATTAATAACAATAAATACATTAAGAAAACGTGAAGTATTTTAGCAATAGCTTATAAAAACTGCTGTGGAATATTTAGTGATAGTATATCAGATTTCACAGCTATTCGCATTCTCATCCTGGCTTTTAACCACTTATAAGAACTAATCAAAGAAATCAAATTGAAAAGAAACAAAAGTAATTCAAATAAAATTTATATAGATGATAGATTAAATTACAAATATCTTTGAAAGACTTAAAGAAAAGAGACAACTCAAAAGATAATTTTAGGGAAACTACCAATTACTATAATTGTTTCAACTTGATTTCTTTGATCGGCAATAATCACTCAAAAAAGACGAGAATAAATACTACTGAATCAAAGAGCGCATTTTTTTGACCCGAGGCTATTTTGGATTGTGAACCATAAGACCACGATACAGCTTGTAGTTATAAAAGATCATTAAACCCATCATACTCATTAGTACTGTTTATACTTCATACTAGATCTTTATGAACATTGCAGTGAAGTTAAATTTTAGGAATTATATCAATAATGTAATCAATTTCCATTAATTTTAACTTGAGACATTTGTTTAAAATATGCTGTAAAGTGTTTTCTTTACAGCCTCAAAAATGCTAGTAAAAAACAAGTTAAATGTTAAGCCAATAAAAAACATTTTTTATGTCTGCAGGCTGTAAAATTTTACTTTACAGCCGCTACACAAATTAGTAAGTAAAGTTAATTAAGTAAAATATTATAGTATGGCAATGCAAAATGTGTCAAATTTCCACTCAATCAGTTAATTGTTTGATAACACAGCCAGAGCTATGCATGACACAGACAGACACACACACACACTCACAGGCAGATAGACGGCACGATAAAAACCACTCAACGTCATAATATGCTGAGGCAAGATAATTATGATGAACCTCGGTTTAGGATGATTTTATGGGTGAACACAATACTTTTCCTAATACCTACAGGAGCAGGTATAAAGAATAAGAGTCACCCGTGGTGTAGTGGTTTAAGGTTACCGTGGCCAAATACAGAATAAATGGACTTTAAACTTCCGAGTTATTTAGTCATGGGTAAATCCTAGCACGGGCCTCTAGGATTTTTATGAGAGGGATAAAAATTCTGTGTACCACATCCTTCAGAAGGGACGTAATGCCGGTGGTCTCAAGCCTGCGCGTTGTCAGGTACTCGTTAAAGATCCCTTACCCTAAATGAAACTGGGTATAGGCAAAATTTAGGACCCTCATAGTAGATTCATTATAATACTATAGTGTGTCTGCCTTGTAGTTTAAAGTGTTTGGAGGTTTAATTAACAGATAGGGCACGTGTTTTCCTAGTTTTCACTAAACTATAGAGTCAGTGAAAATATTGTATGATTGCTTGAAAAAAGCATGAGAGGGACCATAAGAAATTCACGGCTCTTCTGTCTAGATTAGATGAAATGTACCTACACTTGAAATTAAAAGGAGTAGAACACTATCTTAGGGAGCCGGCAAAAAGGGCCCAACAACGTGGCCTCCCCCCATATTACTACTAGGTATAAGGAATATATTTTAAAAATTCTGCAATCATTTTTATACATCCCTACACCTAAATACATTTACTTTTTGCTCCCCCCCCCCAATATATTTTATTCATATATCATTTGATACTACCGAGTTTTGCAAAACATGAATAGTTGACACATGAATGTCTCTCACACAATTAGATTGTGTCATATTTTATTCACTCAAAGTTCTTTAATCTTTGTAAAATTTTGTGTTATTTATTTATTCTCCTCTAAATCTTACTGTCAATATTTCAACAACTGCAAACTTGAAGACACAAAAAATATTTATTTAAAAAGAAAGTAGAAAATTGATTTAAAAAACTGTTTATTTTAAAGTTGAGAGAAAAACTTATTAATATGGTATGGTTTGTGTGGGAAGTAAGAAAACCCCGACAAGAGATTTCTGAGCAGAAAAACATAAAATTAAGTTAACGATTCACACTAATGGCGCTGTAGTAAATAAGTTAAAAGAAATACAATTTTACATAAAATTAAACATAGAGGAAATTAATTTAAAGTTTAAACAATTAAATTATACATTTTCTTTACTTTACTATTGGTTAAAAACATATTTTACTTTCCGAATGCTATTATGACATTCCCTAATAAAGTCTAAAATAAATCACTAAAATACTTCAAAACACTTTAAAAAATTTATTATAGACTGACATGATTATGAAAAACACTTTATTTACTTAAAGTGAACACTAAATGAAATTTATCCAACCCCTGGAAATTAGAGTGTTACCAAAATAAAGTTTGGATAAATTTTTTTAAAATATTATGATAGTAATGTCTAAGAAATTTAACTCGCAAAGCATGTTTACTAAAAATAAGTGAAGTGCTCTAACCCATTTGACTATTCTATTATTTTACAAAACATATGTATTATTTTAAAGTTCTTGACTTGATGTTGAGTTCCATTTTATGAACCCTTGAAAACTTCGGTAAAACATGACATTGTCGTTCTAAAATTCTTCAGCAAATTTCTTTGGTCCTGAAAAAAATTGTAATAAAAATATAATTATTTAAAAACAAATACATTTTTTAATTGTAAATAAAAATTAAAATAAAACTTTTGCAGGTCATTCCACAATTTATTGAAAATAAATTGAATTTAACTTAGTGTACAATAAGAACCTATAAGTGGGTTTCAAGGAGATAAAGAGTCCCGAGTAAATTGTTTTATGTTTTAACTAATGAGCTGAAAAAAATCTATCATTTGTTCTATACTCCCTGATTAAAAACAAAGAGAAAATCAACTTAAGAAAAAAGTGAGGGTAGGGAGATATTATTGCTATCAGTTCTTTTAATGTCCCTTTAAATCATAAAAATTGTTGGTTAAAAGATAAAACTTATAGCAATAAGTTCCTAAAACACCCTTTAAAATTAACATGAGGAAAAGTGGAAATAGGAAGATAAATCTTATTGCAATGAGTTTCTTTAACACTATATTAAATCAACAAAAGAAACAGTAGGGTAGGGATATATTATATATATATATATATATATATATAATATATATATATATATATATATATATTGTTTTTTGTTGATGGTACATTGTGACACATAGTTTGAGAAACCCTAACTTTAGGCATAATTTTAAAAAAATGGTTAAAAGCACTACAAAATGAGTCACTACATTCCTGGAATATATATCTATATTCTAAGGACATAGGTATATACGTCTATAAGTAAGGACAATGAACCTTACTATACATGAGCATGAAAACAGAAAAAAAACTGTTTGTTACCATAAATTAACATTGTTAATTAACAAAAATTAATCATGACCAATTAAAGATATAATTTTGTTTTTGAAGTTTGCTGCAATCAAAATTTTGTTGTATCCCAAAAATCCGACTTCATAACTCTATTTTTTGGCATCAGTCGTTTATAATTACTTGCAAATCAATTTTTTAGGGATTTTTAAGGGTAAAATAAACGAAAGCAAGAGACCCTAGGGTGGCCCAAAAATGACCACTTGATGCTGTGTTTTATATTTTAATACAGTAATCATTTGTAGATTCAATATTTTACTAAGATCTCTTAGAATGGGAAATGTACAAAAAAGGCTTCAAGTGGTGGTGCATTAGGCCTAAACCCTTTTCCTTAACACTAATAATGGTACTTTAGATTAGATGACCCCTTTGTTTTATATTCATAAATCACAACATAATAATTGACACAATGAATAAATGACAAAGGTAAATAACAAAGCTTTGATACCATGAAGCTTGCTTACTATGCGCATTTTCATTCACGTATGCTGTATTGTATTAAAGAATGGGGAGCAGCTCCCGTAGCCAACAGTATTTTTATTTTGCAAAAAAAAGCTATTCGTATCATGAATAATGCTTAACATGACTAAGTGCAAACAATATTTTATTGAAAATAAAATTTTAACTTTCCTTTCAGCCTATATTTTTCATTGTTGTTCCTTAAAGCAAAGTATGATGAGGGGGAGTTAAATTATATTAAGAACCAGAATTATGGCACTAGATATATTGCTAACATCAATATTCCCACTTAAATGTTTAGTGTTTCTCATGTAATGTTATGCTTTTTTTTAATCAAGTTTGTTATTCAAGTTATGCTGCCTATGTTTATGCAGTCTATTTAATAATTTATAATCTATTTATTTTCTTGGTTTTTTTTATTTAATTGTAAAATTTGACAATTGAGAAACTTTGTAATAAGTAACCTCAGTATGTAAATAAATAAATAAAATAAATAAATAAACAAAACAATCTTAGGGGGTCACCAAAACTAAAGAAGTGTCCTAATAATATTAAACTACAAAGAAATAATCACCTTTATCAGAGTTTCTAAAACAAATTAGTCTTCCCAAAACCTCTGCAAATACAGCTTGATGAGTAAACTAGAAATTACAGCAAACAAGTCACCAAGGTCCTCCTCAACCCACAAACTTTACTTTAACCAACAAACCCTCTCATAATACTTCTAAGACAATCTGAAACAACGTCATAAGTATTAAAGGGTGCTATAGTTTATTACCAAGAGATTAACTCTTGTCTGAGTTGAATTAGAGCAGAATAACTGTTATGACTTAACAGTTATATGATTTAATGTAAAGAATGAGTTTATGCAAAAAAATT
>JACMZG010001893.1:11944673-12054673 GCA_018340805.1 Microvelia longipes
GATACCAATAATATTCTTAATTACTAATAATCATATTAAAAAAAACACTTAACTTAGATTTTTGTTAAACTAACCGCAAGTTATTTGCTGCATCAAGCCGTTTTCTGAATAACAAAACGAAAATTAAAAAAAGGAATTTGTCATACAAAAAAATCAGCTTTGAAAGCCCCTTACCCCATTCCTAATCTAACTTTATTGTCACCCATATTCATCAGCTCAACAACCCCCCTAAACCCTTCCCTAATTTAATAATTTTAAGCACATATCACATCAACTGCCCCTTAAACCACCTCCATTCTTAGATTATTTTTTTATTTTATGAATAACACACATAAATAAAGAAAAAGATACTCATAAAATACAGATTGGACTCATTTGTTCTTCGATGTCTCTCAAATAATCGTCTCATCTCTTCGAAGCTTTGAAGTCGTATAAAAGAGAGATCTTCCAGCAATCTAAAGATAAAAGAAACGGTTTAATCACTAATAGGCAAAATAACACAGTGTTCTTAAATGACCCAAAAAAATTTCCAATATATTTTTAAAATTATAACAGAAATACAATGAAATTAGTCCGTCCCATTACACCACAGTATTTTGCCCCACGTTTTCTGAAGAATAAGAAGGCAAAACTTATTTCTTCTACCCATACAAGTATTTACAGCGTGCCCTTGTAAATACTGACATACAGTTTTTTACTGTGGCCAATAAACTAATTTGAAGAAAAATAATTTAAGAATAAGAATGACAAAACGCACTGTTTATATGCTGCCATAAAGAGGTATTCTTATAAGATGGTTAGTAAAGTAAAAATACAAAATAACTAACAAGCACTATATATTAATGGTTTTATAAAATCTTTAAATTATTCTAATAAAATTGTTAAAACCAATTCTAGTTGAGGTGTAGGTAGTGCGTTGTATTCATGCCATTCATCGTTATAACCAATCGACTATCAACACTTTAATATCTCCTAGTTAAGGGCCTCGAATATCAATAATAAATCTAATTTTACAGACCCTCGGGACGATGCTTCCAGAAGCGCCGCCTTTAAAATATAAGCTTAAAAATGATATTTGCTTAAACTATGAAAATTGTTAATGTCAATGAAATCCCATAGATAAAAAAAGCATAAAAATTATCGAATTTATCAGATATTATGGGTTTTATTCAATCAATTTAGACTTAAATCGGCAAGATTATAGAAAACCTGAAAATGGACTAAACCCCCAGCCCTAAACTGGGCCAACACACATGTGTTCTGCACATAATACAAATTCTCACAATCATCTCCTACCTAACCTACCCGGAACCAATGTTTAATTACCTCGCCCAATGTTCATTAACGGCTGACATGTCGAGAAAGTGGAATATAATGAGATACATAGTCATAACCTATCCTAACTACCGCCGCGCCTAACATGAACAAATAATTTCGCTTAAACAACGTCATGAATCAATACCCAAAAGAGTGTACGTGGTCCGATCAGAAGGTTCTATTATGACTATTAAAGATAAGCGATTTTATTAAAAAAATAACAAAGCATGAAAGTTAATAACTTTTTATCATTTTTTTTTTTTTTTGTTACGCAGTGAAATTAACATTTGACTAAAACGAACGATCTAAACAAGCAATGGTAGTTGTTTCATAAAAATGTAAGTGTTAAACGAAATCAAATAGCAAAATGAAAGCATACATATTTAAATTGTTTTTTTATCTAACATTTAAACTACAAATAAGAATTATAATCACTCCACTAACTGATCACAACAGTTAAAAGCTACAAATTAAATAGATATCAAGCGCTAGCGTGACAACACTGCCCGACAACACCTAAATTTTTTCCACAGACTGTCGTACCAAAACAAACAACAATTTTACCAAATATCATAAAGACGGATCCTCGTCGTGCTATAGGCAGTTACAAATACTACGTAACCCCACAGCCCCCAAAAAGCGTGACTACAGAATTTATGCTAATATTGTGTCTGAGTCAAGCCACAACCAAAAATGCAGATTCCGACATGACACCTATACGATAATACCATACACAGTGATTGTTTATAAGATTAACGAACCAATTCCGGCGTCTCTTGAAAGACTCTTGTAGACTAGCAGGTCCATAAAACCAAGACTAAAAGGGTTAGTGTCAATTGTAGATCGACCTATTACTTATCTTAAAACTGAAACGCGATCCTCGGAGGAGCCTCCAGCGAAGGTTGACCCCCAGATAAAGCAAACAGGAGCAAGATCCGATCCGCAACAAAATAAATCTCATACCATTTTTAAAATACATAACAAAATTATAAAGTTAGAAAGAGTAACTTACTTCAACCCTCTTAATACCTAAAGATATAATAAGTATTAGTACTTTAGAAGTACATAATACTGTTCCAAATATATAAAACCATTCAGTGCTAACAAACAAATTTTCTCTGACTTAGTTAATAAACTTTACAATAATAAAGAATATAAAAAACGAGTCCCTCATTGCAGTCCTGTCCGTCTATGGTGTTGTATCTGAGACAAACCAGATATCCTGTGGTCTAGAAAACCCTTAGCAAGTAATAAATAAGCTAGTGAAAACAAATGAGATTTTGTGAAACATGACATTAGTCTCCAATTTTCCACTAGGGACGTGGGCTCAAATTTTCCCAATCCCACGTAGCCTTGAAACTTTTCGTGGCAGGATTCTACGTTGATCGAACTTGAAACCTCAACACTTTAACTGAAGCCATGTTCGATGCTTCCGTCTTGTTTGTAATCGACACTTGCAGTCAAGACATTAAGTATCGATACAAGTAGAACCTGCAGGGTCAAAATTATCTAAAGTAAATATTTCCAGCTTACGGTGCCTCTATCTGACGAGGCAAACGTTAAACCTGACATGTGAATGTTACATAAGTTTGGTACAGGACGACCAAATAAGTCATGAGATACCCCTGCCTATCTATGCAAATTGACACCTATACAATTCAGTACAGTGGTACGACACTAACACTGACACTGATTGTGGGTTCAAATAGAATCCTGTTCGGGAAAATACAAAAAAATAAATCATTCCATCTCCTAAGATGACATTACTTATTTTACATATTTATACCCGATAGATGCTACATTTATCACACTTGAATTTTTGACACAGCGACCATCTAACAAATGGTCAATTAAAAGGGTCAAACGTTACCAAGTAAGATAAAAATTTCCTAAGGGCGCAACATCTTTTGTACTTGTAAAGTAACAAACATTTAAGCAGTACTACATATTGTTGAATTTTACATAGAGATATTATAACTCGAGTTTAAATTTTTGAACATCGAGAAAGTACCCTGACACCTCGCTTATCAATATACAGTCAAATAACACGTACATATTTCACAGTAACTATACATAGAGCGTTAAAATACAAATTAAAAACAGGAATGCGGGAGGCCAAAAACAATTGTTTAAGTAACCTTAACCTAATCTTGAGGGGTTTCCACACATAAGGTTACACAAGCACTTGAGAAGCCCCAAGAGATGTTCAGGCCTCTCAAATGTAATCGATATAGGCTATGCCTCCTGTAGTATATTTAATATCTCTTCCACTTTAAGTACGAATGTTATAATGAGTAAAAAAATTTTTTGTCCATCCATAGAGTTTAAGCGATCATTAAATAGCTAGTAGTTCAAACTTACTTAAAACGAGCGCAAAATAAACTTCCATTGTTGCCACAACTCAATTTTTATTTTTTCTAGTATCAAGTTTTTTCCCTCAAATATTTATTTGTAATGTAAGGATAATAGCCAAAACAGTTTTTTGAATATAATCAATTGTACCGTAATCGTATTTTAATTATAACTTAAAAGGCAAAAAACTTGCTTCTGTAAAATATAGAAAATATCAAAACATTCTCTTTTAAGATTGCAACAAATATCACAGTCACAGAATTTAATACAACATGTTAAATCATACGTACATTAAGACCTTTAAGAACCATAGACAACTACTACAGAGATTCTATAGCTGTAAAGGGGCAACCATCTTAATACATTTTTAGGCCTGTTAACCTCATTGAAACCTCCCTTCAAAAGAATTAAGATTAAAAATCATCTTGTTTTGCTTACAGGACATTACTTTGTTATATTTCATAATATTAAACATGCCATATCTTGTAACTATTATTACCTCGCGTCTACACGATCTTTTGGTGAAACCAGTTGAATCCTCGAACTGATTTTTATCCGAAACGGGATTGAACACATCGTGTAGACGAGGTGTGTTACTAAAGTTTTCTGTTATTTATTATAATTGAAATGAAGATAGGTTCATTTTGATGATTCTAGTTCCACCAATAGGCCCACTCAGCAATAAACTATTCTGTTTTTATATTTGAGCCAGCAAACACTGATCACGCGTGTCCGAATTTTTACCTGTGTCTGTTACTTCCGTCCCATGCGGGTTAGCCAGGGCAGTTCAACCCCAACTTGTTACACGGTATTTTGCACCGTAAAATGAGATTCAGGGTAAACCGTGTTCTTCCGTGCACACGACAATGAAGGGGATTAAACCCCCTGCCAACCCGCATCGAACAAAGTAGTATAGGAGATTCCTACTTTGTACATTAATCCCTAACAGACCTTATTATTTAATAGTATAGCATGATAATAGTATAGTAATAGTTGCAAAGTTATAGGTAATAGTATATAATGTCTTGTATTAGCTACGTTAGAGCCTGTATGTCCGTAATATACGGCACTTCTAGTTACGGTTACGCAAGATTAAGGCTTAGGTTATAGGTTAAATATACAGTTATGGTTACTGTAATATTAAATATGATAAGACGTAAGTCATTAGTACAACAGTATAGATTCACAATATATAGTATCAATGTTCGGAAGTAATATTATGCGAGTTAAATCAGTAATAATATTTATAGCCAAGAGAATAATAGTAAAGGTAAAAAATAAAAATATTGAAAATGCTAAAAATTTATGTAAAAAATAATCGACTATAATTACATTTATTGTCTTAACAGTTATCAAAATATTTAATGATCTATAACTTAAAATAAATTGAAATTAACAAAATAAAATTAAAACTTTACTTCCCCCAACTTTTCCAAAAATTCGGAACCCCTCCGCTCTGCAATCAAGCTGAAAGCGACTGACGAAGCCGACCTGTCTCCCTTTTATAACCTATACCCCCCTCGCCATCTTGAAGTCACGAAACAATATTAAAATATCCATTTATTTATGATAAATTATCATAATGTTAACTATATATTTTACAATTAAAATTTAATAATTATAATGTTTTTAAATTTTAGACCAAACTATTGATTCTGATAAAAAGCTGAAAACTAATACATGATTTATTAAATTTACATAAACTTTCATAACTTTAATTAATTTTTAAAAAATATTTTTTTTTATTTAAAAATATTTTGAATTATGAATTTAAAACTTATACTGAATTTATCGTTTATACCTCGAGTTAAGTAACCTCCCCTTAAAGTTTTAAAATTTTAATAAACAATAATTGGTTAAAAAACAATAATTAATGATATAAAATTAATATAATAATTTATTAAAAAAATAATTTACAGAGTAATACACAATACAAACATACAAAGCTCTAAAATCTATACATCTATTCATAATGTTATTTGTTTAAAATAAGATCTTACTAGCCACAAAAGCTTTAAGGCTAGTGCGTGGCTACCTTTCGTAAGATTTTATTCTCAAGCTACTCTTGTTAGTACTTTATAATGGAAATCAAGTATAAGAGAAAATAAGTCTTTATAAATCGTTTTCTTTTAGTTCATATGAAATATTTCTAAAAGAAGCTAAAAAAAAATATAAAATAAAAATACTAAAATAATTAATCATTAGTAACTATTTAATTATTACAATTAATCAACGCTCACAATGAGCCATCAATTAAGTTTTACGTTCGTATATTAAAGTTATTATACAAGTTGGGTGAAAAACTGTGTTTTAAAAGACTGTTTACCTTTACTTTTATGACCATTTTCATGGAACATGTTTACTTTGAAAATATACAGCTGGAAAACACTTTAAACAAAATGGTTCAAGAATGTTCGTTGGGCAAATAGAGGGAGTAGGGGATTTGGCCCAGTGGCCGTTGTGACACTGAACATTTGCGTCAACGGAGCGACTCGAGCCCTGTTTTTGTTAATAAAAAGTGTAATGTCTGGCAACCGTCTCAAATTTTTCGTAATACCTCCTGAACAAATCTGCAATTCTGCCGACTCGTAATCGTATGGGTGTCGCCAGTAGAACGCACTTTAGGGGTCAAAGTTTTTGCGGGACACCCATCCGATACCGAGTTCAGAAATGCAATCTTGTTAGGAAGGTTTTTAACGAAAAATGGACCGTTCCAGCCATTACCTTTATTAACACTAACACCCTGGGCTCTTGTCATCAAATAAATATTGCTACTATGTCAGCAAAGGAAACATTGCTGACCTCTTCTTAGCATTTGTTCTGCATCGGCTCCGCCTCTGCAGGCAATCGTATTACCAGCCCGCTAATTACTCCTAAAAGTCTTGTTAATTAACCTCGGCTTGCGCCTCGGCAGTAATTTCAATACCTGCCCTCGGCCTTCGGCTCGGGGCTAATTTATAAAACTCGTGTCAAAATCCATTTGCTGCTACTACAAAAATCTTACGTTATTGACCATGTATATGCTCCATATAAAAACAGAAAAGAGTAAAGAAGTTTTGTTCATATAACAACATCATATATCATTATTTCATTAATCTGCACGCTCTTTTGGTTAATTTCAAGGATTATTGACATGCATTCAACGTTTTATTTTCAATTTAACTTCGTACATACATAACTGATGTTAGACGTCATGGCTAACATAACATGTTACTTACATGATTTGTGTTAAAATTTTGAGCGTATATCAATAATTTTCATTAGAAAATTAGTAGTGCAAATTGTTATTATTTGCAGTCAACAACAAAGAGGTGATTCATTAATAATTAAAGAAGTATGTACATCAGCTTTTGGGCTGTGGAATATCTGTAACTTTGTGGATAAGTTGCTCATCTCACTTCTAAGATGCTGTCCTTTGCTGCAATAGAGGATTAATGTGAAATATCAATTTTATCATCTGTAAGACTTATATCCTAGAACGTTTTTACCTGAAGTATGCATTCAGACATTGGCACTAGTTGGATGAACTTAATGCATATGTAAGTACTGCTAGATGTGAAAGTTATTTACTTAATTTATGTTAGAATTCTGCTTATAAGAGGATTATGTAAAGTCTAAACGTCTTGACTGTTTCAACTTCACAACTGCGAAGCTATGCCCTTCTCAAGATAATCAAGTTTATCGGGGACCTAGACCTCAAGGGCATCAGTCATAGCTGTCATATATACTTCATTCACATGCAGGGTGTAACCCCCACCTTTTTTAACATATAGATTAGTGTTTCAGGGTTGAACCTCGTGTTCAATCCTGTTTACACGACACCTGCCAGGTGGTGGAACCCTCAGTCAAACCCCGCGTGTAAACGAAGTAAATATTTTGTTTTAATTAAGAGTTAAAGTTGTATTAAAATTCTCTTTTATTGTTAAAATTTTATAATATAATAAAATTCTTTTCAATTGATTCTTTTGTTTTATTCTAATTCCTGTTTGACCAATACCAATTAGCAGATGTTGACATACAGCTGCCTGGGCTACCCTGCGCTTAGTCCTCTGTGGTACTGTGGGCGCCAAGTGGAATGTTTACAGTGGAAAAAGTGCTTTGTTTGAAATCCTATGTAAAACAGTCACCTAGAGCAATAATTGATAGAGCAAGTTGGTTTTTGAAGAAGTTGTGGTTGTGTAGAATCAAAAAGGCACAAGTCAAAACATTACCTTCACTTTTGGTCATACGAAGTGTTGATATTATGAAGAATTTGATTTGCTGATGCTCTAAAATTTTTATATGCTACATGGTTGTAGAGTGATATTTATTACTCCCCCTCCCCCTTACCTCTTGGTAGATTTGTCCCACTAGATCATGGCTAAAATCTGGCAACCCTAGTTGGTCTTATGTATGACTATGTGCCCGCCAAAGCTTAAACTGATTGACAAATTTTTCCAAGTTCCATAAATTTTCAACATTTTATTTTGAGTCATTATTGAGGGTCAATGATGTTTGGATTGAACAACTGCCTAAAGATTAAGTTTCAACTCCTTAGAATAAATACACTGGGAGATCCAATAATAACAGACACACACACAGACAGACAACTCTGTGAAAACTACTCAGAAGATCTTGAGAACACCTAAAATGGATAATTCCACTGACATACTGTTTTCTGTTTTTTTGCCAACACAATATGTTCTTATATACCTATTGTATAAATGTGGAAAAGTAAAAACTGGTTAACCAGTGGACCAAGTTGCCAAGATGAATAAGAGACTAAAAATAATTTAATAGCATTCGATTCAACAGTATTTTGTAACCTAGCTTAAACAAACTCTAAAACATTGCTAAACCCCAATGCATTGTCAAAACATGCTATGCATCTTTTCAAAGCCCCGATTATTATTTCCTAACATGTATCATTGTTATAAGTAATTAATTTCTTACCTGTTACCTTCTGTTACTAAACATATGTTAAATATACTAGGTATATAATTATACCAGTGACTAAATTTTTGTAACTCCGCATTTCTTACGTATTACTATTAGTTGTTGATAAACTCATAAAATTCATTGTACAAGCATCATTAGGCCTGAGGCATAATTTTTTCCTCTAGAAGATTCTATTTCTGTGGAGTAGTGCTTTTTCAATAGACTTTTGCATTTCCAGTATGCAAAAAGGTTATTAAGGTTGAACCTTGAAATTTATAGTATTAATAAGTCTAGTCAGGCTCTCATGGTACATTTATCAATATTCATAATAAATAAATTATATAAATTATTATTATTTATATATACTTACTTATAATATTACTTAATCATAAATACTTCCTATTATTTGTAAGTACAAATAATAGAATGTAATACTATTTAAGTAATGTATAAAAGATTACACTAAATTTGTTATGTTATGTAATACCTTTTTATGTACATATAGATGTATATTATTCCTTTTTTGCCTCAAATGAATGGTAGTCTGTGGAAGAATGTTTTTTCTTGTGTAAAAAAATAAGTTTAAATAAAATTTAAATTTATTTATTTAAATAAAAATAAATATAAACAAATAAATTTATTTATTTACATAAATAAAAGTTTCTTATTCATGAATATTTGGCTTTATTATTTGTTATCAATTATTCAAAAGTAACCAAGCATTTTTATAACATAAAACTTCTATGTTCTTTTACATAGCAGTTTATGGTATAGAATACCAAACTGCAACGCAAATTTGTGAGAAGCCAAAAAGAGAATACACTTGTTCCTCTGTTCTAGAGTAAACTATTCTTGTAGTGTAAAATTTGTAAAATGTAAAATATCTTTAAATAATTCTTCTATCTTGCGTTCTTTTGTTTCCCAACACAAAAATTTATTTTTCTTATTAATGTATTTTTTGCTGTTGTTTTCATGCCATTGTATGAATGATGATCCTACAATAACTTACTTCAATGAGAATATTCAGGTATTTTTTAATCAATTTTTATGGCCATTGAATAAGACGAGACATGGTAGTAATAATAGTGTGACACCTGATTCAACTAGTTATGCTAAGCAATAGGATACAAGGATAATAAATAAAACATAGCACATATTTTTATATTAATTTCATTTTTTTTATTTTATTTACTTTTTTTTAAAAAGGGGGTATTTTATTTAACTATCACAAAAATGTGTTATTTAGGCCAAAACTAAACAAAAATAAATAATAAAAAATTATAAAAAAGAAAAAAAAATATTAAATTCGATACTGGCCTACTTCAAGGGACTGTTTTTACAGGAAACATTTTTTATTTTATTATTTTACAGTTAATTTATTTCTGACAAAAATTAATTACATACTTAAGACATAAAAAACAATAAGGTTTTCACTACATGACACTGAATTATTAGAAGGATGGAAATTAATAGGACAATAATTGTGTTAAGTTTCAACAATGAGGAATGAGCAATAGTAAGTACTGCTTTATATACACAATCACATGGTTCTTACTCTAATACGACAAAGTCACAGTCCCTTAAATTAAGTCCTACATATACATATATATACACGAGTATTATATCGGTAATAGTAGTAGAGGGGAGATAGCACCGATATATATATATATTAGGTTTGTGTCTAATAAGATCCTCATACTATATTACAATATCGACTCAAACATTTACACAATCAACATCACATTTGGTACACAGTTTTCTCTAATGATACATATAAAATGTGGTAAAAAATCGGGTTATTTAAAATAGAGGAAATCGCAGTACAAAAGTGTTAATTTATTATTATTTATATTCATTTTTTTATGATTTAAGAAATATCAGACACCTAAAAACTAAAAAAATATTTGTTATATATACACTATATACGATCAAGTTAATATCATGTCAATTCTTTATAATAATTACAACATGGACGTAATCACGACAAGACTCTTACATCCTTCCCATTCTACTTGCCACATAATAATTAAATAACCCCGAATTCTCTTCATTTATAAGTAATAAATAAATCCAATACATAAAATAAAGCATTTTCCCAAAGGAAACATTTCAATTAATTACACCCCTGGCAAAACTAAAATATAACATTTAAAAATGGAAATAAATAGTTAAACATTTACAACCAATAAAATATTGGTATTTTTTTTAATGTACAAGATACAGTAAAATAAAATTAAGAAATAATAAAATAAATGAACTAAATAAAATGATTTTATGCATTCAGTATCATTTTGTTGAAGTATTTACATTAAACATCTCTATAAAAATAAGCAAATTGTTTGCAACAATAATTTAACAGAACACAAGGTTTGATTTATCACAGTCTTAAAGAGTAGATGTTTTAAATATGGATTTACGAGTCGTGGTGATGATTTCTACGTTTCCGTTTGTGATTGGAGTCTTTTCGAAACGATACATTACCTGGATCGTCTGCAAGCTGAGGGTATCTTTGTACGCTATGAATATCTACACCCTCGTAACCTTCTACTCTTCCTTTAAGGAAAAGTTCTTCCCTTTCTTCTTCAGTCCACTCTCCTCTTCCAGTTAGTCCAGAAGAGACCAGTGCCTTTTCTATTTCCCAAGCTCGTTCGACTGCTCTCTTATGAGCATGTTTTAATAAACGATGCCTCTCTTGTAGTGGATCAGTACCATACCTAATAGATACTGTTGCATCTGAACTGTGAAGCCTTAGTTCCTTTCCATCAGCTGTTTCATGAGTAGATACATTAAACATTCCTCCAAGTCTTCTTAACTCTTCTAAATCATCTCTCAGTTTCAAAGCATTATCCTAATATAAACACATAAAAATTTTAGTAAGCAAATTAGTACCCTTTTTATTTTCCAAAGTAAAAAAAATATATTAACTCTATTACAGAGGTTCTCATGTCACTACGTACCACCAACTATCCAACATTATATTTGGCGAACCACCATGTGTAAAAATACAAATACAAGGAGCAAAAGGCTCCTTCCTCCTCAAATTTTGAACCGTAAGACATAAATGAATGAAACCAGGGGTACTTTTTTGAGTAAAGAACACTTCTTTTTGGTCGTATAACTATCCCACTTCGGGTGTCCCATGCACACCGGATTTTGCAGAAAAAAATAAATTGAAAGGTAAACTTTTATAGGGCTTTTAAAGTTATAGAGAGGAATACAAGACACTTCCCCCTTGCATTTTTTTATGAAAACCGCTATTTTGGCGTGAATAAGTACCCGCAGTGTAAAAAAGAACATGAACCATTCATTGGATTTTCATTTTTTTTTTTAAAAAAAGGGTTACAATTATTCCTAAATTTATCACTATTAGTGACTATAAATACCTTAACATAAGGACAAGGTAATGAATGGTTAGTGTTATTAAGCCAAAAATTAGGCATTCCTACTCTTGGCAAAGTCTTTCTAATGTCAATCTTAAAGCTTAAACAGCAATAACAGATAATTGAGCCCCTGATATATATTGTCTATCCCACTGATATAACTGAGCCAAAAAATAATAAATAAAAGGGCATCTCTTTATATCCAATAATAACTAGAATAGTTATTAAACAATAATTTGTAATTGCACATTTTCGAATTGGTAATAATTATAAATAATAAAAAAATATACCTCTCTCAAAGTAATAATGTTAAAATTTACTAATAATTACTTCACTAATTTTAATTCTCATTGTTTTTTATAAAAGGTATTAGATTTCCCGCTTAACACCTAAAAGCCTTTTTACGTACCAACAGTGGTACGCAGACAACACTTTGAGAACCCCTGCTCAATTAGAAGCATACATTATAATTAGAATAATATTATTATCTGGATGAAAAAAGAAGGAAAATGTGATAAAAGGATGATAGTCAGTTAAAAAAAAGAATGGCTTTGCGGGTACGTGCAAGATGCTGACAACATTTTATTTTTAAAATGACGATATCCTATGTATCCATTTGCCAATGGATATATAGGATATCGAAAAACAAAATGCTCATTTTAAAAACAAAATGCTGTCAGCATCTTTATTACCTAGGGAAGCACAGATAATTATTTCATTTGTTAATTCCTTATGTATGAGCATAAGAATTATAATATATTAGAGCACGCCCACTGGGGGGTTGTACTATAGTTATTCTTTGACGTCACCCAAGTAGCTGTAGGTATTTTTTTCTTTCCAAAGTTGGACACTTGCTGTTTCATTTAAAACAGCTGTTTTTTCCATGTCAAAAGATATAGAGCAGGGAGTATAGTGTTCTGTAATTGTAGCTCTTTTAGGTGTATCATCTTTGGAAAATAAGAACAATAAATACCCTATCGTTAAGTCTATTTTTATAAAATATAGAAGCATACCTTAACAAAGTAAAACATATCCTGATCATGCTGTGTGAAGTGAAGATCAAGAAAATGAGAATTATTGAACACTGAAGTAACAACGTCTTGAACAACAATATTAACTCCTTCAACAACAGACACTAGAGATCTTCCTCCAACTCTAGAAATAAGAATTCCTTCGCCAAAAACTGATCTGCGGTAAGCTACACGTGGTAGAAGGTTCCTTGTTCTTGATTCCATCTTCAGCAAAGGCTGCGGAATGAATCCTAAACTTGCAAAGTTATCTGACACCTAAAATAAATATAAACTACATTAAAATCCAATAACGAAGAGAAAAAAACAAAGTTTAAAACCCTTAAGCAAAACACTTACCCAAAGTGATTTTGAATGTTTTATCTAGTTTTAATTATTATCATCTCTTTAGTAAGACAAAGATTCATCCCTTTATTAAATTAAGTCATTATGTATTAATTACTCTGTTTTACTAAGGCTCACAAGAATTAAATAAGCCTAAGAAAAAAATAAGAATACAAAATAATAAGCATACCTTTTCAAGAATGCACTGTAAGCCAGACATGACACTGAAATCAGGAGCGAGTTGAGGAGATGTAACTTTAGCAGTAGGTTGATAGACCATACGCTTGGTATATGAAGCCCCAAGCATATTTTCCATGTCATAACCAAAAAACTGCAGCCAGCTTTTTAAATCTATAAAAATAAATAAGGTAAAGTAAAGTGAACAAGTCAAGTTTTCATTTTTATAAATTATAACAAAAATTAATTTATGGCAACTAGACTATATTAATAAGTATTTATCTAATTTTGTAGAAACTTAATTTATTGACAAAGAATTTACCTCTGATATGAAATTATGGAGAGAAAATATGAAATAAATAAATAGGATTTCTAGGATTAACCAAAAAGGTCAACCCTAGAAGGCTCATGCACAGTTATTCCAACTTTAGTATTTTTTTATTTTAGAGCTAGCTATTGGCTGATCACACAAGTCTGATTTTTTTATACCAGTTTCTCTACTTGGTTTATGCATTACTTTAGTTAACACCTAATATAATAATAAATACAAGTACCTGTCATGAAATTTGGAATCTGAGATAAAGGAGGATTAACAGGATCATTATTCTGAAACCTATATATGAAAATGTCAGTTGGCGCAGTGAGTTGGTTGGCCAATCGTTCCCAGTCTGGAGTTATCCATTGGCCAACAGAGGGATCATACCACCGCTTCCTTAAATAAAGCAGGCCTGTTCTTGGGTCTGGTATGCCACCTTGGAAGTCAATTACCAGAAGATAATCAGGATTTGAATCATGAATCAAACGGCCGAATGGAGTTCTCTTGAGTTCTTTTATTATGTTTCCATTAGAATCAAACAGAGCAAGAGGCGAACCGTTTTGATCAGATGCCACATAAAATCTGAAAAAATAAAAAGTAACATTCAGCAAACCCGTTAATTATCATCGTTAATAGTAAAGGTGGGACTGCTCTCTCAATTTAAGACTGCACTGGATTTTTGATTTCTCTAATACTCACCAGGCAATGTTGAAAAAACTCAACTCACAAGACAATATAAAAGAATAAACTAGGTCTATCTCACTAAGCTTTTGGTGTCAAAGGCTGCAAGATCTTTAATATTGATATCTATATTTTATTGATGTACTCGTTTTATTTATTTATACATCTCTTTTTTTTAATTTAATTTATTTATTTTTGTTTTTATCAATCTGCATCTATTTATAATATTACTAAATCTGCCAATCTATCAACTACTGTCAGAGTGAAATCACTTTGACAAGTATTTCTCTTACCAGGCTTCTCAAGCCTACAAAACTATAACTAGAAAAGTTGAATCAATTTTCTTTTATTACTCAATACAAAGTGTCAAAAAAGTATATTAAAAATTAACTACGTACTGAGAACCTCATAAGGGTGATGGTTATGTGTGGGATCTCTAAGGCCTAGTCAACAAAGGAAACTGACTAGATACTTAATATGTACACGAAAGAGAAGTACACTTGTAATATCATATCATCAAATATCAAAAGTAATAATCTAATGAATATGATTTTACATTAAATTTATATAAATATACAAAATCTAATATTTAGGTTAAATTCAAAAGTCTATTACATCTAATTTCAAGGTCGATTAAAAAAAGGTGAATGGCTTTAGAAATTTAAACAGGGAGTTCTAAATAGTTTTATAAAAGCCTAGTCAACCACCTGCTTGAAGTCTATCCATTAGTCTACTTAGATAAGTATGACAATATCAAATGTAAACCAAATGAGAATAGGGAAAAATTAATAACAAACTATTTTAAACTTTTTTACCTCTGTTCTGTAGTTTCAACTGCAACTAAAATTTGTCTATCATCATAAAGATATCTAAATGTTCTTCCAGTCTTAGGGTATATGAGATGAGTGACCAACTCAGGTCTTAAAGGATCAGCATAGAGCATCTGAGTTGTGTTGCCGTGTGCATCATGCATAGCAATTAGTCTTCCTCTATCGTCATATCTGTACCAAGATGTAAACCTGTCCTTTTCAGCAGCACTAGTCAGTTGACCAAGTTCATTGTATCGTAGCTTAGTTTCTCCTCTACGGACAACAAATCCTCTTGCATCGTAACCGTTTAACTCTACATCTCCAACCTATAATTAGGAAAGCCACAGTTAAAAATAAAATTAACAAAATGTAGTCAGTATTCAGCATTAGCTAAAATCTATCGCATAATTTAAAAATGCCCAAGGTCATAAGCAAACAACCGCAGCCAACCCATCACTCAAAAAAATAAAAAATCCCTACCCCCATAATTGCTGTAGTTTCTTCTTTTGTTTACATCGTTTTGTAAACAACTCTCTAATTAATTATGAAAATTATATTATGAAATAAAACTACACAAAAGAAATGTAAAAAAAAATTACATTGACAAGCATATACATGTCAGCAGTATTAAATAGTTTAGATTTATAATCATTTTAACTAATTTAAAACATCAGCTAATATCGTCAATAAAAAATGTTAGTATTTCTGATTGAAGATATTAAAACCCCCACACAACAGCAATTAATACTCTAGTCTAACACACAGAGATGAAAGATCTTAAACAATACATTACAACTGTATACTGAGTTATCCAGGCTAAAATTCAATCCTGAAAGCAACTAAATTTATATATTTATTTATTTATTGATTTATTTAAACTGGCGAAATTGAGATTAAAGTCTCCTCTTCCATTCCGTCAGCACTTAAACAATACAATTGATTCATAATCCTATATAATAAAGTACTTATTAATCCTATAGTACTTTACACTATTTTTTTTACAAATAATACCCAAGTAAGTAAAGTTTAAAAATGTCCTACAGTCTATTATTTAGTTTAAAAATCTTGACAGGTCAGTTTAGACACCACTGATTCTTAAGAAAAAAAAATCCCTGCAAGAAAGGAGCGGGCAAAAACTATGTAAACAAATCAGGTTATTTTACCCGTATTTTCTTGGCGATATTTTTTTACATTTCTTTTGTGTAGTTTAATTTTAAAATATCATTTTAAGATTCATTTGAAAGCAGTTTTCAAAACGATGTAATCAAAAGAAGAACTACAAACAAAGTGAATAATGACCGGGAAGGTTTTTTCCCTACAGCAGTTATTGTGGTAGGGATTTTTTTTCTCTTTTTAAGTGAGAGGTTGGCAGCGGCTTCTCTGATTGGTCAATCCCCAAAATACTTATGACCTTGGGGATTTTTAAACTAAACGATAGACTGTAGATAGTATCTATGACTAAATCAATAAAGTTACAAAACTTGAGGGATGAAAATTACCTGGGCAACCCGATCACCACTGTCATATCCCAAGGTGAGTTTTTGACCTTGCTCTATGATACTAATAACATTTCCATTTTCATCATATACAAATTTCCAATCATTTGAACCAGTTACTTCCAAAACATGACCATCAGCACTGTATGTAATACGTTCCGTTTCAGTCTTCCTACTTATAGTAAATTTCTGAGTACTTATACGTCCACGACTATCATACTCCAGAACCATTCTAGATAACAAAAAATTTCATTAGTAAATTTTTCAGCATTTTATTTAAATTTTAGATTTATAATATAGACAGATTTAGTTTTAAAATTTAGTCAGAAAATGTGCAAGTAATCTAAAACTGGTGATGAGGGTAGAAATTAGCTTAATCTATTTTGAGAATTGTTTTGCTAAAGATAATCATTCTGAGTTTAAACTATTAGTAAGTAGACAGCAGCTACTAATAGATAGCTACTATACACAGATATATAACACCCTATACATGTTGGAGTTATGACGGAAATTTTTTAAAATAATTTGAAAATAGAGGATTTTTAAAATTTCAAAATAAATCCTTATATGAGAAAAAAGTAAACAAAATACGTAATCATGAAGTTTATTGATATAAAAGGGATTGTGGTCACATGACCAGGCATGGGACGTGCATGAGTTTATATATAAAGAAAACCCCATTCAAACCACCTGAGGCATCCTCATACTCCTTTTTCTATCCACTATAAGTTATATTTACTAACTTATTTTTATTTACTATCCAATTCAATACTTATTAACCTTGATATATAACTTATTATTTTTTATGCTTTTATTATTCTATTTCCAATTGCACTAAAGAAGAAATGGTTATCACTATTAATTTAAATAAATCAGTTCTTTTTATTACATTAGAAATTGGGCACTAGTGAGACACCGGGTATTTTTAATTATTTATTGTAATATTTCACTCTTAATATAGAGCATTATCAAGCAAAACATAAGTTCATTTTGTTTTTAATAAGGCCTATTAGAAACTTAATTGAATAAAGAACATGGTTGAATAAAGAAGATGTTTTGAACTTAAGAAAGATACTAAAAACTTTGACTAAGATTTATTCCAACGTTATTAACACAAAAGTAATGTTCTTAAATAAAGGAGTGGTTATTGAGTAAATTCCTTAAATATTGCTCTCAATTAATAAAATTATCTAATGAAAATTCAAAAGATAAGCTATAAGCTATTAAATTATTTAAATAAACAAAATATAATTACCTATAAACATCAATAGATTTGATATTGACTAGAACTGATTTAACCCTGGCTAAGTTATCAAATTCAGTGATTGTATAGTACAATTTATCTGCATCTTGCAATACAGATCTGTTGAAACTGTTTCTATGAATCCTTAAATCACTAACACCTTCTAAAACACCTAAATTTTGAGAATACTTTATTTTTAGCTGAGGAAGCTCTTTGCCATTAATGTCTACATCAATAGAAGACAGCCTTGCATTGCCATCAAACTGGTATCTGAAATTAATTAATAAAAACATATGCATGATAAAATATAAAAATAAAAAACCATTAAAGTTCTTTAGAATTGAAAGATTAATAAGTGTTTGAGCCAGTATAAACTTCCTCGCATAACAGCAAGAATATATATATATATATATTATATATATATATGTGTGTGTGTGTGTGTGTATGTATGTATAGATATGTATACACACTCTACCAAATGGCTCTCTTGAATTAAAATGAAACTTAGCATAAGAGGAGATATATATATATATATATATATATATTATATATATATAATATATATAATATATATATATATATATATATTTTTTTTTTTTTTTTTTTTTTTTTTTCTGGTCTATTACAGACAAGTATAATACATTGTTATATACCATAATTTATCTATGTGTATATTATTACCATTTATTTGTCTCATATTTTTATCTCTAAATCAGGCTTACACATAGCTATATCATTATTATTTTTTTTTAAATTAAATGTAATAAACAAGTTTAACTATTATTTAAATTAGAATAGAATAGCCTTACCATAGAACAGCATACCATTATTTAAATAATCAAAACTTAAAAATGAAATTAGTTATTATCGTGAAATGGTATTATAAACCAGTGGTTCTCAACTTTTTTTCACTTATCCCACCCTTATATATACTTATGTTCTATCGCCCCCCTCTCCATTATTAATCGTGGAGAGTGCAAGGTACACATTTGATTATGCATGGGTGTACATAACATACCAAGGAAGTTCATTTTAAAGATGCTGTGATTTTTTTCTTATATTGGTTTAATGTTTAGTGGTAACAAGCCAATGAAAAATTTGCATAACAAGGAACAAAGAAAATAGCCTCTCCATATAAAAGTCTCTATTTCATAACGGTTAAAATTCAGTAACTTTAAATCGCATGTCTATTAACTTTTGCTACTCCCTAATAATCAAAATTAAATATAGATATTTAAAAATTTAAATAAATATCTTCTCTCCTCAGTATTTAGTAATTATTTTTCATGAGGCAAAACTAATTTCAGCGTAACCATAAACATTTTTCCCTTCAAATTTAATAAATTGCTTATGACAAGTAATAAAAAACAATCCAGAATGTGAGCGAAGCGAGCTGTTTAAAAAATTTAAAACTAAATTTTTATTTTTGTCCTAAATAGTCCCTTTATGACTCATGCCCCCCCCCCTTCAGTGCCCCCTACATCAATATCGCCCCTACCCTTGGGGGCGATATTGCCCATGTTGAGAACCACTATTATAAACCACCTAAACATTAAGGGAAATAAATCTTTTCTCTTAAGGTTAAATGCAATTAAACCGACTATTTATTTTTGACAGATCAGGGAAATGCTTTCCTCCCAATAAATAAAAAAGAAATAATTCATTTTCCTGCCATGAGTAGATATATTTAATCATAGTATATCATAGAAATATTTAATCATAATGTTAAAAAAGTACAATTAATTATAAAGTATGAGATTCTATTTAATATTCAGCAAGAAAACAATAAATATTATACCTGTAGTGTGTGTTCCTTAAACCACTTTTGCTTCCAAAAATCAATTTTTCATCTTTAATGAGGCCTGCATGATACTTAAATTCATGCTTTAGTTCAAAGCTTGGTTCAATTATGTCAATATTTTTGACTAGATTAGTATTCTCCTGATAACTATAGTGAATCGTCGAAAGTCCTAAAAAGTAGAGATAGTATTAACAAAATTAATAGAATTATACATACTAAAACAATTACTATCAATTAAAAAAAAAAATAGAAGTACAATTACGCCACTGAGTAAAGTCAAGCTTTATAATATAGAAGCCTGTCTAATTTGTATTATGTTACTTTAATTTGATTTTATTGATTGGCTCAACTGTCATAACAATGAATAGTATGTGATAACAGACTGAACTAAATTTAAAAATACTCAAGATTATTATCATACCCAAAGCAAGGGTTTACACTTTTTTTCTATATTTTAACATCTAGGGGTCCCTTGTTTCTGTTGTACATCTATGAATATTACTTTCGTAAATTAAGTATAAGGGTAAAGGGGTTAGTTATAGGGTTTATGGATATTCTAAAACATAGCATAAATCTGAATAAAGCATATATTATGGTCAAACACACTCCAGTCTCACTCAAACTTAAGGAACATTCACCAGGCAGGACGGGTCGACCCAGTGACGTAAGCCTGTCATAAAGACAGCCTTTGAAAAAGACGCTAAGCAAGTGGTTCTGAAGCTGCTTTATGTCAAGCACTTGTAAAACATCCCTAACCCTAAATAAATCTGGGTTTAGGCAACATTTAATACCTTTTGTTAAAGCTATAGAAACAAACAGTAAAGTTACAGCTCTTCTGTGCATAAGAAAACAAATTCCTGCACTTGGAAGATAAGGTAGAACATTATCTTTAATTTAAGGGAGTTCAATCCAACGATGTGGCCTACTGCTAGGTGTTCTATCACCTCTCTCTATACTACTCTCTTAATAACTTTCGACATTAAAAGTAAAACTGTTTGAATTAAAAATAAATTATAAAAATGTAGTTAAAAAATAGTTTGTTTAGAATAGAAGAGATAAGATAAGAAGCAAATGAGATCACAATTGACAGGGGCTGGGAAAATAACCTGACTTACTCTCACCTACACATCGCCCCCCCCCCTTTCAGCTGTAGGGACTTTTTTCTTCCCTTTTACTGTGTTACAAGAGTTACATTTTTTCTCTTCTAGCTGATTTTAAGGGGTTAAAATAAAAGACCTGCAATCCTGTAACATGCAAGGTACTGACATCATATTGTTGTTAGTTATTATCAGTTTTACTTTTTATATTATTTTTAGTCATGTGACCATGTCGAAAGTTATAACATGAGGAGTATAGAAAACAGCTTTTTAAACACTTGCAAATAATAAGAGCAAAATTATATAATCATTTCAGAAACTAGTATTTAAAGAGATAGAGAAAAAAATTCCAAATGAAAGGTTTTAAAATCTATGTTTAGGATTAGCATTTAGGATTAGCAGTGTACGGGAAACAGCATAATATATGAAAAATAAGAACCACTCATTTTGGACTGAACACAAAACATTTATTTCTAAGTAATTCTCTGTATGATTTTCTCTATTGTATAGTATGTTTTAGTCTCTAGCAAAGGTAGTCAGTTCAAACCTTCTTCTCCTAATTTCATAAGCACAAAAAATTCACGAAAAAGATTTGATAAACAAATAAATTACCAGCTAGAACAGTATCAAGTTTGCCAGATTGATCATAAACAAAAGCAACTCTTCCAGACTGATGAGGATATAATTTAGCAATTATTTGGCCTTCATCGTTATACCGTAGTTCGAACGGATGCCTGTTCATAGGAGAGAAATACTGATACTTGTAGAAACCAAGGGATGTTTGAAGAGAGAATGTATGAATATGACCTCGAGGTGTTGTCAAGGATTGTAAAGCACCAGCATCATCATACTGAAGCAAATAATCACTTCCTCTGGGAGTAGTAACTTTGAGGGGCTGTAAGAAAAATACATTAAACCATAAAATGTATAATAATGAATACTAAATTATAAAGTACAGGTATATTTTAATAAAAAATATCTTTATTATTTAAGCAACCAATTTCTTGGGACTAAGAAATTATAAATAAATCTTTTCTATAAAATGTATAGTATAAATTTCTTTATGAAGCATTGAGTAAGTAAGTCAGGTTGAAGCAAACAAAACCAGACGACCTTAAAAAAACATTAACAATTTTTGTAAGATTAAGGACCGCTGTTTTTAAATAGAATAATATTTAATATTTGTAAAATTGGTCTAAAGCAGAGCACCTAGACCATCGAACAACTGGATGCTCAAAAATTATTGGCTGAATTTAGGAAAACATCAAGAAGATCTAATATTCTTTTTAGATTAGACCATAAAGATATATATTTCTAGAGAGGGCATCGGTTGAGTTTTGAAGTATCAAAAAAGTAGAATGAACACCTTTCATTATTGTTATAATCAAGTGAACAGAACAAAGTTAACTAAAAATACAAAACAAACTACCTACCTATAAAAAAATTGGGTACATGGTACCTCAGAACTTTTCCTCATCACATCAGATTCACTACACACATCCTCCCTGCTTCCGACTCGCTTCACTCGTCCTCAGAATATACAATTCGCTAAATTTATACTGCAACATGTTTTCGGACTCGCTTCACTCGTCCTCAGATAGTAAATTTATCAGTATCATTTCCAGCGGTCACCCATACAGCACTGACCATGCTCAATGCTGCTTAATTTATATAATCCAACGAAAATCATGGACATACTTGTTGTATTGAAACGAAACTTAGTGTACCAATGAATACTCTACCATGAATACACTAGGAGCTAAGATGATAACACACACATACAGACAGACAACTTTCTAAAAACCACTTAGGCCTTTAAAACACTCGTAAAGGATAATTTCGGTTTTATCCCGGTTTTGGATTTTTTGCAAACACAATACTTTTTGTATATACCTTCGGTATAAATGAGGAAAAGTAAAAATATTTTTTTTAAATAAGAGCATTGATTTAGTGCCATCTGCTAAAATTTTTAAAATTCCATTCATAAATTTAAAATACACACACACACATATATACATTAAAACTTAATCTCTTACCAAACTACTGAACATATCCTTGAAAGCATAAAGAGTGGAGGTTCCGTCTGCATAATGTATACCAGAAAGTCTACCAGCACGGTCAAATCCATAACTTTCTCTCAAATCACCCCACTTCCAAGCTCCTAATCTTCCAAATCTATCATACTCTAACTCAACTCCAGCAAATACCCCATTCCTGAAAAAGATACATGGTTAAAAAATTGTACCTAAGTTTTAGAAAAAGAACATAAAGAGCAACCCCAATAATAGCTAATCAAAAGTATACAATGAGTATACTTTTACAACACTTTTGCTTAGTAGGGCTATTACACTGGTAATTATTGATAGAAATATCAACATAATTAAACAACAAAAATAATTTAACTGTGTACCAATAATCATTGTTATCCCATAACTTGTTTAGTGTTTTTTTGACAAATTATTTTCGATTGTCTTATTAATTTTAATAATTTACCATTTGTTTTGGATAGTTACTTTAAAAACTAATTGTTTTAGATTGTGCTATAGATTGTTGAGTAGATTAGTACTTAACTAATCAATTGTTTTGGATTGAATTATGAATTGTTGGGTTTGTTTAGTACTTCATATTACTTTTATTATTTAAATATAAAAAATAGCAATATTTGTTTAAGAACAATAAGTTGATTTTAAGAACATTTAAACTTTATAAAAGATAATTAAAAGCTGCATTACCTTGGTTCCCATTTGATTGGTCTAGCAGTTCGATCATATGTTATATTTAAAAGTTCAACTCTATCATCAAAAAAGACGGCCACCGTACCAGTAGCTCTGTCATGTTCCAGGGCTAATAAATTTTCACCGTTGACTCGTAATTTTCTACCAACTTGAACAACAGCTTTACCTAAAAATAATTAGATTATAACATTGACATCTGATTTTAATCATTATCAAATGTTACAATGTGAATTTGCCACATTTTTCTCTGTTGTTGTTGTTGGGTACCAAAGAGACTAAAACTATTAGAGGGAGTACAGAACCCCTTTAACACAGTGATAAAGGGTCTGGAAGTGAGACAGTTTCCATAAGTGCCTGACTGTACTTACCCCTACTATAGTCTCCCTAGAGAAAGACTAGATCCCCCACCCCTCTACAACTCCTATTGTAGCATGCACTTTACTAACGGCGGACATTTTTCAGTGATGCCACATTAAACCACTTTAATCAAAACTAACAATTAAAGAATATATGTAATAGATAATAATTCAAACTTATTTTAAATTCATTTTACTTGATTTAAAACAAAATAGTCGAAAAATAATGTAATATTTACATGAAATTGTAATTATTAGGAAAAATAAAAAAAATTACGTCACCAATGTACCGTTACAGCACCTAGCTACCCGAGGAATGATAAGAGCTGTTGTATCCTCCCTCTAATAGTTTTAGTCTCTTTGTTGTGTACTGAATGTTCTGTGTTGTTGAATTCTCCTTTTTTAAATTTTATCAGAACTAAATATGTCAGACAGGCTATCTGTATTCCTTTTTCTGTGTTTAATTTTTATAACTTCTTCTTTTTCTTTTTTTATCAATGTTTTTATAATCTTTTTTTCTCATGATAAACTTTTTTAGCTAAAAAACATTTATAATTTCTAAGGACGAAGATTGTATAATTTATTATTTAACCCCTGCTGGCTTCAGTCACACACTTTCACATCTGAATTAGGTCAAACATTGTGTATTTCTTGTATAGTAGGTAATAAAAAAAATATCAAAAATTTTTAAAAAGTAACATTTACCCACAAAAGATACAAATATAATTTTTCATAAAAAATTAAACAAACCAGAATTCCTAGCTTTAGCGCCAGATGCTCTCCTCATAAAATATCTCCATTCAAATCTATTGGCTAAATCACCACCGATATCTGTCTTCTGTTTAGCTGGTACTGGGAAACTTTCTCCGAGAATTGGATCTATTTCACTCAGCAATGAATAAGATACTGTCTCAGTACTAACTGCAAAACCCCAAGGAGAAACTGAACTAACACTTCCATCGTTAGAAACAATCCATTTTTTCTCAGCTTCACCTAAAATAGAAACAAAGTAACAATAATTGTAAATTTATTAATTAATTCATCAAGAATTACTTTCAATTTTGACATGTCATTAAGTAGGATAAAGGCTTAAGTGTATAAACTTTATTTCACTAAAAGTTTTTGCTTAAGTTTAATGATATGTTTTTAAACAGTATAATAAAGCAATTCTTAAGTTTGAATGAAGAGAGTTTTTAACAAAATTATCAGTCTCATATAAACCTACTTAAACATAACTAATCTTATAAAGGTGCAATACTCCTTGCCAACTGGGGGTAGGCGCCTTGAGGGAGGGGGGGGTACCTCTAAGTTTTAGTGGGGTAAGATATGACAATCGCTGCTTTGGTACCGGCTGGGCAGATGAGAAGTTGGTCAGTCCCCACAATTCATGGTAGCCGGTGTCATGGGCTGGCTGGCTTTGTCACCCTAATTTCCCAACGGGAAATCCAGATCATCTTTGGATGATCAGGAGCCATCCCCTTTTAGGGGTGCTAGGTGCTTTGATTCTGAGGAATAAAGGTTTCTCCTAGAGGTTGTCAAGATTCCCCTCCATTGACACATAAAAAACTAATGTTATAAATTGATGAATGAATGTACCAGTTATTAGATAAAAAAAGTACTTGACATTTTCAAAAATATCTAAATCAGTTTAAACTGTGGTAATATTTTCTGGCATTCCAGTACTTAAAATAATATTATTCATTATATTTTTTAAATCAAAGCAATAAATTTAAAAGACCTCAATTAATAGAACACTACATTATAAAAATTAATAATAACAAGGAATAGCAGTTTTTAATTAATCAAGTAATCAAAAACTGATAATAGTTGTTAAAAACTTTAAAAAAACTCAATTCATTAGGTGTACTAGGGACCAAATGCTTCACATTTAAAAATTAAATTGTACTTATTCATTGAAAACAAGTAGAGAATTTATAAATGACCTTGAATCCAAACTTAAAATTTAGTTTAACGCCTTTAGAATTATAATGTAGTCTTCTCACCTAAAAACATTATTTCAGGTCATGTTTTTCATTATTACTATTAATTGCTAGTTATTTGCATCAAAATCCTAACTATTGTTAGCTTGTTGCTTGATGGAAACTGAATCCAACTCACCTATTTTAGTGGTAACTGAAGTTCCCTTGATCATAACTGAAGTAGGTTGACGGTCATCCTGTGAAACCTGGACCATAGCTCCTTTCTGACTCAAATCAAAAGAAAGCTTCATTATTTTGCCGGTAGGAGTGACTGCTGATGTCAATCTTCCAAATTCATCATAAGAATACACATAAGATCTGCCAGCTGAGTCTATTTTACTCCTAAGCAGACCAGTTGGGATGTAATAATCAAATGTTATATTGTAGTTATCAGGTGTGCTAACTTCACTAAGCAATTTCATTCTAGACATTTTTAAACGACATTTTTGGCCTTTAGTATTTTCAATTGAGTTGACCTAAAACATAAAACAAAATATTTAAGACAAAAATCTAACATTTTCATCAGAATAACATCTATTATCAGCAATAGTAATAATCCACTGCAGATTCAGTTTTTAATAAATCTTTAATCATAACATTAATTTCCTTAAAAATAGTAATGAAAAGGGGATATAAAAATTGAAAATTGCATTTATAACAAAATTTTGTCAACTATCCATGTGTTGGGAAACTCAGCAGTATCAAGTGATCATTACATTATTATTTAATATTTTATTTAATAATAAGTTTTTTTTTCTTCTAACAAAAATATTTATTACAGTACCTGAGCTGAAAAACCCTCGGTAAAATGTTTAAGGTAATCATTTAATAATAATGTGTAAATTACCTGACTAGTATAATCTCTAAGAAGGAAAACTTTGTTCCCAGCTGCATCAGTAACTGTGTTTAATTTCCCATTGCTAGTATTGACATTATAAGTGAATGTGTATGTGGTTTCGCCTGTTAGTATATTCTTAGTAGCTATGTGTTGTCCAAATCTGTTAAATACGTAGAGTTCTTGAGTTTCTGGCGAGTAGACATTATATTCACGAGCTTGACTAGCTTTGGGTATACTAGCAACTACAGACCTTATTCTAAAAAAAATTAGAAACCAAATAAAATTATTGTACAAATGGACCAAAAATAAATATCAGATACCATAGAGATATTATTACAAGAGGGGCTCTATTTGTTTAATTATGAAACATCGAAAAAGTAACCTGACCACCTTCGCTTATAAATATATTCAAATAATCAGTGCTAAATTACAGTAACTTAAATAGTATAACGTTAACAATACAAACCAAAACACAAATAATGTACAGGAATCCGAAAATAATTGATTTATTATAACCTTAACTCGCTCTTGAAGAAGGTTTCAATGAGGTTAAACAGAGCCCCCGACAGCCCCAAAATGATGTTTCAGGCCTTGCAATGCATTGAGATAGGCTATGCCCCCTATTAGTATAAATCTCTATATCAGATACTATTAAAAAAACTAAGTCAACATTAAAGCATAATATAACATAGTTGTTGTTAAAAAAAACATTACCTGTAGTTAGCTTGATCAGCTATGTGTAATATTCCATCAGGAGAAACAACAAGAGATGATATTGTATTAAACTTTGAACTGGAAGCTAAAAAGTGATCTTGTTCGAAACAATCACAACCTCTATCTAAGCAGTTACACTTTGATTCTGCACCAGCATAGTGACTAATTTTGCCATCAGTACCTGACAGGAAATAACATATTAATATACAACTAACTAATAATTAAAATAAATAATATTCTAATTTTTTAAAACTATAAATAACATTTATTCAATAGGTCTATTCGGCACATAAAATGGAGTGCACTCCTCTGCACTATTTATATTTGCCCTCAATTTTCTTAATTAAAAGAAAAGTGATACTCCACCAAAACGTTATCTTTTCCTAATTTACTACATGTTACTCAATTTTTCCAGAATTTGCAAATGAGAGCCCCATAATTATCCCATAGATTATACACTAGATCACTTAACTATGGTAGTTTTGGAACAGAAAAAGAATAAAAAGTTGAAATAACCTACTTAGATTATCAAAATTACCTAGCTAAATAAAATGAGGAAATTGTATTTACTTTACATTATCATTTTTCAATTTATTACACAATCTGGTTGCTTTGTAAGAAAAAGAAGTTAATTTGCAGGAGCTAAAATGTGTTATATACAGAATGAAGTAATCAGTTTTAACCATTAAAAATTTAAAAAAGTTTTTAAAGAGTTAAAAAAATACATCCTTAAAATACATTGATGACACATAAACTATTGTTGTTATGTATGATAAGAGTGATATCACAAAAAAATTATCTTATCCTATTTTCCTTGGCCTTTCAAGTGGAGTAAAAAGTGCAGCTTAGAGTAAGATGCTTCATGCCCAAGATTTGTTACTGAACGCAGTGCTATGCAGTCTACGAACGTGTGGTGTAAGACCTAGGTCATACCCAAATGCAGTCCTTACTGAAGTTACCCTGTGCACACGGGAGTAACACGCCAAACATACCTTATTACTTAAAGAATCAGTTAAAATTTAAAAAATCAGGTACGGGGTATCTTGGAGCAAAATACATTTGCTCAGATATTAAATACATTTGTTTCCCGCAGTCACTCATCCAGGCACTGACCACACTCAATGCTGCATAACTTTTATGATCCACCAAAAATCATGGATAGATTTGTTATATTAATACGCAACTTTTTCAAGGATATACTTGAACAAAATTTCAACTCAATTGGGTTTTTACAATTTTATACAATTTTTATTTTTATCTGCCTCCATAGCCGTGGTCATATAGTACTGGACTTCGGCACCGGAGGTCCGGGGTTCACAGCCCCAGGCTATTCTCTCAGTTTTTATTAATAGAATTTGTTGTAAAAAGATTTCGCCAACTTTAGCTTTACTTTGAGCATAGTAGATGTGACCCACCCGAGGTGGATCCCACAGAGCGAATACCCTGAAGGGCCGAAAGGCCCTAAAAGAGGCATTATTATTATCCAATTTTTAAAAAATGTACACAAGTCATTCGATAAAAACTGAATTAATGCTGATAATGATATGAAACTTGGCACATATGAAAGTCTTATACATGGCTACATGGTGCCAAATTTCAATTAAATCACATTATTTTTCCTGAGTTTTATGATTTTTTTGAAACGTTTACTGAGTCATTTTTGCGGATTAATGATGTCATGAAAAAAATATTTTCCGAAGAGCACAACTACAGCGGTAGACTGAATTTTGTACAAAGTTTCTACTCTAGCATAAAACATTGGGCGCTACGATGATAACAGACATACACAAACACCTTAAAAATTAGAAGGCCTTAAAAATACCTGAAACAGATAGCTTTGGATTTTTTGCAAACACAATACTTTTCCTATATGCCTATGGTATAAATGAGAAAAAGTAAAAATACTACCAAAAAAAACTTACCAACAATCCTAACACGGTTAATCCTTTGAGAATCACTTTCAGAAATGAATAGATCTCCTGAAGGAGCAAATGTGATACTCTGAGGCATAACTAACGTAGCTTGAGTGGCAAGTTCAGGATCAAGACCCCTTGCTTGACAATGAAGTGGTCTGCCAGCTATTACCTTGACTCTTCCATCGCCAGTCAGTTTTAAAACCATATGATCATCAATTATATGGAGAGTATTGTCTAAAGGATTAATAGCTAAGTCAGTTGGCCAACGAAGATGGACCTAAATTACACAAAAATATTCATAATATAACAATACTTATTTTATAATTAGCAACAACTTAATATAAATAAATAAATTCCTCATCAGAAAGAAATAGTTTAATTTGCTCAAAATAAATATCTTACTTAAGTTCCCAGTTAATTTTTCATAGCCTGAGCAAAACCATTACTACATTTAACTCAATTTTTCTAGAATTGCAAAGGAAAGCCCCATAATTGTCCCATAGATTATACAAAACCATGGTTATTATTCCAAAATTCACACTAATAAATCTCAGATTTATTAGTATACTAATTTTTTAAACGTTTTAGTTCATTTCCTATGAAAATCTATAAAAATTGAGTAATGATTTGAAATGCTACTGAACAGGCTGAAAACTTGAGCAAGTAATGAATTGTTAAAAAAAGAAACAAGCATTTTAAAGGAAATTCGACTGAATTACAGACCTCTGTAAGGTCCTAACAATTTTGGTTATTTAGAGTGGTTTTAATTAACTCTGAACCAATTATATTATTCCATTCAGTCACAAGTTGATTATTATAAACCAATGAGACTAATACTTAGAGGGAGTATATAGCCCAAAAAACAAAGTGATAAGGGATCTGGAAGTGAGACGGTTACCGTAAGTTGCCATAACTGTACTTACCCCAACTATAGTCTCTCTAGAGAGAGACTAGATACTCCCTCACCTCTCTAAACCTCCTATTGTAGCACTCTACAAATGGCGGGCATTTTTAGTGACGCCACATTAAACCACTTTATTCAACAAAGACAATTAAAGAATATATGCACTAGATAATAATTAAAACTTACTGTATATTCACTTTACTTAATTTAAGACAAAATAGTTGAAAAATAATGTAATATTTATGTGAAATGGTAATTATAATGAAAAATCAAATAATGACATCACCAATCTACAGAAATGGTAACTAGCTATCACCTATCGTCCAAGTAATGATAAGAGCTGTTGCATCCTCCCTTTAAGTATTAGTCTCTTTGTTTTAAACTTATGACATAAGTGTTTATTACTTAGGACCAGTTCCACAAACATATTATATTAATTATAAATTAGGTAGTGTCTAATGTTTCAATGCTATCAAAAAAGATGTTTATCATAGTTCATTTAAAAATTTATAAATGACATTTTTCTAATTATAATATTCATTCAGATTAAGCTGTGGTTACTTTAATAATAATAGGTATCTAAACCAGCTGATATGATTACCTCTTCAACATTAAGTGTGCCTTCACAGGGTATTGGTTTCCAATGGCTTTTATGAACATGATTGCCGATAACTGTGGTTACAATACCGTCTCGATCAACCATCCTTATATTAGTTCCATCCGCAAAATATAATACATTATCAGCAGAAACTGCAACTCCTGAAATCATTAGGATATAGAATTTAAATAAAAATGAGACTGAAATCTAGGAAATCGATGAAAACATGAATATTAAGGTTTTTTTAAAATAAAAAAGGTTTCCTTCAGAGAACTAATGGATTATAAAAATTAGCTAAAATGCTAATAAGACTTTTATCAATGGAAAATTGTGTATAGAGTGTAAATATATTGAAAACAATATAAGAACATGCAATTTTACTAAAAAACTTGCTAGATAATTTGAACAAATCGAAATGAAATCTCCGTATAGTTATGGATTTATTAAGAGAACGATGGGGAGTAACCAGCTTTATATTAGTCAGGGCTGTCAGCTTCATGGATTTATGAAAGTTGTCTATTAAAGACATTAAACAAGTAAAGGAAGGAATTAGTTTCTTTTTTATATAATAAATAAAACACTACAATTAAAAAAAAAAAAAACGTTTTAATAATATTTGGTTTAATATCACAATAAAATAAATCAGATGCGTTTTTGGGAAGTATCCCATCATCAGTGTACATATAAATTAAACTTAAATTTATTATTGCTATGTGTAGGATAATAGCCTTTCTTTTGTTCCCTAGATCTAAGAAGTCTCCCACCCTTTTAACTTTACCACCTACACATATATGTACACGTATGATGGGATACTTCCCGAGACGCGTCTGATTAATTTTATTTCATTGAGATATTAGACCAAGTATTATTAAAACCATTTAAAAAAATATAGTGCTTTATTTATTATATAAAATGTACAATTATCACAAAATCCAACAAGGGGACTTTAGTTCTATAAAAAGTTTTGAACGATTAATTCAATTTTAATATATTTCGCCTATCATTGTAGGCATCTTCAGAATCAATATCTACAAGCTACATTAATAAACTATTAAAATAAATAAATAAATAAACAATCACAATACATTAATGGAAAGACTAGAAAAATCACAGCTTAAAAAATAAAAATGATATGAAAACAAATTATCTTCTTAATCTTCACAAGATTTATCGTCACAAAGTAATAAGTCAGACAGTTTGCTTAACAAACTTGTACATTTTCTTAAATAAAGGTGAATTGGAGAATTCTGTTTGTTCGTTAAGAGTATGAGAATCTGAATTCTTGGTAGATAAATAAATTTCTAACTCTTCAAGCGCATGAAGCCTTCTACCGAAACTTTCTTTATGAATAACTCTCATATCCTTCTCATCTCCATACTTGTGGTTGGTTTCTACAATATGCTTAGCGAAAGAAGAACTCTTTAAGTACCGTTGTTGAGTTGCACTTTTCTTTTTTATGTTTTCCTCAATCGCCCTTTTCTTATCAATAAGTTTTAGCTTATCTCTCCCACTTTTCATGGTGATGAGGTAGTCTACATTGCCAAGATCTTTTTTGAGTTCTTCTTCCTCTTGCTTAAGGTGTTTTATTCTCTTTATAGAACCAATGTGTTCTTCCCACCTTTGCTTTACTGCTCTACCGGACATCCCTGTATACTCCGCTTTACAACCCTCCTCCGAACACTGTAAACGATAAACTCCACTATTATCCTCTTTCTTTCTAACTCTAAGCTTAGAGTTATTAAGATTTTTATCAATGCTATTACTAGTATAGCTAGCTGGAGTAATGCCAATTTTTCTCAATTCTTTCAGAGTGTTGTTGGATGAGTTGCCTAGGTAAAGGACTTTTTTATACATGCTAGGTTCTTTAGCTTTTGATATTAATCCTAACTCCTTATTCTCTAGTTTCTTAGAGCAGTTTTTTAATATATTGTCTACTATATTAGGGGAGTAACCATTGCTGACAGCTATTTGCTTAATCACAGCTATTTCTTTCTTTTGCCTTTCATTATTAAGGGGAACAGTAAGAACTCTCCAACACATAGAACGGAAGGAAGCTAACTTTTGACTCCAGGGGTGGTTAGAAGATTTAGGTATAACCACATTTGTATGGGTAGGTTTTCTGTAGATATCAAATTCATGTCTACTACCCTCTCTATAAATACTAAGGTCTAAAAAATTAAGTTTTCCATCAACTTCTCGTTCCATGGTGAATTTTATATCTGAATCTAATGAGTTAAGATATTTGAGAAAATTATCCAGCTGCCTATCTGTACCCTTCCATAATGCTATGCTGTCATCCACATATCTTCTATAATACAGTATACAGTTGAAATAAGGGTTAGATTCTTTATTCATGATAAATTTCTTTTCAAACTTATCCATGAAAGCCTCTGCCAAAATAGGACTGAGGGGGGACCCAATGGCTAAGCCATCCTTGGTTTCAAAAAATTGGCCGTAGAAATGAAAAAAGTTTTGATCAATACACATATTGATTAAAATGATAAGTTCATCAACTTCTCTGGGGTCTGCACCACACTCTTCTAATATTTTAGCCATTAAAGCCTTACAATCATTGGGCCTAACACTCGGGAAAAGAGAAACCACATCAAATGATGTGGTATATAGTAGACTAATATAGTAGACAATATATTAAAAAACTGCTCTAAGAAACTAGAGAATAAGGAGTTAGGATTAATATCAAAAGCTAAAGAACCTAGCATGTATAAAAAAGTCCTTTACCTAGGCAACTCATCCAACAACACTATGAAAGAATTGAGAAAAATTGGCATTACTCCAGCTAGCTATACTAGTAATAGCATTGATAAAAATCTTAATAACTCTAAGCTTAGAGTTAGAAAGAAAGAGGATAATAGTGGAGTTTATCGTTTACAGTGTTCGGAGGAGGGTTGTAAAGCAGAGTATACAGGGATGTCCGGTAGAGCAGTAAAGCAAAGGTGGGAAGAACACATTGGTTCTATAAAGAGAATAAAACACCTTAAGCAAGAGGAAGAAGAACTCAAAAAAGATCTTGGCAATGTAGACTACCTCATCACCATGAAAAGTGGGAGAGATAAGCTAAAACTTATTGATAAGAAAAGGGCGATTGAGGAAAACATAAAAAAGAAAAGTGCAACTCAACAACGGTACTTAAAGAGTTCTTCTTTCGCTAAGCATATTGTAGAAACCAACCACAAGTATGGAGATGAGAAGGATATGAGAGTTATTCATAAAGAAAGTTTCGGTAGAAGGCTTCATGCGCTTGAAGAGTTAGAAATTTATTTATCTACCAAGAATTCAGATTCTCATACTCTTAACGAACAAACAGAATTCTCCAATTCACCTTTATTTAAGAAAATGTACAAGTTTGTTAAGCAAACTGTCTGACTTATTACTTTGTGACGATAAATCTTGTGAAGATTAAGAAGATAATTTGTTTTCATATCATTTTTATTTTTTAAGCTGTGATTTTTCTAGTCTTTCCATTAATGTATTGTGATTGTTTATTTATTTATTTATTTTAATAGTTTATTAATGTAGCTTGTAGATATTGATTCTGAAGATGCCTACAATGATAGGCGAAATTATATTAAAATTGAATTAATCGTTTCAAAACTTTTTATAGAACTAAAGTCCCCTTGTTCAACCTGAGATGGAGTTCTATAACTTTCCAGTGCTACAAAGAACAACTATTACAAATCCAAGTCGAAATAACAAACTTTGTTATTAGTTTATTTAACAAAGATACAAGGAGTGGAGTGCTTTGCCTCACTGATACTGATAGGAGGACTATTATAAATAAAACTAGAATTTCATACATTTAAACTTAACACGTGATGGCTCATGTGAACCATTTGACTACCAACCAAGTGCAGTGCAATGAAAGTACATTGGCCAACCTGATATCTGTATGCCCTTTTTCTACTGACTTAGTCTCTTTTAGAGCAACTAATAAATTAAATAAGAAATATGTATGTTTGTAATGAATTGTAATACAAAAAAGGTAAAATAACATCACAAATTAAAACAAAACTAAGCAAAACAATGTTACCATTATACCTTTAATGCCATTTAAATGCAGTAAATATAAAATACAGTAAATCCATAAAGTTTTTTTTTTTTTAAAAATGTGTTTGAATTTCAAAATTCTCTTAGACAAAGATTACTTTGAATGAGTGTTTTTCTAAATTAAGGAAAAATACTCTGAGTTAATGAGTAGTTATAAAGATTTTTTCTAAATGGTGATGGTAAATGAAAATGATTTGGAATAAATATATTCAAATGGCTTAAAGATGTTTACAGAAAATTTAGTCTTGTAAAGGGTAAATGAAGTCATTATAAATTTCTTCCAAGTTCCCAAATGCCAAGAAAATTGCAGTAAATTAGTTCAACTTTCATCGTATAAATAGGAAAACTATATTCCTACTATAATGTACTCTTTTTAACTACTTTTGGAAATTATGCACCAAGTGGGTATAACATCCAAGGCACTTAGTCTCTTATATGTTCGTGTCGCGCACAAGCCTTGAGCTTATGCGACACAAATGGTCAATATATATTATTTTATTTATTTATAATTTGTAATTTAACCTTTGTAAACAGGTATTTATATATAAATAAACGATTTATTATTATTATTATTATTACTTACACTTAGTTTTTGGGTTCATTATGATAATAAATTCAAAGAAAAAAATACCTTTAGGATAAGCAAGTTTTGCGTCTCGAGCCAATGCACCATCACCACAATGAGCTTCATCACCAGGAAGACATCTCTCACCAGATCCAACAGCTGTTTCCCAATTATGTTCAGGATCGGTAAAGTCGTCTGGATTCCTTACTTTAAGTATCTGGTGGGATTCAGGATCAGATATGTATAAAGCTCCATCCAAAGGACTGATGCTAATGTGATATCTATATGCTACTCGAGTAACACTAAAATAAAAATAAATTAAAACGTCAAAACACTATTTAGATGGTAATATTGGTTCTATATGGTACACTATTTACAGTATTAATTTTTATGGTAATATTTTCTAAGGGTGTGAACCAATCAATCTGGATAAGTCAGAGCTATGGAGACTATTTTACCCCTACCATCAAAGTGACCAGAGTTATGTTGGCACTCTTTTTGATCTCTTCCTTAAGATTAGTGAATAAGTAACCTCACGGTTATTGGTATAACCATTTAAAAACATCGTGCTTGACATTTGTTTAAATCTTCTTTATAAAAGAAAATCTTTGTTTATAAAATCTTGTTTATTTCTTGTCTTGGTGAATATTAATCTAACTAGAGCAACAAGTCTACAACTCCAGGATTTATTCTATATCATTTTAAGAAAATAGAGGTAACTTCTAGGAAAGACAATAAAAAGCAAAAAAAAGTATTCTTTACACTGTTTGAAAATTTGTCGTTTTGACAAAGAATCTTGTTAATGAACTTGTAAATTTATGTAGCACCGTTTTAATTAAACCCTGCTATATTTGATAGTTCAAATGTAACTAACAACAATGTTTTATAACATAAGTCTGCAAAAAAAGAGGCCATAACAAACAAAATATGGTAAAACTGACAAAAATGTTGGTAGACCTGAGTCAAGTAACCCAACTTTATTTTCAGTCACTTTGATGAGCAAAGCCATCACGATGTGGATACACGCCTACCAACAACCTCCGCCTACTGACCAGGATTAACATGTCGGAAATAGGCTTTTGACCAGATTGATCTGATTGGTTAACACTCGCGAACGTAGCCTAAATAACATAATATTAATAGTTTTTCCAGAAAAGATTTTTTTTCTCTGTATATCGTGAACTTTTATCTTCTAGGCATGTTTAAGCTAAACGATAAAGTATTGCTTACTATCTAAATTGTGGACAACTAATTTTAGGATTTTATTCTTATACATGAATATGCCCAGGTATGGGTAAAATATAGCGTCTTAAATCTTAAACATACAAAACTTCAACAAAAATTTATTTTTATAAAAATCTCCACAAATTAATACAATAAAAAAATATATAAAATTATCCTTGATCATTGATGAAGGGTTTACAGGATACTCAAACCTCTCTGACAAAAAATATAACACAATAATAAAATGTACCTCGAAACTTTTCCTCATCACATCAGATTCACTTACGCTCATTCTCAGAATTTACAAGATGTTAAATTTAAACTACAACACCTCTATGGACTCGCTTCACTTGTCCTCAGATAGTAAATACATCCATTACATTCTCAGCAGTCACCCATCTAGGCACTGACCACGCTCAATGCTGCTTAACTTATGATCCAACAAAAATCATGGATACATTTGTCCTATGGAAACAAATCTTAAAGAACTTATTTATTAAGTAAAAGTATAAACTTTTACTGACTTTTAACTCAACAGGATTCATTTCCGATTTTTTACAATTTTTTAATAACGTACAAAAGTCATTCAATAAAAATGGAACTAATGCTGATAATAATATGAATCTTAGCACATACTTTAGTCTTATACATGACTACATGCGTGTTAAATCTCAAATAGATCACAACATTTTTCTGCATTTAATGTTTTTTCAAAAATTTTATTGAGTCATTATTGCGGGTTAATAACATCATATAGCACAACTACATCTATAGACTGATTTTTGTACATCGTTTTAACTCAGGAGGTTTTAAAAAACCTGAAACGGATAATTCCACTGTCATCCCGATTTTGGATTTTTTTGCAAACACAATACTTTTCCTATATACCTACGGTATAAATGAGGAAAAAATCAACCTGAATCAAATACAATATACAGTATACTTGTTAAAAAAAAACAAAAAACAATTGAATTTTTTAAATTTTATTTTGAGCAAAAACTTACTTGAGACGAACTACAGTTCTGACAGTTCCATCCACCATTATCCTTCTAACCAGATTAAAGTCACCAACATAAATAGAACCATCTGGTGCAGCAGCTAATGCAACTGGAGCAAGTAACCTTTGCTTAGTCCCTGCTGCTCCTTCGCAATCTGTGCAATCTAAAGGTCTTTGGTGACCATCACCAAGAGTGGTTTTCACAATTCTTGGTTTGTGCTTTAAGTAAATTGTTGTACCATCTCCTTTTTGAAGAATACCTAAAACAATAATGAAAGCATAAATATTAATAAAAATAGACAATTAAATTTTTAACAAAGAAATTTTAAAAACTATGGTACGGGGAAACTTGAAATTTTTTATCACTTAATCAGATTTGCTACGCGTATCCTAAGAATATGAAAATTACCTAATTTATATTGCAGTACGAAGTCAAATTTACTTAAGAGTTAAAAAATCCTAACCTTACTCAATACTGTTAAACACTAATGATCTGTGTTTGTCATTATCAAAAACCATAAATATACTAGTCTTATTAAAACGTAGTAGACTTGTTCTTTCTATGAATGGATACACTTGTGACAAATTTTAACTTAATTGGATGTTTTTTTAATTAAAAAAAACGTGTACATGCCGACCATTTAGTCTAAAATAGGAATACAAACGTGATAAATTTAAAATTGATTCAAATATATTTAAATTATATTATATGAGTCATTAACAATTATTACTGATGTCACAATACAATTATTTTTTGGAAGCACCTAAAGATTGTATCCAAGACCCAAGATTTTTGTGCCAAACACTGGGGGTTACGATGATAACAGACTCACACATACAGATAGAAAACTTGGTAAGAATCACTCAGAAGGTCTTAAAAACCCCTGTAATGAATGATTCAGATGAAACCAAGTTTCAAATTTTTAATGCCAACACAAGATTTTTTTCTAAATATCTCTGGTATAATGAGAAAAATTATAAAGAAAATAAATTTTAGAAGCCAACCAAGAAATGAAAAAAACGACAAAAATAACTAACAATCTCTCTTTAGCAAACAAACTGAAGTAGAGATTAAACACATCAATTTTTATTCATGATTTCAAGCTATGTTGCTAAGAAAATAACAAATGATACCTTCGTGAAAGTTATAGCGATGGTGAATATCCAGGTTCCATCCACCAACTTCAGATATACTCATATCGTGTCCACTAAGTTTAGTAGTCTGTACATCCCACATAATATCTTTACAGTCCGAATATTGAAAGCCAACTTTAACAGATGCTGTTGTCACTCCGTATACTCTTTGTCTAAAATCAAATACTTTTATAAATATTTACAGACTGGGATATGATTATAGTTTAATAACATATTGACTCAGTTTAAAAAAACTACAAAAGCAATGTGAATTAATAAATTAGGAATTCTAAAATAAAGCAGAACAGTCAAGATTTTGCCAAATGAACTTGCTGTGCTAAAGAATCCTAACAATGAATAGGGAAGCTAAATACTGGAGCAATGAATCCACTGCTCATCATTGGATTGCAGCATTCTTATCACTCACCTTTTATGATAAGTATCTTTATCAGTTTTTATTTTCTTTTAATGATGTTCACAGTTAATTACACATTTTTACTCTAATTTAATCAGTATTGGTATCTTCATTACCAATATTTAATAAATTAATTGAATGGTAACATGAGACAGTTTTTCGTAAAACTAGCTTTAAAAAATACATTTTGACTGGAATTAAGATTGAGTGGGCACATTTGCAACTTCATATTGAAATTGATTCTATATAAATAAATGTTATCACAACACTATCTCTTTTTTGTTTGGAATTTAGTACATCGTTTTTTTTGTAAAACAAAAAATCCTACACTAGTAGTAAAAAACAAATACACATATATGGTTTAGTAGAAAAGTGGTGACTGAAAGCTAACGATGTTAGGAAAAGATCTAGAACCTCAGTATGCTCTCATTCTTACTGACATAATAGGCAACTCCTAACAACTTTAACCTAAAATTGTTGAATATAATAAAAGCAATCCTAATTTTAAGTTATATTTAAGGCAATACACTGTCGTCTGTGTGTTCTTTAGATTTTTTATAAAAACATTTGGTTTACCTTTACTGTAGTTTCACTTTTTTCTTAACTAAATTATTGTAACAAGTATAACATGGAATTTAATACAAAGCCATTAAATTATCACGTACATATTGAAGTACGAAAACACGATAAAAAGTTAAAACTCACCTAAAGTTATCAGGGTTGCCAATAAAATTAAGTATAAAAAACGTAAATCCTAAAAGGCTCATGCCCAGTTATTCCAATTTTAATGCAATTTCAGCTATTTTTATTTTTGAGCCAGCTATCAGCTGATCACACATGTCTGATTTTTTGTACACAGGTTAGGAGTTTCCCTACTTGGTTTATATATTACTTTACCAGTGAATGATACAGAAACAAATTCAAAATTAATTTGCTGCAAAGCTCCAGCTTGATGAATGCATTCTTCAATAACAAATGTTTTATCTGATGGTTTCGAAAGTGCCAAGCATAAACACATGGTTACAAGACTAAATTAGAAAACAAATTACCTGTAGACATTCAACCGGTTCCATGCATAAGTAAATTTGATTCCTGGATCAGCCTCAAATGTTTTTTCGAATAGGATGCCTTCGATCGTAATTCTTAGATGGACTAAAGTTAGGTTTGGTGGAATTGTATCTGGAGTGAGTTGTAATTGGATAGTAGACAAATAGCCAGCAGCTCTAGAACTATGGTAGACTAGGTTTAGACCAGTCCCAGGAATTTGAAAACTTTCTTGGACAACCTAAAAATAAAATTAATACGTAATGTTATCATAACATGTGAGTATCAAATGGAAGTATACTTGAATATGCATAAATAAGTGAACTCATGTTTACACAGTTAGAGAGCTTCAGCCATTCAACACTAGGAATTTTACCTATTTCGTATTAAATAATTAACATCAAAATAATGCATATTAGGGTAAGTATCAATATAATTTCGAGTGTGAATTGTAATCTAATAAAGGTGAGATGAGAGTACAAACCTGGGATTCAACTAGAATAATACTTTTATCTGGACAAGATCCTTGAAACTCATGCTTCCAAGTAGCAAGAACAACAGGCTTCATAAGATCATAGTCGTGGAATCTGCAGACATTGGTACCAGATGACTGTATTTTATCATCATTTGTGTACATAGTAACTTCGTCAATAATAATAACCTAAAAATTAAACACACAGTAGAAACATACACAGCATACACAAAATGGTCTTAGACCTTTAACAATTATCACAGACCATTTAAACCCACTGTTCCTAGAAGTTCAAATTCACAAATTATGTTAATTTTGATAACAATTTGATAGTGTTAAAAAAACTACATTAAATTCTAAGTAATTAGATATATTACCAAAACCGATATTCCATATTTACCAAGCTAAATCATCCATATATTTAAAAATAAATTATACATAATCAACCTATTTTTATCATCCTTTAAGAGTTACAAAGTAGGGATTCTTACTTTATTTGACCTACTATATTGAAGTTACACAAGCAATTATTGGTTTTAGTAATTACGTGAAGTGTTCATAATGAGGTCTCTGATTGGTCAATTAGCAGGGTAACTGTTTATTTATATAATTTTGTAAAGTATATAGACTGTAGAAAAGAAGTTTACTTTACCTCATTCCATGGAACATAAACAATATAGCTTTGAGCCCTAAAAGGACTTCTTCCAAACTGCAAGGTTACGGCTCCACCTCCATTTACAAGTAAATCAAACCATCCATCTTCTCTTGTCAATGTGAATCCTTCTACAGCAGTAGATGTTGTACTAACTCGAACTCCCATTAAACCCATACCCATTGACGTTACTACACGACCTCTAACAACTCCAACCCGGCTTTAAAAATCAAATTAAATAAGTTAGTTTCCAGTATGAAAGATACAAATAATGGTGGACTTCAACCGATAGGTAGGAGATTAAAAGGTTAAGTATGTTACGCAACCCAAAAATAAAGCTTAATGATTGTACTAAACCAGGGTGCAATCAGGAGTAAAGGGAGGCTGTCCCCAAGGAAATTTCTGTCTAAGGTAAAGGCAATATAATGGAAATTTATCCGTGGCTACAGTGTTAACCCTTTCACCAGGGATGTATCTTGGCTCATCTAGCTATTAAGGAGTCAATGTCCACTTGACCTACAATTCAACTAGAAAAAAGACGTTAGGACAATATTCATAATTTACTACAGTATAAGAAGCACAGCCAACTGATGACATATCATTTTGTTTTCACTTATCACTATTCTTCCTCCTTTAAAAGCAGTGACAAGTAGTACAATGAAATCCCAATTTTTTAGAATGAAACTTTAAGGATTTCACCACCATAAAAGCCATACATTTTAAAACTTATTGTTTTTATTATTTAAAAAAACAAATAAAGTATAAAGAGTGAGTTCTTTAGTTAGGTAAATCATCACAGAGAGAAAAAGGAACAATTCATTTTTCTAAAAAAATATATAAATATTATCTTCAGATTTTTTCAATAATTATCTTCTAGTCTTTAATTTAATACTTATAAATCTGATAAAACAAGACTTATAAGCTCTTATAAACTTAATTCAGCATATTTTTACCCATACTCTATCTTCATGGAATTAAAAATAGAGGAGCTGCAAAATTATTAAATATTTTAGTCCAGATTTTTTCAGGCATTTAATATGTCTGATTTAATATGTACTTCAATGTAAAGTAGGCATTTTATATCCTCAAAAAAGTAGGTGAAATACAGTTTTTACCGTCAGGGACAGTAAAAGAGTTTTATACTGTTGCTGTTTATAAGTCCACAATGTGGGTGCTTGTAGTTTACTACAAGGTTATAATATTACCTTCCTTGTTTACCAAATAAATAATCAAACGCTTTTGTTAACAGAGATTTGTTATTTTTGGAAAGTGAATTATTAATCATTAAGTGTTTAATAATCATGGGTAGGGGTTGTGACATTATAATACGCTGCCAGAACTGAAAATGTTGGCCAATGAGGCAATTGAAAGAAGTGTACCGGCCAATTTTTATACGTTACTATTTTTCTTCTAAATAGTTGTTTACTATTACTACACCCGAAAAAAATAGCATATGATATACAACGGTGAATCGCTTTTTTTTACCTAGGCTCCTTTTACTGTCTCGCTTTGCTCCACAGTAAATATAGTCGTCATGGTAAAAAAGACATTCTTCACAGACTTGTAACATAATATACATAATCATAGATCTGAGACTTATGAAAGAGGGCTAAATTTGACAGAATTAAAATGAAAAAATTACAATTTTAGTTTTATACTTAGTTGAGTTACCACCTTATATTTAGTTTAAACCCTAAGATATTTGTAACATGGTAAATTATAGCCTCTTTTTAGCAGAAGAACCTTAAATAATCCCTAATATGAACAAACATATTCACTAATACTAATTTTGAAAATAATTATTATTAACTAAATAATTAAACATAGATAGTTTTAATTCAGAACAATTACCTCTCAAATTCAAAGTTAGTAACTAATCTAGGTGCCATTCGTTAGCGCTCCAAATCGTTGGAGCTCCAACGATATGGAGCTCCAATGAATGGCGCGTCAACAAATTGCCTGCACTTACATTTTCTCGCGTGATTTCTCTAAAAATTCATAACACTCCAAATCGTTGAGCGCCATTCTTTGGCACTCCATATCGTTGGAGCTCCATTTGAAATGGAGCTCGAACGATGTGGAGCGCCTATAAATGGCGCTCTAACGAATTGGAGCGTTAACAAATTGGAGCGCCAACGATTACACCCAAAATCAATAATATTCATTATTATTTTAGCCATTAATAATAATTATTATAATAATAATAATACATTATTATTAAGCGCCATTTTAAGTAGAGCGCGAACGATTTGGAGCTCGAACGATTTGGAGCGTCTATGAATTTTTAGAGAAATCACACAAGAAAATGAAAGTGCAGGCAATTCGTTGATGCCCCATTTATAGGTGCTCCATATCGTTGGAGCTCCACTTTAAATGGAGCTTGAACGATTTGGAGCGTCTATGAATTTTTAGAGAAATCACACAAGAAAATTAAAGTGCAGGCAATTCATTGACGCGCCATTTATAGGCGCTCCATATCGTTGGAGCTCCACTTTAAATGGAGCTCCAACAACTTGGAGCGCCAATGACTGGTACCCACTAATCTTTATTAATAAATCAAAAATTAAATATACAAGTAACAAGTATAACGTGGGCCGCACACTTACACACTTAAATCTTATACAGTATTCGTCTGAATTGGTTTTGTTTGATATGTTTTTTAATTGTTGCCTCCTAAACAGAAAATTTCACAACTAATCTTGTTTAACTAAAAATATTTAAATACATAAAGTTTTAATTCTGAGTAGTCTCCACTTAAACAAAGTTAACAACAAATCTTTACAACAAAAAATTAAGCCTGCAAAATGGAATTTAGCTGACAAGTTTTATGTTGTTTAGTCCCAAACCAAAGGCAAGGATTGACTGGACAAATTTACAGCAGAGCCAAAGCTGAGGCTGGAAAAAAAATATGACTGACGAGGTGAAGCCGAGTCAGGACAATTTTAATTACCTGCTAAGGTGGAACATCCTAAGCTAGTAATTCTAAAACGAGTTAAGAATGTGACTTTTGCTGTATAGTGACATACAAGATTGTACCTACAAACGGGAGAAAAAATACACAAGATTGAGTGTATCTTACATTTTATTACTATTCATGATATTGAAGTACGGATTAACCTGAAAATTTGAAAAACAAGTTGTGATGCTACTGTTCAGGTTATTACATAATAACAGGAAAATTAGGCAAAAATTGGATTGATAAGTAAGAAAGCGAACATTTCAAAGAAAATTCCCCCGGCTTGCGGATCTCCGAGCCAGACTTTGTATAATGCTGTCTAATTGTGTGAATCAATCTCCCACTATGTTCATGAAAGAGGATAGCAACTTGGTGAAAAAATAGAGTTAAGGTCTAGTTGTGTTGACCTGAAGATAAAAAGTTTAAGCATATTTTAACCTATATTTCTGAGTCATAAATTATTATAAAAATTCTTGAAATTACAATTAATTCGACCAATCGAGTAAAAATTTTACACAAATTTACATCTCTAAGACGCAAATGGATCCAGTAAATTTTAATTAAATAGCTAAAGCTGTCTTGAAGATATTGATTTTTGAATTTTTAGATTTTTGAATTTTTAAACTCTGGTGGCCATGACTCTCTAATCTAGAGCACTACAACTGCGTTACTTGTTCTCTCTCTATTTGGGCGTTTTTAACAAATTACATATTGTTAAAACACAAAACCAGACTTTTGTAAAAAAAAAAAAATACTGTTACACTTTTGCTTAGATGTTATTGGCACAAATACTTATTTAGTGGTGCAATACTTAAACTTGTTAGTTTTAATCTGTCAAAAAATTATGTTTTACAAGAAAAAAATTCAACTTGAAAAATTTATTTCCTAAATTACTTGATTGAATAATTCTTGAGCTTTTATTAACCTTAAATTATAAATCCTAGATGCTGATTTACTTCATACCACCAAAGTCTTACTATCTTAAGCTTTGGATAAACCTTAAACAAAATGATATGTCATTTGATCGCCATTCTAATGGCGATCAAATCACTACACTCAACCCTAAGGTTGAGGGTAGTGATTCAACCTAAGGTTGAGGGTATTGAAATCAAAGTAATACCACTCTGAGCTTACTGTAAACATGTCAATCTGAGCACAAGCAAAGTGAGTCTGAAGTCATAGCACCCTAAAATTTGGATTATAAATTTTAAGGTTGAGGGTAGGTCAAATTAAGAGAAAAAGTACCAAGGTACTCAATACCCAATTTTTCTTGAATAAGAATAGAACAAATAGGCTTACAGGGTGAATTGAAACATTTCAAAAGAAGAGCCTTACATTTTATACCTTCAATGAAACACAAATAAGGAATACTTTCATTAAAAATTCGCTAAATAAAATATTTTTTTTTAAATTAATTTTTCCAACATAACATTATTTTATTGGATGTTTAAAAGTATTGTTTTTACTTTTTCCTTATTTATACCGTAGGTATAAAGGAAATTATATTGTGTTGCGAACCAGGAAATGAAACCGGAATTATCCGTTCGGCGTTTTAAGGGCCTCTGAGTGGTTTTTTGCAAAAGTTGTCTTGTCTGTATGTGTGTGTATGATATCATCCCAGTGTAGCGCCCAGTGTATTTATTCTACAGCTGAAATTTTGTACAAAAACCAGTCTACCGCTGTAGTTGTGCTATTGGGAAAATTATTTTTTTATGACGTCATTAACTCACAATAATGACTCAGCAAAATTTTCGAAAAATCATAAAACGCAGAAAAATGATGCGATCGGATTGAGATTTGGCACGCATATGACTATGTATAAGACTAACATATGTTCCAAGTTTCATCTCATTACCAGCATTACTTCAATTTTTAAGGATTGACTTGAGTACGTTTTTTAAAAAATTGTAAAAAAATTGGGACATGGTCCTATTGAATTGAAATTTGGTACAAGTGTATAACATTACCTAATAAATAAGTACACTAAGTATCGTTTTAATATTACAAGTATATCAATGATTTTTCTCGGATTATAAAAATTAAGGAGCATTGAGCGTGGTCAGTGCTATATGGGTGACTGCTGAGAATGGTACGGATTCATTTACTATCTGAAGACAAGCGAAGCGAGTCCGAAGGCATGTTGCAGTATAAATTTGCCGAAATGTATTTCTGAGGACGAGCGAAACGAGTCTAAAGTAATTAGTCTGAATCCGATGTAATGAGGGAAAGTTCAGAGCCCGAGTATCTTCCAGGCCCGATTTTTTCTTTTTATACATAAATTTTTATTATTGTAGACAAAGACAAACCTAAAATTAATAAATAGAGAGAAATGGAAAGACGTAATACACCTAAACACTAAGTAGCAACATTCGATGAAACATTTGACCAAACTATTAATTAATAGTCGATAGAATGATGACATATGCCATTTTTTTTAGATGAGAGGTTAGAAGTAATATCTGTTTGTTATTTAGGAAATTAGCTAACTCCTCATGTTACAAATAGATGGCAGTAGTGCCTTCTGTTAAATTGACCTTAAAAACATAGAGGAAAGTCGTGAGAAATGGAACATAGTACGTATCCCCTACAGCCCTTTGACTGAATAACTTTGAATAAGTACCGACAGGATACTTATTTTCAAATGTAGTAACTAGACAAAATATTTTGACTACTTTTAGGCCGTATTCAGAATCATTTTTTAAAAAATCTCTCCTAGGTTGTTCCTAGCTTTCTCCTAGGCCTAGCAGTATTTCAGAATCATTTTTTTTGAATCTCTCCTAGGTTGTTCCTAGCTTCTTCCTAGCCCTTTAAAAAATCAACCCTACGGAATGATTTTTCACGTAATTTTTACGTGCTAAAACGTTAAATATACCATAAATAGAATAAAAACTTACATTGGAGTTAATTTAAACTTAATTTTTTATTTAATCTTTCAATTTTTGAAACCTCATTTTCGTATAAGACATTTTGAAAACTAGCGCTACTAGTAGAGAAGTGTAAAACTAATAATATTGAGATATTCTACAAAAATAAACAATGATTTGTAAACAAACCTGGCAAAGAATAAACTCCTTAAAACATACGTAAAATTTTTAATGACAATAAACTTATTTATATAATCGTTGACGATTATTGCTTAAAGTATATCTTAATGTGGAATGCGTGACCTTGACCAAGTGAACGTTTGAAACTAAAGAATGATTTGCATTTTATTTTCACTTATGTAGAAATCATTATATGTCATTAAGTACTTTTAAATGTTTTACAATAACATTGTTAGTGAAATACAAAGAGGTAAAACATTCGTAGATTGTATAGGTGCTACATTTTGAAATTGTAAAGTTATTGGAGAATTATTAATATTTTACATAAATAACAGAAAAAAATATGAAAAGTTAGTCCAGCGATTTGTTTAAATCATCTTATTATAGGGTTGTATAAACCCTGCAGTTGGTACTTACATTCTTCCACACTGATCTATAAGTCTTATCACGTAAGTCAAATTAAGTTTTACGTAACAATTAGTTTCGTTTAGGGTTTTAAAAGCGGGTTGATATTGTGAACAGTTTAAAAACTAACAAAACAACACAAAATGTATTATATACTTCACTCTTGTTTTACCTTTATAAGTTAGCCAATTTTACCCGTAATTATTTAGTTTAGTTTAGAATTTCCAGTAATTTATATACTAAATAAAATATATCTCAGCACTAGTATTATTTTATTTATTTCTATAAGGTTTCATCAAGTTTTATGATACTTTCCATTTATAATATTTTGATAGCATTTATTGCAAGGGTTTAGCAATCATAAAGGTGCGTCGCCTCAATCCCCGTTAACACGGGGATTTTCAAAAAGTTAAACAGCTCTACTTCATTCTAGATGGGAATTATACAACACTACCCACGTTGAGGCTTGAGTTTTGAATCCCACATTTTAATGGGGAGATACATAAAATAAGTAATAATGTATATCCTACCACATAATGTAAACAATGCTCACTATCCCCGTTATGAATTGTTTTACTTAGCTGATCTTTCTAATCAAATCAGTACGCTATCGCAGAAGCATTCATCTCTGAGTTTCATACGTTGTGAACGTAGAGATCACGATTTCCTTTACGTCGTGAAACTGTGTGTATTTTTTATAGTATTCATAAGTCTACTTGCTTAGCGGAAAAACATTTGTTATAGCTCAACAAAAAAGTAAAAAATGGGAATGGAATGTAATAAATTTGCTTCGGGTATATAATCGACCAATATAAATATAAATACGTCACGGAAGTTACATTTTGTTGAAAGAACTTTTTCTTTTTTTACATAATAAAGCAATGCTATGGTCACTTTAGGATCACAAAAAAATAAATATAGAATCCTTGGGTTTCATTTTGTTTTGATATGAGCCAATATGTATTTTGTGAGTTTCACACTTTCGCGACGATTAACCAGGTGCTCATTTGAAGTAGATACACTGGGTGGTGCATTTCACCAATACATCACCTTGATTAACTCAGCTTCGTGTGGAGCTATTGCGATAAAATTCGTTACAACCCCATTAATTTGACAAATGGAAGTTTAATACCAATTATTTGTTGTTTAATCGTCTGGCATATATGGTCATCATATTACCATAATGTGATTTTTCATAATAACTTTAAATTATATTGGAGCAAACCTTTGCGTCATATCCTGTACAATTTTGATAACTAATATAATTAAATTCGGGTAATTTCTTTTTGTAATTTTTCCGGGGGTGGTACCCCCAAAATTTCTAAGGGGACCCGATCAAAAAAACATTTTTTATAGGCTCAAAATCTGTTTCAGGTCAAAAGAAGTTGTTTGAAGCAATAAAAAAATTTGACTTTTTGGGCAGCACCCCCAAAATTTATAGGGGGTGACGACCAAAATTTTTTTATTGCTCAAAATCCGTTTAAGTCAATAGATGTTTGGAGCAATACAATTTAACACACAGAAATATCCTCTAAACATTTTAACTCATTTTGACCTAAAAGATTTGTTTTTTAGACCCCCCCCCCTCTCATAATTTTTAAGGGTAGCGCCCCTAAACAAATTAAAATCATAATTATATTTTTTTTTAAAAAACAGAATTAGCTCATTTTGACCTAAAAAGGATTATAAGAATTTTTAATTTCTCTCTTTACATCCCCCCCCCCACGAATATCCTTAAATTTGACCTTAAAAATTTGGGGGTGCCACCCTTAACAAATTTAAATTAATTCGCTCTGAACCACTCTTGTTTACCCAAAACGGATTTTAAGCTCAAAAAAAATTATTAAAATAGAACAAAAAGTGACTAGAGACAATCTAGGGACGATTTAAGGTACCTCTCTACCTGCCTTGGATCTTCCTAGGTTGTTCCTAGCTTTTTCCTAGCCTTTTCCTAGAATTAAAGTGCAAAGTTAGGAAAAGGCTAGGAGAAACCTAGAAGATCTCTTCCTAGCCCTAGGGACGGTTAAAAATGTTCTAAAAATGGACACTAAAGCTACGAAGAAGCTAGGAAAAAAGCTAGGAACAACCTAGGAAGAACCTAGGAGAGATTTTTTTTGAAACTTTTGATCATTCTGAATACGGGCCTTAGTATCACGTTTGATTCGCTCCTTGCAACATATGCATACTTTTCTGTCTTTTCTTGTTTGGTTTTAGCGATGAAAATATAATTTACTTGGTTTATGGAATTCTCAGCTTACAGACTTTTTGTATAATTGTGTTTTTGTGATTTTTTTGCTTTGACCGGTGCGTAGGTGAGCCTGTCTTTGGTCTTGCTTTGTGTTTATTTTTAATGCGAGATCTATTTCATATATCATTATATCATTTGATACTACCGTGTTTTACAAAACATGAATAGTTGACACAATATATAATAACATATAATGATATATATATATAATATCATACTTAACATAGTAACATGTATAACTTTTTGCTCTAGCGAAAAACTTATTTATTTGAGCATAAACTTTAGGTTACAATAAATATAAACATGGTTCTTGTTTTTTTTTTTAAATTATGTTATTCTACATTTAAATGTTGATAGTTATTTTATTTTGATAGTTACTCAGGGTTAATCGATTTTTCAAGTCATAAAAAACACCGAGAATAATGATTGACCTTACAAGAAAGCTACGGCGGTGATGCTGTCAGCAACTGTGATTTAAATGAGAAAATAAGAATGATTTTTCTGCCAAGCTTGGGCTGTCGGCATTTACACGCTTTCCTATAAATTTCAACTAATATTCTCATCAATATTACGATTATGCAAATAAATTTACCATATTTAATTTTAACAATTACCATATAAAAATAGAAGAACATTATTTTTTTAAAACAATAACCATGATTATAATTATATTTTATTCATTGATTATATTTCATTTATTTAAACCTAAACTTTATAATCAAATAAACAAACTTTTTATTGTAAACTTCTGTTCTAATATATGTATGAACAACATAAAGTTATCATTGGAACATAAAAATCATGTAATTATTTAGGCTTAGTTAAAATCGAGTACTTAAAAGTAGAAAAGCAAAAAAACCCCTACAACAGTTGGGAGTCCCGCAACCCGGGACCCAACTACATTCCTATACCCCCGCAGACAAAGAGTTAAGGCATCACAGTCTCTCATAAAAGCAAAAAAGCCAGCTCAGATCAGAATTCAAATTTTAGTTAAGATGTTATTTGTATCATTTGCTTTAGCATCACATGGAGGTATTAATTGTGTTCTAGAAGAGGACTACTAATTAAAATTAGAATAAATTGCTCATATCTCCTATGTTACTACCTATATTGTTTTTATTCTAGCATTAAAACCAAATTATTTTTAAATCTGGTAACACTTTTTGAACTCAAAAATCTATGCATAAAGCTCACTCTAAATACATTTATTTATTTTTTAATAACTTTAAATTATGGCTGGGATAAAAATAAGGCATTTGGTGCCTCCTTGAAAACTTCTTGCAGAAGGTAAACCACTTATTTTTTTATGAAAATATCAAGACACTGAAAGGTATAAGCAATAAATATTAAATACAATATTGGGAAATATCATTAATTTATAACTACAAAGATAAAACGAACACACAAAAAGAAAAAAGCCAACTAAAATATCACGATACACAGGATAGGATTGGGTTGGGTTGTGAGGGTTTTAATAAGTTATATACATGCCAAGAAAACAAAAACCAAAATAATAAAACTTTTAAAATAATAATTGAATTGTTGTGACCTAGACTATAAACTAGAAAACTTTTCTGCACACTTCAAAAAAACTTATTTTTTAGATTAAAATAATTGGAAAAAGCAAAAAAAAAGTATAATAATGTTTTCTTTTTTTAAATTTATACACTTTTAATCCAATAAATCTTTATCTACATATTTGCACAGATTAAACGAAGATAGTAAAATACATGCGGCACTGATTTCTGTTAAAAAAGAAATCTGAAATCTTACTACCATCTGCCAAAAATGAAAATTAAAAAAAATTAAAAAAAAGTAAATAGGTAAAATATTAAATAAGCATACTCGGTTCACAGGCCAAGCATGAAACCTATGAACCTCACAAATCCAGAAAAGATAATAGTTTCAAGTGATATTTGATTTCATGACAGATAATAAATAAGAAATTTCAAATATGACTTTTTTTAAGTTTAATACAGTGACCCATTGCAGCATGTCACCTTACCTCGAATTGAAGTGGTTCCAAAAAGCGCTAGCAATCAGACAATGCCATTATATAAAATTAGCTATTTCGTAATAATTGGGTTTCTATTTTTATTAATATAATATGACTTATTATAATTAATAAAAAGTAAAATAATCTTAATAAATAATAAAAATAAAAAATAAATAAAACATTTATTTATTTTCTAAAATACCATTAATGGAAATAATATAGTAGAAGATGGAATTATATTAACAGATGTCATGTCTGAAGTAGTAGTCAAAAGAAAGGGAAGGCAAATCCAAATAGGCCGTGGTTGGCCTTCAGTGCCATAATTTTTTAAGATAACAAAACACCAGTAAAAGGTTAATAACTGGGTATAATGTCTGCAGCATGAGTTTTGATGTATAAATATACATTGTAAGTTATTCATGCTTACAAAATTTATAAAAAAATTAGTAAATTTTTAACAAAGCCAATGGTCATTCATAACCTGGCATCAAGAAAAAAAAAATAATATACATTTATTAATTTAAACTATTATTTTGATTAATATCAAGACAAAAACAGTAATAGATATGTTGGCTTAATACTTAAAAAATTCAAAATAAAAATAATATTATAAAAAGTATATTTAAAGAATTCATACAAGTTAGAGATACTTCCATTAATGGTTGATGAACATAAATGGTGAGTGATTAGAGTTAGGATAAGAATTTCACAGAGGGCACAAAAGCAATAAGAAAACAGTAACAAAACAAATAATTATTGTTTCAACAGACACATAGATTGTTTCACAGGTAGTTTCGAATAAACCTAAAATATATAATTAGATTGCCCAATTATAAAAAGCTCTAGCAGATATATAGTTGTCCCCACAATATATGTTATTTATTTATAGAGCTTCTTCTTTAATACAATTAAATTTAAGATGAACACCCTAAATTGATTAGTAAAAATTAAATAAAAACTTTATGTAACCAACCTTTCGTTAAATGATTCTTGACGAGCATAATTTTGGAGACTTCCTTCTTCGATCAGGAATTTCATACGATCAAAAAATGATGCAGTGATGGCTGGAGGTTGTTTTCTGAGGAGTATATCAATCGGTTTTGGAGCTGACACACAAAGTTGGCTGCTTCTACAGATATGGTTAGAACAGCATTCTGGGTCCTCACAGTCTATCAGACCATCTAACAAAGTAATGAGTCAAATTATAAAACATATTACTTTGAAAAAATAAAAATCATAACACTATCCTAAAAAAATAATACCTAATACTACACATAAATATATTTAATTAATTTATAAGGATTTTTTTGTAAAAACTTACAAAACTTTTAGATCTACATTGGTCTTATCCAAGGTATATTTGAGGGGGAAACACTTCTTATTTACGACATAAATTAATACATAAGTGGTTCTACCCATACGCTATTTTTGAGATAAAATTTGAATAACAATTAATAAGAAAATTTACATTGTACATAATCGTTTGACAACTGATTTTCAAAAAATAATATTTAAAATTACTTCACAAATCTTAAAATAATTGCTAATTCTTTTGAAAATCTCTCCCAAACCTACTTTTGATTTAGTTAATAGTAATTACTATTTATGTTCAAGAACAAAATTAAAAACTTTAAGAAATTTCCTTCAAGAGGAACAGCAATTAAAAAGCTGATTTACATAGAACTGAAGATATAAATTAAACTTTAATTTTTGAAAAGTTAAATATTCACCTCAGACTTTCAATTTTTAAACTAGAATTACAGACAATATAAGAGTTAAAAATAAAATCAAGTTAAAATATTGCATAATTTTTAGAATATGGTGATGCATTATTTATACCTTTATCGTTATCTCTGCCATCACTGCAAATCTTTTCTAACAGAACATTGCAATCGGGTCCATCCCAACCCTCAAAACATCGGCATTCCCAAAGACCATCTAAGTTAACTCGACAATGACCATGATTTGAACAGCCTCTAGGACAACCCTCTAGAGTACAGTGTTTTCCATTCCAACCAGTCACACATAAACATGTTCCGTTTTTGCACTGACCATGCTCATTACATCTGTAAGTAATAAAATAATAACTAAATGGAGGTGAAACATAAAATAAAGATAATTCTAGGCGATTTAAGGGAAGGCAATGTAGGGCAATAAATCATCAGTATTAACAACCCAGATATAAAATTGAATACTTCAAACACTAACTTAATACATTTTTTTTTAAATGAACATTAAGAGAACCGATCCAATAAGCTATCATATCTAGTCGTTACCAGCAGCTAAACTTGGCTAGCTGCCAAAGTAACGGACCAACTAGGGCATTGTAAATGGCAAAAGGCAAATCAAATACAGATTTATGACACACAAATACAATTTAAACTTAATTTTTAATTGTAATTAATATTAAAGCCAGTATTAGAATTCTTATTTTTTCAAGCAAAAAATGAAGTATACAGGTCTATTTTGACCTTGAATAAGGAAGGATCCAACCAAGTGCTCTATTTGCCCAGCTTTGGATCCCCACTCTATCACTACCACTACTGCCATAATTAGAAGAATCACTATTTATGGACCCTATTCAGAAAACCGCATAAGATGGATTGAAATGGGTTTAAAGTGTTAAACATAAAATGAAAATGGCTGGATTTGATGTGAATTACTGGAATGATAAAGTGGTTCGTGGAAAACAATTTAGCAAGGCAACAAGGTTATTGAGGTTCAATAAACCAATCATATAGGAAAATGAGAATTAGTTGTTAACCAATTGAATGTTCTGACCAAACGCCATAAAAAATTTTATACAAACCTAGGATCACACTGTTTCATATTACAATATTCTCCTGACCACCCTTGATTACAAACACATGCCTCTCCAACACAGTGACCGTGCTGTCCACAATCAAGTTCACACAATTCTGAAATCAAACACAATGGCAAAATATTGTACTTTTCAATTCACTTAAAGATGATTGAAATAATAAAATGAGTAAAATGACAGTCATGCACTAAGCTTGAATAATAATCACACCCTGTCTAATCAGGGTAAGAATTTATTAATAAAATATATTAAATACAATAATGTTTAGTATCGTGGTTCTCACAAATATAAAATCTGCGAGAACCACTTACGGCTTCGAGCAAGACATCGGAGGACAGAGTTTTGCCCTACCTATGAAATGCTTTCGCCTCTCACCTCTCGAACAGTCTTCGCCTGACCACATAGGATCGCATGAACAAGTCTGGGTTTCTACGTCGAACTTTCCATGACCATTGCAATCTGGCAAACACTGAAGAGCATCACTGTCCGTTTCACTGCAATCAGAACCTTTCCAACCCTTTTTGCAAATACAGACTCCATCGGCACAGACTCCATGATCGGTACAAGTAGGATGAGGACAATCAACTAAAACAGATATTATATTTTAACAATAACACACAAAAATAACAAAATAGAGCACATTTCATTAGTTTGAAGCTATTACCAGGTAAATTAGGAAACATTTGATGGTAAAAATGTATAATTTTTTAATAAAACCCAAGTAAAATAAAAACACTATGAGCTAATAATTTTCAATAATAATCTTTTGGAAATACTGGTGCCAAATTTTTAAATTTAATTTCAATTCTCTAAATACTTCAAGCAGTCCTCATAATGGGCACAATGGACGTACAAAAGAGGTTTACAAGGCTTGATAAATTATTAAACATAAAAAGCTTTAGTAATAAATTTGATGAAATAAGCTTTAGTTTTAAGTTAGCTTTAGGTTTCTTATGAACTCCTACAATTCACCATAACGTAAATAAATAAAACAAGTCATAAAATTTAATAAGAGTTGAACTTACAGGAACTAAAATTTACTACAGGAAAATCCAGTTTACAAAATAAAAGATTTTTTTTCTTTGTTTTGAAAATGTATGTGTTTTGACGTTTGTATGTTTGCCACTGCAAATCTTACAGATTTGCAGAACAATAAAGCTTTTTATTTATTTATTTATTTAAAAACTCACTTTCATTGCAAAATTTCCCTTTATAGCCTCTAGCGCAGAGACATTTGCCATTACTGCATTGACCATGTCCATTACAGTCCGGTATTTCACATTCATCGTGCCTAAGACTACATTCCTTTCCTTTCCAACCAGGATTACACTGACACTCTCCGTTTATGTACTCTCCTCTCTCTCTACATAGAACAGGGCATACACCTGCAAACACATACACAGGGGTAATAAAATTAAGAATACACATCATATGAATGAAATTTAAAAAAAAATAGGTACATTTAACATTGACTTTATCTAAAGTAAATGTTTAAAAAGACACTATAGAAAGTCAGTTCTGTTAGTATATGATATATAAACCAAATCAGATAAAAATTGAACAAATACATAAGTATGTCTAAGCTGCATTTAGCCCTTGATTAAGAGCATTACACAAAATATTGAATAACAATATTTAGTAATTTGATAAGTTTTTGTAACTAACAGATTTTTCATTCTCTGCACTGTTGTGTGACTAAAAAGGCAGTTTGATGGATCAATAAGAAGTTCAAAACTGATTGCCAGGAAAACAAACTCGGCAGATAATAATTAAGTAAGTGTTCGTTTAGTTAATAAACACTTTTTCCAACATCAGTAAAATTTCTAAATTTTCTCCTAAAGACACTTTCTGAAGGATGTTTGAAGGAAATGACAAGAACTCTAACTTCACAGCCAATGCAAACTCCACTGAGAGACTTAGAACTCGTAGATATTAACCCCGGAAGTTTACAAAATTGATGATTAAGAATTATGTGTAGACCCTGCTAAAAGCATTTTATTAATATAATTTTATTGGATTTTATATCAACATACTTTCACTACAATCTTCTCCACCAAATCCTGGATTGCACTGACAATGACCCATCAAACACTGTCCTTTGCCACTGCAACCACCAGGACAGCTTTGAGTCATGTCTTCAGAAACGGAAGCAATAAATGTTACTTCTTGAGGATCACCATCATCATTGTAGAGCGACAAAAACCAATGCCCAGGCTCTAAATAATGAGTTACTTCTTTCTTGACGTTAGACTAAAAAATAAAAATAACGTTAAAATTTTTTATCATGACGGATTATAAGCTTTATCAAATATAGATTTTAGCAACAAAAAAAATCAAAATTAAATATATGGTCATTTTGTTTTCATTTCTCATTTAGTTTGTGCCTTCGAAAAGCCACTAGAGAGAAAGAAATTACTTAAGGTATAGTATTATCAAATCAAATAAAACTTACATGAGATGCACGTGAAGTTCGAGCTTTAAATCCACTAAGAACTTCAAGAATATGGTACTGAGTGTGAGTTGGTAAAGCATTTCTTCTGCCATAAACAGCTATACTAGCTCCTCTAGGGATACTATAGTCAAATTTCACATAGGCAGGTTCAGATTGATAAAATTGCATATTCCAGTATCCGTATGGTACTATTTCTTTAGATAATTTTTGTCCTAAGGTAATGTGAGAGAATGTTGTTCCATCTGGAGGGAAGGATCTAGCCGGAAATGTCTTTCCTCCTATAATAATTATACACAAGTTTTGTTGGTACAAAAAATAAAGTTAGGCGAGATGCTAACAAAATAATTATAATGAACTACTTGATATAAATCACCCTGATCACTCAGCTCCATGCAGAGCTATAGCCATAAAATTGGTATCTACCCACTAAGTAGAACACTGGGAGTTAATTGTTGTAGTTAATATATTTTTGTTATTGTCTGGCATGTATGATAGATAGTCTTATAACCAAAATGTGTTTTTCTACGGTTATTTTAAAAAGTTAAATTGGAGCATCTATTATATAGATAATTTCTAAAACTGTATCATATCCTGGACAATTTGATACCAATATCGCAGAATTCTGGTAATTTTCCCCAGATCATTATTTTCCCATACAATGTATTAAAAATAATGAATTCTGGTGTACCAGTAACCTTATTTTAAATCATAAATGGGTAATAGTCTTTATGTATACCAAACGATAGCTTGGGAAAATTTACCAGAATTTAATTGTATCGGTATTAAATTGTTCAAGATAAGACAGTTTCTGAAATAATGAATATCAAGGTATGCTTCAATTAATATTTTTGAAGTTATCATGGAAAAACACACTTTGGTAATCAGATTACCATACATGTCAGACGGCTGCCAAACAGATAATTGGGTATTTGAACTTAAAATGGTCCACTTAGTGAGGTAGGAGGGTAGGTTGCCGCCTCCGTGACCGAGGTCGTTAAGGCGATAGTCATTACACTGACCTTTCACACCCACGGAGGTCTGGGGTTCGCATCCCAGGTTACGCTCTCAGTTTATAGAAGATTATTGTTTAAATAAATTATCGCCAAATTTAGAATACACTTTGAGCGTAACAGTTGTTACTACCACCCGAGGTGGTTCCCGCAGGGGTTATCCCTGATGAGCCGCAAGGCTCTAAACAGGCATTATTATTATTATTATTATTAGTGAGGGTAGATAACAATTTTATTACGATAGCTCCACACTAAGCTGAGTTAATCGGGGTGAAGTATTTTAAATGGACCACCCTGTATTTAAAAAAGTTTAATTAAGCTTTTATTAATTGCGCTATTAGATTGATTTATTTTCCTTATTTTAATAACAATAACTTGCTTTACTAAAACGAATACAGCAATTAAATAATATTAAAAATTTTAAGCATCATAAAAATGTTGTCTAAAGACTCCAAAATTTTTGTTAAAATGGATTTATGAACTAAAATTTGAGATTTTAAGTGTTTCTCAGAGAGTGAGGGAAACAATACGATTCAATATTATTTCAGCAAATAACCCAAAGGACTAACCTATGTAGAAAACATAAAAATCATGTTTGTAAAAAAAAATCGGGTACAGAGCACCTCGAAACTTTTCCTCATCACATTGGATTCGCTATGCTCATCCTCCCTGCTTCAGACTCGCTTCGCTTGTCCTCAGAATACACAATTTGTCAAATTTATACTGCAACACGCGTTCAAACTCACTTTGCTCATCCACAGATAATAAATACATCTGTTTCATTTTAAGAGGTCACCCATATAGAATTGAACATGCTCAATACTGTTTAACTTTTATGATCCAAAAAATATCAGGGATACATTTGTCTCAATGAAACAAAACGTCAAGATATTAACTCAATTGAATTATTTTCCAATTTTTTTAAATTTTTAAAAACGTACTCAAGTCATTCAATAAAATATAAACTAAAGCTGATAATGAAATGAAACTTGGTAGATATGTTAGTCTTATACATGGCTAGAAGCGTGCTAAATCTCAAATTGATTGCAACACTTTTTTCCACGTTTGATGATTTTTCTAAAATGTTTGCTAAGTCATTATGCAGGTTAATGACGTCATCGAAAAATTATTTTCCAAATTGCAAAACTACATCTATAGACTATAGCTATGATGATAACAGACACACAACCATTAAACCATGTAGGAGGTGTTGTGAACCACTCAAATAACTTTGTAAATACAACTCATGAGGTCTTAAAAACACTTGAAACAGATAATTCTGGTGACATACCGGTTTCAAATCTTTTTTTTTCAAACACAATACTTTTCCTACACACCAACGGTATAAATGAGGAAAAGTAAAAACATGATTGGAAAATAAACACAAGAAACTTTTCCACCATCTGCTAATAACTCAACATTAAGATAATCTGTTGGACCAGATGGGTCCAAAAGTCAATTACAATCCTCTTATATATCAATCAAATAGTGCTTTATATATCTTTAAATCCAGTTACAAGTAAAAACGTTTTAGGATTAGGTGATTCATATCTTACTTAAATTGTATCACTTAGAACTGACAGTTAAATTATTTTGACCATTTAGTCCATTAATTTTGTAAGAAGGAAATAACAAGGTCCTTCGTCACATTCCTTGGCCATAGAAACACTTAGTAGAACAAGTAAATAACGCTAGATTATCACAAGTTAAATGTGTGAAAAATAATTCAATCCAAAGCAAAATATTTTATAATTAAACCCTTTTTACATCTTGATCAGTTTTACAAAATAAACAGGAAAACTTAAACCACCACTGCCATTAACATGATAGAAAAGGCTATTGATATTTGAAGATGGGAAAAGCAAGGGTTTTTTTTAAAAAAAAACATGTGGTTGTATATAAGCTGTGACATTAAAATCTCAGCTAAGAGAAGAAAGAAAACCTCCCAGATTTTTTAAGCTCCTCTTTGATATTAGAATTAATATGACGATATTTCAAAAAGCCAATATTATTTCATATTAGTTATGTTTTATAACTATAGTTAAAATAAAAGTAGACAAAGGAAAACTTGGCTTATAATAAATAATCCCCTTCCAAAAAAAAATCATAAAATAATAAGCATAGACTTCCTTTGCCTTCGAGTCATATTATATAAATACATGCAACTATCTAAAAATAAGTTAACTAAAATTAATAAAACTACAAGAACAACAAAACAATTAAAAACAAAATTTTAGCTAAAATAAGAATAGATGCCCTTTCAGAACTTCAAAACATAGCATTAAAAACACTACCAGAAAATGTGTATTAATGTATTAACTAATTCAGAAAATGTGTATTAATGTATTAACTAATTATAATAGTGCAATTATCAGAGCATAACTTTAATTTATATAAAGTATATAAATTATGCAAGTACTTGACTTTGGTACCAGATGTCCGGAGTTCGCAGCCCAGCTATGCTCTCAGATTATAAGAATAATATCTGTATTAAAAATATTTTGCCAACTTTAATTAATACTTCGTGGATACAATCCAACTGAGCTGGTTTCCCTAGGATGAATACTTGGTAGACCAAAATGTCCTAAAACGATCATTTCATTTTTATAAATATGATCAGGACAGAGTACCTCAAAACTTTACCTCGCCTTATTGGCGCAGTACAGCCTCAAATTAGTAAAGCTAAAATATTTTAGAACTTGACGCATGACTTGACGTTATTGCATGAAAAATTTGTATAGAGAAACATGACTGGCTTAACAGTTTATAAACCAAACATAATTTTAACTATTAATAGTGAAGATAACATATAGGTCCCAATACTAAAACCAAAAAACTTTCATGCAATGATATAAAGACATTAATACTTAATTAAATGCTACAGGATCAAAGAAATGCCCCAAATTATGACTGAAATTAAAGTTTCCCTCAAACTAAAATTAACCATACAAAGTCAATGCATTAATAAAATTTAAATTCAGCTGATAACTAACAAGAAAAATATTTTCACACCATTCTAGGTTCTTTTTAGTACTAATGGGAATGAAAAAATCAAACCAATATAAACTGAAAAATCATGCTACTATTAATAAATGCAGTAAAATAAATAAAAAATAAAAACTGAACCCAATATTTATCATGTTAGTCATGTCAATAAAAAATAAAATACAGAACAGCAATGATGCCAAACCTTGCATATTTTTTCTTCAGAGCGAGAGCAAAATTATTCACTTTATCATAAGATTTTGATTTTCCTATGGATACAAATTAAATTAATTTTTAATAAGAGAAATGTTGAAGTATTTAGGAGGCAAGTTAATCGTTGGTTAAAAAGAAATAAAAATATTACATTTTTTATGTGATAAAAAACTATCAATAAAGGCTATGTATTATACCTAGGGAGTTCACTGGTTTCAGATAGTCGACAAATAAAGCTAATAATCCTAAGAATCCATAATGATTGAAAGAGGAGGTATGATATTTTATACGAGTTTTATAAAATACAAAGTATTTTTTTTTTTTTATAAAATACACAGTATTTTATATGAGTTATATAAATACACAGTATTTTATATGAGTATATAAAATATACAGTATTTTATATGAGTTATAAAATACACAGTATTTTATATGAGTTATATAAAATACACAGTATTTTATATGAGTTATATAAAATACACAGTATTTTAGTTTATTCCTCTAGGTAATAGTACTTTGATTTTTAACTCAAGTTAATTAAACTAAATTGCGACAATGTAGTCAGTAACTAAAATAGAACTAAAGTTCTTTTTTATACTAAAATAGAACTAAATTTTTAGTCTTAAATCTTACCTTCCATGATAATGACAACAGGCAGCTCGTCTATTACGTCCTCGCAGATACTTTTAGTTGAGACCTCTGTATTTGGACTAGTGTAAGGGTATGTGTCTGTTTCAGTTTCAGTTGTAGAAGCAACTAAATCAGTACTAAACAAACTATCAGTAACTGTTATCATTGAACTATAATTATCTTTTACATTAGTGGAATGTAATGTGGTTCCAGTGTTCTCATAAAAATCGTACGGTGCAGTAGATGAAACTAAACTACTTGAAGAGTGCTCATCTACTTCCACAGTGCTTGATACTGTGGAATCTGATACTGTAATATCTGATTTATTTTTTACAACAGAATCTCTTACAAATTTTGTTTCAGAATCCACATAATAATCTACATCATCCAAATTACTATATTCATTAGTTGACGACTCTTGTATTTTGTCAAGGGATGGGCAAGAACATTCACAAATACCTCCAATCAATTTCCCATAAACTTTGCCATCATCGATTGATGGAGTGGAAATAGAAAAGTCAGGTTCTGTCGAATGTTTGAAATCTAACTTTGTTTCGGTAGTTTGAACGGTTGGAATGATTGTTTTTTCACTATTTGATATGCTATTATTATTTATGATAATTTCATTGTTAGCAGGATTTAAAGAAAATGAAAACACAAGCAGAGGGTTATTATTAGTGTTTTTAGAGTCTCCAGTAGCAATAGAAAGGTTAAAAAATACTTTATTACCATTTTTAATAGGAATTATTTCATTAGAATTAAATCTATTCAATTTTGGAGAACTTTCAGTTTTGATTTGATTAGGGCTGTTTTCATGAACAGTGTCGTAAAAATGATATAAAACTGGATTTTCAAGGACACTATTTTTAATAGTATGCTGAGATTTTAATTCTTTTCTAGAACTGAGTAACTTAATATCATATTTCTCCTGATTATTAAATCTAGGAGATTTTTGGTTAGAATGAGTATTATAAAATTCTCCAGGATATGTATTGGGGGGACTACTATCAAAAATACTCATCTCTCGAACTTTTCTGGGTGAGTTTCTTTTCCGAATCATAGATATTTGGTCATCATAGGAAACTTTTCTATAGGGACCAAAATAGTTTGGAAGTCGAGAGCTATACAAGCTTCTTATTGGGGGGTAACTGTGTTCAGATCTTAATTTATTAAAATAAAATTTATCATTTAAGGGAGAATAGTTTTCTTTGGGCCGAGACAAGCTTAATTTTTGCCAGTAATCGTTACTTGTATCAGATTCGTCACCTAAATAAATTTTACGTTTAGCATCTAATTTATACGTGACATGACTTAAGGGTCGACTAGTAGGTTTAAATAAAAGAGTATTATTCTCATGACTGGAACTGTTAAAACTAAATGGGAGTATTTCAGAGTATGTTGAGTTTATATCAAAATTAGTGGTATTAGGGTGCAAATCTACGGGATCATGCGTTGAACCATGCAAGGGATTATCATGCTGAGTGAAAATGTCTCTACGAAGTCTTCTCAATCCATTTGATACGATACCTCCTCCAGATGTCGAGGAAGCTGATGTAGATGGCCTGGGGCGAGAAGAATTTCTACTTCCTTCAGTTTTAATTAGAGTATCAGTCGTGCCTTCGTCTACAAGAACAGAGCAAGGAGTAGCACCATAGGACCAATGGAGTACACTAGACACTAAAACAACAAATCATTTATGTTAGTTGTATTGAATACTGTAATAGCTAAATTAAATTTATATTAATATAAATTGATGGTTTTTATCATAATTTCAACAATGAGCTCATAAAATGAAGACAATAATGTAAAATTGTTTTTTTAAAAACAGTTAATGGCAGTGTTCAAGAACATTAATTAAGATTGAACACATAAACAATGATGCTACAAACGAAAAAAATACAATGTAATAGTTTAGTACCAAATAACCCAACATTATTTCTAAAAACACTATTTTTTCAGAACTAAGCTAGACTTTAATTACATCATCACAACCTAAAATAAATATTTTACTTACTGGCCATATATATTACTGCCGCAGTCAAAACTAGAGATAATATTATAAAAAATATGGCTGTACATTTCCAAGAACATCTTGATGTTAAACTCTTTTGGAATTGGAATCTTGGAGGTGGAAAATGATGACTAGAATTTGGCCTCCTAATATTATTTCGAACAGGTAATACTGGAACTGGCGGTCCAAAACCTAATGACATTCTGTAAGCAAAGATATAGCATTAAAATAAAATTTAAAAAAAAGAAAGAAAATATTATGTTTAATTCTTAACCTTGGCTATTTAATTTGGGAGTGCAATAATTGAAGGCCATTTTTTTAACCGGGGGAGTAGACCAGAGCATTAGACCACTTAGTTGGGTTGTAACTTGTTTGAGTGCAAACCCAGAAACGTAAAAGGAAGCCCTTCTATTCTTCTTACAAGGGTAAGAAGAAGAAGGGATAGATTTGTTTAAAGGTACTAACAGTTATTATCATAAGAAGCTCTGTGAGATCACCGAAAGGAATAATGGCTGGACCAAAGGTCTGCTATCTGAGGTATGTCAAAGCGGGACAAGTATCTAGGATATGAGTAGGAGTTTCGTCCTCTTCCTCACACAACTTGCACAGAAGACTAGCTGCTATTCTCATCAGGGTAAATGACGGTTCAGCCGATCAGTAAGACCAACAATACCAGTTATTGAATGACAGGTATTCTGTTTAGGGCCAAGAGTGATTTAAATACAGACATAGTGAATATTTTTCAAGTACTTCAAGTAGTAGGATTTAAATGGTGACACTTTAATCATTTTTAAGTATTCTGAGATTTGGATTTAAATTCTAACTAAGTGAATCTTTTTAAGTAATATTAGATAGGGATTTAAATGCTGACTAGTTTAATACATTGGACATCTATACATAAAAAACTCACTTGTCAGAATTTTTCTGAAGATCCATTTTAGAGGGACTGCTACATGATGAATTTGATTTATAGTCCAGCGTCCCCTTTGTTAAATCTGTAATAAATATTAAATCAACTTTTAAACAGGCAAGTGATTTACAGAATTAAAAACTTATACAAATAGTTTTGACGGCTGATTAAGAAGCAATGCCACAGCTTATTCCTCCTTTATAATTCTATAGACAGGAGTAAGCAAAAGTCTCTCTGATTAATGAAAAACCACTGATTTACTTAAGTTTAACAAAACAGTAAATTGTATAGAAGGCTATAGATACAAGAGTGGGATATAATTTGCTAAATACATGGTAAAACGCCTTGTAATAACAAATAATAATAAAACACAAATAATATGAAACAACAACAATGTGGCCGTGTAGCTGCTATGGGTTGAAGGCCAGTTTAATTTATTTTGTTTTCATAATGAACCCATATTTATTTTTAAAAAATTATAATTAACATGGGCTGTATTTAAAAAGGGTATCATTTTGAATGTTCCTAAATACCTTGATTTTCGTAAGTTTATCTAATTAGGCTGAGGCTTTTAGTGAGTACCATGTCTGTAAAAATTGGGTACGAGGTACCTCAGAACTTTTCCTAACCACATCAGATTCGCTACGATCCTCATAATAAAAAGTTAACCACATTTATGTTCCAACACGCTTTCGGACTCATTCGCTTGTCCATAGATAGTTAATACATTCATGGTGAGTTTATACCACAAAATCTCCATCAAAACAGCTAATGAAACTTATACTTATTTACCAAGTACCGAATTTCAATTCAATTAGATTATTTTTTGATTTTTACATTTTTTTAAAAAAATCGTGCCCAAGTTGTTCAGCAATAATAGTGAACTAAAGCTGATGGGATGAAACTTGGCACACATGTTTGTCCTATACATGACCACACGTGTGCTAAATTTAAATTGATCAGAACATTTTACTGCGATTAATAAATTTTCAATATTTATGCTGAGTTATCATTGACAATAAATAAAGTCAAAAAACCAAAGAAATATTTTCCGGATAGCACAACTATATCTGAAGATTGATTCTTGTTTCTAAGTTTCAAAAACTCTTAAGCATAAATACACCGGGAGCTACGATGATAACAGACACAAAACACACCTACAAACAACTTGGTGAAAACCACTCAGGAGGTCATTAAAACACTTGGAACAGATATTTCAGGTGACATCTCCATTTTGGATTTTTAGTAAAACAATATTTTTCCTATATACTTAAGGTATAAATGAGGAAAGTAAAAAGTGCACAGTGATCTGTCCATACGGGCATATACAGCAAAAATTTACTTGACTTTTGGGGTCTGTGGGTTTTTAATAACACGTGGACAATTTATGTTAAAAGAGGGTCTTACAGTTTTTTGAATTTATTTTTTCTTTCTTCTTCATTAAGAGCAAAGCAAAAGTAAATATATGTACAAGTTTAAGTTAGTATGAGAGAAGCAAAAGTAGGAGTTCTAGCTGTTTAGCCAGTTTTCAAAGTAATTTTAAGGTGACAAAATGAAAAGCAAACAGCCTTTACAATTGAAGATGGTTTTAAATCAAGCCATCTTGTACTTTCTTATCAAATCCATCTGCTTAGGAAGATTCAAAACATCTTGATTTGAAACTTACCTGATAAAGTACCTGATGGTATATATACATTGCCACTGGGTGACCTAACTACACAAGAAGTATCAAAATCTATATCAGGATCATGCAGGGAAGGGGGAAGCCTGCCATTATGCCGGCTCATCATGGTATTCCTTGGTGGCACATCCGGAGGAATAGAGTCCAACAAACAACCTGAAACAAATATAAATCAAAATAATTTTAAGACACTAGAAAAAAATGTAGTTATTAAGTTTATAAATGCAGTTAGAAAGAGTTCAAACATAGACGATGGTTGTTCAAGATCACAAAAAAAACTAAAACTTTGATACTCAACTAATTATTTTGAAAATGTGAGTATCATTTCTTCAAAAGAATTCCATACCTCCAGAGAGAGGTGGTTTTAAATGTGCCTTTTTATTAACCAATTTTAGGATCTACTTATATCGATAAGTTAGAGTACAGCTAATTAAATATGGAATTTAAATTTAGAAATAATTGAAAAGCAGTAAACAAAATGTTTAAAATATGAGACAATAGTAATTTCCCCACCAATAACTACAATACCCTCCCAGGTTTTTTTTGAGACACGTTATTCTATAGTGTATTTTTTTTAAATGTTGTGTATGTTTTTTTGTAATGTTCTTTATTTTGCTTCATTATTTGTAACAAATTATTTTACAAATAATTAAATAATTAATGAAGACTTCAGCCTTTTAAAATTTATTGAAAATAAATTGTTAAAAAGCTTTCGCCGAGGGATCCTGAGCTTAGTTAGTTCCTGAAATTGACAAAAATTAAAGAGTTTGTATATATTGTAATAGTATGATTATGGAATCATACTATAACAATATATACAAACTCCTTTATTTTTGTCAATTTCAAACTCATAAAAATTACAAATGTAAATGGTTAAACAAGAAAAAACATTAATAAGCATAAGAAAAATCAGCTCACATAAAATTGTGCAAGGATTAAGCCAAAGTTTAAAAAAAAAAAAAATTTTTAATGTCACGCTCCCAAATAAATAGTAAATAACTTTAAAATGAAATCACAAAAAACTAAATTCGGATTTTTAAATTGATGAAATAATACCAACAGAAAAAGAGGGAGAGGAGAGTAAAGGAAAATTAAGTTTTTAGGATGATAATATTATAATAAATACTGGTAAGATGGTTAATGTCTTGTTTTTGTTCATACTGTCTTAGTCAGCTTTTATTTAATTTTATTCATAAAATGAAATAAATGATAAATAAAATTAATTAAATATTTAAATTTATTTACTATTTATTTGGCAAAGTGACATAGGAAAAAATTCAAAATTTCATTATTTTTTTAAACTTTGGTTTAATCCTCACACAATTTTATGTAAGTTGATTCATCTTATGCCTATTAATGTTTTCTTGTATAACCATTTAAATTTGAAATTTTTATGAGTTTAGTTTGTTTATATTGTCATAGTATGATTAAAAACCCATTCGTTGTCAATTTCAGGAACTGACGAGGCTCAGGATCCCTGGGCAAAAGCTTTTCAACAATTTATTTTCAATAAATTTTAAAGGACTGAAGTCTACATTAATTATTTTTAAAATTCGTAAAAGTCTAAAAAGCTCTAAAGTTATCAAATGAATATATATAGATAAATATTTAAGAAGCAGTTAGACATAAAAAATATGAGGAGAATAAATTGAAACCCCGAATTATCTAAAGAGACGCTGTTAGCCCTATTCATGGATATATATATATATATATATATATTATATATATATATATATATATATATATATATATATATATATATATGTGTGTGTGTGTGTGTGTTGTGTGTGTGTGTGTTACTAGGGGAACATACCATATCTCAATACATTGAGAGGCTTGAATGAGGCTTGAGAGCTTTTGGGGCCCTCTGTAAGCTGTAAGGGCTCTGTGTAACCTCATTGAAACTTCTTTTAAGAGTTAGGTTATCATATAACGATCGTAGTCAGCTTTTCCTACATTGTTCGTGTTTTGTGTTCTATTATAAACGTTTTATTGCATAAGTTAGGTACTATATTTTGCACTGCTAATTTGATTATATTAATAATCGAGGGCATTCAGGTAACTTTTTGAAGTTTCAAAATTCAATCTATAGGGCCCCTCGTAATATTTTTATGGGCTTATTAAGGCATAAAAATGCCATGATAGGGTCTTTTTGAAAAATTGTTCAAAATTTGTTCAATCGCTTTTAAGAATCTAGTTTTTGTGACTCAGATTATACAGTAACTGTAGGGTCCAGAGGCAGTGTTAAGTAAATAGACCATAGGGAAGTTCTTGGGCTTTTCTCCATATCTTCGAGTCCAGCTGATGCAAAGAGACTAATACTAGTATTATTCTTGATTTAATAATCAGCTACCGTCGATACTTGCTGTTGGATATGAATATACCTCGAGCGGTTTCGGCTTAACGCCATCATCAGCAGGTAGGGCAACACTCGAGCTCTCAGCTAATAATGTTATATCAGTGAAAAACTTCTAGTCTCAATGAGCACGACGAGCCCTCTGAAGACTCGTCGTGCTCATTGAGACTAGAAGTTATTTACTGATATAACTTTATTAGTTAAAAACTCAAGTGTCGCCCCACCTGCTGATGATGGCTAATGCTAGTATTAGTCTCTTTGAGCTGATGAATTAAGCTTTAGCTGCGAATGGGATTACAACATAGTTATGAATCAATAATAAGAAAAATGAACATTTTTTACTTAAAGCGGTATTTAAGAGAACGAAGAACAACTAGAAACAAATAAACATGAGCAAAGAAACATAGATGTAATACCTAAGATCTAATAATTGGATCTAATAATGTAGGGCCAGCGTCACAATGTATTATGTATATAGTAACATTATAATGTAAAAAATATTATTAAGGTTTCAATAATATGAAACTTTGATTATTTATATTTAAATTTAACAGTAACTGAACGCTATGGAGAGATATCAATGGATATTTTCTCCTTCTAATTATGTCACGATAAAATAACTTATAACATAAGTACTAATAACAATTGTTTTGTAGTCGTACTTAACTAAATAAATAAAAAAAAAAAATTAACAGTCCATTAAAACATAAAAATAAAATTAACCTTCCGACACAACATCTGTAATTTATAATTGGAATTATACATTTGGGATAACAGACGTAAAAGTTAGATATATATTTACGATTGTGCCATTTAAAAGGACCTAAATGTAAGAAACATGTCAACAAGAATTAGACGGAAATGCTTTAGTATTAATAAATGCAAGATGTTGAAGGTGCGTCATATTATTGCGATTCTTATAACTAAGATTCACAATGTGGGATTTATCTTCTTTCATGTTATGAGAGGTTATAATTTTATATAGATATTTATATCATAATAGTTAACTTAGGCCATCAATAATGACCAATGTCGAGTTAAGGATCTGTTTCCATATGTTAGATGTATGTTACATTTTTTTTAACGGAGTTATGATAGAATATATTATTTCAAAATGGTGACAAAAAAGCCATCGCAAATGACGCTGGTCCAAAGATGAAATTGTTCCCAGATGACATTAATTTCCTACAGGTGTGTCTCGCACAATCATATTAATTCATAAAAATTCTGGCGCGTTAGTCCGTAATCCGGGCAAATTTTCTTTGAAACACACGCTTTTCTCTTTTTCATTTCTTACATTATTTAGAATGATAGCCACTACACTCTATTTACGTCCCTAGGGATGTAAATATGTGTTTTACTTCCCTATGGACGAAAATGCGTGTTTTACGTCCCTTGGGATGTAATAAACGTTTACGGGGCCAAGTCGCTACATATGAAAACCTGATTTACAACTCAAGTCGTAGGTAAAGTATTTATTTAAAATCATAAATCCTAGATTATTAACAATCTAGAGGCGGTTAGGAGTAAAACCTGCCTAAAAGTAAAAGAGTGTATAATAAATAAATCAGTAAATCCATAATAGATGGAATGGCCAATTACAATTCCACAATAAGAAGACTTGTTTGTAGCTTAGGAGTGTAAAAGCAGATTGTAACTGTCGATCAGGGAAGCATCTTTTCCATTTTATAAATAATTAATACCCAACGGTAGTGGGTATTAACCCTATTTAACACCCCTTCTACAGCTTCTGAATAAGAAATTAATATTAATTTCCCCCGAAATCACAGCTTTTTCCAACAAAGCTGCAACATTTGTTAGTAAAGTTGACAAGGAAGAGGAGTGAAGAAAGACTGCAATAAAAATGCGCCGGGTAAAGATTATCGATCGGGTTGGAACTCAAGACAAAATATGTTCCTTTAACTGAGCTTCAGAAAAAATCTTCTCTTTTAACAGCAAAATCTTTTGACATTAAACAGCGTTTGGTTTCTTGATTGTGTTCAGTATGAAAGTATTCATACTGCGGGAGAGTGACATCACAAAATACTAGCTCATAACTTTGAATCAAACAATCAGATTCTATTACTGTTTGTTGTGAGCCAATAGGAATACTCCAATAAAGCCAACCGATAGAATTAATCTATATTGTAAATAAACAAAACTTAATACTATACTATCATAGAGATATATTACTAGAGGGGCTCTGTTGGTTGAATTTTGAAACATCGAAAAAGTAACCTGACCGCATTCGATTATCATTATCATCAAATAAACATAACAAAAAAACAGTAAATTATATAGTAGAATGTTTAAAATACAAATCACAACACAAACAATCTGCGGGAAGCCGAAAACATTTGATTAATTATAACCTTAAATCCCTCTTAGAGGAGGTTTCAATGAGGTTACACAGAGCCCCACTAAAAATGTTTCAGGCCTCTCAATGTATTAAGATAGGCTATGCCCCCTCTAGTATATATCTTTATGTATACTATACTCCAGTAAAGCGAACCGATAGAATTAATCTATATTGTAAACAAACAATACTTAATACTATACTATACTCCAGTAAAGCGAACCAATAGAATTAATCTATATTGTAAACAAACAAAACTTAATACAATACTATACTCCAATAAAGCCAACCGATAGAATTAATCTATATTGTAAACAAACAAAACTTAATACTATTATACTCAATAAAGCCAACCGACGAATTAATCTATATTGTAAACAAAAAACTTAATACTCCAAATATACTCCAATAAAGCCAACCGATAGAATTAATCTATATTGTAAAAACAAACTTAATACTATACTATACTCCAGTAAAGCGAACCAATAGAATAAATCTATATTGTAAACAAACAAAACTTAATACAATACTATACTCCAATAAAGCAACCGATAGATTAATATAAACAACAAATTAATACTCAAATACTCCAATAGCCAACCGATAGAATTAATCTATATTGTAAACAAACAAAACTTAATAGGTGAAATTCGGGGAGCGATGTACATATAATTTTTGTCCACATTACACCATAAAAAAGAACCACCATAATTAATGTCCAGAGAGAAGAGGACGAAATAAGAATTAATGAAATAAAGAGATGTTATCATTCATTCCTTAATAAAGAGCACAAATTTATAAATAGAAAAAAATAAATAACAAGAAGAAAAAAAAGTTTAATAAAAGAAGCCATTTTAAAGTTTTTTTGGATTTAATTGTTTTTTTGATGGTTAAAATTTTCGGATTATTTTCTTCTCTTTCAATTATTCCCTTTCTTTCATTCTATGTACTTGTATTATACTTATTGAGTCATAATTTACTTCTACACGCTTCCAATTGTATTTCAATTTTAATTTCCTTTAAGTTTTTATTTCGTTACAAAATTAATAACAAGGGGTTACACTAAAAATCAACATAACATACGCTTTTTATCTAACAAAAATCGAGAAAAGCTGAAGTTAGTATAACTTGCAAAAACTACTTTTTTTAAAAGTTAACACATTAATAATCGCGATTATTTGTATAAATACGGTTAGTATATTTAAGATAAAACGTTTACAAGAAATAAATGCATGGCGCGTGATCGCTATCAGGTTATGACAAAATCAATTCATTTGATTCATTTATCAATTTTTATACTTTTTCTCTCCTTGCTGCTAAAAGTTAGATAAAATAGTTCGTTACTTAGAAGAAATAATTAAAATAATCGATAAAAAGAAACGCTTATCGGATGTCATGGGTCGAAATAAAGCGTCTCTAGACTGATTCCGAGTACCCACACAATTAGTGTAAAGGGTCAAAAATGATTGGACGAGGAGTATAGGAAAAGTAATGCACTTGTACTGAAAATTCGAAACGAAGATACAATAGAAATATTTGTCTAATGAGTTTCAGGCCCTCCCGAGCCACTGTTTTCAAGGAAAATAGAGGGGTAGGCCAACGTTGTCCTTCTCTGAGATTAAAAGTATTGGAGAAGCTATAAAGTTTGTTTTTACTCGTAATGTCTTAACGCGTAATGACTACATAATTTAATCTAAGAATTGTTTTGTTGACAAGTATACTGAATCTTAGTAAACTTATTTATTACGTAAAGGGATACACGTGTACCAAATTTTAGCTCCATTTGATTATTTTTTTAAATACGTATACAAGTTATTTGATAAAAATTGAACTAATGCTGATAATGATATGAAACTTGGCTTAATTATTAGTCTTACCTCTACATGCGTGTTAAATTTCAAATTGATCAAAACATTTTGCCCTCTTTTATGAATTTTTTGCTGTTATTATGGCCGGTTACTGACGTTGTGTAAAAATAATTTCTGGATAGCTCAACAAGACCATGCGTATTTAGCATAAATACGCTAGGAGCTACACACACATATTTATATCTTTGTGAAAACCACTCAGTAGATCTAAAAACACCTAAAATAGACGATTCAGGTGAAATACCGGTTTTGAATTTTTAGTTTAAGCACAATACTTTTCCTAAATACGTACGGTATAAATGAGGAAAGTAAAAAAAAATATCACTTATTTCAAATTCCTTAAGTTTTAGAAAAAGCTAAATGGAAATATATGTTGCGGTCAATATGGGAAATCGAGCAATGTGCACAAGTCCAACTAAAGCAGGCAATATGGGAAATCGAGCTTTGTGCACAAGCCCAACTAGAGCGGTCAATATGGGAAATCTAGCTTTGTGCACAAGCCCAACTAGAGCGGGAAATATAGGAAATGTTGCCAGATTTCCCATATTGCCCGGACATTGTGCACGTGCCGGCAATTTGTGTTTAGATACACTTTTTTCCATTTATAATAATTTTAGATTAGTTTCTTTAAAAATTGATACCAAGGGACTAAATATTAAATGGATTTTTATAATTAAAATATACACTAATACAGCCATTAATGCAATTATGAATTACTTTACTTGATTTTTTAGCTATTAAAAGATATTTATTTTTTTGTTATGTAAGTATGCTATATGCAGCGTAATTTGGTAATAAAATCCTCTACTTTAAACCTATAGATAAAAATAGAGTAAATTATGCAACTTAGCAGTAAAGTAAAAAGTTTTATCTATAGTTTTATCTAAGTATTATCTAGTTTTATAAGTAATAAATTTATCTATTTACTAGCGATAACGTCAATATTTAAGTTCTAAGCTTAAATTCTAAACCATTCTTAACCACTTTACTCCAATGTAATGTTGCATTTAACTAGATTTTAGAGACCAGTATACTCTACTTAAGATCTTATATCAACATGTTGAGCATGTATAATCTTAAATTTTTTTCGTGCTCAGAAATGTATTTACGTTTCTGCTTTAAATTGGCAATAAATTAGGTGTTTTACTGCCTTTCTTAAATAATGAACTAGTAGAAAAAAATACTAAAAGAAAACGGATAATAAGAAGGGAAATGTAGCACCAAAATAACAAAAGTTTTAACATGAGGAATTATGTAATACAAAACATTCTTTTCTGACAAAACTTATTTTTATACTGACTAAACAGCTATTTCAAAATAAACCAAACATACATTCAAAATAATAAACAAATACATTACAAATAAATAAACCAACATACATTTCAAAATAATAAACCAAACATACATTACAAAATAAATAAACCAACATACATTTCAAAATAAATAAACCAAACATACATTTCAAAATAAATAAGCCAAACATACATAACAAAATAAATAAACCAAACATACATACTATTATTTTTGACAAGAAATAATTACATTAGACTTATACATGGCATACTACATGCATGCCAAATCTCAATTAGATCCCATCATTTTTCCGCGTTTTTTGATTTTTCGAAATTATTGCTAAGTTATTATTGCGGGTTAATGACGTCATAAGAAAATATTTTCCGAATAGCACAACCACAGCGGTAGGCTGAATTTTGTATAAAGTTTCAACTCTTTATCATAAATACACTGAGACACACGCATACATACAAACAACTACGAGGAAACTACTCAGGATAATTCCGGTGTCATCCCGGTTTCAGATTTTTTTTTGCAAACACAATACTTTTCTTATATACCTACGGTATAAATGTGGAAAAGTAAAAACTATCATTGAGAGATCAAATTGAATTCAGACCAAATTGCCCAACCTAGGGCGGGTATTGTGAACAATGCCTGAGTGGGTAATAGAAGCTGTTTTTAGACATATTTCTTAAATTGGTCAAAGAGGCCGGGAATTATGCGCAGTGCCCAGGCATTGTGCACAATGCCCGAATTTTCCATATTGACCACAATATATATACTTTAAAATTATGAGCATTACTATAACTTGTTGAATTACGAAACTTAATTAAGGTATTGGACAGGCTAAAAACAAAAGAGAAAAAAATGATAAAATAAATATCAATACTGCAAGAGGTGCTTCATATTCGCAAGGAAACGTAAGAATGCCAAGAAAATAGAAGGTTATGATTCCATGAAAAATAATAATGCAAGGTGTGAAGGTACTTAGGTATAAAACTAGACGCCTTTTGAGAGGCATTTACAAGTGAGATCGCAAAGTAAAACTCTTGAGCTAAAAAGAGTTTTCTCCTCAATAATGTGAGTATTGACAAAGTACGCATGTGTGGGATGAAAAGAGTTAAAGCGTCGAGTCGAGAGCATCAAGAGCTATATGCTCAACACATTTGGCTGAGTTTGTCACGAGCAGTGTAAGAAGTGCGTACTCAAACTGCTAATCCAACCCACTCCACTGATTAAAACGTCTTTTCTCAGGTCTAAGATGAATTTCCATCTTCTAGGCCTTGCTAAGAACTAGGGAGGCAATTTTAAACCCACTTAAACTTTGTTTGCGTATCTACCCACCTATTCACCTATACGCACTAGAAAATAATATTAAGATTTTTTTTAGTACTTCTAAGGGCTAATCAAAGTGTTGTATTCTAATAATGGAAAACATTCATAGCAAAATTAGCTATTTTTATATCATTTGAAACTACCGAGTTTTGTAAAACATGAATAGTTGACACAGTATAATTGTGCGAGAGACACCTAGGAAATGTAACAAGCAAAATGCAATGCTAAATCTGGAACTATTCTATCATTCGAGTCATCATTGATGGCTTAACATAATGTCAGGTCCCACTCTGTTTCGTTGAGTCATAACGATCAAGTGACCAGCATAATAGTTCAGGTATGTTTGAACACGACCAAGTGACCAGCATAATAATTCAGGTATGTTTGAACACGACCAAGTGACCAGCATAATAATTCAGGTATGTTTGAACACGAACAAGTGACCAGCATATAATTCACACACGACCAAGTGAATAATAATGCAGGTATGTTTGAACACGACCAAGTGACCAGCATAATAGTGCAGGTATGTTTGAACACGACCAAGTGAACAGCATAATAATTCAGGTATGTTTGAACACCGCCAAGTAAACAAAATAATAGTTTAGGATTAAGTTTTAAAGGGACCAAAGAACACCATAAAAGTTTAGACATAAGTTTGAATACTACCAACAGCAAAGAAATTAGGGTATAAGTTATGAAAACATAATTTTTCCAAGGGTGGGCTATTAAATAGTTACTTAAGTGCCTAAAAACACAAATATATTATTTTATACTGCTAGGCTGTGAAATAAATATTTTTATTACCGTAGCGAATATATTTACTGGCGAGCGAAGCGAGTTAGTAAAAGAAGCTGAGGTAAAAATATCATTTAGAGCCTATTTGTGTGCTATTTTTTCTGAGGTGAAGAATAATAATAAAATAAATAACATTTACAAAACACTTTTATTTACCGATTCAACCACTTTGAATTTAAAGTTTTTAATTCTGGGGAAGTTGCTACCCACTCAGAGTCACTTAAATCGCTATCAAAGATTGCAAATAATACTTTTTATTAAAGAAAATACAAATATGTAATTAATTTGAGTTTAAAACACGAAATAGGCGACAAAAAGAAAGATATACTGTTGAACTAGCTCAACTACAACAAGAATGTCGTCATCAGCGCTCTACGCGACAAAAAGATGTACACAATAAAAGTTTTTTTCGAACGCCGTACAAAAAAATTCTTTCTTCAGTCGATACAAATTTACCATTTCACGTTCTATACAACAGGGAATAAAGTGAACCCAAACTCCCGAAAAAAGTATTTCCATTAATCCTACACTGTATCGAAAAAATCTTTTACCTTATTAGAGGTAAAAGAATTTGTATCATGCTACAGAGATAAATTAAAGACTTGATTAATTGGTAATCCAAAGTGCCGCAAGTCACCAAAACACAGCCGTTTTTAGCGTTGCAATCAAGTTAAGAAACGTTAGTCAGTTGGTTACGAAAAAATCATCAACATCTCCATTTAATTGCTTTTAGCGAATTTTTTAATAACTAATAAAACAGTAAAATACTAAATATACATCAAAAGAAGAAAACGAAGATTGCATTTTTATTTCTTTAAAGAGAATTATTTTAAAAAAGTTATATTATATTTATTATTAAAGAAATTTGTGTTTTATTTATTTGGTTTTTCGTTATTACCTACCTTTAAGAAAATAGTATATGCTACATGACTGTGAAGTGTTTAAGTAAATCTCCTAAGAAGAAATGAGCTTTATGACTTTAGAATAATGCTAATATAGAAGGAGCATAGGGCCTTTAAAACAATGGGATTCTGCTGATAATACAGAAGCCAGTTTACTGGTGGTCTTAAGAAGGGGTAACACCCTTACAACTAAAAATTATATTATAAATGTGTCATAAATATCCAATAATGAAGAAAGTTCATAAAAACAAATATAATAATTTAAAAACCAGTTAAGTATTTGATAAAATCGGTCTTTGATAGCAAAAAGGTTAACGAAGTTCGAGAATCTACATTTAGTTGACGAGGACTACTTTTAATTAAGGACTACTTTTTGTTAAAAGCGATAAAATATGATTTAAAATGCTTCGAAAATATAATGTCATAAAATTAAAATTACTATTTAATAAATAATTGAGCATTAATTAAAAATATAATATAATAGTCCAGCAACCGGAAGTATTGCCAACTTAGATAAAAGAAAATTGTATATTGTAAGGGAAGCACTATTAATTAAGTCCACCAATAAACCGGCTCTGTTTAATCAATTATGATACTTCTATATATATAGTATTATTTTAAGTTTATGACATTGGTGTCTTGGATAGAGAGAGGTTTATTTTTGAAATAATTTTTGCTCACTGAACAGAAATTATAAAGAAAAGTACTGAGGTACCCTCAACCCGATTTTTTTAACTTTCCTTTAAATCTTTATATTTTCAAATAGACTTGATATTTTACAGCTCTTCACTTGAAATCTTCTTAGCTTTAAAATTACTCCTATAAACTTTTATTTGAAGCAGTAAGTCAGGCGTCTGTTTATCCCTGTTTTTAACTTTGGTAAGCGAGCTTTCAAAAATATTTGATGTTGCACAAAAAAGTACATAAAAAGCCGAAATCCTTTCTACCCCCATCACTTATTTAAAGATGGGATGTATAAGGAGAAGCACGTAATTTCAGTGAAAACGCAGTAAAGCTTGCGCTGAACCGCTTCTATTACACAAAACATCTATTGCTTTCGATTCAGATAAATCAATTTCAAAAGTAAACCTTTAAAAATTCACTACGTAGGTCTTTCCCGAACTTATTTTAAGTTAAACAAGCAACCCAGGTAATTGAGATCCTAGTCAAAAATCAATCTACGAGAAAAAAATCAGAATTTAGGTTCGTAAAATACAGTATAAAGGATATTAAAATCACAAAACCTAACCGTCAATATACCTTCATCATTATCAACGGTATACATGAGGAATACAGTAAAATACAGTATAAAGGATATTAAAAATATCAACAAAACCTAACCGTCAATATACCTTCATCATTATCAAACGGTATACCATGAGGAATGGGATAGTTTGTACTTTAAAGATGGATTAAAAAGTAAAATAAACAAGGGTCTTCGGCCTTTTGTTTTTTCAAGCACAGCTGAGATTTTTTTAGAAGTTTCATTCATGAAGTAGGTTAATGACGTCAGACAATTGTTATAAAAAGTATCTAAAACTATAAACGCTACGCGCCAACGCCGCGTAGCGGCCATGAGACTGAGGGTCTCTTGTTTCTTAGCGGCACTGACCATGCACAATGCTGCTTAAATAATAAATAATTTATTTACATTAAGTTTTACAAACCATAAACAATAGTAAATTGTCAATTCTTAATAATTATGCTTAAAACTAGGATTAAAATATTAAATAATTATGTACAATTCATCTAAAAGTCTTTAAATATTATTATTAATTTTTTGCATATTATTTATAAATTCTTGTTGTGAATAAAAAGGATTATTAACTAGATATTCTTTTATATGCTTTTTAAATAATTTTTCAGGCAAGTCCTGAATTTTCTTTTCTAAGTAATTAAATAATTTTACACCAAGAATGCTATGACCAACCTCTGACTTAGCTAATCTTAATTATTATGACCCATAGAGATATATACTAGAGGGGGCATAGCCTAGGTAAATACATCGAGAGGCCTGAAACATCTATTTGGGGCTCTCAGGGCTCTGTCTAACCTCATTTGAAACCTCCTTTAAGAGTGATTTCAGGTTATAATTAAATTTTGTTTCGGTTTTCCCGCACATTGTTTAGTGTTTTGATTTGTATTTTTAACATTTTACTACATAAGTTATTGTAATTTTTTATTGATTATTTGATTATATTTAAATTCGAAGGTGGCCAGGTTACTTTTTCGATGTTTCAAAATTTACCCTATAAAGCCCCTCTATAATAATAATATCTCTATGTTATGACCTTAGAATAATACTATATATAGAAGGAGCACAGGATCGTAAACACAATGTAATTCCACTGATAACACGAAAGCCGGTTGACTGGTGCAACTAAGTAATGCTGCCAACCTGACATCAAAACATTATTTTAAATATTGTCAATAAATATCTTTAATGGAAAAGATCGTAAAGAACAAATATAATAACTTAAAACCCCTCCAGAGTATTTAATAAAACTGGTCTTAGATGGCAAAGGATGGTGGAATACAGAATCTACATTTAGTTGACGAGGACTACTATTCATATAATTTAAATAAATACGTTAAACTACAATTTAAAATGCTAAAATATTGTAATGCACCGATTTTATTAGTATTTTATGAATAATCAATCATTAATTAATATAGAACATAAAATCAGCACCGGAAGTATTGCAACTTTTTGCAAACTTGGCACACATGTCGGTCTTATATGTGACTAAATAATTGCCAAATCTTTATGCGTTTAATAAATTGCTGAATTTTTTGCTGAGTTATTATTAGTGTCGGTTAGTGACGTCATAAGAAGTATTTTTCAGATGGCACAAACAGACCTACTAAAAAAAATAGACCTACAAGTAAATACTGTTTTTTACCCTCTAGTATAAATATGCTCGGAGCTACAATGGTAACAGAAACATACACTCACATTACAGACAACTTAGTAAAAAACCACTCAGAATATCAAAAAATTCTGGCGCGGTGGTCCGCATGTCGGGCGAATTTTCCTTTGGATGCGTGTTCCGTGCTTTTTACAATATATAAGTTTACAACTACTAAATAAATAATTCCGTCGCGGTGGTCCACTGTCGGGCGAATTTCATGTAGAATTCGTGTTTCCGTGCTTAACAACCCATTTCTTGCTTAAGGTTCCGGTTCATGCTTTAGAACCTAAGCAGTTACTCGATTGTCAAGCACTGCTCGTACTCATTTTGTCTGTATTTTTCAAAGGAAATGCGCAGTAATTATCCAGTTGGTTGTTCAAAACTATGCCTCTAAAATTAGAAGTACGCACTATTATTTGCACTAGTTTAAAGCTTAGTTACTTATTTTTAAGCTTAGTCAGTTACTTTAAAGTTTAGCGCATTTCCTTTGAAAAATACAGACAAAATGAGTTACGAGCAGTGCTTGACAATCGAGTACCGGCTTAGGTTAAAGATGAACCGGAACCTTAAGCAAAAAATGGTTGTTAAGCAGGAAACACGAATTCTACATGAAATTCGCCCGACAGGGACCACCGCGACGGGAATTTTATTAGTAGTTGTAAACTTATTAATTGTAAAAAGCACGGAAACACGATCCAAAGGAAATTCGCCCGACATGCGGACCGCGCCAGAATTATTTTCTAGTTGTAAACTTATATTAAGTAAAAAAAACGATAAAATTGACCGTCCTACCAGGATTTGAACCCAGTACCTAAGTTTAAGTGCTCGTATTGACTACGGACCATTGCCATTCAACTCAGAGGCCCAAAAAACATAGAAAACGACACCCTACTCGAAATTTATTTTATCGGCCTAATTTTAGTTTTTGGTAATTTACAATGGTTTTTTGACTTTTGGTCACTTAGAGTGGTCGTATCGACTTCGGACCGGTTTCATTCGATTCAGCGCCCAAAAATACATGAAACGACACCCTACTCGAATTTATTTTTATGACCTAAATTTTGGTTTTTGGTAATTTACAATGTTTTTGACTTTTTGGTCACTTAGAGTTGCGTATCGACTTCGGACGGTTCATTCGATTCAGCGCCTCCAAATACACAAATTTGACCTTTTGGCGGCAAAAAAATATTAACCCTGAATTTGCCGATTTTTTAAAATTTTCGCTGACTAGCAAACCGGGTAATGACGTCACAAAAACCTGGTTTTCAATAGGGTTGTGTCCTCCCAAAGGTTGATTTTTGTACCAAGTTTGGTTTAAAAAATATTAATCCGTTCGAAAGATAGAGTGTTTACAAGAATAGTGTCTAGAATACATATATTATATATATATATATATATATATATATATATTATATAATAATATATATATTATATATATTATAATATATTATATATATATATATTTTATATATATTTATATTATTATATATTATATATATATAAATATATATAAAATATATATATAATATATTAGTCTCCGAGGTTCGATTCCGCCATGACGCCTATCCATTAGCCGAATTTCAAAGGAAATCGCTAAAATCTAACCATCGATATACTTCTTATCAACGATGGTGTGTATATATATATAATATATATATAATATATATATATATATATATAATAAATATATTATATATATATTATATTTGAGTAGCTCGGAAACTTCTTTCTCTATAGACCGACGAAGACGTATTCGAAAATTTTCTAAACCACAACACCTATGTTTTCACCCTCTGTAATTATATTATTATTTTAATGTTTATTAATACGATTAGTATTTTCAGTTATTTTTGTATATTATAATATATATATCTATATATATATATATATATACATATTATAACTATATATATATAATATATTTATATATGTATGTAGTATGTATGGTGTCACAATTCTAGTTTTAAATGTTATTATTGTTAATATACTTAATATTAATATTAGAAGGAGCAAAACTGATAAACAGCAAGCCGGTTCACTGGTGGTCTTAAGTAATGCTGCCACCAAATTAATAACTTTTCTTAAAAGAAAGTTGCAATACTTCCTATCATCGATTATGTTCTTATTATTACTTAATGCATGATTATTCATAAAAAAATTAGCATTACTTATGCTTGATTTATTTTTGTTTTATTGGGTACTTATAACTTTAAGATTTAAATTTTATTTTCTAAAGATTTTAATTTAAAATATGTAAAGAGTCTCGTCAAATAAATGTAGATTTACGTATTTTTGCTACCATAGCCTATCTTTGCTAAAACCAGACCTAAAGACTATTTTTTCTTCTAGCATAAATATGCTGGAGCTAGATAGATAACACATACAAACAGCCTTAGTAAAAAACCACTCAGAAGTCTTAAAAACACCTGAAACGATAATTCAGGTGAAATTCCGCTTCTAATTTTTTGCTACACAATACTTTTTCATATATCCACGGTATAAATAAGGAGAAGTAAAAAGATAAAAATTTGCTTTCTGAAATAAATCTCTATGTGTTTGATTTACTACAAAAAATGTTTAAAATAAATAATTAATTAATTAACTGCTGTAATTGTGCTATAAATATACAATAATAACTGTAAATAATATTTATATTGAAAAAAGAGATACATTAATTAATAATAAATAAAGATAAAAAAATTAATATTTAACAAAAATGTTTAACTGTTAAAAATGTTTTTTGGTAATTTTACAAAGAAAATGAGCTTATAAGTTTTGGGTCATGGAGGCGGGGAGGTGTGGGGGTGGAGTAAGGGAGGACTTACTGATAAAGAATATATAAATATTTTGAGGGTTTATATATATTTATATATATATATATATATATATATATATATACTATATATATATATATATATATTAATATGCATCCTTAATTGAAATGTAAAGAATACAACTGTAAACTAAGGATCTTGAATAAAGGGATGACGCACTAAGTCGGTTTGCCATATAAAAAAGTAACTCCCTATAAAACCAAAAAATAGAGAGAATTTAACACAAAACACACGTCAAAAACTAACTGCACATGCTTGGTACAAACTGCGCATGTTTACAATTCTTATAACAGATGTCTAATGTAGAGGCAACTTACCTCAATGGTTTCCCATTTTGATTGTTGAGAAGTTAACAAACACACGCTTAAATTATCCCTCACTGAAGTGGCAAAGTATGTAAAATTTAAAATTGAAATAAGCATAATGATTAAACAAGCAACCACAATGTAACAATCACGAAAGAAGAAGAAAGTTGAGATGCAAACTCGATAACTTTGCTACACAATCAAGGAAGGTAAGTTTGCTCCTATTTCTCTATCTCATACAACATCCCCTTTATTCAAGATCCTTGCTGTAAACAAAAGAGGTAGTGTGAGGTTATAGTATAGTAGTGTCACCATCCAACGGAAATATTTCGATAACAACAATAAAATTGCAGTTTTCAGCGCTCATTACGGCAAATAAATGAACTACTATTTGTACAAATTTGTTGCGCCAGGAAAAAAAGTGAACCTAAACTTCCGACCTCAGAAAAGAGTTTTATTATGGCCAGATTGTTTAGCATTGTAGTATTAACTTACCGTTGTGGACTAGAAGTGTTGAATCCCTAGCAAGAGCAAGTTCTGAATCAGTTAATGTTGCGTCACTCGCTTCTGATGTCGGTGTATCTGATAATCCTGATGGCTGACAATAAGTAGGCTGAATACAGCCGTCTTTTCTTCTACAGACTAAGTCGAATTCTTCTTCGCGTTTGTGATATGGCGAACAGTAACCACTCCCTTTCCCTACACAAAATAAAAATACAATCATTAATAAAACACAAAATGAAATCGTACAATTAGTAATATAAACACAAAAATGGTTAACCATAGAGGGAGATCAAAAGTAACATTGAGCCTTTTAGCGAATTTTGGGAAAAATAAATTACGAGGTTAGGGTCATAAAGGAGGGTAGGAGTGGGGGTGGATTTTTTGGAGTGGGGGAACTCACTGATCAAGGATATAGACATACATACATACAACATACATACATATATATATATATATAGATATATATATATTATATATATATATATATATATATATAATATATATTATATATATATATATATATTATATATAACGCACAATAAATTGTGTCATGTATGTATGTAGGAGATTTTCGATTTTTGTTCCTAGACGTTTTTCTAGGACACGATAACTTTCGAACGCTTTCTCGGATCGAAATGAAACTTGGTAAAAAAATCAACATTGTTAATGCCCCGAACCCTTGTGTAAGTTAGTGTTAATTGTATGTTAATGTATAGTTGTATTGTTAATGTATATTTGTTAATGTATAGTTGTTAATGTTTGTTAATGTATAGTTTTAATGTATAGTGTTAATGTATTGTTAATGTATAGTTAACAAAGCTACGAAGTTACATTTTATTATTAGAATTAGTTCATGTTTTATTGATTAACAAATACAACATAATGTAAACAAACTACGTTTTTTTTATAAATACATTTAAAAATTTACTTATATTGCGCCGACGCCGCGGAGCTTTTAGCTATTAACTGATGACTAAAAAAAATGTAAGAGCATTTTTAACCAGATATACTGTTACCAGACTGCTAAATTTGCTCACATGGAAAGATTCGTCAAACAATTTTTTTCCTAGAGCACTTTTTGGCTCTGGTTATGACAGACTATAATCACGCACGGCAATACTTATGATTATCCTTCACAAGCATCTATATTTACATTTCCCTCTGTTTTTATCCTATCTTCTCTTGGTTAACATTCTGAACACAATTAGGAACATTTCACAGTGAATTACGAATTATTAACCAGCTAAAGCGTACATAGATAATCTCGTGTTCTTAAGGATTTAATTTTGGCAAAACTGAAATAGTTGACGCAGTACAAATGCATAGAGATATTATTATAAGAGAGGCCCTATAGATTAAACTATGAATAATCGAAAAATTAACCTGAGCACCTTCGTTTACAAATTTGATTAAATAATCAGTACAAAATTACAGTATATAGTAAAACCTTTAAAACACAATCAATGTGCGGGAAGCCGAAATTGGTTTATTATAACTATTCATAGAGGAGGTTTCAATGAGGTTACACAGAGATCCTGAGAGCTCCAAAATGGTGTTTCGGGCCTCTCAATGTATTGAGATAGGCTATGCTCCCGCTATTATATATCTCTATGCATAAATGTACTTAAGCGAATAAGAGTAACTTTTGATCAATAACGACATATTCGTGACACTAACTGGCTTATATTATAAGTCAATTTTATCAATAAGATCAGATATTTCATATAAATAATTTATTTATAATGAGACCAGAAATAGAGGAAAGAGCGCATAGTTTTGGAAAATGTTGGAATTAATAAAAATCAATAGGCTCTAAATGTCTGGTCATGAATATTAAAACAATTGTTTATAAACAAATAAATGTCGAGAGAGGAAAACAGAAACTGCTATCTGGTCAGAAATAACTACCAGAACTTGATTAAAAGTAAACATAAATGTGAATAAAAACACGAGTTTTCCAACTCCCAGTGATTTTTTAGCTTCGCATAAATAAAACTGAAAATTCTAACATCCCACTACAATTAATCGAAATTTGACACCAAACCGATATTTTATGGAAAATTTTTCTAACGAAATCGAAATAACCCGTATGAATCATTAAAATTGAAACCCAACTATTCAGATTGAATTTCATATTTAAATTCAAACTTGGACAGAAATTATTTCGAATAAAATCCAATAATTTTATTGGGAGCTTAAAGGAATTATACGGAATATATAGATTCGTCATATAATTGATTTCGATCCAATAATCCAAATCCTAACCTAATTAATTTCGAGCCAACATAAAACTATAAGTATAATCCGATCAAACAAATTAGAAAAAAACTAAGCTCTATATCAAATGGTTTTATAAAGGATCTTTAGGAGGATTAGGTTTGCTGATAATATCCAGCTCAATATAAGGGGAAACTTCTCGATACATCGTAAAAGAGAATTCACCAGTGGTAAAGGTTTAATACTGGCGTAAAATAAAATTCATCCTATAAAACATTACAGAAGCTATGGGTCAGACCTGATTTTATTGAACTTAAAACAATTTCAGCTTTCGTGCGAGTTTTTAAACCCCTATTATTGATGAAAGATATTTGTTGGTCAACTAGGTTGGTCAATTGAAGAAACGAAACGCCAAAAACATCAACGATTTCTCGCAAAATAATATTTTAATAAAACATATTAAGTACTGATATCCTCCAAGCTTAAAAAGTGCCATTAGATTAAGAAAAAACTTATTAAAACAGGCCTGCTCGACTCGTCCGAAGCATTTCGTTCTCAAGAAGTCGTCCATAGATTTCATCAAAGTCATCCACGAATATACACGCCAAATGCGTCACTTAAAGAGGTAAGTTTGAGCCGGAACCGATCTCGATCGATTCAGCACAATTTTTAATCTTGCTGAACAGATAGCACATCTATGTTAACAATATTCTTAGTTGAATAAATCACACAAAGATCTGAAAAATGTAAAAAGTATAATGGAAACAAGCAACGACTGCATCGCATAGTCATGCATTCAATGAAAGCAACTTATAACTGTCTCTAGCTAGTCTCAGATAACAGCAAGTATGAGCTGTTTTTATGAGGATTAGGATTTTAAATCCTAATCTTGAGTCTAATGTTTACAATATGAGTCAGAATTAGGGGCCAAGCAACCAGCGACCGAATAACCACATAAGTATAATTTTCTGATGAAAATTCGCTCAAACCTTATAGATAATGAAGAAAAATTTGCTCAAACACAGGGCATAATGAAGAAAACCTCAAGTCGATAAACAATTTCCGTCATCTGAACAATCTCATAAGCGTCATTTTCATGATGAAAATTCACTAAAAGAGTCCTTTTAATAACACTTATTCATTAATAATTCATTTCTATATTAAAAATATTACTAATTTATTTATAAATGTCATAATTATTTATTTCCTATTTGGTAAGGAATTCAGTTTTTTATAAGTAAGAAGGAATGAAAAACATCACAACTAAGTGAAAAGAAGATAAAATAAGAAAAACAAAAAGAACAAAAATGGAAGAAACTTGATATTATAGAACCATTGTGCTGTAAAAGATTGAAATTGCAATAGCAAAGTTTTTTTCTTGTTAGGCAAATAGAGCTCTAGTTGATGGCATCACAGGGAATCGTTATCAACTTATTTTACAATTAAATATCGGAAAAATAAAAATCAGGTTACTAAGAGATTCAATTTTAAGGTATCCATAGAGCAGAAGCAGCCCTGACCCGACTTCAATTATATTTTATTAAAAAAAGAGAGAAAGGAAGGGAAAAAATACTTGGTAGGTCTTTTATTCAGAAGCACGATTCAATTAAATTACGCGCATTTATGAGCTTACATTCGGTACTTTAATCGCATTAATTTTGGAATTTCAGAAAAAATAAGAGAAAATTCCTGTAAAAAGGGAGAAACAACGAATATCAATTGGAATGATTTGATTATTCCCATCCAAAGAGAATTGCACGAGTTTTTATTTTCTAAAATATAATCGGATGAGGTATCGATCTGGTAAGACCCTTGTAGTAGATTAATTATAACGTTGATTAAACGCTGCGATGTAAAGACTCGGAGGGTCCAGACGTTAGAGTATGGGTGTCACGTTCTAGTGACTCGTTACTAAGTCAAAGATAGTGAACAGTATAAATGAGGGAATCTTACCGTCCATATAGACTCGCAGACAAATGCTTTAACAGAATGTTTCCATCATAAAGACCCACCACGACTTCATTAATACTTCGCTCACATCGCACACACCTGATAACAACTTTACTAAGTCGTAAGGGTGAATCACAGTCTTTGACCGTCCACTCTTCCTCCTATAGTCCCAACTGATTAATTATTCCCCTCTAGCTTTATACTAAGGCTATTACAAGCCAACACTCACGTAAAGTTTTGTTTGGGACAAGATCAAGTAATTTGTTTAACTTTAGTTTTTAGCACTTATTGACATATGGGTTAACAAAAGCCTTTTATTACCTACACCTAGTAAATTTAATGTTATAACACTATTTTGAACAATAACTATGCAGAAAACATAACGAAAACACATAAAAGTTAAAAACCAAAAGCCGACCAACAAAACGATGGCCATGATTGTTGAGTAGAGTCAGTTTTTAATCAAATTTAACCCATTTGGTTTTATAAGGTCAAAAATAGAAATAGCAATATTCTATTTTACTATTTCTATTTTCAACAATTTTTAAAAATATTTAATACTACTAGGATATATTATTTAAGAATTGTTTATTTTTTAAATATTTCTTTTAAAAGTGTTAAAAGTGTGAACACAGAAAAATACCTCGGAACTTTATCTCATCACATCGGATTCGCTACGCTCATCCATCTTACTTCGGACTCGCTTCGCACGTCCTCAGTATATAAAATGGTGAGGATATCGTAGCAAATCCGATTAGATGAGGAAATATTCCAAGGTACTATGTGCCCGAGTTTTATTTATTTTAAATGATTAATTTTATTTTAGAAATGATAAAGATAAATAAATAAAAGTTTCCCTTACCAATCACTTAGAAATTATAAATATTACATCATTTATTCTTTTTTGTCCCCCCACAAAAGTAAATAAAGTATACTTATAAGATTTTTATCTTTACCATCAAGGTAAATAAGGGCTTTAACTTATTTACTTTTTCTCTTATTTTCTTTCTTAAATAAAAGACTATCTCGTCCATTTGTACAAATTGAAGAGTTTTCCAGCATTTATCATTATAGAACCGTTGACCCTTAGCTACAGAAGAGAATCCAAGAAAAGAAAGGAAGAGACGCGTCGTAATGATTTTTCAGGATTTTAATGAGGCTTCAGAACCTTCCTTTTCATCAGCCCTTTCCCGGTCTAGAAATCTGTTTTCTTTGCGATGGGATCGATAACTCTACCACTGAGGCTCAGCAGGCAACGAAGAGCACGATATCAAATGTCTAGATCCAGAGCGAAAACCTAACACGCCTAAAAATAAAGCACGACTTCACATGCAAAGTTGTCTTGATGGAATCGATCTCCAGATGCAAGGTAGCCAGGTCCGCAATACTAATCTGACTTTATAAGTAAATGCTTTACAATACCCCCAGTTTAAATTAAGCTTTTTTAGCATTAATCTGACCTGGACAATATAAATAATTGCTTAAAAGTCTATATAAACTAAGCAAGATTAGATGATTAATAAATAGCGAATGAGCTTATGTTTTTTAGTGCCAAACGTTCGAACGCTTCCTTAGATCGGAATGAAACTTGGTATAAAAACAATCATATAAAAGTACCACATTTTTTTTATGAAACATGAAGTCATTAAACCACAATAATGACTCAGCAAAAATTGGAAATAAATCACTAAACTTTAAAAATTTCGAATAGAGCTGAAACTAAGTTTAAAAAACAAACAAGAAGACGGACTGATACTTTTAATAGGAATCAATAAACAAATATTCCCATTAAGGGAAACTCTATTTCTAGAGGCGACCATGTCTCTAATCCTTTTTATGCCGTTGATCTCATATAGTAAATTTTCTTGAAAATTCGCTAAAATTGCTTATTTTACATTCCTAGATTATAAAGTGTGATTTAATTTTGAAAGAAAAATGTTAAATGACAAGAAAACAAAGCAATAACAGATTCGGCTGCAAATCGTCGTCTACAGCGCTCTCCAAGTGTGAACGCGGTAGACAAGGGTTTCTACCATCACAAACGAACCTTTTTTATTAACCCATTTATCGAGGCAGATGAGTTAAACAAAGCAAAAAGTGCTAGCAATGCTTTATAGAGGTAAAAGCGACATACAGTTAGACAAACAGCCTCAGTGGTAGAGATCGTTAAAGCGTCAGTATTTATATTGACCTTTAACACCACGGAGGGTCTGGGCTTCGCATCCCAGATTACACTCTCAGTTTATATAAGATTATTGTTCATTTTGAGATGGTTCCCCCAATGATTATCCTGCAGCAAAGAAACTTACTTAGAGCGAGGACACAACAGCTCTTTTCTTGCCTGAGGTAACTTGGCACCATAACTGTACATTGGAGACGTCATTTTTTGATTTTCCATAATAATTGAAATGTCACGCAAATGTCACAATATATTTTCAACTAGTTTGTCTTAAATTAATTAAAATGAATTTTAAATAAGTTGTAATTATTATCTAGTGCATATATTCTTTAAATATCAGTGTTGTATAGTGATTTAATGTCACGTCACTGAAAAATGCCTGTACTCCGATAGGGGTTTTAGAGGAATGGAGTGTCTCTAGGAGTAAGTACTTACGAATACAGTCTCACTTCCAGACCCCTTTTCATTGTGTTATTCTACCTAAGTCCTCCCTCTAAGTATTAGTCTAAGGATTATCCTGATGGCTCATCAGGATAATTCTTATGGCTTATCCTTATTGTATTATCCTTATCAAGAGAATAGAACCTTGCAGCTCGCAAGATTGTAAACGGAGATTATTATTTTTATTATGTTCTCATATATGCTGAACAAAGAGGAGTTAGTATAATGAATTGCGAGATAAAAATTAATAAACTAATATTTTTCAAACATAGTTACACTTATCCAACATTTATTACTCAAATGTAATTGTTAACACAAAGTTAACGTTAACCCCGAGGACAAAGGTAGATAAAGAAACATCAGTACTAATGCATAATGGTCGCTCGTACTTCTAATGTCCTCAGTAACGTTTCTAGATGCTAAAATAATACTATTATATCCTTTATTGGTTCTTAACTAATTCACATTAAAAAGAATGATTAAATTTAAAGTTTTCACATACGTAAAACTTTTGAAACAAACAAGATTAGAAGAAAAAATCAGAATCCAAAGTAATGAAGAAATAGGCTATTATCATATATCTTAGTTAGGTAAGTTAAAACTGGATTTCAGTTGTACTGGTCTTAAACTCTATCCATTACCATTAAAGTCAGTAAGAAATGTTAGTGAGGCAACTCCAAACTCTCTTTATTCACCCTAACACAAAAAGTTTACAAATTAAAAATTCAGTGAACACATTTTTTAAGAGTTTAATCAAGGTGTGAAAGAAATGGGATATGGGAGGCAAGAGCAGAAGTAAAGGGGAAAGGAAACGTAACCGTATAAATAAAAAAGTGATATCTTGTGCTAGGGAGGCAGTTAAACGATAGTCATTAACTGTAGCGGGGGCGGCCGGGAGGGCGGTGGCTAGTCCTTCACGGAGCTAGACGAGGGTACGAGCTGCCCCGGCCCGGCATCAGTAGCGGTACAACATCCCCAGGGCCTCATAAAACTACACGGCAGCAAAAATCCGATAAATGAAGCTCGGATCTTCCTGCTGCAGCTACAAACTTATATTAGAAGGTTTCCCTCGGGTGGAGTGGGCCCATTAATTACAGTCCTGCCGTTATTACCGGTAAAATTATCGGTAGAAAGCTTTCCCTACTCGAAAGTATTTACTCCCAACGAAATCTGACTACAAGTACACTGTTAACAAAAGGAATAGAACAAGAGAAGGGTGGAAAGAATACGCAGGGCATCGCATGGTTTTAGTTAGGGTGAAACTTGACATGAAATTAATTCTGTAACAATACATTATTCCAATAGCAAGACTGAACAAGAAAAATAAATCTAATCACATGTTGTACAAGTGGCATATATTAGAAAAACAAACTCGTGTTTTTTTGATAGATCAGTACAGCGATTATCTCAATACATACAATGTAACATCAACAAATACAATGAAAACAAATGCATAAAGCAGGACATTTCAAGCTTAATAAGGAAAAAATTCTAAACTATAATTAACTTCAAAATATAAATAAATAAATAAACTTCAGCCATCTGATACTACCAAGTAACTAGCAAAATGCAATGCTACATCTAGCAACTGTATCATCATTCGTCATTCGTCATTATAGATGCTTCGACATAATGTCATGCCCCATACTTCACTCTTTTTCTTTACGTCTAACTCATCAAACAAGCCCGTAGAAATGAGCAAGGAAAGAGTTAGATGAAACGAAACACAGTGGGACCGTCATTATTGATCGAGCCATCAATAATAATGAGTGACGAATGATAGAAAAGTTCCCAGATGTAGCACAGCAATTTGCTTGTTACATTATCTAGGTGTCTCTCGCACAACTATATTGTGTCATAATAAACCAGCTTGGTCCACCAAATCAAACTAATAATCGCACCAAAGCGGATAGCATCCACTAAGGAACTCCTTCATGAACCATAAGGCCTTAAACCAACATAGCAAGCTTCTTTATGGACATTAAAGCACTAAGTAAATAAAAGACAGACAAACAAAGTACTAAAAGCTTTAAAGATTATTCTAATTATTAATAGTTATTATTAACAATTCAGAATAGTAATCATTAGACTAGGGTGTCACTTAAAATGTGATAGTGTCACTTAAAATCTTTTTATTGCCAATAAAAGAATAAGTGGGACTTTACTACCATTTTGAGAGTAAATTAATTACCCTTTTTACAACAATTTTTACGATTTAGAATAATAAATATAATTAGTATTTTTATGACGAATACAAGAATACTTAACCAAACTAACCATTTAGAATATTATATTAAAAATAGACTTTTATAGCATTGCATTAAAATTCAGCTTAATTCCAAATAATTCCTCCGACATTTCCAGAATTATTAAGAAGTTGTTTTTACATAACTGTTTATAGTTATAACAGTGTGGTACTTCCGTAGTGATTAATAGCAAATAAAAACAAACTTAAATGAGAATTTAATAAAATTAAGCTTATTTAATTTTGCCACGCCTACTATAGTTTTAGTTTTAAAGTAAAGATAACTTTTGTTTTGGACATTTCCTGACTCTTAAATTATTAAGTAGGATTTCTAATATTTCCAGAAAAATCCTATTTTTATCCATTTTAGTCTTTATAAGCCATTAACAGACTAATAATAATCTCTCGTCTTTTTACAGACATTCTTAGTAATCATAAAATATAAATGCATATATTAAATGTGTATATATATATATAGTATATTTAATAATATATTATATATATATATATATATATTATATATATATATATATATATATATATATATATATGAATTAAACTAACTAATAATAACTGACAGCCCAATAAAAGCAAAGGGTAGCAAATCATTGTTATCTATATTTTTGTTGAGAGAAATTTATCACGCTAAGGTCTGAAAAATGATACGAGAAAAGGAAACAAGCAATGACTGCATGGCATAGTCATAAATTCAATTAAATCAACTTTTAAATATCACTAGCTATAAGTCTCAGATAACAGCAAGCATGAGCATTAGCGAATTTTTAATACAAATTACGCTTCGGGTTACAACATTTTATGTCATTTATAGCTATAATCGTACAAATAATATAAACAAACATAAACATATTGATTGAATTAAAAAAATAAATTAAATTAAATGATCTATTATTTATATGCTTTTATTAACTAAACCGCTGCATTAAAAATAATTTTTCTTTTACGATGAAACGTAAAGAAAAACTGAATGGTTTCGTCCTTAGTTAAGGCAAGCTGCATATAAATAAATAAATAAAGTATGTATAGAGAGTTTTTTACCGTTGCGTATGTCACACTCAACTAAATGGCTTTCTTGAATCAAAATGAAACTTAGCATAAGACGAGATATTAAGGATGTAACGAAGCTAAATGTTTGTTGAAAATGTAAATGTTTGTATTATATTATATATATATATATATATATATATATATATTATATATATATATAATATATATATATATATATATAATAGTTATATATATCTGTGTGTGTGTGTGTGTGTGCTACGACATCCCTTGAGTATAAAAGTACACAATGGTGAGGAAGTAGAGGGAAAGAAGATTCCAGACGTTCACTTTCGTAAGCCCACTGTCCCAGTCAGTCAGTACGATAAGTGGTCTGAAGTAGCCAAGGCGAACCATGTAGGCCTGCGAAGCGGCTCAAAAGATACAAATTAAAATGCCAAGTATTGAAACAATAATTATATAAAAAAAAATACCATGGACAAGGCGACCGAAGCTGTGGACCGCGAATCGGTCCACAAGATGAAATTACCATAGGTGGCATAAAAAATGTTAATAATCATGCTTCAACTGATACAACTCCAGATGTGCGAGTGTCGACGAGAGTCAGACTCTGAAGCGTATGGGGGTCCCGAAAAGGACCGTTTTGACCTTGCACCCTTTTACACTCAGAGCACAGCCCGCAAGGGAAGCTACCAGAGTGTACGCCTTGGATAGAGCCGGTCTCCCAAGAGGGAAGGCTACTATCCACCCGACACAAACCGTTCCCACGGAGCACTTCTGATCGGAAAGCTTTACAGCACACTCCGATCAGCAGCTACCTGTAGGTCCAGAAGGTATCAAGTTGGCTCGGTGGTCGGAGAAAAGGTAGAAGGAAACTCCAGAACTGTTGAGAGTAAAAGATGACTTCTAGTTTCCCAGCTCAGTTGACCAGCGAGAGAGAGAGAACTTCCAACTTCAAGTTGAGCAGAGACGGGTAGAGAAGTGGTAGTAAACTGTTCCTGATTCAGGTCTGGAATTTGGGATAACAAATTGGAAAAATTGACGAATATTTATACAATTAAGTAGGAAGTCTCTCGTCTCTCATTGTCGAACTGATGAACTAATTGTCCCGCGTAAAACATAGAGTAAGGTCGATTTTGGGCCAATAAGATAAAAGTAAAAGAAGCGGCGGTATCAAATTCCCCCTGCTTCTTGGACCAAAACCGACCCAAATACTTAAAGTATTAGCGGGAGAAAGTCAAATGTTTATTAACCAAAGTAATTACAAAGTGACTATAAGATACAATTTTACAATAGGTCGACGATACACACATGAAATTTAAATTCTAAAATGTACAATGAATAAATAAGTTCACAATTGGAATGTACAAAGCTATTCTTAGATTTACAAAGAGCTTAATTAATACTAACTATTCACAGGTTACTTACAAACTATTACAAAGATCACAAGTTTAATGAAGAGTTTGGGTCGTCCTCATCCTCATCTTCGAAGGGTTGAAGTTGAGAGGTGCAGCGGGGTGCTGGGCGAAGACCGACTCGGAAGTGTTGGCTGAATTCATCAGCTTCCATCACTAAGTATGGTAAGTTGCCAGCGGCCGGATCTCCTGACGACTTTGTAAGGTCCGTGCCAGCGAGGCTTGAAAGCTCCAATTACTCCTTCATTGGCGTTGGAGGCGTTGAAAGCTTTGACGTACACCTGTTGACCATTTTCATAGATTCTGGGAGCATGCTGTTGAGGGTAGCGCTTTTGGTTGTAAGCCCTTTGTGCATTGGAAACCTCTTCCAGACGTTTCCTTCTAGCAGCTGCTGGGTCGATTGGTGGAGGGGCTTGAGGTAAATCCCATTCACCTGGCCTAGTGAGATTGACGCCAAAGAGGACCTCGCTAGGTGTCTTCTTAGTAGCTTCATTTCTTCGGTTCCTCAATGTAAATAAAACTCCGGAATGTGAATATCCCAGGCTCGGTGCTCCTGGTTTTCTAAGTGGATGCGTAAGCCTGCTTTCAAATCTTGGTTCTTACGTTCCACTGGGTTGCCTCGTGGATGATAAGGCGGCGTGAAATGAGTTTGGATCCCGTGTCTTTCACAAAAGGTGGCCCAATGACGGCTGACGAATTGAGGTCCGTTATCGGATAGGATGACTCTTGGGTATCCATATCTTGGGAATATTTCTCGTTCAAGAATATTCGTAAGTTGCTTTGCGTCGGTGTTTCCAATGAAAGCTTCGAGCCACTTCGAATAAACGTCTGAGATTGTGAAGATGTATCTCTTCTTGCGGGTTGTTTCGGGATAGGGTCCCATTAAGTCCACAGAAATAACTTCCCAGGGCCTTTCAGCTTTACGCGGCTGTTGGGTTTCTTTTTTTCTAGGGATGTGTTTCTTGTATTTGACACAGGTGACGCATCGCTTGACATGTTGAGCTACGTCACGCCTCATAGTGTCCCAGAAGAACTTCCTTCGAATAGCTCGATAAGTCTCGTCTCTTCCAGGGTGTCCTGCCAATCCAGCGTCGTGGTATTCACGAAGAACGTGATATATCATTTCATCTGGAACAATAAGTTTGAGAACCTGTCCGTCGACTTCGTAGATATGACCATCTTTGACGTGGAAGTTGGCATAATACGATGTATCGTCTGGACTTCGTTCGTTCCCAGGGAGGTTGTGGATCCGGGGTCTTGGTTGATCATAACGTTGTATGAGTGAACATCTTCTGATGTTGGAGTATTCTGGTTGTAAGGGAGTTTAGTTCCATGAGCACAGGTGCTTCTTTATCTTGAAGATGTCGGCTCGGTGGAAGTATCGGGTTCTGACGATCGTCGTCTTCTTCAAAGTCTAACTCTTGAGCGGTAGGAGTGCGGGATAATGCATCAGGCAGATTATTTTCGCTCCCTTTGACGTGTTCAATCTCGAAGTTAAACTCCTGAAGTTGCAGAGACCAACGCATCAGCTTCGCATTCTTATCTTTCATAGACTTGAGCCAAGTTAGTGCTTTGTTGTCTGTTCTTAAAATGAAAGGCCTTTCTCTAAATACGGTTTTATTTCGGACAGCCCATATGACCGCTAAACATTCAAGCTCGTTCGAATGGTAACGCTGTTCATTCGCCCGAAGTTTGGCACTCGAGTAGGAGATGATACGTTTTTCCCCATTAGTTCCTTCCTGATACAAGACAGCACCAAGGCCTACTCCACTGGCGTCAGTCTGTAGGAAGAACTGGAGATCTTGCTCTGGTCTATGCAGTATTAGCGGTTGGCACATGGCTTCTTGATTGTGTCGAAGTGTGCTGTTCTTTATTAGTCCATGTCCACTCCTTTTGACAGATAGAAGATCATTTAGGGTGCGGCCATTGGGGCAAAGTGTGCCACATATTCCCGTAACCATTGATGTTCAAGGGAAATTGCCTTAACTCCTTCTTCGTAGTGGGTGGTTTGGTTTGCTTAAGGGAATCAATATGCTGGGTTTGGGGCTCATTCCCCTGACTGGTGACCTGATAACCTAGATATGTGAGTTCCGTTTTTACAAATGAGCATTTAGACAATGAACACGTTTAAACTGGCGTCGAAGTCGTCGAGGACCATGCTGAGGTGTTTAATATGTTCTTCAAGGGTCTTGGAGTAAACGATGATATCGTCGAGGTAGGCGATGGCGAATTTCCTCATGTATCCGACCAAAACCTCTGACTCAAAGTTTCTGAACGTGGCTGGAGCGTTCTTTAAGCCAAATGGCATTACTTGAATTGAATAAACCACCATCCGTACAGCAAAAGCAGTTGCTTGGCACGCTTGTGCCATAGGTACCTGCCAGTACCGGACTTGAGATCCAGCGTGGAGAAGTACTTAGCCTCACCCAATTCTTCATAGTATCGTTGATGTTGGGCAACGGCGATGCTATGTCTTGTGACAGACTATTAAGTTTTCTGTAATCGATGCAGAAGCGTGGCGATCCATCTTTCTTCGCAACGATGACTATAGGAGATGCATAAGGTGACTCGGAGTGCTCTATAACATCTTGCTCGAGCATATCCTTCACTGTTTCTTGGATGATCTGCTTTTTGGTGTCCGAATACTTGTAGGTGGGACAACGAAAGGGCTTTTCGTCAGTTAAAATAATGTCGTGTTCTTTTGTAGTTGTTTGACCAAGCTTCGAATCCTTAGAGAATAAGCCGGCATTCTCAGCTAAGAGTTCTCTGAGTTGACTTCTAACTTCCGAAGGAACGTCTTGAAGAGCCGCTTGTAAATCTTCTACAGATAATTCTGGAAGCGTTGGTGGGTTCATGGTCCAGTAAATGGTCCTACGTTGCTCGTTGCCGTAGAAGAGGCAGGAGCGTTCGAAATCAATGACAGCTTTGTTGTCTTCGAACCACTGCCTACCGATGACCACCTCTTCCGCAAGATTTTCTGCAACTAGGAATCTTATGGACTGTATCTCACTACCTATAGTTATGGGTATGTCGACTTCCCCCTGTAGATGAAGAATACTTGTGGTGTCACCCATGTTTAAATAGCTATGTTCCGACTGAAGAACTTCTATATGAGTTGGGACAAACTCTTGTCGGATAACATTATGAGAAGCACCCGTATCCAGTACAGCTAGCAATAACTTCGTCTGTAGCCATATTTTTAGTCGAGGTATACGGTGCTTCGGCGTGAATAACGCAGTTAAGTTGGCCTCGGTGGTTGAAGAGCGACCCCGTCCTTGGCCGTGGGAGTGGTCGCTTTGGAGTTTCCCTGACGCCAGTTCTGTTGAGCTACCTTACAGTCCTTGTAGAAGTGTCGCTCTGTGGGGCAGTACTTGCAGGGAGGAGGCAAGTTGTCCTGACTTCGGGACGGCTTTGTCTCGTTGTTAGTTTGAGTCCTAGGTGTTGGAGGTTTATAAGCAGGAACCCGCCCTTGTTCTTTGAGAAGACTCTCTTGTCTTTTTGCTATGGTGAGCAGTTCCTGTATCGATGAAGGGATTCTATTGACCAGTGCTTGGCGAATTTGTGGAAGCAACAGCTTTTCCAACGTTTCTGCGAGCTGTGCCTCTCCTATGTTCGGTTTAGCTCTCTTGAGGAGCGCGACTTTGCGTAGGAGAAAGGGGCCGACCGACTCGTTTTCCTCCTGCTTAATTCTAAAGAAATCGGCAAGAATTGACGCATGTCTCGTCGGTCCGTCGTATTCGTAGAGAAATCGGGCTCTGAAAAGAGTATATGAAGGATCAATTATGCACTGGTCCAGCCACCATGCCTTGGCTGTTTTGCTGAGCAATCCCTCAACAAAGGCTAATTGACGATCTTCCGGGATCCTCTGTTCTAGAAGGGACCGCTCAACCTTTTCTAGAAATTCCGTTGGGCTTTCAGCGTCATCACCTGTAAATTTATTAATAACCTCGGCTGGTCGATTGCTTTGCCTAAGAGCCTCTGCTATACTGGCAGCCAGGTCATGGACGGAAATCGAAAGATGATTTATCCTAACAGCTAATGATTCCTCTAAAGGAACAGGAGCAGTCTGCGCAGGTTGAAGGGGTGTCACTTGAGGAGTTGGAGCAGGTTGAAAAGGCGCTGGAGCCGGTTGAGGGGGTGTTGGGGAAGGTTGCCGCCGGGATCTGGTGTTTCTACCCATAGTGAAGCGAATAGCAGACCAAAACTTATGTTTGGTCCTGATAAGAACCGTTGGAAATAAGGAAGTAGAGTAAGTAAGAAGGGAGCGTTTAGTAGGGGGTTGGGCTGTATCCTGCTGGCTTAGCCCAAGGCATTGACGGACTGTACAGCACTTTCTTGGGAGAATTAGGAAATAGTAGCAGCTGCAACTGACGAAGTTCCTCGTTTGCCTCTGGGACGTCAATATCGAATTCAGGCAGAGATTCTGTGAGTTCGAAGTCCTCTTCAGCAGCAAAACATTCAACCTCCTTAATTCGTTGAAGCCTTGGATCACTAACAGAACATCGTGCTAAATCTGCGAAGCAGTGTTTAACAACTGAAATCTCCAAACGAGCTGGTGCAGAGTAACAATCAGGATCTGATTGAGATTTCGCAAGCCTTCGGCGATGCCGAAATTGAAAGCTCCTCTGCCCACCACGAACCATAAGATGATTTAAGATGACTTAAAGATGATGATAAGGTGATTTTAAGATGATAAGTTGAGCGCCACTGAGTGTTTATACACTCTCAGAAGTGTGCAAATATGAAGCTAGCTCTAGCAGAGGTGAGTGTCTTGCTGCGCCCTCTTGACAAATAAAGGGCCCCACGTTGGGCGCCAAATGATACAACTCCAGATGTGCGAGTGTCGACGAGAGTCAGACTCTGAAGCGTATGGGGGTCCCGAAAAGGACCGTTTTGACCTTGCACCCTTTTACACTCAGAGCACAGCCCGCAAGGGAAGCTACCAGAGTGTACGCCTTGGATAGAGCCGGTCTCCCCAAGAGGGAAGGCTACTATCCACCCGACACAAACCGTTCCCACGGAGCACTTCTGATCGGAAAGCTTTACAGCACACTCCGATCAGCAGCTACCTGTAGGTCCAGAAGGTATCAAGTTGGCTCGGTGGTCGGAGAAAAGGTAGAAGGAAACTCCAGAACTGTTGAGAGTAAAGATGACTTCTAGTTGTCCCAGCTCAGTTGACCAGCGAGAGAGAGAGAACTTCCAACTTCAAGTTGAGCAGAGACGGTAGAGAAGTGGTAGTAACTGTTCCTGATTCAGGTCTGGAATTTGGATAACAAATTGGAAAAATTGACGAATATTTATACAATTAAGTAGGAAGTCTCTCGTCTCTCATTGGTCGAACTGATGGAACTAATTTCCCGCGTAAAACTATAAGTATAGGTCGATTTTGGGCCAATAAGAAAAGTAAGAAGAAGCGGCGGTATCACAACTTTTTAGAGCATAAGATAAAGCGCACTTTAAAAAGCATATGCACTTTCCTAAATGCTGCGGTCATTTTAGCGAGTTTTAGCTCATAAGATGTACAGCAAGTCGTTTAAATAGAGCTTACTAGAGATTTAGTAAGTCTCATTACTAATGTTTTTAACAAGAACAATATGTTATTAATAATGAAAATATGATGAGGATGAGAATATATATCATCTATAAGGCGAGTCCTTTTTAATGAACCTTTAACTATATTTTACCAATTTTGCAAGCAAAGCGAGCCTTTTTTCGACATTCACGCATATTTACAGAAATCTTGTGAGCTAAGCAAGCCTTTATTACTTTTTTTAGAGCGAAGCTATCCTTATTTAATTATAAAATTATTTTTCTATCCTATCTAGCCAGCAAAGCGAGCCTGTTGGTAATAAACTGTATTTGATGTTTTTTTTACGTAAGTTTCTTATGCAACGCATTATTTTTAATATTTTTAATTAAGTTATTTTTATGATAAAATGCAGGATAATAACCATTAAATTTTTATAATTTGAAGTGCGGGTCAATCTAACTTTTTTGATTTTCCAGGGGGGGTTATGTGACCCTTAAACCCCCCTGCGGACACCCATGCGTTGGAGTCAATTTTACGGCTCCCCATCTCACTCTTCTAGAGCTTCTTCTTTTTTTAAAACATAAAGTCCGTCAAATTTTTTCGATAGTAAAAGTCTGACAAAAATAAAATAGTTAAATGAAAGCGAGACGTCCACTTAAAGAAAGCATTAATAATGTGGATTATCGTGTTTTGTTTTTAAAAATATAATTGTGGTAATATAATAAACACTAACACATTTTAAGCCCTATAGGGCAGACTAAGTTCTCCTCATAATGAACTCCCAAATATTTAAGCCTATAGACTACAGATTCATAGAATACGCGGTAAAGAATATGGTAAAAATATTATGTCATTATTTAAAAAAAATCTTGATTAAAATATTCGGGTATGAGGTAGCTCGCCACATAGTATTCGTTACGCTCATTCTTCCTAAATCGGACTCTCTTCGTTGGTCCTCAGAATATAAAATAGTACCAAATTTGTGCGCAATACGTCTTTGACAATGCTTTAATCGCCTTCAAATAGTTACATTCGTAAATACATTCGTTTAATTACCAGCGATTACCTATCCATGTATTGACCTCGCTTGATGCTGCTTAACTTTAACAATCCAACAAAAACTGAATACACACTCGCAGCATTGAAACAAAAATTAGTAAACTTATTTATTCAGTAAAGAAAAAAACTTAAACCAAATTACAACTCAATTGAGTTGTTTAAAAACGTACTCAAGTTTTTTCATACAAATTAAACTAATGCTAATAATAAAATGAAACTTTAAGTTGACTAAGTATAAGTATATTAGTAGTGAAGCATGATTTGGCAAGATAATTGATTTAAGTGCATTATAAATTAATTTAAATACATTTTTAATTTTCCCCATATATTCTGTAAGTATATAGGATATCGAGATTTCAGCTTAATTATCCGTTTCAGGTGTTTTTAAGACCTGCTAAGTAGTTGTTATTTATTTGTCTGTATGTGTGTTTTTGTGTGTCTGCGTTATCATCGTATCTCCCAGTGTATTTATGCTAGAGAGTTGAAACTCGGCACAAAAAACAATCTTTGGGTTTGTCAACAATCAATTGGTGTTGTCAGAAAATAGTTATTTTATGATGTCATTAACCCAAAATAATAACTCAGCAAACATTTAGAAAATTCATGAAAAGCGAACAAACTATTCGATTGATTTAAAATTTAGCACGCTTGTAGACCAACATATATCATATTTAAGACCAACAAATAAGTTTCATCGCATTACTTTTTTGGTTCCAGTATGAATTTGGTAAATTAGGACGAGCGAAGCGAATCCGAATGAGTGAGGAAGAACGTTACGAGCTCGATTTGAAGAGGAAATGTTCCGAGGTACACCGGTTTTATATTTACATAAGCACATCTGCGCATATATGTACAAAATATTTATTTATTACATACTATATATCATATACTATACGCTCAAATTTTAGCAATAATGTTAATATGGAGGAGGGGCACAGAGGCAACCAATGTCAAAGTAAACCATACTCTTTGATGATAAATAAATCTGCCACTGACAGCTTTCCTCACAGTCAGAAAGTGCCTACTCCTCTCCCCTATATCCCTAAATCTCGTAAACGTCAAATTCGTTGTGGAAAAAATACTAACACTCTTAAATCGGGAAATGTTAAAATGATTTTTTTTTTTTAAATTTAATGTAGTCTGCTATAAAAATTACATATTAGATTTAAATGTAATTTTAAGAGTAATAAAGTAACAGTAAAATATTCACTACTACGGCGATATCTGTTGAAAGCTATTCATAATTAATATGTAAATGCCTTCCTGAAGGCGAATTTCCATTGGTAAGTTATAATGCTGGTAAATATTAACAGCGTAAAATGATAGATTATCACAAGAAAATGCGGTAAAAATTGGCATAAACAATAAACAGTCCTTTAAATGAGAGCAAATAGTGCTGCGCAGTGCAATTTTAGAAAGATGATTATAGTTTTGCATAAATTATGAATAGGCTAATGGAATAGGATTAATTATGGAATTAATTAGGGATAGGATAGAATTATGGAAAATGATAAAAATTAGTTTCCTTGAAAAATCAGAAACGTTAAATAGCACGTTGTGACGCTACAGGCCAAGTTGCAAAGCATATACCGGAAATTCAAGCAAGAAATGAATAGTAAAGTACGGAAGCAGACCAAGTTGCGGACCTCTTTAAAAAATGTCTAAAAGATGTAAAATAAGGACAGTAAAAGGCTGTTTATCAATTTTGCTGTTTGCGTAAAAGGCTGTTAAATCTGCAACAAGAAAATGTACGGAAATTGTGTACGACATATATGTCATCAGCAAGTCTTCTAAAAAAGCATAATCTAAGAATTTAAATCGAAAATAAAGAAATAGGAAATTGTGAAAGAAAGTTTTCAAACAGTTCTATTTTAAATCTGCAATAGGAATATGCTAGGAGATGAAGTATACGAAGGCTTATAAAGAATAAATCGCAAGTATGTCTTTAAAAAGCATGAACTTTAGATCTGTAATAAGGATAAACATATACCGAACAGCAGCATAAGGATATGTTGGGAGATAGCATATGAAGGATATGTCACAGGTATGTCTTCAAAAAAAGACTGATCAAACTATATTAAATTTACAATACGGAAATGTACGGGTATTGCGAATAAAGTAAGTCTCCAAAAAAAGTGCAGGCTTTTTTTGGAGACTTACTTCTAAACAATAATTTTAGATCTACAATAAAGAAATGTACGGATATTGCGAATGAAGTAAGTCTTCCAAAAAACCCTAAATCAACTTTTTTATATCTACATAAGGAAATGCACGGATATTGGTAACAAAGTCATCAAGAAAACCCAAAACCAACCACTTTAGATCTACAATAAGAAAATGAGTGTAGTGCGAATGAAGTAAGTCATCAAAAAACTCTTGAACCAACTATTTAAGATCTACAACAAGGAAATGTACGGATATTGCGAATGAAGTAAGTCTTTATAAAAAGGCTTAATCCACCTACTTTAGATCTCTACAACAAAGAAATGTACGGATATTACGAATGAAGTAAGTCGTCAAAAAAAGCCAGATCCAACTATTTTGAATTTGCAATAAGGAAATGTAAGGAGAAGAGTTTTAGTTTAATAAGTAAAGCCGTTTCATACAAAAAATGTCCAGTAATTCTTTAAAGGTGGAAGTCCGTATTTGTATACAAACTAAATAATGACACGTAAGAAGGTGAACAATATAAAAATTCAGCTCCGAGATTATTGGCAGAATGAAGGAGAATAACAAACTACAAATTGATTCTATCGTATGCGAATAATATTTGTCAAGGAGAATAATAAAGGAAAACAGGGCAAAGTATATAGGGTTTATGCAGATACTGATTTAGTCTATAATGAGTAGCATCAGTCTGACCATTCGAGAAAAAAAGAGAACTCATTCAAATTTTATTTATACGACTCAATAGAAAGCAAATGAAGAATGTTATTAATTTGCAAAAGGGTTTTAAATAAGAGATAAGATAAGCGAGTTAAGCGGTTAAGGAATTAATAATTAGACGGTGTGTCTTGTGCCTAGCCGAATGTGGTAGGGTTTTGAACATGGGTAGAGCTATAAGAAGACGAAGCGAAGATGGTATAGGATGAAAGCATTGAGAAGCGAGGCATAGAGTGTAGGGGTTTGTATCGATTCAGTCGAGGCACACAGGGAGAGGGGAAGGTTGGAGGGAGGAACGGTAGCACTGAGTACTGCTAGCCTAGCCTAGCGTTCAATACCCTACCCTGTTACCCCCCTGTAGGCTTACCCTCCGAGGGAGAGGGTAAGACCTCCGTCAGGGGCATTAAGATTAAGGAGACCTCCCTTCCAACTTTTACCGGACTTGCAAGCCTTACATACACCTACAGAACCACCGACGAAATGTCAACTCTAAATCATAAATACATAAAAAACACCCCTCGTCACAATTTAACTCGGCTTGGAAAATTATTACATACAATTTTAACCACATCAAATCTTGGCTTTACTGAAAATAATATGCAGTCAAGTTATCAAAATGAATTTTAATTAATTTTAAAAAACCAGACATTGAAATATATTAAATAAAACTAATAATATCAGTAAACAATTTTAACACAATTTAGGAGTCATTATTTAACGTTATTCATACCATAATCACAAAAAACTGTACTCCAAAAAATCTTATAAAATTAACGATAGAGCCTGGTGTCATGAATGCTCTAAAAAGACAGATAAAACAGCAAAATAACAAATAAAATAAAACAAAACGCGTATTAAGAAAAACATAAAAATTATTGATTATCAAATGCATGATGTCAGGCTGTAAATAATATAACTTAAAAAATATTGTTTTAAAGCCCTTGTCCTTAAGCTATCAATTTAAGAATGAGTCAGACTAAAAAGAACTAAAACACCATTAAAAATCTTACTAAAATTAAGGTTTATAAATACTATTCATTATTACTTAATCAATAAAGAGTGAGTATGTAGACAGTAAATATAGTATTGTAGTTATAGACGATAGAAACTGTGTATAGCAGTTAGTTATATATTGACAGTAGGACTGTATTATAATTATAGATAATATAGACTGCATTATAGTCATAGATATTATAGACTCGATACAGACAATATTGACTGGGTTAAAGTCATAGAAATTATAAACTCCAGGACTGAATTATAGATATAGACAATGCTGACTGTATTACAGTCACAGAAAATATTTACAATACCTGAATAATAAGTATAGACAATATACTGTATCAAGCCAATTATATTATAGACATATTATATACTTATTATAGTTACAGACAATATAGACTGTATTACAGTCACAGAAATATTTACAATACGACTGAATAATAAGTATAGACAATATAGACTGTATCAAAGCCAATTATATTATAGACATATTATATACTTATTATAGTTACAGACAATATAGACTGTATTACAGTCACAGAAAATATTTACAATACGACTGAATAATAAGTATAGACAATATAGACTGTATCAAAGCCAATTATATTATAGACATATTATATACTTATTATAGTTACAGACAATAGACTGTATTACAGTCACAGAAAATATTTACAATACGACTGAATAATAAGACAATATAGACTGTATCAAAGCCAATTATATTATAGACATATTATATACTTATAGTTACAGACATATAGACTGTATTACAGTCACAGAAATATTTACAATACGACTGAATACAATATAGACTGTATCAAAGCAATTATTTAGACATATTATATACTTATTATAGTTACAGCAATATAGACTGTATTACAGTCACAGAAATATTTACAATACGACTGAATAATAAGTATAGACAATATAGACTGTATCAAAGCCAATTATATTATAGACATATTATATACTTATTATAGTTACAGACAATATAGACTGTATTACAGTCACAGAAAATATTTACAATACGACTGAATATAAGTTAGACAATATAGACTGTATCAAAGCCAATTATATTATAGACATATTATATACTTATTATAGTTACAGACAATATAGACTGTATTACAGTCACAGAAAATATTTACAATACGACTGATAATAAGGTATAGACAATATTGACTGTATCAAAGCCAATGATATTACAGACTTATTATAGTTACAGACAATATAGACTGTATTATAGTTACAGAAAGTATAGATTCTTGGACTGTATTATAGTTACATTGCACACCGTATGTAATAGACAATATAGACTTAAAAGACTTCAATCTAATCTTACAGTTATACTAATAATACTAACTATTAGACGAATTTAGACAATACTATAAATAAATTATTGTCAAATATCCAGCATCTTAGTGGAATTGTAGAATTTCAGAACTTAACTGAGAACATGACCAAGATGTTAAAATATTATTTGAAGTTACATGTGGAGATAATATTAAATTTTTACATCGCCATATCGATTTTTTTGTTTTTTTTTCCAGTCAGCTTTTATTGTTCCGTGTATTTTTGTTTTATTTTATACACCCACGCTTTTATTATGTATTTATTTCAAAGATAAGAAGCCAAATTAGGCAGTTGATCTTAAAAGAAGTTCAATGATTCTTTATATTAAAGAAAGAATAATAAAAAATGACATTTTACTTGAGAGTTAGTAGTTGACATTTTCTTTGTAATGTTAGTCCAAGTTTTTTTCTTATGACAAAGAAATATAAATACTTTAAGACCTTTATCTTTAATCAAGTAATCAATAGTAACCTAAATAATAGTGAATCACATTTAGAACAGAGTCATGTAAAAAAAATATTATTCTTTATGTTATGGTAATTGTGATATTGTCTTTAATCGCGATTCAAAGTCCGTAGCAGCGCCACCGCCGCTGATAAGAAATTGATAACGAAAGGGTAATCGTTGTTAAAGACCTTATGGGTTTTTTTTTGTTTCTTTAAATTTTTTCTCAAAGAGCTTTAATTTAATTAACTTTACGGCGTATTAACTCAGTAGAATCACCATTTCATTGAAAAATAGGGTTTTAATGGGTTGTCACGAGTATTTAAATTGAGTGATAAGAAGGTGAAAATCACAATATAGTGTTTTAATTTATTTATTGTTAAATAATGTCACTTTTAAATAATTTTAGTTTACACAAACACACAAAATTACATTTTTATTGCATTAAATTGTTTAAATTAGTTGTAATAAATTATCTAATAACAAGCTGATTTTCACCGTAATGATGTTTTAATTTATAAATCAATTTTATTTACTCACTAAAGTAATTAATAACTCAATTCCTTTAATTTTTTTGTAAAATGTTTGTTAAAATTATCCGTTTAGGTTTTATTATTTCTGAGTTAAATCGGACAAATCCAAATCTGTAGGGATAAGAGCCTGATTCTATATTTAAAATCCTGGAATAATCGAAGTATTTATTTATGAAATATTGCTAATTTTTTTAGCACCGATGGTCGCTCTATTAATTTTGGCCTTATTTATCACAAATTAACTAACATTAAAGAAATAAAAAAAAATAATTTGTATCGGTTCCCATGCTAATCCTATGATTAAAAAAATTGATCACCCTTTCATTTTTCCGCCATGGGTATTGCCAACCTTACAACTATCTCTTTGAATCACAAATAGGCAAAAATACGTCTAGGTCAACAGGGACAGATAACTTCAATGTAAAAAGAGGCCGGAGGCCTCTTGGCCGCTCCGCGACCACATAGTAATTGTTCTATATCAGCTTGTTATATTGCTAGTTTATATAAGTGGCATATTGCCTCGATATAAGCGAATTTACCACATGTATTATTAAAAAATTCGGGTACGAGGTCCCTCGGAACTTTTCCTCATCACATCTGATTCGCTACGCTCATCCTCCAAGCTTCAGACTCGCTTCGCTCGTCCTCAGAGTAATGAATGAATGAATGATTCAGAGTAAATAGAGTAAACAATTCGTTAAATTTGTACTAAAGCACGTTTTCGAACTCAGATAGTAAATACGTCTGTTTCATTCTCAGCGGTCAACCATACAGCACTGACCATGCTCAATGCTGCTTATCTTTAATGATTCAACAAAAACCATAGATATATTTGTCGAAACTAATACTAGATATATTAAAACGAAACTTTTCGTTCTTATTATTACGTAAAGGAATACACTTGCGCCAAATTTTTAACTCGATTGGATTATTTCCCGATATTTTACAATTTGCTAAAAAACGTATACAAGTCATTTAATAAATATTGAACTAATACTGATAATGAGATGAAACGTAGCACCCACCACATAGGTCACCGGTAGGCTGATTTTTGTGGCTAAATTTCAACTCACTAGCATAAATACACTAAGGAACTACGTTAACAGACGCACACACACGTTTGTAAAAACCACTCAGGAAGTCTTAAAAATATTTGAAACGAATAACTCTGGTGACATCCCGGTTTCGGATTTATTTTGCAAACACAATACTTTTCCTATATATACCTACGGTATAAACGAGGAAATGTAAAAATGATTTGTTTGCATATCGTTATAAATCATTAAATTATGATGTTTCCGATTTGTTATTGATGTTCTGATTTTATCGATAAACATTATGTAATGTTA